>CM077671.1:216815249-218015249 GCA_039707655.1 Elymus sibiricus | reverse complement strand
AGAGCGTCGGGATGATGAAGATGGCCTCCGGTGATGGTTCCCCCCTCCGGCAGGGTGCCGGAACGGGCTCCCGATTGGTTTTTCGTGGCTCTGGAGGCTTGTGGCGGCGGAACTCCCGATCTAGGTTTATTTTCGGAGGTTTCTATATTTATAGGAATTTATGTTGGTGGAAACAAGTCCTGGGGGGCCACGAGGGAGTCACAAGCCAGGGGGGCGCGCCCTAGGGGGGGGCGCCCCTGTGGCTTGTGGCTGCCTCGTGGCTCTTCTGGCCCAACTCCGATGCTCCGTGGGTCTCTTCTGGTCCATAAAAAATCACCGTAAATTTTTATTCCGTTTGGACTCCGTTTGATATTCCTTTTCTGTAAAACTCAAAAACAAGGAAAAAACAGAAACTGGCACTGGGCTCTAGGTTAATAGGTTAGTCCCAAAAATAATATAAAGTTGTAGTAAAATGATTGTAAAACATCCAAGAATGATAATATAACAGCATGGAACAAGCAAAAATTATAGATACGTTGGAGACGTGTCACAAATCAAATTTGAATTATGCACACTAAATGCCTAGAAAACTTAGTTAATGTATAAAATGTCCAAACAAACCCTAGATAATTCCAAATTTTAACACGACACTCCTATAGTTGCATGTTGCCTCTTTAAAAATATTCAAGGCGAGAAGACGCAACGAATGTCGTTTCGTCCACAAAGGTGACACGTTCCCTACCGGAACCACAAGGCTTCTAGTGAGAAGCTCGGGTTTGTGAGAAGGTTATGCAAAAAATTCACCCAAATTGGACAAAAATTTACCATGACATTTTGGTACCATTTCATGACACCATGCCAAGTTTCATGAATTTCAGACGAGTTTTGGATTTACGGGAATTTAAAAACCAAGCTTCTCAATGTTTGCGGCCGATCCACGACGCCGAGGTGTTTGAAATCCATTTCCATTTCTTGCCTGGAAAAAAAACATGCACCCAGGGACACATATATGATTTTTCAACCCATTTTGGTGCACTGGAGCTTGTGCCTACAGTTCAAATTTGAATGCACACTAAATGCCTAGAAAACTCATATAATGTATAAAAATATCCAAAAGAACCTTGGATAATTCCATTTTAACACGACACTCCTATAGTTGCATGTTGCCTTTGTAAAAATATTCAAGGCGATAAGAGGCAACAAATGTCGTTTCTTCGACAAAGGTGATACGTTCCTTACCGGACCCACGAGCCTTCTAGTGAGAAGCTCTGGTTTGTTAGAAGGTTATGCCAAAACTTTACCCAAATTAGACAAAAAAATTACCATGACATGTTGGTACCATTTCATGAGACCATCCCAAGTTTCATGAATTTCAGACGAGTTTTGGATTTACAGAAATTTAAAAACCAAGCTTCTCAATGTTTGCGGCCGATCCACGACGCCGAGGTGTTTGAATTTCATTCCCGTTTCTTGCCTGGGAAATAAACTTGCACCCAGGGACACATATATGATTTTTCAACCCACTTTGGTGCACTCGAGGATGTGCCTGCAGTTCAAATTTGAATTATGCACCCTAAATGCCTAGAAAATTTAGTTAATGTATAAAAATGTCCAACCAAACCCTTGATAATTCCAAATTTTAACACAACACTCCTATAGTTGCATGTTGCCTCTGATAAATGTTCTAGCAATGTAAACACCGTCCATTTCTGTTGTAACCCCATTTTGTCGTTCAATTCAAAATAAAAATTCAAGTACACTTCAAACGGTTCATTAGCAAGAATCGTGTGCGATGCAGTATAAAATATTTTGGGGTCTGGCTTACTCCGGAAGCATGGCCGGCTAGAGTCCAACGCCAGCGTGTCAACCACACTTGTGCGCCAGTTTTTCAATTTTCACCGTATCGAGCAAAAACAATTGGCAACCACGGAAATATCTACTTCGCCCCTACCAAAAGCCATCATACCACAGTTTCCTCCTTGTTTTTCCAATTCCAGACGTGCACTACTTGCTTGCAGCGCCGCCTCCTCGTCGGTGACGCTCCTTCCTGCTGTGCGGCCTCGTCCATCTAGTCAGGTAATCCACACCCCACATCCTCCTCCTCCTCCTTCTCCACCCCTGAAGCCCCGACAGCCGGTGCAACACCTTCCACCCAAATGGTCGCCGCATCCTCGAAATTAGCGCCGCCCTAAACCATGGTGCATGCAGTATAGCCAGGAGCTCAAGGAGCATTTGGTAGCGGAGAAGCAAATCGAGGCTGCATGCGTGGATGAGGTCGCGAGGGCTTCCATGCGTGTCGACCGCCAGATCTTGGAGGAGCACCTCACCATATACCCCACCGTCGACGCCTCGCGCACGAACGCAACAACGCGTTTGGCTGCTTTAAATGACAGTCCGTGTTGTTTTCTCTAGGCCACCGTCGGTGCCTTCTTGTGATGTTAATATGCAATATGATATTCTAGTATACATGTTATATATAATGTGCAATGTGGTGCTCAGTTAACTGTTTGGTTCATTTGTTGTGATGTCCAGTTAACTGTTTGGTTCAATTCTGAAATGCGATGTTCACTTTTTGTGGGTTCAATTTTGTATTGTTATGCAGTGGGAAATAAATCGAATTTGGCTATACTAAATACATGAGAAACATATCCAATTGCTATATTTTCAAGTTCTTAAGCATGCCTGGTTTGGATAACTGGCTTCTCCATGTGGCCCGACTTAATATTCAGGAACTTGCTTTGTGTTCAATTTTCATCAACATATTTTAGTTATAGTATGACAACTCTCACTTAAACTGATCAATAACTACCTTATATGTATTACAGGGAAACAATGGGAGGCATTGCGGTTTACCATCGAGGTTTGCACGTGCATGGTCCTTTGGCTAATAACACATTATTGTGCAATTGCAGGAACCATTCTAATATCTAGGTTTTTAAATTTTTGGTCGTGCACATGTAGGTCCTGCTATCAGAGGTTTAGACCCACAGTTCGATCCATTTTGTATATGGGGAAATGAGATGTCCATGAATATCAGTCAAGTCAAGAAACTCAGAGAGATTGTTAGGATAAAGAAAGTAGCGACTAATAACAACAAGATCTTTGATTGTACAATGAAGAAGACATCAGTCAACTATAGGATGGTAATAACTCTTTTACCTAGTTTTTTTCCTTTGCGCCATTTCAAATTTTAGAACATATATTTATGCATATCTTTGTTTTCAGTCCTTCACAAAGTAGTTCACCGATGATTACCTCTTAGACCACCCGCATGGTCAAGAGACGAACAAGGTATTCATTCAACACCCACGGTACACTATTGAAGTTTTCCTCAAGAGGACGAAGGTTGGGCGGGCAATCATCCACGGCCACTGGCCTAAAGTTGCAAGGACATTCAACATCACTGAATGTCAATATTTGTCTTCAAATTTAATAGTTTTCTAGATGAGATTCATCTGTCTATTTACCGAGTATGATACTACTTTCTAAAGGTTTTAGATATTGCATGTGAAACTTGGTGCTGTTGAGTAATGTCATAGCTAGCTATATGCCTATATGATGTAGCTGATTGAGGAAGCTATCTGATGTAATTCAGTTGTGAATTCCTGGTTGCCGTAATACAAATATGAAATATATGGTGTGTTTGATTTGAAATGTCAATTTGATTACTAAATGGAGTATCAATAATAGGCCAATTAGCCTACTTATCATGGTTTTCTATTGCATACGGTTTCTCAGACAGAACCATGGTCGATGACCTAATACAACCCACACGGTTTCTAGAAAGTACGTGTGTTGGAACAATGAACAATCACACACGACTTCCGCCCGACAAATGTTTGCGTTAGGCCACCTTGCACAAATGTTTCCACAAAACAAAGTGTATGATGGACAGCCTATGCCATACATTTTCTTCTAGGCACTGTGTCTGATGCTAATAAAATCTCACACGATTTGTCTAATATAATTGTTTGCGTTAGCTCACTAGATCACACATGCGCTATTTTTTTCTTAGCGTGTGTGACCGGAGGACCTATATCGCCGACGGTTTCTAGGTCATGTGGGCTGGGCCCCCCTATCGCACACATAGGCAAGGCGATGATTAAAAACTTCGTCATGAAAAGGAGGTTTAAACCGTTTATATAGGCTGCGTCTGCAGCAGTGGGAATAGCCTTTTCTAGGAACTATCGCTTAGTTATCAACCTAGCGGTCCTATCGTTACTTTCATTAATAGAGATTTGGATGGATTTAATAGACTCATTAATATCATGCTTGGGTGGCAAAGTTTTACTTTTAGAGTTTCCACATCATGAGCAATCATATCCATGTTTCTAGCCATATAATCAGCTTTATGTAGTTTTTGTTCTACCATAGTATTGAAAATCTTTTGAGAACTAATAAATTCATTAATGGTGTTCTCAAGATCAGAGGGTTTCCTATTATTATTGTTGGAAGAACTACCATAATTATTAGAGGAATTACGGGGATACGGTCTAGGATTGAAATTCCCTCTATAAGCATTGTTGTTGAAATTATTTCTAGAAAAAAAAATCACATCAATAGCATCAATATTTTTCTTAATCAAATTAGAAAGTGGAACATCATTGCGATCAACATGAGCATTTGTATTAGCAAACTTATTCATAAGAGAGTGCAACTTATCACTCAAACTAGTGATTTCTTCAACATAATTTACCTTCTTACCAGTTGGAGCTCGATCGGTGTGCCATTGAGAGTAATTTGTCATAATATTATCCAGTAGTTTTGTAGCTTCTCCCAATGTAATTTCCATAAAGGTACCACCTGCAGCAGAATCTAGAATATTTCTTGACAGAAAGTTTAGTCCCGCATAGAAATTTTGTATTATCATCCATAAACTTAAGCCATGACTGGGACAATTTCTAATCATTAAATTCATTCTCTCCCAAGCTTGTGCAACATGTTCTTGCTCATTTTGTTTAAAATTCATAATTTGAGTTCTGAGAGATATAATCTTAGCAGGAAGAAAATACTTAGCAATAAAAGCATCCTTACACTTGTCCCAAGTTCCAATACTATTACGAGGCAAGGATGAAACCCAAGTTTTAGCTTTATCTCTTAGTGAGAAAGGAAATAATTTCAACTTAACAACATCATTATCCACATCCTTTTTCTTTTGCATATCACATAATTCAACGAAGGTGTTAAGGTGTGAAGCAGCATCCTCATTAGGACTTCCATCAAATTGTTCTTTGATAACAAGATTCAACAAAGCGGCATTTATATCAAAACCTTCCACACTAGTGGCGGGTGGTATTTAAGTACTAATAAAATCATTGTTATTAGTATTTGAGAAGTCACACAATTTGGTATTTCCTTGAGACATAGCGATAGAGGAAGCAAACCAGCAAGCAAAGAGAAAATAGAAATGTTTTTGTGTTTTTGATTTTTTTTGTAAAATCAAATATAAAGATAAATAAAAAGACAAGAAAAAAGTAGAACATGTGATTGATAGTTTGTGTGAAGGGACCTCATGCGAAGTTGGTGATATCTCCCGGCAACGGAGCCAGAAATTCTTTCTCGTACTTGTGAGTTGCATTGGGTTTTTCCCCGAAGAGGAAGGGTGAAGCAATATAGTAGTGGTAAGTTTTTCCCTCATTGAGAACAAAGGTTATAGAACCATTAGGAGAACCACGACAACTTGCATCAACAATACCCGCACAGACAAAACAAAACACTTGCACCCAACGCGGGCAAGAGGGTTGTCAAGCCCCTTGAACTCGTTACTTGCAAGGATTACTTCTAATAGTGATAGATAGATAAATATAAAAGAAACATAAAAAGAAAGTAAATAAATTGCAGCAAGTTTTTTAGGTTTTTGTAATATGATTTGAATAGACCCAGGGGCCATAGTTTTCACTACAGGCTTCTCTCTCGAACGCATAGCATACGGTGGGTAGACAAATTACTGTTGGGCAATTGATAGAAATGCACATTGTTATGATGTTATTCATGGCAATGATCATGTATATAGGCCTCACATCCGTGAAAAGTAGACCGAAATGATTCTGCATCTACTACTATTACTCCACCAATCGACCGCTATCCAACATGCATCTATGGTATTAAGTTCATGACAAACAGAGTAATGCTTTAAGCAAGACAACATGATGTAGACAAAGTAAAACCAAGCAATATGTTCAAACCCTGTCATTTTACTCTTAGTATCAACAATACAATATGTGTCTTGTCCCCTTCTGTCACTCGGATATAGAGCACCGCAAGATTGAACCCACTACAATGCACTCCTCCCACTGAAGATAAATCAATCTAGTTGGCCAAACCAAACCGATAGATCCGAGAGAGTTGCAAAGCTATAACAATCATGCATAATAGAATTCAGAGTAGACTAAATTACTTTTCATGAATAACCTGATCATAAACCCACAATTCATCGGATCCCAACAAACGCACCACAAAAGAAGATTACATCGGATGTATCATTGGGAGAACCGCGAAGAACTTTGTATTGAAGATCCAAGAGAGAGAATAATCCATCTAGCTAGTAGCTATGGACCCATAAGGTTTGTGGTGAACTACTCACACATCATCATGGAGGCTGCAAGGTTGATGTAGACGGCCTCCATGATGGATTCCCCCTCCAGCACAGTACTGGAAAAGGCATCCAGATGGGATCACCGAAGAACACAGACTTGTGGCGGCGGAAAAATTGTTTTGGGTGGCTCTATGATGTTTTTGGGATAATTGAAAATATATAGAAGTGGAATTAAGTCGGGAGGCACCACGAGGGGCGCCCTATGAGCTAGGGGAATGCCCTACCCCTAGGGCGCGCTGGCCTAGCTCGTGGCTATCGGCGCTCTGGGAACGGGGGTACCCAGACTTGCCTGCCTGCGGCCCAGGGCGTGGCCCACTTCGACAGCCTGGTACGGCCCGGCACGGGATCGCCCAGGACAAGGCCCTCGCGAGAGTCCCACCCTCGCAAGGAGGACGACACCAAGACCCCCGGAAGGAGGAGGCCTCTCCAGGCTCCCTCCTGAGGGGCGGAGATCTCTATGCAGCGCTCGGTCTCGGGAGGCTGAGGTGACGCCAGCCGGGCCAAGCGGGCGCCAGCGGGCATAGAAGAAGCAGTTTCCTCTTTGGGGCAAAGGAGGCAAGGACGTACGTAGGTTCCCAAGGCATCCCCCCCAAAGGTTTCCATTCCGGCGCAACAAGACCAAGACCGCGAGCCCCACAAGACGGACGTCATCGTCGAGCCCACCTCTGCATCTTACCAGCTACTTTGCAGGCGAAGACCACCTTTCGTCAGGATATGGCATACTATTTGTCCCCCTTCGAATTTGGCCGTTGTGGGATCCCTTCCCGCCAGTGCGATAAGGGAAGAGGACCTGGGCCATTATAAATATAGGCTAGGCTGCGCCGTAGAGACGGACAGATCCAGAACCACCCGAGCGCCCTCGCGAGGTGGCTCACCACTGTGCCAGTTCATACAAAAACCTCCTCGTGAGGCAAGCCACCAAAAGCAGGAGTAGGGTTTTACGCCTCACAGCGGCCCGAACCTGGGTAAATTTGTGTGTTAGTCTTCTTCCCCGCGATTGAGTGAGTTCGATTCGGCTAGGCTGTGGAGTCGTGAGCTTGAAGCCGAAGCTGGTTGGGATCTTTGCACACGCCCCTGAGTTCGAACCTCTTTGGGTTTTGCGGTTCCCGAAATCCGACATTTGGCGTGCCAGGTAGGGGGCGTGTGACGAGGTCTCCACCTGAAGCTTCATCCCGCCTCCGCTCGCCGCTCCCATGGCTAAAGGTCGCCGAGCTCGCGCCGAGTGCCGAGCTGCTCGCGTCGCCCAGGTGACGCCGGCGGGCCAGGCGCCCTGCGCTGCCTTCCCCCCTGTTGGCAGATGTCGTCACCAGCTCGGCCATCGGCGGACGCCAGGGCCTGCCGCCCTCACCCATCGCGCAGCGCGGCCTTGTCGCCCCGACTCACTTCCACGCCCACGCCGTGGTGCCGCCCCCACGAGCTCGCCGCAACCTGACGAGCGGGCGAGTCACGCTCCTCATGGCCCGCGAACTACTGTGTCTCCGCGCCGCTCGCAACCGCTACAACGACCGGCTGGGTCGCACGGCTAGGCGCGCCAGCACGGCCGGCGTGGCCCTGGCGCCCTCCTACAGGACGGGCCTGGGGGCTCGCATCTGCGTCGCCTCCGGAACGGGCGGCCGACAACTCATATACGCCCGTGCCCGGGGGCTCGAGCCCCTCCACGACGAGCATGCTGACGGGCGCCCAAGCCGCGAAGGGCGTTGCGCCGGCCACTACGACGACGGGAGGAGCATACGCGACCTCGCGAGCGGCTTTCATCGGGGCTGGCACGGGCGGCCTCGTGAGGGCGGCTGGCGGGGTCGGCCTTGCGAGGGTGCCCGGCATTTCCAGCTTCGTGAGGCACGCCCGCTGGTGGGGAGCTACCCTGAGCAGACACCAGTGTCCCCGGACCAGGCGTCACCTGCCTGGGGACGGAGGGTTGAACACACGCCCATGTTCCCAGGCCAGCCGCTCCAGGCCTGGAGATGGAGGGTGGAACACACGCCCATGTCCCCAGGCCAGGCGCTCCCTGCCTGGAGACGGAGGGTGGAACACACGCCCATGTCTCCGAGGCGAGCGTCGCCTGCCCAGAGATGGAGGGTGGAACACACGCCCATGTCTCTGGGCCGGGCCTCGCCCGTCTGGCGGCAGAAGATCAGGTACTCACCCATGTCTCCAGGCCCGGCCCGGTCCACCTGGGGCAGGGGGTTGAGTGTCTGTACGAGGCTCCCAGGCACCCCAGTGAGGCGCACTGGGGCGCCGACCCGGGCGCCAGCCTCGCGCTTGATGGAAGGGTCCCGCGCCGAGCCTCGCCCGCATCGCGGGGGGCCGCGGCGCCACTGCAGCAACGACATTCGCCTCCGAGCTTTCGGGGGCCTGAGTTCCCATTCCGAACCGGGTCCTCCCTGCGGAGAGCGTTGGAGGGTTACCCCGCGCACGAGGGCCCGTTCGGAGCTGACCCCTCTTCGCCGCATCATGCTTGGGGCCAGGAAGTGGGATCCATGTCCCGGAGGCATGGAGCCCCCTGTGCGCCCACGGGCTCAACCCGTGACACTCTCACGTAATAATGAGTGGGCTGTATATGCCCGGAGCCCCCCGTGGGCGCGGAGGGGTTCCCACCCACGCCCAAGTGGAAGCCCCATGCTCCGTGCTGGCGGACAACACTGTCCTCCAATGACTATGCCCACGCCTAGTGGAGGCTCTATGCTCCGCGCTGGGGGAAGACGAAGACTAGCCTAGCGACAGTTCTTTGCTTCTTTTTGTATTCGAATTTGCCATTTTCTGGAATGAAACTCGAAGTTTCGCAACCTTATTTCAAAATGGGGTGGGAATTTTTCTCCTTGCAGTCTTTTCTGTCTTGAAGTTTCATTTTCTGGATCGACACCTGTCGGTCTCCCCCTCACGCGCCCCGCGAGCGGGGGCTGGGCACGGTGTGCACACCTCGCCAAGACCTTGGCATCCTGGTCCTCGTGCGGCGCTCTCGGGTGAGCCATTTATCTCCCGGCACCCGACCCTCACTCGGGGGCTCCAGCCACGGCCAGTCGCGGCCTGGCACACCATCATGGAGCCTCGGGAGGCTCGGGCACATCTCGAGGTATGGGAGCCGCTTGAGGTATGAGGGACTGGCAAGGAACGGTATGGGAGCCGCTCGAGCATCAAGGGGGACTCCTGAGCAATGCGCCTCAGGAGCCTCACTGATCACGTAGCCCCTCGCCCCTTGGTCTCGTCCTGGTGATCCGGACGCCCCAACGGCGGTCGAGGTATGCGTGGGATTGGGCCCTGCCGACGTAGAGGGCCAAGAGGGCTCCCAAACCGCCTCGCTCGCAAGAAAGAAGACCCTCCTGGCAAGATCCCCAAGCTCCCCAGGTGCCACGGCCGAACCTCACGACACAGAGGCCCGCCGCTAACACATCGAGCTAACTACCCTAACCATGACGGGCGGGAAGTCTCAATTAACAGTAATACGGGAATCAGGATGTGCGACAAAAATGCTAAAATAAAGGCGCAAGAGCCATAATTCATTACATGCCCCGCGGGGCCCTCCATGATTCTTGATTGCAGGGAAACGAAGAAGAAGGCGAAAGGTGGCCCCCTCAAGGGCTACCACTCCTGAGGACCCGGCACCGGCGCAACCACGCTCAGTCGGAGTCCTCCTCCTCCTCCTTGACGGGCCCGTGGCGGCACGCCGGTGTGGCTGCTTCTTGGGTGGAAGTACGGCGCCGTCGTGGCCGGCTACCCCCCGAGGTCCGAGCGCGCCGACGCGGTGGCGCGTCGTCGGTGTCATCGCTCGGTCTTTCCTCGGAGGAGGTGTCGCTGCCACTCGAAGCATGGCGGCCGTCGCCAAGGGCAAGCTCACCTCCAAGGGCGCCGCCACCGCGAAGGCTGTCAATTGCGGGAGGGTGATCGCTGCCGCCGCCATCTCCCTCCGAGCAGCACCCCAAGCGCCTGCCATCCTCCCCGAAGATCCTGACGAAGAGCGTCGCCGTGCCGTCGTGCTTGAAATGGAGCGTGAGCCTCCCCTCCAGGCCATGGGCGCGGGCGAAGGTCTGCCACCCGCATCTCAGGAAGGCGTAACCTGCGGGGGTAACCTCGATCTCCACCCACAACGCGCCGCTACAACAACCATCGGCTTGCAACCACAAGCCCGCGGGCTCGTTGGCCCGCAACGTCTCCGCGAAGAAGCATGGGAGCTGCAGCCAGGTGATCGGCGGCCTCTCCATCCACACCACGAACTCCTAGCCCACATCGTCCGTGTGGGACCGCAGGCGCGGTGGTCGGGCACCCGTTGCGGGCCTCCCTCCTCAGCCCCGGTCGCCACGCCCGCCGCCTCCGCCTGCGCCGGAGGAGGCACCTGCCCTCGCGGGGGTGCGGCCGCGCCCCCGGGGCGCCGCCGTTGACGCCACGGTGTACTTTCGAGGACGGCCCCGACCTCTCTTTGGTGGATGTTGGTCTGGCCCCTCCTCGCGGGCCTTCCCCTTCTCGGCAGCAGAAAACCTCCTCACCGGCGTCATGGTCGATGAAGCGGAGGCCTGGAGCAGGGAAGCGAGAAGTAGAGATGGGCTGGGGGCTCTGCCCCCTCCGCCCATTTATAGCCGGGTGGAGGCCAACCGGCGTCACTCCACATTCCGGGCAATGATGGCCCTGCAACGCGCGCCGGTTTCTGGTCAGCCAGGGTGGTTGACGAGGCGACATGGGGAAGTCGAGGCATCTGCGCCTCGTCGTGCGCCACACCCTCATCAGGGCCGCAGGCGATTGGGGCCCGCGGCGCTATGGTCTGTCCTCTCGGGCTTTGACCCGGGGCCAACCCAGGCGCTCCTTGGGCCCGGGGGCTACTGTCGGCGCTCTGGGAACGGGGGTACCCAGACTTGCCTGCCTGCGGCCCAGGGCGTGGCTCATTTCGACAGCTTGGTACGCCCCGGCACGGGATCGCCCAGGACAATGCCCTCGCGAGAGTCCCACCCTGAGAGGAGGACGACACCAAGACCCCCGGAAGGAGAAGGCCTCTCCAGGCTCCCTCCTGAGGGGCGGAGATCTCTATGCAGCTCTCGGCCTCGGGAGGCTGAGGTGACGCCAGTCGGGCCAAGCGGGCGCCAGCGGGCACAGAAGAAGCAGTTTCCTCTTTGGTGCAAAGGAGGCAAGGACGTACGCAGGGTCCCAAGGCATCCCCCCCAAAGGTTTCCATTCCGGTGCAACAAGACTAAGACCGTGAGCCCCGCAGGACGGACGTCATCGTCGAGCCCACCTCTGCATCTTACCAGCTACTTTGCAGGCGAAGACCACCTTTCGTCAGGATAAGGCGTACTGTTTGTCCCCCTTCGAATTTGGCCGTTGTGGGATCCCTTCCCGCCAGTGCGATATGGGAAGAGGACCCGGGCCATTATAAATAGAGGCTAGGCTGCGCCGTAGAGACGGACGGATCCAGAACCACCCGAGCGCCCTCGCAAGGTGGCTCACCACTGTGCCAGTTCATCCACAAACCTCCTCGTGAGGAAATCCACCAAAAGCAGGAGTAGGGTTTTACGCCTCACAGTGGTCCGAACCTGAGTAAATCTGTGTGTTAGTCTTCTTCCCCACGATTGAGTGAGTTCGATTCGGCTAGGCTGTGGAGTCGTGAGCTTGAAGCCGAAGCTGGTTGGGATCTTCGCACACGCCCCTGAGTTCGAACCTCTTTGGGTTTTGCAGAGCCCGAAATCCGACAGTGGCCACCCCGTGGGTCTTTTGGCCACCTCCTGAAGCTTCATGTGTCTCTTCAGGTCCAAAAATAACTCCCGTAAATTTTTATCCAATTTGGACTCCGTTTGGTATTGATTTTCTGAAAACAGGCAAAAAACGTAGAGTGGAACTAGGCACTGAGTTACTAGGTTAGTCCCAAAAATGAAATAAAATAACATATAATTGCATATAAAGTATTCAAGATTGATAATATAATAGCATGAAATAATTAAAAATGATATATACGTCGGGGTCGTATCAATACTCCTTCAAGAGCTGCTACATCTGTGCGAGCTGGATCTGCTTCACCAAATAGCTATAGTTCTGCTTTTTCCTCGGACGACTAGTTCCTCGTGTTCTTCTCATACCTTTTTGCCACTTGTTGACAAAAGTGGGAGATATATATCTAGATTTAGGGGGACACATTATTTGGGAGGGCTGGGTTCCATTTGCATTTGGCGTTCTCTTAACATTTGCCTTTCCGTCGAGTCATTGAAACAATTTTAGTTCATGGTCGTTAACCTTTAAGTACCGCATTTGGTACTGATGAAGAACTCTGCATGCAATGTTAATAACCCCCTCTGTAATGTTATCACAATTGTATATATTTTGTAGGTGGAAGTTCATGATTCTCTGAAATGTTTTACTTCTTCTGCTCTGATATTTCTTGAGAATCTTCCTTGTGGTAGAAATTCCTTCTGAGATCATTTCGAAATATTGTGTGAACTTCTGAAAAAATTATGTTAAATTCCTATAACAATCCATTCCAAAACTTTGTTTGGTAGAAATCATTTCTACCTGAGTTCACGGAGTGCATTGAACCGATCCTTTACTAAGATATTCTATTCCAATGCAACTCATCTTATCAAAGATATATATCCCTCCATGTTTACACTAACATATGTAATTAAAATTCTTCAAGATTACATACATTTAGGGGGAACAATAGATTATCATCGACTGGTCTTCATTTACTTTCTGCACTTTATCGTTTACCATTTGTATCTACTCTTCGATATTTATGTTTGGTCAACAATCATCTAAAAAGGGGGAGTTTATTGGTGTAATGAGTTGCCCCTTGTGTTTTGGAGATTGTTGTCAGTAACAGTCAGGGCTGATTTATTTGCTTTTGCACATAGAGAGAAATAGTCCCTGACATATCGAAAACAATGCTACATTCTGATGAGAAGTATGAAGAACTTCACCGAGAAGAATTTGCATTGCAGGCAAGAGATAGAAATGTTTCGACAAGAAACTATAGAGAGAATATAGCGTAACGGAGTTGACCCCTTAAATATTGTTGACACGAAGCAATTATTCTTCGGTGTCTCTGAGAAGAAATGGTTGCAGTCAATAAGATGGAAGGTGATACGTCTCCAATGTATCTATAATTTTTGATTGTTCCATGCTGCTATATTATCATTCTAGGATACTTTTTGGGTCTTTATTTACCAATTTATAATATCTTTGAGCACTAACCTATTGACCCAGTGCCTAGTGCCAGTTGCTGTTTTCTGCATGTTTTTTCACTTCTCATGTTTACAGTACCAAACGGTGTCCAATTTCCACGAAACTTTTTGATGATTTTTTCTGGACCAAAAGAAGACCTAGGAGATTCGAAAGAAGGCCGGGAGCCGCACCAGGGCCGCACAAGCCACCAGGGCGCGCCCTAGGGGCGCGCCCTGATGGCTTGTGCCTCCCTGGCGGCCCTCCCGACCTTGTTCTCTGGCCTATAAATTCTCATATATTGCAAAAACCCTGGAGGCAGTCCCGAAACCCTTTTTATGCCGCCGCAAGTCTCTGTTCCGCCGCGAAGCCATCTGGAGCTCCATTTCGGCACCCTGCCGGAGGGGGGATCGATCACGGAGGGCCTCTACATCAACCTTGCTGCTCTCATGATGATGTGTGAATAGTTTACCACAGATCTACGGGTCCATAGCTAGTACCTAGATGGGAATCTCTCTATCTCTTGATCTTCAATACAATGATCATCGCATCTTCGCTTTGATCTATCCGATGTAATCCTATTGTGCGGTGTGTTTGTTGGGATCCGATGAATTGTGGGTTTATGTTCAGATTATTCATGAAAAGTATTTCCGTCACCTGTGAATATTAAGATTCTTATTTGAATGATCATTATAGCTTCGTAATGCTCTCCGATTTATTGATGTGCTTTGGCCAAGTAGATTGATCTATCTTCAGTGGGAGTGGTGTGTTGTGGTAGGTTCAACCTGACAAGTTTCTATATCCCAATGACAAAGTAGGGACAAGATGCTTCTTTGTGTTGTTGCTACTAAGGATGACACGATGGGGTTTATTCATATTTCTTGAGTTTACTTTGTCTACATCATGTCATCGTTCTCCATGCATTACTCTGTTTGTCATGAACTTAATACGTAGAGAGGCAAGCATAGAAGCGCTCTTGAAGTGGAGTAATAGTAATAGGTGCATGCAGGAGTCAGCCTATTTGTTTATGGACGTGATGCCTATATATACATGATCATTGCCGTGAAAATCACATAACTATCCGCTTTTCTATCAATTGCCCAACAGTAATTTGTTACCCACCGTATGCTGCCTACATGAGAGATGCCGCTAGGGAAAACTATGGCCCCTGGGTCTATTCACTTATAAATTTGCAAACACTACTATTACCTTGCTACCTTTATTTACTTTTTATTTTATTTTGCAATTTACAATTATCTACAATTATCTACACAACTCATTTGCCTGCAAATAACGAGATCAAGGGGATTGATAACCCACTTGCCCGTGTTGGGTGCAAGTTGTTTGTTCTTTTGTGTGCAGCCTGTCGGCGTTCTGGGCTCGGGGGTACCCAGACTTGCCTGCCTGTGGCCCAGCAAGTGGCCCACCATGACGGCCCAGTACGGCCTGGGGACAAACCCCCCAAGGCAAGACCCTCGCGAGGGGAACGGCGCCAACACCTCCAGGGGAGCGGCCTCCCCAGGCTGCCTCCCGAGGAGCGGAGATTCCTATGCAGTGCCCGGCCTCAGGAGGCTGCGATGACGTGAGCCATGACGACCGAGGCAGGCGGGCGCCAGCGGGTGCAGCAGAGACAGTTTCCTCTTTGGTGCTAAGGAGGCAAGGACGAACGCGGGTTCCCAAGGAGCCCCCCAATGGTTTCCATTACGGTGCAACAAGACCAAGACCACGGGCTCAGCAGGACGGATGTCATCGCCGAGCCCACCTCTGCGTCATGCCAGGAGCTTTGCAGCCGAAGACCACCTTTAGTCAGGATAAGTTGTACCTCCTGTCCCCTTTCAAATTTGGCCGTTGTGGAATCCCTTCCCGCCTGTGCGATAAGGGAAGAGGACCAAGGCCACTATAAATAGGGACTAGCCTCCACCGTAGAGAAGGATACCCGGAGAGAGACGGAACCACCCACTGATGTCTACTATGCAACCTTCTTCTTGTAGACTCGTGTTGGGCCTCCAAGCGCAGAGTTTGGTAGGACAGTAGCAAATTTCCCTCAAGTGGATGACCTAAGGTTTATCAATCCGTGGGAGGCGTAGGATGAAGATGGTCTCTCTCAAACAACCGTGCAACCAAATAACAAAGAGTCTCTTGTGTCCCCAACACACCCAATACAATGGTAAATTGTATAGGTGCACTAGTTCGGCGAAGAGATGGTGATACAAGTGTAATGTGGATGGTAGATATAGGTTTTTGTAATCTGAAAATATAAAAACAGCAAGGTAGCAAGTAACAAAAGTGAGCAAAAACGGTATTGCAATGCTTAGAAACAAGGCCTAGGGTTCATACTTTCACTAGTGCAAGTTCTCTCAACAATACTGACATAGTTGAATCATATGTAAATCCCTCACGTGCGACAAAGAGTTCACTCCAAAGTCACAAATAGCGGAGAACAAACGAAGAAATTATTGTAGGGTACGAAACCACCTCAAAGTTATCTTTTCCGATCAACCTTATGAGCTATCCCTATAAGTGTCCTATAAGTGTCACGAACAGCCCTAGAGTTTGTACTAAAATAACACCTTAAGATACACATCAACCAAAACCCTAATGTCACCTAGATACTCCAATGTCACCACGAGTACCCATGGGATTGATTATACGATATGCATCACACAATTTCAGATTCATCATGTTCAATCCAACACAAAGAACTTCAAAGAGTGCCCCAAAGTTTCTACCGGAGAGTCAAGACAAAAACGTGTGCCAACCCCTATGCATAGATTCTCAAGGTCACGGAACCCGCAAGTTGATCAGCAAAACATACATCAAGTGGATCAATAGAAAATCCCATTGTCACCACGGATATCCCATCGCAAGACATACATCAAGTGTTCTCAAATCCTTTAAAGACTCAATCCGATAAGAAAACTTCAAAGGGAAAACTCAATTCATCACAAGAAGATAGAGAGGGGAAAACTCTATATGATTCATCTATATTAATAAAGCTCGCGGTACATCAAGATCGTGTCATCTCAAGAATACGAGAGAGAGAGATCAAACACATAGCCACTGGTACATACCCTCAGCCCCGAGGGTGAACTACTCCCTCCTCGTCATGGAGACCGCCGGGATGATGAAGATGGCCTCCGGTGATGGTTTCCCCCTCCGGCAGGGTGCCAGAACGGGCTCCCGATTGGTTTTTCGTGGCTACAGAGGCTTGCGGCGGCGGAACTCCCGATCTAGGTTTCTTTCTGGGGTTTTTGGTATTTATAGGAATTTTTGGCGTCGGAATCAAGTCAGGGGGGGGGGGTTCCCGAGGGGCATACAAGCCAGGGGGGCGCGCCCTAGGGGGGCGCCCCCCAGGCTTGTGGCCTCCTCGATCACTTCCTGGCCCAGCTCCGGTACTTCGGGGGTCTCTTTTGGTCCATAAAAAATCACCGTAAATTTTCAGCCCATTCCGAGAACTTTTATTTCTGCACAAAAAACGACACCATGGTAGTTCTGCTGAAAACAGCGTCAGTCCGGGTTAGTTCTAATAAAATCATACCAAAATCATATAAAATTATTGTAAACATGGCATGGATACTTCATAAATTATAGATACGTTGGAGACGTATCAGCATCCCCAAGCTTAATTCCTGCTCGTCCTCGAGTAGGTAAATGATAAAAGAAATAATTTATGAAGTGTGAATGCTACCTAACATTTTCATCATATTATTTTCTTCTTTGTATAGCATGGACATTTGGACTTGTAAATGATTCAAAGCAATAGTCTAGTTTTAACTTAATGACTTCAATACTCAAGCATGTCAACAAGAAACCATGTCTTTCAAAATATCAACACTAAAGAAAGTTATCCCTAGCCCATCATGCTCAATCATTGATCCATTCATGAAACACACTCAAATATTAGCTATGCCCAATGCTCAAGTACGATCATAGTGCCCCCTAGTTGGTGCTTATAAGAGAAGATGGAGACTCAAAGCAAAAATAAAAATTGCATAAAGTAAATAGATAGGCCCTTCACAGAGGGAAGTAGGGATTTGTAGAGGTGCCAGAGCTCAAGCTTTTAAAACAGAGAAGAATTATAATTTTGAGCGGTATGCTTTCATTGTCAACATAACAACCGAGAGATCTCGGTATCTTCCATGCTAGATACATTATAGGCGGTTCCCAAATAGAATGGTAAAGTTTTTTACTCCCCCTCCACCAATCAATCACACTCCACGGCGAGCCTAATCCACGGGTACCGTCCATACAAACAACAATCCTGGGGGAGTTTTGTTTCATTTTGTTTTGTTTTGATTTTTGAGCATGGAACTGGGCATCCCGAATACCAGCCACTTTCTCGTGAATGATAGTGAATCAACACATATCGTGAGAATAACCCACCTAGCATGGAAGATACTGACAACCCCTAGTCACTATATGAGCGATTCGGGCATACAAAACAGAATATTATTTGAAGGTTTAGAGTTTGGCACATGCAAATTTACTTGGAACGGCAGGTAAATACCGCATATAGGTAGGTATGGTGGACTCATAAGGCAAAACTTGGTTTAAGGATTTTGGATGCACAAGTAGTATTTCTACTTAGTACAAATGGAGGCTAGCAAATAGATTGGGAAGCAACCAAACCAAGAAACGAAAATTCGCATAAGTGAGCATTGAACATAACTAACACCGAATAATGCACAACAAGTAGGATGTAACTTCATTGCATAACTATTGACTTTCGTACTTGCATAGGGAATCACAAACCTTAACACCAATATTCCTACTAAAGCATAATTACTCACTAACATGACTCACATATTACTATCATCATGTTTCAAAACTATTACAAAGAATCAAGTTTAATTTGTCCCATGATCTTCATGAAAGTTTTTATATATCCTCCTTGGATATCTATCACTTTGGGACTAGTTTCATACATTGCTATTGCTTTTTCGACAAGCTCAAACAAATTTAAATGAAGCACATGAGCATAAAGATTTCATCCCTCAAAAAGGTGCAAGTGAAGCATGAGAGGAAATGACAAGCTACTCTCAAAAGATATAAGTGAAGATTAATGAGTAGTCAAACAATTAAGTAGCTATGCGAGGACTCTCTCTCTCTCTCTCTCTCTCTCAATAAATATTTTCAGATCTGAGTATTTTATTCAAACAGCAAACTAAACAAAAATAGAACTCCAAGAATAGCACGCATAATGTGAACGAATAAAAAATTAGGCTCAACATAGGCTAACAGATAATTGTTGATGAAAAGAGGTGGGATGCGTAGCATCCCCAAGCTTAGATGCTTGAGACTTCTTGAAATATTTACTTGGGGTGCCTTGAGATCACCAAGCTTGAGCTTTTGTATCTCGTTCAATCCTCTCATATCATGGTTTCACCTATTCTCAAAAACATCTTCCACACAAAACTTGAAAAGAACTCGTGAGATAGGTTAGTACACATAATAATAAATCAACTCTTTATGTACTGCCAAGACAAGTTGCATAATAATTTTCAAACATTAGTTACTGTATACTATCATTTCCACAATTTATTTCTACCAATATAGGCTATGGAAACTATAGGATAAGTAGATAACAAAACTATGACAGCAATCTGTCTAAACAGAACAGTCTGTAGATATTTATGAAAAAAGTGTACTTCTGTAACTCAAAAAATTATGAAAATTTAGGACATGCTAAAAACTTTATATGAAAATACTGTGTAAAAATTTCAGAAACTTTCCACCTTCCAGTAAAATATGAAAATTCAAACACTACAGCAAAAGTTTCTGTTTATACACAGCACACATCGAACATGCAATTCAAGCATCCTAAAAGGCAATTCTTGCAACTTTTTATTGAAAAACAAGATTATAAATAACACCTAATAGAAAACAAGAAAATAAAATGATGCTCCAAGCAAAACTCATATTATGTGACGAATAAAAATATAGCTCCAAGTAAGATATACCGATAGTGTTGAAGACGAAAGAGGGGATGCCTTCCGGGGCATCCCCAAGCTTAGGCCCTTGAGTCTTCCTTGGATATTACCTTGGGGTTCCTTGGGAATCCCCAAGCTTAGGTTCTTATCACTCCTTATTCTCCTCATATCAGTGTCTCACCCAAAACTTGAAAACTTCAATCACACAAAACTTAACGGAACTTCGTGAGATGGGTTAGTATAATAAACAAAGATCATTCACTTAGGTACTGTCAAGTCAAGATTCATAATTGTTCCCACATGATACCTAATTTATTATACCATTCCCATAATTTATATCACTCAATATAAGCTATATAGAAACACTAAAACAAGTAAACTATGCATGCAAAACAGAATCTGTCAAAAACAGAACAGTCTGTGAAGATCTGTTGCGTAACCATACTTCCCTGTCTCTAAAAATTCTTAAAAATTAGGAAAATCTAGGAAATTTGTATATAAATCTTGTGTAAAAAATTCAGATGAAAACACGTTCCAGTGAATTTACAAAATTCCTGGACTGAGAGCAAAATTTTCTGTTTTTGCACAGAATCAAGTCAACTATCATCCACACTATCCCAAAGGCTTTACTTGACACTTTATTGAAACAAAACCTATAAAACAGGATTATACAGTAGCTTAATCATGTGTACACTCAAAAAAAAGTAGGTATAAATATTGGGTTGTCTCCCAACATGCGCTTTTCTTGAATGCCTTTTAGCTAGGCATGATTATTTCAATGATGCTCATATAAGAATAGTAGTTGAAACATGCAAAAGAACATCATGAATCTCATGACAAGCACCCTTAAGTCTAACCCACTTCCAATGCATAGGGATTTTTTGAGCAAACAATTTATGGGAGCAAGAATCAACTAGCATAGGAAGGCAAAACAAGCACAACTTTAAAACTTTGAACACATAGAGAGGAAACTTGGTATTATTGCAATTCCTACAACCATATGTTCCTCTCTCATAATAATTTTCAGTAGCATCATGAAGGAATTCCACAATATAACCAGCACATAAAGCATTCTTTTCATGATCTACAAGCATAGAAATTTTGTCACTCTCCACATAAGCAAATTTATTCTCATCAATAGTAGTGGGAGTAAACTCAACAAAATAACTATCATGTGAAGCATAATCCAATTGAATATTAAAATCATGATGACAAGTTTCATGGTTATCATTATTCTTTATAGCATACATGTCATCACAATAATCATCATAAATAGGAGGCATGCTTTCATCATAATAAATTTGCTCATCAAAACTTGGGGGACTAAAAATATCATCTTCATCAAACATAGCATCCCCAAACTTGTGGCTTTGCATATCATTAGCATCATGAATATTCAAGGAATTCATACTAACAAAATTGCAATCATGCTCATCATACAAATATTTAGTGCCAAACATTTTATTGACTTCTTCTTCTAACACTTTGGCACAATTTTCCTTTCCATCATTTTCACGAAAGACATTATAAAGATGAAGTATATGAGGCAACCTCAATTCCATTTTTTTGTAGTTTTCTTTTATAGACTAAACTAGTGATAAAACAAGAAACTAAAAGATTCAATTGCAAGATCTAAAGATATACCTTCAAGAACTCACCTCCCCGGCAACGGCGCCAGAAAAGAGCTTGATGTCTACTACGCAACCTTCTTCTTGTAGACTCGTATTGGGCCTCCAAGCGCAAAGTTTTGTAGGACAGTAGCAAATTTCCCTCAAGTGGATGACCTAAGGTTTATCAATCCGTGGGAGGCATAGGATGAAGATGGTCTCTCTCAAACAACCCTGCAATCAAATAACAAAGAGTCTCTTGTGTCCCCAACACACCCAATACAATGTTAATTGTATAGGTGCACTAGTTCGGCGAAGAGATGGTGATACAAGTGTAATATGGATGGTAGATATAGGTTTTTGTAATCTGAAAATATAAAAACAGCAAGGTAGAAAGTAACAAAGTGAGCAAAAACGGTATTGCAATGCTTAGAAACAAGTCCTAGGGTTCATACTTTCACTAGTGCAAGTTCTCTCAACAATACTAACATAGTTGAATCATATGTAAATACCTCACGTGCGACAAAGAGTTCACTCCAAAGTCACAAATAGCGGAGAACAAACGAAGAAATTATTGTAGGGTACAAAACCACCTCAAAGTTATCTTTTCCGATCAACCTTATGAGCTATCCCTATAAGTGTCACAAACAGCCCTAGAGTTTGTACTAAAATAACACCTTAAGATACACATCAACCAAAACCCTAATGTCACCTAGATACTCCAATGTCACCACGAGTATCCATGGGCTTGATTATATGATATGCATCACACAATTTCAGATTCATCATGTTCAATCCAACACAAAGAACTTCAAAGAGTGACCCAAAGTTTCTACCGGAGAGTCAAGACGAAAACGTGTGCCAACCCCTATGCATAGATTCCCAAGGTCACGGAACCCGCAAGTTGATCACCAAAACATACATCAAGTGGATCAATAGAACATCCCATTGTCACCACGGATATCCCATCGCAAGACATACATCAAGTGTTCTCAAATCCTTTAAAGACTCAATCCGATAAGAAAACTTCAAAGGGAAAACTCAATTCATCACAAGAAGATAGAGAGGGGAAAACTCCATATGATTCATCTATATTAATAAAGCTCGCGGTACATCAAGATCGTGTCATCTCAAGAATACAAGAGAGAGAGATCAAACACATAGCTACTGGTACATACCCTCAGCCCGGAGGGTGAACTACTCCCTCCTCGTCATGGAGACCGTCGGGATGATGAAGATGGCCTCCGGTGATGGTTTCCCCCTCCGGCAGGGTGCCGGAACGGGCTCCCGATTGGTTTTTCGTGGCTACAAAGGCTTGCGGAGGCGGAACTCCCGATCTAGGTTTCTTTCTGGGGGTTTTGGTATTTATAGGAATTTTTGTCATCGGAATCAAGTCAGGGGGGGGTTCCCGAGGGGCCCACAAGCCAGGGGGGCGTGCCCTAGGGGGGGCGCCCCCCAGGCTTGTGGCCTCCTCGATCACTTCCTGGCCCAGCTCCAGTGCTTCGGGGGTCTCTTTTGGTCCATAAAAAATCACCGTAAATTTTCAGCCCATTCCGAGAACTTTTATTTCTGCACAAAAAACGACACCATGGTAGTTCTGCTGAAAACAGCGTCAGTCCGGGTTAGTTCTAATAAAATCATACCAAAATCATATAAAATTATTGTAAACATGGCATGAATACTTCATAAATTATAGATACGTTGGAGACGTATCACCCACCACCAAGAGCCCTCGCGAGGTCGCTCACCGCTGTACTTGTTCATCCCCGAACCTCCTCGTGAGGCCAATCCACCCAAAGCAGGAGTAGGGTTTTACACCGCAAGGTGGCCCGAACCTGGGTAAATCTCCGTGTCCATCTACTTGCGCTCTCGCGCATCTTCGACTCGGTCTGGCTGTGGAGCGCCAGGCTTGAGACTTGAGCTGGTTGGGATCTTCACACACGCCATAGAGTTCGAACCTTCTTGGGTCTGCGGAGCCCCGATTCCGACATTTGGTGCGCCTGGTAGGGGACGAACCTACGGCCTTCCGCTTAGGAAACGACCATCCACTCGGCCTCCAGGATGGCGTCCACCCTGGCGACCGTACCTTCAAGCACCTCAGCGAGCTTGGAGGAGAGCCCAGCGTAGCCACCGTCAGGAGTCGCCAGTGGCTCCCCGAATCCTCCCCTGCAGATGAAGCGCAGCGCCCGGCGAAGCCTGAGCTCGATGGAGGGGAAGGCGTCGCGCTCCGCGGCCACTTTTTCCTCAGCAGCGGCAAGGGTCTTCTCCCTAGCATCCAGCCGGGCCGTCGTGTCGGAGGCATGCCGAACATGGGACGTCTGGGCCTCCACTACCTCATCCCTCAGCTTGGCCAGACTCTCACTCTCCGCGGCTTGGTCAGTTGCATCCTAGGACAACACGGAGTCGCGATCGGCGAGCTTCGCCTCGTGAGCTTTGAGGTCCTCCTCCCGCTGGTGAAGCCATTGTGCGTCCGCGGCTTGCTCCTCCAGAAGGGCCTTCAGTTTGGCCTCTGCCTCACCACAGCGCTCCGCGGCAGCCGCTGCCTTGGCTAGCGCCGCATCGCGAGCTGCCACGGCTTCGGCAGCCTCCTTCTTGCTCTCCGCGGCGGCAGCCTCAGCCCGACCCAGGCCGTCTTGATGGCTGCGTCAGCCTGGAGCCACCCGGAGATAAGCTCCAGGCGTTCCCCTGCGAAGGAGCATCTGTCGGTGCCTTGGAAGTCGGCCCGGATCCGGCCAAGCGCGGTATAAGCCTCATCCAAGGCGCCGGGCCCGACCGGAGGGCCGCTGCCCGTGGGCGCGAGAGCCTGACCAGGAGGCGGCACCGGCACATCGACAGGCGTTGTATCCAAGGGAGCGGTGGCGTGGCTGGCTTGGGGCGCTGGAAGCTCCAGTCTCTCCTCGAGCACGACAAGAGCGGACGACTTCTCAGCCTGATGGCCCATGGGGGCTGGCTCCTCCTGATGCCGCGCCGCTGCATCCTCCAGGACGGACTCCTTCAGAAGGGGGCAGGAGATCGCCCCCTCCACCGGCACTGGAGTCGCCACGGCCGCGACAAAGGGTGCCGCCTCATGAGCCTCCACCCTCCCGGTGACCGGCCTCCCGAGCGGTGGCATCACTGCATCAAGAGAAGGCGTTACGCCCGCGAGCTCGGGCGCGATGCCGCCGGGGCACTCAAGGGTCGTGCCAAAGCTGGCGTGATGCGCTTCCTCGCCCGGCGCGTCCGCGGCCAGAGGCCGATGGCGCCCTCAAGATAGGGGGCTCCTTCGGCTCGGTGCCCGCCTTCCTCTTCTTCGGCTCGGTGACGACCCTGGCCACCAAGGAGAGAAGGGGCCGTGAGCATGTGCGCAATTTATAATCTACCAAAGGCAAGGCAAGTTACTTACTCGTCGGCCGCGACCCACTTCCTCTTCCTCTCCACGTCGACAAGGGCCGGGATGCTCCCGCCTTTGTTCGGCTTGGCGCTGTCACCCGGAGGGTTGTTGAGATCGCCCCGAGGGGCCGTGGCCGGAGAGGCCACGTCTGCCTCAGCGGCGGCCGCCCCGTCTTTCGGCTGCGGCTCGGATGGAGACTAGACCGGCGTCTCAAGCACCCTGCTGGAGCGCGGGGAGTCCGTCGGAGGAGGCGCGGCCGCGCGTTTCTTCGGGGTCGCCCGGCTAGATGCCGGCGTGGTTTGGGAGGCATGCCTTGGCCTCCTGAGGGCCCTGACGAAGCACAGGGAGTCCGCGGCCGGGGACTCGTCGGCATCGTCGTCGTCTTCGAGATTGCGGAGGAGCACCCTCTGCGACGAGGGAGACACCTCTTCCAAGCCGTCATCCACGGTCTTCTCTGAGTCTCCCTCGCCGCTGGCATCGCCGGAGGACAGTGGCACCGGGGAGTTGGGGCACTCGGGCGGCGTGAGCCCACGCTCGTCAAAGGCGGGCATGGCGGCAACCAGCTCCCCCTGTCGCCATGGCGGTACAGCGGGGCGTAGGCCCGGGGAGGTCCCCGGGATCGCCGTGGAGCAGGGTAACCACTGTTCAAGAATTCATCCGATTAATCAGTTAATGGGCCAGTTAATCGCTACTCGTTGGGTGACCGACTCGAATAACACCTATTCGTCGCGTTAACTTGTCAGGCCGATTAAATGGCCTGTTAGACCGATTAATCGGTTGTTAGGCCGATTAATCCTTCCTGGCCCGTTAACTGGTGGGCAAACAAAGCCCAATTATTTGGCCTGTAACCCTAACTAGCCCTCTCCCGCTCCTAAATAGCTAGGGTTTGGCCCTCCTCATGTCCTAGATGGCATGGTCAGGTCCTCATTGGCGCATCGTCGCTTCTCCTCCTCCATCTGCACGTTGCTACTTCCCCTCCTCCTTTGCGACCTGCCATCTCCAGCAATCGACACATTTCAAATGCCCCGCACGGCTGCCGGCACCTTCCCTTTGCGTGTTGCAGTCGTGCGACCGCCATCTCTCGGAGTGGCAGCCCAGGCAGAAATCAGCAAAAAATGTTGTTGTATTCACGTTTGTTGTTGATTTTCGATGCCCACATGGATGTTTGTTGATGATTGTTGTTGTATACATGTTCGTGATCTATTGAGAAAAGAAACAGTACCATTAACTTCATAGTTGCAATGTACATTTTTTTATAGCATTCAAGTTCTATTGTCTCCATACAAATTTCTTGCCTATTGGGTTTAAAATTCCACCGATTAATGGTCGACCGATTAATCCAGTTAATAGGCCTATCCACCGATTAATCGCTACTCCTAAGCCGAGCGAGCAGGTACCAGTTAACGATTTCCTCAACATTGAGGGTAACCATGGCCCTGCCCAGATCCTCATGAGTCAGGCTGGTGGACCGAAGCCGGATGGTGTCCCTTGCACCATCGTACTCCCACATGGGCTTCGAGTGCGCCTGGAGCGGCGCCAGGCGCTGCGTCAGGAACTCCTTCACTATCATCGCCCCGGTCAGTTGCTTGGCCTCCATGTCCTGGGAGATCTGTTCCAAGACGGGCTTCGCCCGGGGATCGGTGAGCTTCGCGGAGCCCCACAAGAGGGTCTTCTCGGGCAGCCCCATCGGGAGCTCCAAGCGCGGATCCACGCCCCGGGCATCCAAGAAGACCCAGCGGTGCCTGAAACCTTCCACCTTCTTCCCGGCCTTCAGGAGCACATTCCCGCTCTGGACCGCGACGAAGGAGGCACACGCCGACCGCTGCGCGCAGTCGTGAAGCCGCAGGCTGAAGTAGTGGCGGAAGAGGGCCATTGAGGGCCTCACGCCTATGAAGGCTTCACAGTAGAAGGCGAAGCCAGACAAGAGAAGAATGGAATTAGGCTGAAAATGGAGGGCCTGGATCCCGTAATGCTCGAGGATGGTGGAGAAGAACCCCGAGAAAGGCGGGACGAGCCCGGAGAAGGCACTGTGAAGGAAGAAGGGGTAGACCGTCTTCACCAAGGTGCACTGCTCCGCAGAGCCGCACCAAATCAAGGTCTGCCCCCACTCATTGGAGTCGCCCGCAATAAACGGGAGGACGGGGGAGTCGCCCGCTGTAAATGGAATTGGGCTGAAGAGGAGGTCGAGGCCTGGGCCTCAGGCTTCGACTTCCCGGCGGGCGCCATCTGAAGGATTCTAGAGGTTGGAGGAGCAAGAGGAAGGATGACACTGCGCCAAGATCTCGACGAAGCTCTCACAAGGGAAATGGGATCTGAGCAAGGAAGCAAGGGCGCAAGGAAGGAGAGCAATGATGGATCGACAGCGGGCGCCAGGGTTTTGTCAGCCTGGGCAGTTGCCGAGGAGACGTGGGAGCGGAGGCGCCCGTGTACTGCCATGCGCCACGCGTCGAGATTGACCCGCAGGCGGTTGGGCCCGGGCGTTTCGGCCTCCCTTCATTGGCTTCGCCCCGAAGCCAGCCCGAGCGCGCCTTGGGCCTGGGGGCTACTGTCGGCGTTCTGGGATCGGGGGTACCCAGACTTACCAGCCTGCGGCCCAGCGCGTGGCCCACCACGATGGCCCAGTACGGCCTGGCGACAAAACCCCCAAGGCAAGACCCTCGTGAGGGCCCCAGCCTTGCGAGGGGAACGGCGCCAAGACCTCCAGGCGAGCGGCCTCCCCAGGCTGCCTCCCGAGGAGCGGAGATTCCTATGCAGTGCCCGGCCTCAGGAGGCTGCAATGACGTGAGCCATGACGACCGAGGCAGGCGGGCGCCAGCGGGCGCAGCAGAGACAGTTTCCTCTTTGGTGCTAAGGAGGCAAGGACGAACGCGGGTTCCCAAGGAGCCCCCCAAAGGTTTCCATTATGGTGCAACAAGACCAAGACCACGGGCTCAGCAGGACGGATGTCATCGCCGAGCCCACCTCTGCGTCATGCCAGGAGCTTTGCAGCCGAAGACCACCTTTAGTCAGGATAAGTTGTACCTCTTGTCCCCTTTCAAATTTGGCCGTTGTGGAATTCCTTCCCGCCTCTGCGATAAGGGAAGAGGACCAAGGCTACTATAAATAGGGACTAGCCTCCACCGTAGAGAAGGATCCCCGGAGAGAGACGGAACCACTCACCACCAAGAGCCCCCACGAGGTCGCTCACCGCTGTACTAATTCATCCCCGAACCTCCTCGTGAGGCCAATCCACCCAAAGCAGGAGTAGGGTTTTACACCGCAAGGTGGCCCGAACCTGGGTAAATCTCTGTGTCCATCTACTTGCGCTCTCGCGCATCTTCGGCAGGGTCTGGCTGTGGAGCGCCAGGCTTGAGA
Organism: Elymus sibiricus; assembly: GCA_039707655.1. Taxonomy (NCBI): domain Eukaryota; kingdom Viridiplantae; phylum Streptophyta; class Magnoliopsida; order Poales; family Poaceae; genus Elymus; species Elymus sibiricus. The sequence goes on along the minus strand of CM077671.1, from coordinate 217,987,280 downwards.
CTTGAGCTGGTTGGGATCTTCGCACACGCCCCAGAGTTCGAACCTTCTTGGGTCTGCGGAGCCCCGATTCCGACATTTGGCGCGCCTGGTAGGGGACGAACCTATGGCCTTCCGCTTAGGAAATGACCTTCCACTCGGCCTCCAGGATGGCGTCCACCCTGGCGACCGTACCTTCGAGCACCTCAGCGAGCTTGGAGGAGAGCCCGGCGTAGCCGCCCTCAGGAGTCGCCAGTGGCTCCCTGAATCCTCCCCTGGAGATGAAGCGCAGCGCCCGGCGAAGCCTGAGCTCGATGGAGGGGAAGGCGTCGCGCTCCGCGGCCACTTTTTCCTCAGCAGCGGCAAGGGTCTTCTCCCTAGCATCAAGCCGGGCCGTCGTGTTGGAGACATGCCGGGCATGGGATGTCTGGGCCTCCACTACCTCATCCCTCAGCTTGGCCAGACTCTCACTCTCCGCGGCTTGGTCAGTAGCCTCCTAGGACAACACGGAGTCGCGATCGGCGAGCTTCGCCTCGCGAGCCTTGAGGTCCTCCTCCCGCTGGTGAAGGTTTTGCGCGTGCGCAGCTTGCTCCTCCTGAAGGGCCTTCAATTTGGCCTCTGCCTCACCACGGCGCTCCGCGGCAGCCGCTGCCTTGGCTAGCGCCGCATCGCGAGCTGCCACGGCTTCGGCGGCCTCCTTCTTGCTCTCCGCAGCGGCAGCCTCAGCCCGACTCAGGGCGACTTGACGGCAGCGTCAGCCTGGAGCCACCCGGAGATAAGCTCCAGGCGTTCCCCCACGAAGGAGCATCTGTCGGCGACTTGGAAGTCTTCCCGGATCCAGCCAAGCACGGTATAAGCCTCATCCAAGGCGCCGGGCCTGACCGGAGGGCCGCTGCCCACGGGTGCGAGAGCCTGACTAGGAGGCGGCACCGGCACATCGACAGGCGCTGTGTCCAAGGGAGCGGTGGCGTGGCTGGCATAGGGCGCTGGAGGCTCCATTCTCTCCTCGAGCACGACAAGAGCGGATGACTTCTCAGCCTGATGGCCCACGGGGGCTGGCTCCTCCTAAGGCCACGCCGCTGCATCATCCAGAACGGACTCCTTCAGAAGGGGGCAGGAGATCGCCCCCTCCACCGGCACTGGAGTCGCCACAGCCACGACAAAGGGTGCCGCCTCATGGGCCTCCACCCTCCCGGTGACCGGCCTCCCAAGCGGCGGCGTCACGGCATCAGGAGAAGGCGTTACGCCCGCGAGCTCGGGCGCGATGCCGCCGGGGCACTCAAGGGTCATGCCAAAGCTGGCGTGACGCGCTTCCTCGCCCGCCGCGTTCGTGGCCAGAGGCCGATGGCGCCCTCCGCATAGGGGGATCCTTCGGCTCGGTGCCCGCCTTCCTCTTCTTCGGCACGACGATGACCCTGGACACCAAGGAGAGAAGGGGCCGTGAGCTTGTGCGCAATTTATAATCAACCAAAGGCAAGGCAAGTTACTTACTCGTCGGCCGCGACCCACTTCCTCTTCCTCTCCACGTCGACAAGGGCCGGGATGCTCTCGCCTTTCTTTGGTGTGGCGCTGTCGCCCGGAGGGTTGGTGAGATCACCCCGAGGGGCCGCGGCCGGAGAGGCCACGTCTGCCTCAGCGGCGTTCGCCCCGTCTTTTGGCTGCGGCTCGGATGGAGACTAGACCGGCGTCTCAAGCACCCTGCTGGAGCGCGGGGAGTCCGTCGGAGGAGGCGCGGCCGCGCGTTTCTTCAGGGTCGCTCGGCTAGATGCTGGCATGGTCTGGGAGGCATGCCTTGGCCTCCTGAGGGCCCTGATGAAGCGCAGGGAGTCCGCGGCCGGGGGCTCGTCGGCATCGTCATCGTCTTCGAAATTGTGGAGGAGCACCCTCTGCGATGGGGGAGACACCTCTAACAAGCCGTCTTCCACAGTTTTCTCCGAGTCTCCCTCACCGCTGGCATCGCCGGAGGACACTGGCACCGGGGAGTTGGGGCGCTCGGGCGGCGTGAGCCCGCGCTCGTCAAAGGCGAGCATGGCGGCAACCAGCTCCCCCCTGTCCCCACGGCGGTACAGCGGGGCGTAGGCCCGGGGTGGTCCCCGGGATCGCCGTGGAGCAGGGTAACCATGGCCCTGCCCAGATCCTCATGAGTCAGGCTGGTGGACCGAAGCCCGATGGTGTCCTTCGCACCATCGTACTCCCACATGGGCTTCGAGTGTGCCTGGAGCGGCCTCCATGTCCTGGGAGATCCGCTCCAAGACGGGCTTCGCCCGGGGATCGGTTAGCTTCGCGGAGCCCCACGAGAGGGTCTTCTCGGGCAGCCCCGTCGGGAGCTCCAAGCGCGGATCGACGCCCCGGGCATCCAAGAAGACCCAGCGGTGCCTGAAACCTTCCACCTTCTTACTGGCCTTTAGGAGCACATTCCCGCTCTTGACCGGAACGAAGGAGGCGCACGCCGACCGCTGCGCGCAGTCGTGAAGCCGCAGGCTGAAGTAGCGGCGGAAGAGGGCCACTGAGGGCCTCATGCCTACGAAGGCTTCGCAGTAGAAGGCGAAGACAGACAAGAGCAGAATGGAATTGGGCTGAAGATGGAGAGCCTGGATCCCGTAATGATCGAGGATGGCGGAGAAGAACCCCGAGAAAGGCGGGACGAGCCCGGAGAAGGCACTGTGAAGGAAGAAGGGGTAGACCGTCTTCGCCAAGGTGCGCTGCTTCGCAGAGCCGCACCAAATCAAGGTCTGCCCCCACTCATTGGAGTCGCCCGCTGTAAACGGGAGCACGGGGGTGAAGTCCCCCTCCTTGGCGATGGTGGATTCCATGAGCGCCGGCGAGGGAGAAGAGGAGGTCGAGGCCTGGGCGTCAGGCTTCGACTTCCCGGCGGGCGCCATCTGAAGGATTCTAGAGGTTGGAGGAGCAAGAGGAAAGATGACACTGCGCCAAACTCTGGACGAAGCTCTCGCAATGGGAAGGGGATTTGAGCAAGGAAGCAAGGGCACAAGGAAGGAGAGAAATGATGGATTGGCAGCGGGTGCTAGGCTTTTGTCAGCCTGGGCAGTTGCCAAGGTGAAGTGGGAGTGGAGGCGCCCGTGTCCTGCCACGCGCCACGCGTCGAGATTGGCCCGCAGGCGGTTGGGGCCCATGGCATTTCGGCCTCCCTTCCTTGGTTTCGCTCCGAAGCCAGCCCGAGCGTGCCTTGAGCCCGGGGGCTACTGTTGGCTTTCTGGGATCGGAGGTACCCAGACTTGCCTGCCTGCGTCCCAACGCGTGGCCCACCACGACGGCCTAGTACGGCGTGGCGACAAACCCCCCAAGGCAAGACCCTCGCGAGGGCCCCAGCCTCGCAAGGGGAACGTCGCCAAGACCTCCAGGGGAGCGGCCTCAGCAGGCTGCCTCCCGAGGAGCGGAGATTCCTATGCAGTGCCCCGCCTCAGGAGGCTGCGATGACGTGAGCCATGACAACCGAGGCAGGCGGGCACCAACGGGCGCAGTAGAGACAGTTTCCTCTTTGGTGATAAGGAGGCAAGGACGAACGCGGGTTCCCAAGGAGCCCCCCAAAGGTTTCCATTCCGGTGCAACAAGACCAATACCACGGGCTCGGCAGGATTAGCCTCCACCATAGAGAAGGATCCCCGGAGATAGACGGAACCACCCACCACCAAGAGCCCTCGCGAGGTCGCTCACCGCTGTACTTGTTCATCCCCGAACCTCCCCGTGACGCCAATCGACCTAAAGCAGGAGTAGGGTTTTACACCGCAAGGTGGCCCGAACCTGGGTAAATCTCCATGTCCATCTACTTGCGCTCTCGCGCATCTTCGGCAGGGTCTGGCTATGGAGCAGCAGGCTTGAGACGTGAGCTGGTTGGGATCTTCACAGACGCCCCAGAGTTCGAACCTTCTTGGGTCTGTGGAGCCCCGATTTTGACACAGCCGCTGAAGACGGTTGAGGATTGATATTCCTATTGGTTCGATAAACCTTGGTTTAATAACTCAGGGAAATACTTACCCACTTTGTGCTACAATAACCCGTTCCTCTTCATGGAAAACCCAACGCAGATCACAATTATCGGGAAAGGATTTCTAGCGTCGTTGCCGGGGAGTATCATCATCAACTATCAAGTAACTTCACACAAATTTTCATTCACTTGTTTATATTTTTAGTTGTTATTATATTTAGTTTGTCTCATAAAAATCAAAAATACAAAAATATTTATCTTTGCTTGTTACTAGTGTACTTCTTCGCTTGCTAGTTTACTTGTCTTGCTTGTTACTTTGCTTGTTCGGTCACCATGTCTCAAGATACTACTAAGTTGTGTGACTTCTCAAATACTAATAACAATGGTTTTATTAGTCCTCCTATATGGCCCGCCACTAGTGCGGAGGATTTTGATATTAATGCTGCATTGCTAAATCTTGTCATGAAGGATCAATTTTCGGAAAGTCCTAATGAGGATCCCGCATCACATCTTAATAACTTTGTTGAATTATGTTACATGCAAAAGAAAAAGGATATGGATAATGATATTGTGAAATTAAAATTATTTCCTTTTTCAGTAAGAGATAAAGCTAAGGCTTGGTTTTCATCTTTACCTCGTAATAGTATTGGAACATGGGATAAGTGTAAAGATGCTTGTATTGCCAAGTATTTCCCTCCTGCTAAGATCATCTCCCTTAGAAATTAAATAATGAATTTGAAACAGCAAGATCAAGAGCATGTTGCACAATCTTGGGAGAGAATTAAATCGATGATAAGAAATTGTCCAACTCATGGTTTAAATTTGTGGATGATCATCCAAAACTTCTATGCTGGACTAAACTTTGTTTCTAGAAATCTTCTAGATTCTGCTGCAGGTGGTACCTTTATGGATGTGACCTTAGGAGAGGCCACAAAACATCTAGACAATATTATGACAAATTATTCTCAATGGCATACCGAAAGAGCTCGAACCGGTAAGAAGGTAAATTCTGTTGAAGAAATCACTACTTTGAGTGAAAAAGTGGATGCTCTTATGAATATGGTTGCTAGTAAAAATGATCATGTTGATCCCAATGATATGCCCTTGTCTACTTTGATTGAGCAAAATACTTATGCTATTGATGTGACCTTTGTCTCGCAAAATAATTTCAACAATAATGCTTATAGAGGAAACTTCAATTCTACACCGTATCCCGATAATTCCTCTAACAACTATGGAAATTCTAATGGTAATTCTTATGGAAGTTCTTCTACAAATTCTAATAGGATACCCTCTGATCTTGAGAACACAATTAAAGAATTTATTAATTCTCAAAAGGTTTTCAACACTACGGTAGAAGAAAAATTGCACGTAGTTGATACTTTGGCTAAAAACATGGATAGAATTGCTCTTGATGTAGAAACTCTTAAAAATAAAGCTTTGCCACCAAAACATGATTTTAATGATGCTATTAAATCTATCCAAATATCTATTAATGAAAGTAAGGAGAGGGCCACTAAGTTGGAAGCCAAGCGGGAATAATTAGAAAAAGCTCTTCCACCCAGTTTTTACCAAAATCACGATGAAGATCTTAAAATGATTGGTACTTCTCCTATTGAATCTTTATTTACTTCTCTGAATATAAATTATAAAGGGACTGGATATGAGTCAACTCTAGTTGAGAAGCGTCCCGTTTGCTTGGAGGGTGTTGATTTTGATGCTAAAACTGAAAAATGTGGGTTTGGAGAGGTCAAAACTTTAACTAGTGATGTGCCCACTATTTTGGATTACAAGGACTTTAATTATGACAATTGATCTTTGGTAGAATGTATTTCCTTGTTGCAATCCATTATTAGCTCACCCAATACTTATGAACAAAATAAAGCTTTTACCGAACATATAGTAGAAGCTATGATAAAAGCTTATGATGAGAAACTTGAGCTTGAAGTTTCTATTCCTAGAAAATTGCATGATGAGAGGGAACCTACTATCAATATAAAGATAAATAAATATGGATGAAATGCTTTGTGTGACCTTGGTGCTAGTGTTTCAACTATTCCTAAATCTCTTTGTGATGTGCTTGGTCTCACTAATATTGAAGATTGTTCCCTTAACTTGCATCTTGCGGATTCTACTATTAAGAAACCTCTAGGTAGAATTAATGATGTGATTATTATTGCAAATAAAAACTATGTGCCTGTAGATTTCATTGTGCTTGATATTGATTGCAATCCTACTTGTCCCATAATACTTGGAAGACCTTTCCTACGAACTATAGGTGCAATTATTGACATGCAGGAGGGAAATATAAGGTTCCAATTCCCATTAAATAAAGGGATGGAACACTTCCCTAGAAAGATAATTAAACCACCTTATGAATCAGTCATGAGAGCTACTTATGGGTGGAGTGTCAAGGATGACAATACTTGAAACTATACATTATGCCTAGCTAGGGACATAAAACAACATTGCTTGTTGGGAGGCAACCCAATAGTTATGTTTATATTTTTGCTTTTAACTTTCTGTTTGTTTTTTATAACATGATTATTGCCTCTGTAATTATTATATTATTTTGTTTAAATTAGTGATTGTGCCAAGTAAAGCCTTTGGGGTGACTCACAAGATGTGTAGAATCAATGCTGAAACAAAACAGAAACTTTTGACTCCAGTACCGGAATTTTCATTTTCTACTGGAGCGTGATAATAATCTGAAATTTTTACATGGTGTTGCTATACAAATTTTAGAAGTTTTCCTAATTTTTCAGAGTTTTTAGAGTTACATAATTGTAGGTTCTCTACAGATTGTTACAGACTGTTCTGTTTTAGACAGATTCTGTTTTTGCTTGAATAGTTGCTTGTTTTGATTATGCTCTGGATTGTATCGGGGGTATAAGCCATGGAGAAGTTAGAATACAGTACCTATTATGCAATTATGAAATAAGAATCAATTTATAACAGTACTTAAAGTATTCAATATGTTGCTTATACTAACGGATCTCACAAAATTTTGTTGAGTTTTGTGTGATTGAAGTTTTCAAGTTTTGGGTGCTATCGCGATGGACAAAGGAATAAGGAGTGACAAGAGACTAAGCTTGGGGATTCCCAAGACACCCAAGGTAATATTTTAAGGAAGACTCAAGCATCTAAGCTTGGGGATGCCCAGTAAGGCATCCCCTCTTTCGTCTCAATCTATCGGTATGTCACTTGAAGCTATATTTTTATTCGTCACATGATATGAGTTTTGCTTGGAGCGGCGTTTGTTTTTGTTTGCTTTTAATTTCAGTTTTACACAATAGTTGTTTTCTGGACACACCTATTTAAGAGAGACACACCTTCGTCATAATTTGTTAGAATACTCTATGTGCTTCACTTATATCTTTTGAGCTTAGCAGTTGCTCTAGTACTTCACTTATATCTTTTTGAGCATGGTGGCGTGTAGAATTTATAGAAATGATTTCACTCTCGTTCTTCACTTATATTTGTTTGAGAGTTAATAAATAGTGACGGTAATTTGCATGGGTCATAAGACTAGTCAAAAAATATTAGGTACTCAATGAGTGATAATCAAAACCATCATGTAGCACATATAGAGAAATTGTGGGTTAATGATATTGATGTGGTAATATGAAAAAGGTGTAAGTTCATAATTGTTGATTCATAGAAGTGTCGATATTAAGAGAGGTTAACTTCTTGTTCGTCTAAAAATTAAAGAGGCATGGTGATGATGTGTGAGCATTTCTATTCCTCGTTGAAATCCTAGTGTTGTTTCGGGTCGGAAGCACGCGATGGTTAACTCCTACCAACCTCTTCCCTCGGGGCATCCTAGTAGTACTTTGATTTGTGAATTCTTTATGACTAATGTGAAACCATGGACATACGCAATCTCACCTTTTCATATTTGCTAGCCTCTTCAGTGCCGTGCATAGCCCATTCTCACGTTGAGGATCGGTGCAACTTTGTCGGGGTAAAGAAACAGGGGTGTTCATTTTTTCCCTGACTTGTGCCCGGACAGACGGCCACTGATGCCCGGCAGCCACAACTTGCAGAAGGTCAAGCAAAGAAATCCGCCAACAGTCAAGACCAAGACTCCAGCAAGCTCAACGCGGTAGCCCAAGACTGGACTGCGATGCGCCAAGCACATCCCCGACGCTTGCCGGGGACCAAGACGTACACACCTCCCAGAAGACCCGGCAAACTACTCCCCGGCAGGTGTGAACCATCCAGCCACCGCTCCACCGCATCGCTACACCTGTCACTTATCGATGCGGTGTCGAGCCCTCAGGCGATTAATCAGCTCTCGCTAAGCACGTGGCGACACATTGGAAGGCGAGTTACGCTCGGTTGACACCCGCCCTACAGCGTGTCAAGATCTTAAGCAACGACCAGCCAAGCGGTGGCAAGAGCTTGCCGGGGATGCACCCCCAAGTGCCACCTAGGCAGGTAATCATGGCATTTTGTCCTAAATGCCAGAGTTAGGTATGATAACTCTGCTTAGCTATCTAATCGATAGATAATGTCTGTTTTGCCATTGTGGTGACCCCTTGCACTATAAAAGGAGGCCCAGGGCAACCTAGCTCAAGGTTGGCAACTCGAACCCCCGAACGCTTGTACTCGCACAGCCGCTCTTTCCCCGACAGTAGTCCCTGCCGGGGTTAGACGCCATGCGTTCTTCGTGTTCCTCCAATCAATCCACCAAAAAGCAGGAGTACGGTTTTACGCTTAGCAGCGGCCCGAACCTGGGTAAAATGCCTGAGCCCTGATCGTTGCGCCGTCTCATGCTCTCCGCTCTTCGTGCAACGTGACCCCCCCTGCCGAACCACAAGGGACCTCGGGTCCCATAGGTGATCATGAGTATCCGTGCCCCGACATCTTTGGCGTGCCAGGTAGGGGGCGTGCATCATTTGCGTGAACCCGAGTTCATGAATGGCGAATCAATCTTCATCGTCATCTTCTTCAACAATGGCTCCGAAGAAGAAACCCAGCACGACCGCGCATCTTTCCACTTCAAGGACTCCCGCGCGTGCAACCACGAACGAGGCGGGCGACACGGCGGCCGCAAGTGGGGAAGGCGCCGTACGCAACGCAACCGGCGCAGGCAGCGCCGCCGTCACGTTCTCCGTGGCCGAGACCAGAGCGGAGAACGCCGGAAAGGAATGGGTCCGCTCGGACCCAGAGAGATATGGCGTAATCTAGCAGGTCAAGGGGAGAAAGAGGTACTTGGCCATATATTTCTTCCTCCTCCTTCCCCGCCTGTGGTTAGCTCTATGCAGGCAACGACGTCGTCAGTGTCGATAAGCTCACATGAGGTTCGGTCTTGCATTCGTCCCGCCAAGGGATGAGTCCTGAACCAAGTGCTAGAGTATATCCGCTGGTAGGCGCTCCCGGCGGGCGAACCACGGCAAGGTCCCGTACACCCATCACGGGATGCCACGGGACCGTTGGGTGCAAAAAAAGGGGGGGAGAAGAGATGACCGTACCTACCTCCTTTCTTTTTCCATTCCTGAATCAATCATGAATATTGCATCAACCCGGCAAGCTCTTGCCGCGGACCATATGCAAGGCTAACGGATCTTCAAGTATCCCCGTTTTTCTTTTCTCTACGTTCCTTCTCTTCTAGGGCTGCGGTGAGCACATGCTTGCGCAAATACCATAGGGGGCACGAGAGAAAGGAGACACCTGGGTGACATGAAAGGCCAAGACAAAAAGCTAAGTTGAGTTAATAGTCAATTTTCATTAAGACGTGCGTTTATATGCCCTTTCATTGAACCAAAAGGTTTCGTATGCTGAACCTTGCGTGTGATAGAACCTTACTGTGTTCGTTCGCGCCCGTGTTTTGTTTCGAGCCTGCTCAACGAAACACGCGGCAGCGTCAACACTGCCAGATGTAATCTCGCCGGCAGCATGCTCTTGCCAGCAGAAAGCTAAGGACCTGTTCCTCGAAGCAATTCGCGGCAGCACGTCATTGGCGGGTAACTAGAAATGCACAATGGTGAATGTCATACGAACGCCAGAAGCGAAAGGAAGGGCATACTATACGATTACATAAAAACACCAGTTCAGCAAACGATAAAATAAAGAGAGTTCACGCCCTAATACGAGATACCTACTGTGTCTTGAGTATAGGGCAACGTGGCGACAAGGAAGATATAAAGCTAACTCCGATGGCTTCCCTGGGTCCTTGGAACTTTGAGGATCCTGTCGGCGAGAGGCCCGGCCTTCTCCGTAGCAGCTGATGTGTCAGCGCCCGACGGCAGCTTCTTGAAACCGTCGGAAAGATCGAGCTCCGGCTGGAAGAAGGCGAGGTTGCTCAGGACCAGGAAGAGGGCGTTGCGCGCTAGCTTCCGGGATTCATCAGCGAAGGAGGCGGCCCTGTCCTCTTCATACGTCTTCAACCCCTCAATCAGGCCATCGAAGAAGATTGTCAGCTTAACGCTGGGGGCTTCATGCTTACCGGCGGAATAGGCCCAGCTCTTCATGTCCATCTTGGCAATCTGGACAGTAAGGCGCTCGGCGATGTCGACCATCCTCTTGATCCAGAGGTCACGCTACTCAACCACGTTTTCCAGGTTCTCTTCGGCATCCTTCTGAAGGGTCTGAGCGCGGGTCACATCCGTCAGCAGCAGCTTCTCATGGGCCTCGGCAGATTCAAGATTGCTCTCCAAGGAAGCAAGCCTGGATTTCATCTCGGAGATGGTACCGTTGGCAGCATCAAGACCCTGGCCCTTGGAGGAAAGCCGTAATTGCACCTCTTCTAGAGTCACAGCTGCCTTACGCGCTTCCTCCTTGAGGGCCTCGATCTCCTTGGTGCTCCCGGCAAGATCCTCTGTCAGTTTGGCCAGTTGGGCTTCAAGTTTGGCCTTGGTGGCAGAAGCAGCAGCCAAGTCGTCAGTCACCTCCTTCAGCCGAGCAGCAGATTTCGAGGAAAGTGTATCAAGAGCAGTCTTGTTGCTATCTTCCAGCTCCTTGGTACGCTGTCGGACGCGGTCCTCCAACTCATCATCCTTGGCGCGGAGGGTGGCCTCAAGGTTTTCTTCCCGGATAGATATGCCGTCCTCTCTGGCGTCCAGAAGCGCCTTGCGCTCTGCCAGACGGACCTTCTGGGCGGTAACATCCTCATTGGCCATGGACAGCGTCTCGTGCTGCCTCTTGAGGGAATGGACCTGCCAGTTGTACCAGTCCCGCAGCTTGCTCCCTTTGCTCCTCAACTGCTAGTCCACAAGCTCGGCCGAATCTCGCTGCTCCTTGACTGCCTGCCACTGGAGGTTGTACCTGTTCTACACATCCTTAAGCCCTGCTGCTATGGACTCCAGCAAAGCCAAGTCCTTGGCGGCGTCAGCAGTGCAGTCAACCCCTTCGATCCTCTGGGATAGTGGCGCCAGGATCTTGTTGATCTCTTCGTCGAGATCCACACCCGCTGAGAAGGGTGAGCCGAGAGCTGTGTGGCTTAACGGAGCAGTGATCAACGCCAGGTGACTTTGCGGGGATTGCAGGGCCGAAGCCAGGGGATAACTGGATGAAGAAGGCATCATGGCTTGAAGGGGAGCCTTCTCTTCAACCCTTGAGCTCAGGACAGGCACGCTGCCGGGATTTTGTTCCATCCTCTTCGGGGACCCCTGAATATCCCCGGCAGCCGAGCCATGTTCTTCTGCGACAGCAATCTTCATCGCTTCCATGGCAGCATCCTTCCCTATGATGGCGACCTCCTCCAGCAGTTCGGACTCTTCAAAAAGTGGGACTGGTGAGTAGAACAACAAAACAGAAGTATGAAAATCAAGGATCAACAAAGCACGTATGGAAAAAAGATACAGGGGAAACCAGAACACCGGCAAGAGGGATACCCGATGGAGAATGCTGCGGAAGGACCTCTCCTTCCCCAGCAACATACTCTCCTTCCTCGGCAACATCAGTTGCCGGCGTGCCGTCTGTCGCCGCCCCTTCGGCGATGGCCCTTGCACGAGCAGATTCCTCGGCGGAGGCCCTTGCCAGCAAGTCCCCCTCACGGGAAACAGTTGACGGGGAATTTTGGAGGAGGAGTTCCGCTGGGTGGGCCTCCCTCCGATCTTCCTCTCCTATTCCCCTGACAGGAGAAGGAAGGCGCCCTTCCTCATCCCTGCTAGCAGACGAGACCTTCGCTTGGGTTTCGCGAAGAGGACTGGGCTGGGGGCTAGACACGGGATCCCCTTCCGTGTCTCCTGCAGAGCCTCTGCCTACTACAAGGCCTGAGGATGTGGCCACCTGCTTCCCCTTGTTGCCAGCCTTTTTCTGCCCCATTTTGGAAGCCTTCAAATGCGGCAGGTGGTCCGGCGGCGCTCGGTGGAATGAGAGTGGCGGTGGGAGCAGTTTCTTGGCTTGAGGAGGAAGATGAAGGACGGAGAAAAGGATGCGAATGAGCAGCGCCCCTGTGCGTTGTCCTTTTTTATCAGGGGACTCGTGCGAGGGCTGGCTCTTCGCTATCTTTTCGGAAAACTGTCGTTTCATTACTAGCAGTTCCTTTTATTCTCCAACGGCTCCCGTCCATGACCCCACGACCCGCGATAATTGCGCGAAGTGGACGTGGATGGAAGGGCAGAACCTCTCCGCCGCGTGTCTGTGCATTGTTTGGGGCCTAACCCAACGTGCCAAGCCACACGTATGGCTCAGGCCCGGGGGCTTCGGTCGGGGTAAACAAACAGGGGTGTTCATTTTTTCCCTGACTTGTTCCCGGACAGACGGCCACTGATGCCCGACAGCCACAACTTGCAGAAGGTCAAGCAAAGAACTCCGCCAATAGTCAAGACCAAGACTCCAGCAAGCTCAACGCGGCAGCCCAAGACTGGACTGCGATGCGCCAAGCACATCCCCGACGCTTGCCGGGGACCAAGACGTACACACCTCCCAGAAGACCCGGCAAACTACTCCCCGGCAGGTGTGAACCATCCAGCCACCGCTCCACCGCATCGCTACACCTGTCACTTATCGATGCGGTGTCGATCCCTCAGGCGATTAATCAGCTCTCGCTAAGCACGTGGCGACACATTGGAAGACGAGTTACGCTCGGTTGACACCCGCCCTACAGCGTGTCAAGATCTTAAGCAACGACCAGCCAAGCGGTGGCAAGAGCTTGCCGGGGATGCACCCCAAGTGCCACCTAGGCAGGTAATCATGGCATTTTGTCCTAAATGCCAGAGTTAGGTATGATAGCTCTGCTTAGCTATCTAATTGATAGATAATGTCTGTTTTGCCATTGTGGTGACCCCTTGCACTATAAAAGGAGGCCCAAGGCAACCTAGCTCAAGGTTGGCAACTCGAACCCCCAAACGCTTGTACTCGCACAGCCGCTCTTTCCCCGACAGCATTCCCTGCCGGGGTTAGATGCCATGTGTTCTTCGTGTTCCTCCAATCAAGCCCCCAAAAAGCAGGAGTAGGGTTTTACACTTAGCAGCGGCCCGAACCTGGGTAAAATGCCTGAGCCCTGATCGTTGTGCCGTCTCATGCTCTCCGCTCTTCGTGCAACGTGACCCCCCTACCGAACCACAGGGGACCTCGGGTCCCATAGGTGATTGTGAGCATCCGTGCCCCGACAAACTTTCGTCGGTGCATCCAAACCCCGTGACATGATACGCTGTGTTGCACATAAGCCTTATTATATCTTCCTCAAAACAGCCACCATACCTACCTATCATGGTATTTTCATAGCCATTCCGAGATATATTGCCATGCAAATTCCATCATCACTTCACATGACTAGTTCGTTCATCATCATATTGCTTTGCATGATCATATAGAGCTGACATAGTATTTGTGGCAAAGCCACCGTTCATCATATTTTTGATACATGTCACGCTAGATCATTGCACATCCTGGTACACTGCCAGATGCATTCATATAGAGTCATATCTTCATATCGAGTTGTGAAATCACATATGCTCCCTTGGTGGTTTTGATAATTCATGACAACATACATTGTCTCTTGGACTAATAGTTCTATCTAGCTTATTTCAGATTTAGTCCACAGAGAGGATTGAATAAAAGATTGTGTGGAGAACCTCACCAAGGAAAGGAAGGAATAGGATTGGCCATGCTTCAAGATCAAGGACTCTACATTTTATATTTTGTGAGAAATCACTTTGAGTCCATACGAAAGCCAATACTATTAAAAGGGGATGAGGAAAATATGATGATCTGGTTGCTCAAGTGCTTAGAGTTAGCCACCAAAAATACTCACCCACTTTCCCACACATATCCTCTATCCAAAGCCTAAAGTCAAAATTCGGTGCCACCAATATTCCATTCGGATCCACCGAGTTTATCCAAGACAGAAGTCAAACCAAACCCTAGCATCTCGGTACTACCAACATTCCATTCGGTGCCACTGAAAACAGTGACCAACTTTCTGGTTAGCCATTTTCTAAATTCGGTCCCACCGAGTTTTGAGAATCGGTACCACCGAGAAGTTGGACCAACTTTCTGTTAGCCCATTTCTCTAAATCGGTCCCACCGAGTTTGAGGAATCAGTCTCACCGAGATTTGGTAACTGCCTAGGTCACCCATATCGGTACCACCGAGATTAATATATCGGTTCCACCGAAAATGCCAAAGTTGCCACATTTTGAACTATTCGGTGCCACCGAGTTTCTACTTCAGTTTCACCGAGTTGGGCAATAATGTAGTAACGATTGGATTTTTGGAGAAGCCTATATATATCCCTCCACCACCATTCACTCGTAAGAGAAGCACTCAGAACACACACCCACTTGCCATATCCAATTTTCTGAGAGAGAACCACCTACCCTTATGTTGAGGTCAAGATCATCCACTCCAACCATATGGATCTTGATTTCTAGCCTCCCCAAGTTGCTTTCCATCCAATCAATCTCTTCTACCCATGCCAAATCTGTGAGAGAGTGATTGAGTGTTGAGGAGACTATCTTTTGAAGCACAAGAGCAAGGAGTTCATCATACTACCACATCTATTACCTTTTGGAGGGTGGTGCCTCCGAGATTGGTTAGGTATCGCTTGGGAGCCTCCTTCTTCATGATTGTGGAGTTGAACCAAGAGTTTGTAAGGGAAAGGAGATCGCCTACTTCGTGAAGATCTACCCATAGTGAGGCTAGTCCTTCATGGACGGAAGCCGTTATGGAATAGTCGAGGTTGCTACTTCGTGGACCCTTATGGGTGGAGCCCTTCGTGGACTCTCACGACCGTTACCCTCCGTGGGTTGAAGACTCCTTAAACGTGGACGTACGATAGCACCACCTATCGGAACCATGCGAAAAATCTTCATGTGTCCATATTGCGTTTGATCTTCCTATCTCTACTCTCTTACATATGCTTGTCTTTACTTTCTGCTGCCATACTTTGTTGACTAGCATGTGTAGGGTGCATTAGACTTGTTAGAATTGCTAAAATATGTCAACCAATTAACTTGGGAAAATGTTAGGTTTTTAATTTGTCAAGTAGTCTATTCACCCCCCCCTCTAGACATCCCTTCTAGTGATCTCACAATTGGTATTAGAGCTTTGGTCTCCAAAGCTTCGGGTTCATCACCGTTGGAGGAAGATGGATGTGTCTAGTTTGGGGAGTCTTAGTTGTAGAGTGCCCATTCTCCATGGGGAGTACTATAGTCAATGGAAATATGAGATGCTTGAGTTATTCAATGAATTCCATTTGAGCAAGCATGTTAAGAACCCCTATGTACATCCCATTGATCCTTTACATCCCACACACGAAGAGGAAATTGATATGCTACGTAATCCTAGAACTGTTAATATTATCATTAGAGGATTGCCTAGAATTGTGTTTGATCAAATGAAGAATTTTGAATGTGCTTATACTTTGTGGAATGATTTGGAGAAACGATATCCAAATTATTCATTGTGTAATCTTGATGAAATTCTTCATAAATCTATTGCTTTTCATAAAATGATGCCTAGTGATCCTAAGTTTGATGATTATCTATTTGAGCTTAGAGACAACATGCGTGCTAAAGGAGATGTCATAACTATCAACAACATCATTATAGAAGCCATTCACATTCATAAACTTGAACATTGTCATGATCACAACTCTAACGAATCCCTTTTTCTTATGACGAGGATTTCCCACTTGATGATGACAATGTGGAACATGGATACTATGATGAAGATGAATTGTTCGACATCGAGTATGAGAAGACTATGAAGAATCTAAGTCTCATGGCAAACTTCAAGGATTACATGTCCGGAGGAAAAGAGTGGATTCTCGATAGTGGATGCACCGATCATATGACCGAAGATAGAGACATGTTTCAAGAAATCACACCAAACCATGGACCGCGAAGGTATGTGACTTTTGGAGACAACTCCAAGGGTAAGGTACTTGGTCTTGGTAAGGTGGCCATATCTCATCATAGCTCTATTCAAAATGTCATGCTTGTTGAATCCCTTGGCTACAATCTTCTTTCCGTATCTAGACTTGCCGATTTTGGTTTTAATGTGCAATTTACCAAAGTAGATTGTCAAGTGTTTTGTCAAGACAATCATAGCATGGTGTTTACCGGTTTCCGTAGAGGTGATCTATACATTGTTGATTTCACTAAAAGATCCAAACCTCGCACTTGTCTTATTGCAAAATCTTCTAAAGGTTGGCTTTGGCATAGAAGACTAGGACATGTTGGTATGCGTAATCTAGACAAGCTCATCAAAGGTGATCATATACTTGGTGTTAAAGATGTTATCTTTGACAAAGATAGACTTTGTAGTGCTTGTCAAGCTAGAAAGCAAGTAGGTGGAAGTCATCTCGTAAAGAATATCATGACTACTAGGAGACCACTCAAGTTGCTTCATATGGATCTTTTTGGTCCCAATGCTTACAAGAGCCTCGGTGGAAATTCCTTTGGTCTAGTTATAGTTGATGATTTTTCTAGATTTGAGTGGGTATTCTTTTGTGATGATAAGTCGCAGGTACAAAAGATCTTCAAGAACTTCCCTCGCAAAGCGCAAAATCAGTTTGAAGTGATGATCAAAAAGGTTCGGATTGACAACAGATCGGAGTTCAAGAACACAAATGTGGATTCCTTTCTTGATGAAGAAGGGATTTAACATGAGTTCTCGGATAAGTACACGCCTCAACAAAATGGAGTTGTTGAGAGGAAGAACCGGACTCTTATAGAGATGGCTAGAACGATGCTCGTTGAATACAAGACGCCAAGACACTTTTGTGCGGAAGCCATGGAAACAACTTGTCATGCTACGAACCGACTCTACCTTCACAAGCTTCTCGGTAAAACGGCATACAAGCTACTCACCGGTAACAAGCCCCAAGTTGGATACTTTCGAGTATTTGGCTCCAAGTGTTACATTCTTGATAAGCATCGCCATTCTAAATTTGCTCCTAAATCTCATGAAGGTTTCCTACTCGGTTACGGATCAAACTCTCACACTTACCGTGTCTACAACAACTTCACTCGAAAAAGTTGAAGAGACGGTAGATGTGAAGTTTGATGAATCTAATGGTTCGCAAGTCGAACAATTGCCAAATGATGTAGGAGATAAAGAACCTCCGGAAGCTATTCAGGACTTGTCCATTGGCAAGATTCGTCCCATGGAGGTGAAGGAGAGTACTTCATCAACTCAAGTGGACGCCCATACTTCACGTCAAGGTGAACCTCAACATGACATGGAGGCATCCACAAGCGGTACACGACAAGATGAAGAGGAGGAAGAAGTTCATCATGATGATCCACCTCAACCACCTTCACCACCACCACAAGGCAACGACACCTTCAACAACAACGAAGAAGATGATGATGAAGAAGAAGCTCCACCATCCAAGAAGCAAAAGCTACCCCGTGTTCGAGCAAGAGTGAACAAATATCATCCTCTAGATCAAATCTTCGGTGACATACAAACCGGGAGGAGAACTCACTCTAAAACTTGATTGGCTAACTTTTGTGAGCATTATTCATTCATCTCTAGTATTGAGCCTTTGAAGGTAGAAGAAGCTCTTCAGGACCCGGATTGGGTGAATGCTATGCACAAGGAGCTACACAACTTCGAGAGGAATGAAGTGTGGACACTAGTGGAGAAGCCCAAGGACGAGCAAAACATCATTGGAACCAAATGGGTGTTTCGGAACAAACAAGACGAAGACGGTCAAGTCGTACGCAACAAGGCGTATCTCGTGGCTCAAGGCCACACCCAAGTCGAAGGTATGGACTATAGTGAGACCTATGCCCCCGTTGCTAGACTTGAACCTATCCGCATTCTTCTTGCTTATGCAAATCACCATGATATCACGCTTTATCAAATGGATATTTAAAGTGCATTTTTAAATGGTGAGATTGAAGAAGAGGTCTATGTCAAACAACCCCCTGGTTTTGTAAACCCTAAGAAACCTAATCATGTCTACAAGCTTCGTAAAGCTCTTTATGGTCTTAAGCAAGCCCCACATGCCTGGTATAAATGCTTAACGAAGTTTCTCATTGAAAAGGGTTTTGAAATGGGTAAAATTGATGCAACGTTATTCACTAAGAGAGTTAATGGTGAATTATTCGTGTGCCAATCTAAGTGGATGATATTATCTTCGGATCTACTAACCCACAATTTAGTGAGAAATTTGGAAGGTTGATGTCCGAGAAGTATGAGATGTCCATGATGTGTGAGCTGACATTTTTCCTTGGTTTACAAATCAAGCAAACGAGAGAAGAAACTTTCATCTCTCAAACCAAGTATACCAAGGACTTGATCAAGAAGTTCAACATGCAAGAGTGTAAAGGTATGAAAACTCCTATGCCTACTAGTGGACATGTTGACCTCACCAAGGAGGACAAACCGGTTGATCAAAAGGTTTATCGATCTATGATTGGTTCATTGTTATATCTATGTGCCTCCCGTCCCGACATTATGCTTAGTGTATGCATGTGCGCTAGATATCAAGCCGCTCCTAAAGAGTGTCATCTTAAGGCCGTGAAAAGAATTGTGAGATACTTGATACAAACACCAAACTTTGGCATATGGTATCCCAAGGGATCTTCTTTTAACCTTGTCGGCTATTCCAACTCCGACTATGCCGGAGATAAGGTTGATAGAAAATCCACCTTGTATACATGTCAATTTCTTGGTAGATCTCTTGTGTCTTGGTCATCCAATAAACAAAACTCGGTATCTTTATCTACCGCCGAAGCGGAATACATTGCCACCGGATCTTGTTGTGCTCAATTGCTATGGATGACTCAAACTCTTAAGGATTATGGAATTCATGTGTGACATGTTCCATTGTTGTGTGCCAATGAGAATGCTATTAAGATTGCTCATAATCCCATGCAACATTCTCGAACTAAGCATATTCAAGTTCGTCATCATTTCATTCGTGATCATGTTGCCAAAAGGGACATTAATCTCAAACATGTTCACACCAACAAGCAATTGGTCGATATCTTTACTAAGCCACTTGATGAGAAAGTTTTGTGTCACTTGAGGAGTGAGTTGAACATCATTGATGCTTCAAACTTGAGCTAGACTCACTCGGATGCATGCAAGGGCATGAGCTTACATGACTATTCCATGTTACACTTGATATGACACCATCATATATCTTGGAAAACTATGCTCCCTTGTATTGCATCTAACCTTTTGTAGGTACTTGGAAGAACTACACTCCACAAGATTGCCATCAACTCATATCACAAGCAATCTTGTCATGTCCAAGTATCCACACCCTTCTTTCATGATGGAAGGAACAAGACAACACAAACTATATCCTTGACTTATATATGATGAAAATTTCGCTATTGTCATTTGGATATATACATTGTTCTTCCTTGCATGACTAACCCATGTAGGTGAAAAGAGAATCAAAACGATCAAGGATATCTCCCAACTCAAGATGATCTTCATCAACTTCGAGCATCCACAAGAAGTTCTCCTACATGCCACGTCATCAACATCACTCAAAGGTATGTGATCATATCCTTGAAATATCTTTACTCCAAGTCATGAGCTAAAGCAACTCAAGTGATATGAAAACATTAAAATGCTTAATCGAAAAATGGTAACCCCATTTTGATCTTAACGTAGAGTATGACCTATGATCAAGTATTCTTGCTTGGCTCCTTGAGTCAATATACTCTAATATAGGTGACCTAGTCACCGCCCATCATCTAGATGAAGTATCTTTATTGGTTCATTTTATAGTTGCATGCTCTCTTGGAACCATTCAATTTCCATCCAGTTGAATTTTTTTTAGCAAATTTTTTTTCAAATTCTATGCAATCATTTTATTCTCTTGAGACTTTTCTGAAAAATTGCCTTTGACAAACTTTGCCAAGTTTCTGTTTTATCTTTCGGAGCCTCCGATTCAAGTAACTCCGCGTCACCGATTATGCAGATGAGCTGCACAACCTTATATCGGTTTTACCGATTCATTTGCCTTGGAGTCACCGATTTTGCTAGCTTTTGTGTTCTTTGTTAAATTCAGCAAATTCCCATTTCTTGAGTAATCCCTTTGTAAAAAAACTGTAGGGGTAGAAATTTTCTTCAAGGATCCCTATGACAAAGGGGGAGAAATTTTAAAGTGCCTTTTTAGATTATTAAAGGGGGAGAAATAGTCTTCAAGGATCCCTTAGTCTCAAATGTTCTCAATGATCCCTTTATCTGACCCTTTGTGACACCCTTTTTGGAAATTAATGCCAAGGGGGGGGGGATATCAAAGCTTCAAAGCTTATGCTCATACCAAAGGGGGAGATATATATTAAGGGGGAGAAATATCAAAGCATCTATGCTCAAGGGGGAGAATATATCAAAGGAGAGTATATCTAAATACATCTAAGCTTATGCTTACCCAAAGGGGGAGAAATCTTTGATTTGATTGCCTATTTGTGCTAGACTTGTCTCACCCTACCTACTCCCAATATCTACATGCTAAGATTCAGGGGGAGAGGAAGATTCAAAAATCCATACTTAGGGGAGAAAGTTCTACAAGTGTTTTGGAAACATATCAATCTTAGTAAACTCTATTTTTCATATGTCTTCCATATCTTGGTACTCTTGAATCCTTTTGGATTGGATGAGTAGAATACTCTTGTGTTTCCTAACGTTGTTTTCTCAAGTGTGTTTCTACTACTAGAATGCTCAAGAATGTCAAGGTAAGTATATGCATCGTATCCTTGGTCAATATGATCTCTTGCTTCTTGCACATATTATTTGCAAGGGTGAAGTCTTGAACATGGAAACACCTCATTCACATATATTTGATGCATATAGCCAAGATATAAATGACTTCTCATGTCCTTTCTACTATGTGTGTGTTCATGCATTCCAAAGCAACTATCCTTTAAAATGGATTGCACACATTTAGGGGGAGCTTGTATTAGTCATGTATCCTTCAAAGCTATCACATATTTCTTCGTATCTTAATTTGAAGCTTTGATTGTATGTTGTCATCAATTACCAAAAAGGGGGAGATTGAAAGCACATATGCTCCCTTGGTGGTTTTGATAATTCATGACAACATACATTGTCTCTTGGACTAATAGTTCTATCTAGCTTATTTCAGGTTTAGTCCACAGAGAGGATTGGCTAAAAGATTGTGTGGAGAACCTCACCAAGGAAAGGAAGGAATAGGATTGGCCATGCTTCAAGATCAAGGACTCTACATTTTATATTTTGTGAGAAATTTTGAGTCCATAGGAAAGCCAATACTATTAAAAGGGGATGAGCTAAATATGATGATCTGGTTGCTCAAGTGCTTAGAGTTAGCCACCAAAAATACTCACCCACTTTCCCAAACATATCCTCTATCCAAAGCCTAAAACCAAAATTCGGTGCCACCAATATTCCATTCGGATCCACCGAGTTTATCCAAGACAGAAGCCAAACCAAACCCTAGCATCTCGGTACTACCAACATTCCATTCGGTGCCACCGAAAACAGTGACCAACTTTCTGGTTAGCCATTTTCTAGAGTCGGTCCCACTGAGTTTTGAGAATCGGTACCACCGAGAAGTTGGACAATAACCGAGATTCATATATCACTGAAATTGAGGAATCGGTCTCGCTGAGATTTGGTAACTGCCTAGGTCACCCATATCGGTACCACCGAGATTCATATATCGGTTCCACCGAAAACGCCAAAGTTGCCACATTTTGAACTAGTCGGTGCCACCGGGTTTCTACTTCGGTTTCACCAAGTTGGGCAATAATGTTGTAACGGTTGGATTTTTGGAGAAGCCTATATATACCCCTCCACCACCATTCGCTCGCAAGAGAAGCACTCAGAACACACACCCACTTGTCATATCCAATTTTCTGAGAGAGAACCACCTACCCTTGTGTTGAGGTCAAGATCATCCACTCCAACAATATGGATCTTGATTTCTAACCTCCCCAAGTTGCTTTCCATCCAATAAATCTCTTCTACCCATGCCAAATCTGTGAGACAGTGATTGAGTGTTGAGGAGACTATCTTTTGAAGCACAAGAGCAAGGAGTTCATCATACTACCACATCTATTACCTTTTGGAGGGTGGTGCCTCCTAGATTGGTTAGGTGTCGCTTGGGAGCCTCCTTCTTCGTGATTGTGGAGTTGAACCAAGAGTTTGTAAGGCAAAGGAGATCGCCTACTTCATGAAGATCTACCCATAGTGAGGCTAGTCCTTCGTGGACGGAAGCCGTTATGGAATAGTCGAGGTTGCTACTTCGTGGACCCTTATGGGTGGAGCCCTCCATGGACTCTCGCGACCGTTACCCTCCGTGGGTTGAAGACTCCATAAACGTGGACGTACGATAGCACCACCTATCGGAACCACGGGAAAAAAAATCGTGTCTCCATATTGCGTTTGATCTTCCTCTCTGTACTCTCTTACATATGCTTGTATTTACTTTCCGCTGCCATACTTGTTGACTAGCATGTGTAGGGTGCATTAGACTTGTTAGAATTGCTAATATCTACCAACCAATTAACTTGGGAAAAGATTAGGTTTTTAATTTGTCAAGTAGTCTATTCACTCCCCCCCCCTCTAGACATCCCTTCTAGTGATCTCACAAGTTGTAAGTAAGTAAAAGTGTGATGATCATCATTGTTAGATCATTTTCCCAGTGAGGAAATAAAGATGGGGGAGGCCAAATGAGCCCACCATTCTGAATAGAGAAAAATGAGAGAAAGTGAGAGAAGGGACTTTGCTACTATTTTTACCACACTTGTGCCTCAAAGTGGCACCTTGTTCATCATGTAGAGAGAGTCTCATGTTATGTCATTTTCATATGCTAGTGGGAATCACTTTTTCATTATTACAAACTTGGCTTGTATATTCCTATGACGGGCTTCCTCAAATGCCCGAGGTCTTCATGAGCAAGCAAGTTGGATGCACACCCTACTTAGCTTCATTTCAGCTTTCACACACTTATAGCTCTAGTGAATAATTTGCATGGCAATCCCTACTCCTTGCATTGACATCTATTGATGGGCATCTCCATAGCCCGTTTGTATGCCTAGTTGATGCGAGACTATCTTCTCCACTTTTTGCCCCTTTGATATCTATCACATATTCTATTCCACCTAATGCTATGTCCAATGGCTCACGCTCATGTATTGCGTGAAGAATAAAGAGTTGATGCATATTAAAAAAGTACGATCCAATTGCCTGACTTGGACACCATGGTGCTTGACATTTGTATTAATGTGGTGAAGATGGAGCCATGCCTTGCTAATATAATAATATGAATGGGGGGTAAACATTCTTTGAAGATCGTATACTTTGAAAGATTGATGATTTTGTTTCTTATACTTACAAGTATTGCTATGTTAATATTTGTTGATTCATCATTTCTCAATGAGCATACATGCATAAGATTACATAATGGATAGCATGCCACATCAAAAAAATTGTTCTTATCATTTACCTACTCGAGGACGAGCAGGAATTAAGCTTGGGGATGCTTGATATGTCTCCAACGTATCTATAATTTTTGATTGTTCCATGCTGATATATTATCATTCTAGGATCCTTTTTCGGTCTTTATTTACCGATTTATAATATTTTTGAGCACTAACCCATTGATCCAGTGCCCAGTGCCAGTTGTTGTTTTCTGCATGTTTTTTTTCACTTCTCAGGTTTACAGTACCAAACGGAGTCCATTTGCCACGAAACTTTTTGATGACTTTTTCTGGACCAAAAGAAGACCTGGGAGATTCGGAAGAAGGCCGGGAGCCGCACTAGGGACACACAAGCCAACAGGGCGCGCCCTGATGGCTTGTGCCTCCCTGGTGGCCCTCCTGACCTCGTTCTCTGGCCTATAAATTCTCATATATTGCAAAAAACCTGGAAGCATTCCGAAAACGCTTTTTACGTCGGCGCAAGTCTCTGTTCCGCCGTGAAGACATATGGAGCTCCATTCAGCACCCTGCCGGAGGGGGGATCGATCACGGAGGGCCTCTACATCAGCCTTGCTACCCTCATGATGATGTGTGATTAGTTCACCATAGACCTACGGGTTCATAACTAGTACCTAGATGGCAATATCCCTATCTCTTGATCTTCAATACAATGATCATCGCATCTTTGCTTTGATCTATCTGATGTAATCCTATTGTGCGGTGTGTTTGTTGGGATCTGATAAATTGTGGGTTTATGTTCAGATTATTCATGAAAAGTATTTGAGTCACCTCTTAATATTAAGATTCTTATTTGCATGATCATTATAGCTTCGTAATGCTCTCCGATTTATTGATGTGCTTTGGCCAAGTAAATTGATCTATCTTCGGTGGGAGTAGTGCGTTGTGGTAGGTTCAACCTGACGAGTTTCTATATCCCAGTGACAAAGTAGGGGACAAGATGCGTCTTTGTGTTGGTGCTCTTAAGGATAACCTTATGGGGTTTATTTATATTGCTTGAGTTTACTTTGTCTACATCATGTCATCGTTCTCCATGCATTACTCTGTTTGTCATGAACTTAATACGTAGAGATGCAAGCATAGAAGCGCTCTTGAAGTGGAGTGATAGTAATAGGTGCAGGTAGGAGTTGGCCTATTTGTTTATGGACGTGATGCCTATATATACATGATCATTGCCGTGAAAATCGCATAACTATCCGCTTTTCTATCAATTGCCCAACAGTAATTTGTTACCCACCGTATGCTGCCTACATGAGAGATGCCGCTAGGGAAGACTATGGCCCAGGGGTCTATTCACTTATAAATTTGCAAACACTACTATTACCTTGCTGCCTTTATTTAATTTTTATTTTATTTTGCAATTTACAATTATATACAATTAAATACACAACTCATTTTCTTGCAAATAACGAGATCAAGGGGATTGACAACCCTCTTGCCTGCGTTGGGTGCAAGTTGTTTGTTCTTTTGTGTGCAGCCACTGAAGCCGGTTGAGGATTGATATTCCTATTGGTTCGATAAACCTTGGTTTCATAACTGCGGGGAATACTTACCCACTTTGTGCTGCAATAACCTGTTCCTCTTCACGGAAAACCCAACGCAGATCACAAGTATCAGAAGGCGAGGCAAAGACGTAGTATTTTTTCATTGTTCTTATTTTTTTTATTTTGACTCATAGGACCATTATACTATTAAGTGGGGTATAGGTTTTCGAGAATTTAGCATGTTGTGATACTTAGCCTAAACCAATGAAAGACTATGAGAATATATTTGTGCTCCGAAACTTTACTCGCCAGCTAGAGACGTTGTTCTTCTTGGTTGCGAGAGATATGTTTCCAACCGAGGAGTCAGCTTTACTTGTTCCTGAAGTAAAGTTGTCGTATGCTAGAAATACGACCGTTGGAAACATGTCGGTTGGCCATTGGGTTTATCGCATATCCTAAATGGTCATTTCCCTTCTGGGAAGGTTGCGGATATAAATAGCCACCCTGCTCCAACGATTATGATACGTCCATTTTGCATCATGAATTCTTATTGATATTTATGTTATTATTGTCCATTATTCCTCATTATGATACAATTCTTATGCCTTTTCTCTCTGAATATGCAAGGTACATCACAAAGAGGGAAAATACTAGAAACTGGAATTCTGGATCTGAAAAACAACAAAATGGCTGAAACTTCATGGAGATTTTTTTTGGAATATATATGAATTATTGGGCCAAAAATAAACCAGAGGGGGCCACCTGTTGGACACAAGCCAACAGGGCGGCCCACCCCCCTGGACATGCCCTGTTGCCATGTGGGGCCCCAGCAGGTCTCCCGACCCCCCTCTTCTCCTATATGGTGTGTTTTACCCTAGAAAAAATCATAAGAATACTTTCGGGATGAAGCGCCGCTGTCTCGAGGCAGAAACCAGGGAAGAGGCCATTTTGATCTCCGACAGAGAGATTCTGCTCGGGAAACTTCCCTCCGGGAGGGGGAGATCGTAGCCATCGTCATCACCAATACTTCCTCCTTCATGGGAGGACCAATCTTCATCAACATCTTCACCAGCACCATCTCATCTCAAACCCTAGTTCATCTCTTGTATTCAATCTTTGTCTCAAAACCTCAGATTGGTACCTGTGGGTTACTAGTTGTCTGATTACATCTCGTAGTTGATGCTTGTTGGTTTGCTTCGTGGAAGATATTATGTTCAGATGCTTGATCTCCATTATTACACCTCTGATCTTGAACATGTTGATGATGTGTGACTAGTTACTTTTGTTTCTGAGGACATGGGAGAATTCTTGTTATAAGTAATCATGTGAAGTTGGTATTCGTTCGATATTTTGATGATGTGTATGTTGTTGCTTCTCTTAGTGGTGTCGTGTGAACGTCGACTACATGACACTTCACCATGTTATGGGCCTAAGGGAAGGCATTGTGGGGTAACAAGTAGATAATGGGTTGCGAGAGTGACATAAGCATAAACCCTAGTTTATGCGTTACTTCATAAGGGGATGATTTGGATCCACATGTTTCATGCTATCGTTAGATTTATCTTAATTCTTCTTTTGTAGTTGCAGATGCTTGCGAGAGGGGGTAATCATAAGTAGTTTGTTTGTTCAAGTAGGAACAACACCTTAGAACCGGTCCACCCACATATCAAATTAGCAAAGTAACGAACGCGAATCAACTCAACATGACGAACGTGACTAGACAGAAATTCCCATGTGTCCTCGGGAGTGCTTGCTAAATATAAGAGTACGTTCAGGCCTGTCCTTTGCTACAAAAAGGATTGGGCTACCTTGCTGCACCTTTGTTACTATGTCTACTTGTCACTTGTTACGAATTACCTTGCTACAAAACTATCTATCATTGTTACTTACATCACTTGCAGAGAATACCTTGCTGAAAGCTGCTTATCATTTCCTTGTGCTCCTCATTGGGTTCAACACTCTTACTTATCGAAAGGACTATGATTGATACCCTATACTTGTGGGTCATCAAGACTCTTTTCTGGCGTCGTTGTCGGGGAGTGAAGCACCACTGGTAAGTGGAACTTGGTAAGGAAACATTCTCGATACATGCTGAAATTTACTGTTGCTAGTTACTATGGACGGTCACCCTTTGAGTGGCTTGTTCGGGACATCTTCGCCTCGAAGAGAAGTTGAAAAAGTTGCATCTCAACCTACTAAAAATATTTATTATGAGATATATAATTGCTGGCCTCGTGAAGGAGAAAGCATTGCTCATGCTTGGGGGAGGCTTAAATCTATGATGCACACTTGCCCCAATCACGAGCTCTCAAGGGAAATGATTATTCAAAAAAATTATGCTCAGCTTTCTCATGATGATCAATTACTACTTGATTCGTCTTCTACTAGTTCCTACATGAAGAGGACTATTGAATTCAAATGGGATCTTCTGGAAAGAATTAAACGCAACTCTGAAGATTGAGAATTCGACAAAGGTAAAGAGTCAGGTATAAAGCTTAAGTTTGACTGTGTTAAATATTTTTTGGAAACTGATACTTTCCATGAGTTTAGCAATAAATATGGGCTTGACTACGAGACCCTGTTCAAGAATTCATCCGATTAACCAGTTAACTTGCCGATTAATCCCTACTCGTAGGGTTACCGAGTAGCCGATTAACTGATAAATCGCCTGATTATTTGATTAAATGGTCGATTAACTTGCCGATTGCCTATTAATCTCCTCGTCGCCAACCAACCGAGCAGTTACCAGTTAACGATTTCTTCAACAATGCTCCGAGATAGTAGCTTCCTTGTATGAACCATTTGCCACTCATGTTGATATCCCTAAGGAGAAATGGTTTAAATATCATCCACCCAATTAAAAAACCATTAGAGAAACCTGTTAAAGTTAAAGAGGAAAAAATTGTATATCATGTTGATCCAATTGTGCCTACCGCTTACATTGAGAAACCCCCTTTTCCTATTAGGATTAAGGAACATGCTAAAGCTACAACTATGGTTAATAAAAGTTATATGAGAAAACCTAAACCCTCTAAACAAATAAATGTTGTGCCTAATATTGCTATGGTTAAAGATCTCCTATCTGATGATATTGATGCACATGTTATTTATTTTTGTGATGAAGTTGCTATAATTGCAAAACCTATTAGAAACAAGCAGGATGAGCTAGATAAAAACAAACCTATTACCGGCATGCCTGTAGTTTCTGTTAAAATAGGAGATCATTGTTATCATGGCTTGTGTGACATCGGTGCTAGTGTGTGACACCCTGGATTTGGTGCTACAGTAATCCTTGTAATCAAGCTACAGTAATCTGAGGATTATGCTACCCCATTTTGCTAATCCAATTATGATCACAGTAGGAGTCAAACTCTAATTCAAATTTCCTTACAATTCAAATTCATTTCAAAAGTGGAATTAAAAGTTTTGCAAATCTGTAAATAAAAATCATGCTTAGGTTGTAAATATTCCCTAAGCTATTTTAAAATAGTAAGAAACATTTTATCAATTGATTAGGTGCCTCTAAAACGATTTAATAGATGCCAAAACAATTATTAAATTCCTTTTTGGATTATAAAATTTTCCAATGATTACAAATGGTTTTCAAACTTTTTGTGGCACTGTTAATTATTGCATCATAAATATTGGGCCAAGTCAAATATTTTACTTAGGTAATTTTGATCACTAAAATAATGAATAACAGAAATTAATAAAAAGAAAAACTATTAAAAGAAAAGAAAAACTATTAAAAGAAAAGAAAAACAAAACAAAAAGACAAATAAAAAGAAAACAACCAAACCCCCTGTCGGTGCACTAGGAATGGGGTACCGAGTGCCCCTGACTTATGCACACGCAGTTGTAGCACGACCCAGCCAATGCCAACACAGGACAAAGAAGCCGCTCTACGTGAGATCAAGAAGCGCATCAAGAAGATAACATCAAAATCCAAGCCCCCGGCAGAGGCAGTCTACACTGGCTACCAACGCCGGCAAGCTCAATGCAACGGCCCAGGAGGGGCCCAAAGCGCGCAAGCCACGTCCCCGATGCCTGCCGAGGACCGAGGCACGCGCACCCTCAAGATGACATGGCAGGCCGTCCCCCGGCAGACGCGAGCCAAGCAGCCACCGCTCCACCGCATCACAACGCTAGTCAGTTATCGATGCGGTGTCGAGCCCTCAAACGGCCAAGTGATTCTCTCTAAGCATGTGGCGGCGCACCGGAAGACAGATTATGCCCAGTTGACACCCGTCCAAAGGCGTGTCAAGACACCAAGCAACAACCAGCTAAGCGGTGCTAAGAGCTTGCCGGGGATGCCTCCCCACGCGCCACCTAGACTAGCAATCATGGTATTTTGTCCTAAATGCCAGAGTTAGGTATGATAGCTCTGTTAGCTATCTAATCGCTAGATGATGACTGTTTTGCCACTGTGGTTGCCCCTTGCCCTATAAAAGGAGGCCCAAGGCAACCTAGCTCAGGATTCGAACCCTTGGACACTTGTACTAACGTAGTAGCTCGCCTGAAGGCAACCCTTGCCGGGTTAGAGCGCTGCGTGTGCTTCGTGTTCCCTGAGATTAATCCACCAAAGCAGGAGTAGGGTTTTACCCTTCTCAGCGGCCCAAACCTGGGTAAAACACCAGCGTACCATCGTCGTGCTGCTCTACGGTCTCTGCTCTTTGTGCAACGTGACCTCCCCTTGCCGAACCACAAAGGTGCCTCCAGTCCCATACGTGATCGTGTGCATCCGTGCCCCGACATCTTTGGCGCACCAGGTAGGGGGCGTGCTTCATTTGCGCGAACCTGAGGCCGTGGGCAGCGCGTTGATCTTCATCACCATCTTCTTCATCCATGGCTCCCAAGAAGAAGACCGGCGCGACCACACATCCTTCCACTTTGAAGGCTCCCTCACACGCAGCCGCGGGTGCCACTGGCGCAGCGGCGGCGGCAAACAAGGTGGACGTCATAGGCGACGCGACTGGCGCAGGCGGCACCACCGTCGTGTCTCCCGCGTCCGAAGCTGGAGCGAGGAACGCCGAAGAAGAGAAACAACAACAACATCTTGGCGAGCCCACCCCTAGGGCCATGGAAGGGGAAAACAATCCGTCTCCGCCTCCGCGCGACATTGGTGGCCTCGTCCGCAGCAGCGGTGCCCATTCTGGGGGTGGCCGTGGCCCTCCAGCAGCGCCTGTTACAGGCGCGACTGCTGGACACGCGCCTCGCCCGGAGCAAGACGGAGCGCCGAGCGGGACCATAGACCCACAATCTTGACCTCCTCCATGTCAGACCGCCTCAGCGACCGGTGCACGGCGACAAGGGCATGGCGACACTCCTCTTGGTTCCACCAAGAGTCGAGCGACGTCGCGGTCCGTTTCCTTAGCCATGCCGGCCACGGTGGCAGAAGCAATGGCATGGGCCCAACTGTTGCTAAACTTCCCGCCGGCGGCGGACAAGATGAACGAGTGGAGAGCTACCATCCAGAGTTTGATTGGCTTTGTCGAAGCCGACATATCACAGCATGCAGAGCCGTCAGCATACCCGCGGACGGCGACAGCGGCCTGGGCTGGCGGTCGCGTCGAGGGGGTCGCGCCAACGATGCAATCCCCTCCAGAACAATAGGCCCAGAGGCAGCCACGACAAGCTCCGCATGCAGATGAGCCCGACGAGGCATCTATGGTCTCGTCTGGCTCGCGCGATCACCGGGACCAACGGCGTGTCCTAAACGACCGGCGGAGGGAAGACGCGCGCATCACCATCGAGCGGCGCCGGGAAGCACACCACCAATCCGACAAGCGCAACGGCCCAGACGCTGGCGACCCCGCGCCCAGTGTTGGCGGGTAGCTGCCTTATGAGGTTGGGTGCCTACCTTCACTCGTGAGCTGCGACAGGTCCGCTGGCCATCGGCCCGAGCCTTCAAGCCTGAAGTGACGGAAAAATACGACGGGAAGCTGAACCCGGCAGAGTTCCTGGGCATCTACACGATTGCCGTTCAAGCCACCGGAGGAAGAGATAAGAAGGTGCTCGCCAATTATTTCGCTTTGGCACTCAAGACAAATGTGAGATCGTGGCTGATGCACCTGCCGGAAAACTCTATCTCATCATGGGCTGATCTGTGCAACGAGTTCGTCGGCGCCTTTACAGGTGGCCACCGAGAGCTAGGACAGCCCAGCGACCTGCAAGTCCTTCCACAGAAGGAAGGAGAGAACCTGTGGAAATATATCCAGAGGTTCAGTCGAGTGCACCGCAATATCCCGGAGATCCACCCTGCAGCCATGATTGCCGCGTTCCATTCGAGCAAGCGCAACAGGAGGATGCGGGCCAAGATGAATGTAAAGCTCCCCAAGACCGTCAATGAGCTGTACGCATTGGCGAACAAGTGTGCTCGTGCTGAGGAAGGAAGGCGACTCCCCGGAGAGGAAGTTGGCGTCGAAGTCGACTGAGATGACAACGACGATGCCCCTGGCTCAAAAGGGAGAAACCGAAGACGTAACAAGAAGCCCAAAGGGAAAGCAGTGTTGGCTGTTGAGAGCTCTGGAAATCTCGTTGCCGGCAAGAAGGCCAAGGCCGAGACCCCCGACAAGGGAGCTGCCGCATGCGCTGATTGCCGGGAGGCCGCAGCAGCAGAGAAAACCGGAAAGTCCGACGGGTCGTACTGCAAAATCCACCGCACCAAGGGCCATGATCTCCAAGAATGCCGCCAAGTTGAGAAGCTGGCTGAGAAGCAAAAGGCCGAATATGAGAAGCACGACAAGGAGAAGGGCCAAGATGGAGCTGCCGGGAAGGGCCGTGGTAGTAGAGGAGGCCACCACGACAAGGCCCAGCAGCAGAAGGAGAAACCTGCTAGAGGCCATGAGAGGAAGGAAGAAGATGATATGAGTGATGATGGGGATGATGAAGAGTCCAATGATCAAGAATTCTAGAGAGGCAACTGAAGCCATGTGTGTTGACGGGGGTGCGTCCTTGCATTCTTCTCATCGCCAGCTCAAGCAGTGGGCACGCGAGATCACCGATGTGGAGCCAGCTGCAGAATCCAGAAGGCCACTCAAATGGTCCCGCACGCCTATCATCTTTGATGAAGAGTATAATCCTGATCGCACCACTGCGGTCGGATGTTTGCCGTTGTTGGTCTCCTCAACAATCCGCAACCTCAAAGTAACCAAGATGTTAGTTGACGGCGGGGCAGGGTTGAACCTGATTTCCCCTGAAGTGGTTGAAAGGTTGCAGATCCCTGACGGAGAGCTTAAAGCCACGGGTACGTTCCAAGGAGTTAACCCCGGCAGGACCCGACCCAAGGGAAAGATCACTTTGCTTGTGACGTTTGGCGGAGAGTTGAACTACCGGACCGAGAAGGTGGTGTTTGATGTGGTTGAGCTCCCCCTGTCTTACAACGGAATTCTTGGTCGCCCAGCTGTGGCGAAGTTCATGGCAGCATCCCTCTATGCTTACAACACTTTGAAGATGCCAGGGCCCATGGGAATCATCTCCATCCCATCTGATAAAAAGGATGCTGTCATGTGTGTGGACAAAATGTATCGAGATACGGTAGCAGCTGAAGTTGCAGGAGACCAGCTCCCGCCAAGGAATCAAAGAAAGAGAAAAAGCCTAGCAGGGACACCGGCAAGGACTCCAGGAAGCGCGCCTCTTCGGAGTGCGCTGCCCCCATCGATGACCTGCCGGACAGTTCCACTAGCAAGAGATCCAAGGTCACCTTTCCTACGACAAACAAGATCCCGGCTGGGCAGGATGGCGCTGACGGTACATTTACCATCAGTGCCACCCTTACTAACAAATCTATAATTTTTGATTGTTCCATGCTATTATATTATCTATTTTGGATGTTTTATATGCATTAATATGCTATTTTATATTATTTTTGGGACTAACCTATTAATCTAGTGCCTAGTGCCAGTTTCTGTTTTTTCCTTGTTTTTGAGTATTGCAGATAAGGAATATTAAACGGAGTCCAAACGGAATAAAATCTTCGGAATGATTTTTCTTGGACCAGAAGAAACCTACCAAGCTTGGAGACCAAGGCAGGAGAGCCGCCGTGTGGCCACAAGCCACAGGGGCGCGCCCAGGGGGGTAGGGCGCGCCCTCTGGCTTGTGGGCCCACGGCAGCCCTCCTAACCCTACTCTTCGGCCTATAAATTCACAAATATTCCCTGGATACCAGAAAGAGCCACAAAAACACTTTTCCGCCGCCAGGATCCTCTGTTCCAGTGAGATCCAATCTTGGAGCCTTTTCCGGTAATCTGCCGGAGGGGGATTCGATCACGGAGGGCATCTACATCAACCCCATTGCCCCTCCGATGATGCGTGAGTAGTCCACCACAGACCTTCGGGTCCATAGCTAGTAGCTAGATGGCTTCTTCTCTCTCTTTGCTCTTCAATACAATGTTCTTCATGATCTTCATGGAGATCTATCCGATGTAATACTCTTTTGCGGTGTGTTTGTCGAGATCCGATGAATTGTGGGTTTATGATCAGATTATCTATGAATATTATTTGAGTCTTTTCTGAATTATTATATGCATGATTTCATATCTTTGCAAGTCTCTTCGAGTTATTGGTTTGGTTTGGCCAACTAGATTGGTAATTCTTGCAATGGGAGAAGTGCTTAGTTTTGGGTTCAATCTTGCGGTGTCCTCACCCAGTGACATAGTAGGGGTAGCGAGGGACGTATTGTATTGTTGCCATCGAGGATAAAAAGATGGGGGTTTCATCATATTGCTTGAGTTTATCCCTCTACATCATGTCATCTTACCTAATGTGTTACTCTGTTCTTCATGAACTTAATACTCTAGATGCAGGCAGGACTCGGTCGATGTGTGGAGTAATAGTAGTAGATGCAGAATCGTTTTGGTCTACTTGACACAGACGTGATGCCTATATGCATAATCATTGCCTTGGATATCGTCATAACTATGCGCTTTTCTATCAATTGCTCGACAGTAATTTGTTCACCCACCGTAATATTTGCCTTCATGAGAGAAGCCTCTAGTGAAACCTATGCCCCCCGGGTCTATTTTCCATCTTATATTTTCAGATCTATTTACTTGTGTTTTTACTTTCCGCAATCTTTTCCATCTATCTCTATCAGATCTCATCCTTGCAAGTAACTGTGAAGGGATTGACACCCCTTTATAGCGTTGGGTGCAAGTGTTTGATTCTTTGTGTAGGTACATCTATTGGGGACTTGCTTGTATCTCCTACTGGATTGATACCTTGCTTCTCAACAACTGAGGGAAATACTTATCTACTTTGCTGCATCACCCTTTCCTCTTCAAGGGAAAAACAACGCATGCTCAAGAAGTAGCAAGAAGGATTTCTGGCGCCGTTGCCGGGGAGATCTACATCAAGCCATCCAAGTACCCATCACAAACTCATCTCTTGCATTTACTTTAGGTGCCATTTGCCTCTCGCTTTCCTCGCCCCCACTTCTAAAACGATTTTCGAAAAGATTTGCCTTTTTATTCGCCCTTCTTCCGTTCGTCTTTTCGTTTGCCTTTTGCTTGCTTGTGTGCGTGATTGCTTGCTTTGTCACGATGACTAAAGAGATTACCAAGTTGTGTGACTTTTCCAATACTAATAATAATGATTTTATTAGTACTCCGATTGCTCCCGCCACTAGTGCGGAATCTTATGAAATTTATGCTGCTTTGCTAAATCTGGTTATGAAAGAACAATTTTTCGGCCTTGCTAATGAAGATGCCGCATCCCATCTAAATACTTTCGTTGAGTTATGTGATATGCAAAAGAAGAAATATGTGGATAATGATATTGTTAAATTGAAGCTATTTCCGTTCTCACTTCGAGATCGTGCTAAAACTTGGTTTTCATCTTTGCCTAAAAATAGTATTGATTCATGGAATAAGTGTAAAGATGCTTTTATTTCCAAGTACTTTCCGCCTGCTAAGATCATCTCCCTTAGGAACGATATAATGAATTTTAAGCAACTTGATCATGAGCATGTTGCACAATCTTGGGAGAGGATGAAATTAATGATTAGAAATTGCCCCGCGCATGGTTTGAGTTTATGGATGATTATACAAATTTTCTATGCTGGATTGAATTTTGCATCTAGGAATCTCCTAGATTCCGCCACGGGTGGTACTTTTATGGAAATCACATTAGGAGAAGCTACTAAACTCCTAGATAATATTATGGCAAATTACTCTCAATGGCATACCGAAAGATCTCCTACTAGTAAAAAGGTGCATGCTATTGAAGAGATTAATACTTTGAGTGAAAAGATGGATGAATTGATGAAATTGTTTGCTAGTAAGAGTGCTCCTATTGATCCTAATGATATGCCTTTGTCTTCTTTGATTGGAAATAATAATGAATCTATGGATGTGAATTTTGTTGGTAGGAACAATTTTGGTAATAACGCGTATAGAGGCAATTTCAATGCTAGGCCGTTTCCTAGTAATTCCTCTAATAATTATGGTAATTCCTACAGCAATTCTTATGGAAATTATAATAAGATGCCCTCTGATCTTGAGAATAATATTAAAGAATTTATTAGTTCGCAAAAGGTTTTCAATGCTATGATTGAAGAGAAATTGCTCAAGATTGATGATTTGGCTAGGAACGTTGATAGAATTTCTCTTGAGATTGATTCCTTGAAAATTAGATCTATTCCACCCAAGCATGATATTAATGAGTCTTTAAAAGCTATGAGAATTTCTATTGATGAATGTAAGGAAAGAACCGCTAGAATACGTGCTAAGCGTGAATGGCTTGAAAAAGTGTGTTCTCGTGATAATATTGATGAAGATCTTAAAGTGATTGATGTGACTCCTATTGAATCTTTGTTTTCCAATGTAAATCTTGATAAAGATGGGACTGGAGATGAGTCAACTTTAGTTAAAAGGCGTCCCAATGATTCGGAGTTTATAGATCTTAAAGCTAAGATTGATAAAAGTGGGATTGAAGAGGTCAAAACTTTAAATAGCAATGAACCCACTCTTTTGGATTTCAAGGACTTTAATTATGAGAATTGTTCTTTGATTGATTGTATTTCCTTGTTGCAATCCATGTTGAATTCTCCACATGCTTATGATCAAAACAAAGCTTTTACTAAACATATCGTTGATGCTATGATGAAATCTTTTGAAGAAAAACTTGAGTTGGAAGTTTCTATACCTAGAAAGCTTTATGATAAGTGGGAACCTACTATTAAGATTAAGATTAAAGATTTTGAGTGCCATGCTTTGTGTGATTTGGGTGCTAGCATTTCCACGATTCCGAAAACTTTATGTGATGTGTTAGGTTTCTGTGAATTTGATGATTACTCTTTAAATTTGCATCTAGCGGATTCCACCATAAAGAAACCTATGGGAAGGATTAATGATGTTCTTATTGTTGCAAATAGGAATTATGTGCCCGTAGATTTCATTGTTCTTGATATAGATTGCAATCCTACATGTCCTATTATTCTTGGTAGACCTTTCCTTAGAACGATTGGTGCAATTATTGACATGAAAGAAGGAAACATTAGATTTCAGTTTCCATTAAGGAAAGGCATGGACCACTTTCCTAGAAAGAAAATTAAATGCCTTATGAATCTATTATGAGAGCTACTTATGGATTGCATACCAAAGATGACAATACCTAGATCTATTGTGTTTTGCCTAGCTAGGGGCGTTAAACAATAGCGCTTGTTGGGAGGCAACCCAATTTTATTTTTGCTTTCTATTTTTTGCTTCTGTTTTGGTGTGTTTTGCACATTATTACTTCTGTAGTAATTGTGTTTTTATGTTTCTATTAGTGTTTGAGCCAAGTAAGACCTTTGGGATTGTCTACGGTGTTTGTCGATTTGATTTTGCTGAAAAACAGAAACTTTTGCGCTCAGTACAGGAATTTTATAAATTCACTGGAACGTGATTTTGATCTGAAATTTTTACACAATATTGATATGCAAATTTCCCTGGTTTTCCTAATTTTTCAGAAATTTTGGAGTTACATAAGTATTCGAAGTCTACAGATTTATACAGACTGTTCTGTTTTAAACAGATTCTGTTTCCTTTGTGTTGTTTGCTTATTTTGATGAGTCAATGGGTTGTATCGGGGGTTATGAACCATGGAGAAGTTATAATACAGTAGGTATTACACAAATATAAATAAAGAATGAGTTCACAACAGTACCTAAAGTGGTGATTTATTTTTCTTATACTAACGGATCTCACGAGTTTTCTGTTGAGTTTTGTGTTGTGAAGTTTTCAAGTTTTGGGTAAAGATTTGATGGACTATGGAATAAGGAGTGGCAAGACCCTAAGCTTGGGGATGCCCAAGGCACCCCAAGCCATATTCAAGGATACCAAAAAGCCTAAGCTTGGGGATGCCCAGGAAGGCATCCCCTCTTTCTTCTTCAATCCATCGGTAAATTTACTTGAGGCTATATTTTTATTCACCACATGATATGTGTTTTGCTTGGAGCGTCTTGTATGATATGAGTCTTTGCTTTCTAGTTTGCCACAATCATCCTTGCTGCACACATCTTTTTGAGAAGGACACACTGAATCGTGAATTTATTAGAATACTCTATGTGCTTCACTTATATCTTTTGAGCTAGGCAATTTTGCTCTAGTGCTTCACTTATATCTTTTTAGAGCATGGTGGTGTTATATTTTATGGAAATAATTGAACTCTCGTACCTCACTTATATTATTTTGAGAGTCTCTAAACACCATGGTAATTGGATTAGGTTATGAATTTGGTCCTAATATAATAGGCATCCAAGAGGGATATAATAAAAACTTTCATATTAAGTGCATTGAATATGAGGAGAAGTTTGATTTCGTGCATATAGTTTTGAGATGTAGAGATGGTAATATTAAGAGTTATGTTAGTAAGTAATTGTGGATTAGTAGAGATACTTGTGTTAAGGTTTGTGATTCCCGTAGCATGCACGTATGGTGAACCGTTATGTAATGAAGTCGGAGCATGATTTGTTTAATGATTGTCATCCTTTGTGTGATGGGTCGGGAGCACGCGATGGTTTACTCATACCAACCTCTCCCCTAGGGGCATGCGTCTAACACTTTGCTTCGATGACTAATAGACTTTTGCAATAAGTATGTGAGGTCTTTATGACTAATGTGAGTCCATGAATTATACGCACTCTCACCCTTCCTCCTTTGCTAGCCTCTCTAGTACCGCGCAACTTTCGCCAGTGCATAAACCCACCTTCCTCAAAACAGCCACCATATATTTTCCTCAAAACAGCCACCATACATACCTATTATGGCATTTCCATAGCCATTCCGAGATATATTGCTATGCAACTTCCACCGTTTCGTTTATTATGACACGCACCATCATTGTCATATTGCTTTGCATGATTGTAAGACTGCTAGCATGATGTTTTTATGGCTTGTCCGTTTTTGATGTCATTTGCTATGCTAGATCATTGCACATCCCGGTACACCTCCGGAGGCATTCATTTAGAGTCATATGTTGTTCTAAGTTTCGAGTTGTAAGTAAATAAAAGTGTGATGATCTTCATTATTAGAGCATTGTCCATGAGAGGAAAGGATGATGGAAGCTATGATTCCCTCACTAGATGGGATGAGTCTCCGGACTTTACAAAAAAATAAAAGAGGCCAGCGAGGCCCAAAAAAATAAATAAAAGAGGCCAAATATGCCCACCAAAAAAAAGAAAAAAAAGAAAAAAAATGAATGAGAGAAAAGAGAGAAGGGACAATGCTACTATCCTTTTCCACACTTGTGCTTCGAGTAGCACCATGTTCTTCATGATAGAGAGTCTCCTATTTTGTCACTTTCATATACTAGTGGGAATTTTTCATTATATAACTTGGCTTGTATATTCCAATGATGGGCTTCCTCAAAGTGCCCTAGGTCTTCGTGAGCAAGCAAGTTGGATGCACACCCACTTAGTTTCCTTTTGATCTTTCATACACTTATAGCTCTAGTGCATCCGTTGCATGGCAATCCCTACTCACTCACATTGATATCTATTGATGGGCATCTCCATAGCCCGTTGATACGCCTAGTTGATGTGAGACTATCTTCTCCTTTTCCCTTGCACCTCCACCACATTCTATTCCACCCATAGTGCTATATCCATGGCTCACGCTCATGTATTGCGTGAGAGTTGAAAAAGTTTGAGAACATAAAAGGGGTGAAACAATTGCTTGACT
The DNA here is from genome assembly GCA_039707655.1 of Elymus sibiricus. Lineage (NCBI taxonomy): Eukaryota > Viridiplantae > Streptophyta > Magnoliopsida > Poales > Poaceae > Elymus > Elymus sibiricus. Next base: position 217,947,868 of record CM077671.1, on the reverse strand, counting down.
TGCCATCGGGGGTGTGCATGATTTAGATACTTTGTGTGGGGAAGATGGAGCAATAGCCAGACTATATGATATTGTAGGGATAACTTTCTTTAGCCATGGTATTTTGAAAGCTATGATTGCTTGTTAGTATGCTTTAAGTATTATTGTCTTTATGTCAATATTAAGCCATAATATTGAATTTTACGGATCTGAATATTCATGCCACAATAAAGAATATTACATGGATAAATATGTTAGGTAGCATTCCACATCAAAAATTCTGTTTTTATCATTTACCTACTCGAGGACGAGTAGGAATTAAGCTTGGGGATGCTTGATACGTCTCCAACGTATCTATAATTTTTGATGGTTCCATGCTACTATATTATCTGTTTTGGATGTTTTATATGCATTAATATGCTATTTTATATTATTTTTGGGACTAACCTATTAATCTAGTGCCTAGTGCCAGTTTCTGTTTTTTCCTTGTTTTTGAGTATTGCAGATAAGGAATATTAAACGGAGTCCAAACGGAATAAAATCTTCGGAATGATTTTTCTTGGACCAGAAGAAACCTACCAAGCTGGGAGACCAAGGCAGGAGAGCCGCCGTGTGGCCACAAGCCACAGGGGCGCGCCCAGGGGGTAGGGCGCGCCCCCTGGCTTGTGGGCCCACGGCAGCCCTCCTAACCCTACTCTTCGGCCTATAAATTCACAAATATTCCCTGGATACCAAAAAGAGCCACGAAAACACTTTTCCGCCCCCAGGAGCCTCTGTTCCCGTGAGATCCAATCTTGGATCCTTTTCCGGTAATCTGCCAGAGGGGGATTCGATCACGGAGGGCATCTACATCAACTCCATTGCCCCTCCGATGATGCGTGAGTAGTCCACCACAGACCTTCGGGTCCATAGCTAGTAGCTAGATGGCTTCTTCTCTCTCTTTGCTCTTCAATACCATGTTCTTCATGATCTTCATGGAGATCTATCCGATGTAATACTCTTTTGCGGCGTGTTTGTCGAGATCCGAATTGTGGGTTTATGATCAGATTATCTATGAATATTATTTGATTCTTTTTTTAATTCTTATATGCATGATTTCATATATTTGCAAGTCTCTTCGAGTTATTGGTTTGGTTTGGCCAACTAGATTGGTAATTCTTGCAATGGGAGAAGTGCTTAGTTTTGGGTTCAATCTTGCGGTGTCCTCACCCAGTGACATAGTAGAGGTAGCGAGGCACGTATTGTATTGTTGCCATCGAGGATAAAAAGATGGGGGTTTCATCATATTGCTTGAGTTTATCCCTCTACATCATGTCATCTTACCTAATCCGTTACTCTGTTCTTCATGAACTTAATACTCTAGATGCAGGCAGGAGTCGGTAGATGTGTGAACTAATAGTAGTAGATGCAGAATCGTTTCGGTCTACTTGACACGGACGTGATGCCTATATGCATAATCATTGCCTTGGATATCGTCATAACTATGCGCTTTTCTATCAATTGCTCGACAGTAATTTGTTCACCCACCGTAATATTTGCCTTCATGAGAGAAGCCTCTAGTGAAACCGATGGCCCCGGGGTCAATTTTCCATCTTATATTTTCAGATCTATTTACTTGTGTTTTTTACTTTTCGCAATCTTTTCCATCTATCTCTATCAGATCTCATCCTTGCAAGTAACCGTGAAGGGATTGACAACCCCTTTATAGCGTTGGGTGCAAGTGTTTGATTCTTTGTGTAGGTACATCTATTGGGGACTTGCTTGTATCTCCTACTGGATTGATACCTTGGTTCTCAACAACTGAGGGAAATACTTATCTACTTTGCTGCATCACCCTTTCCTCTTCAAGGGAAAAACAACGCATGCTCAAGAAGTAGCACCCCCCCAGGGGAGTTTTTTATCGCCGGCGCCGAAAAATAGCCCCAGTCGCGGCCCCAGGACCCCGTTTTTCGCCGGTTGGACCCTTTTTTGGGCCGGCGAACCCAGGCCGAACCCAGCACGCTGGGGGCACATAGGGGGCTCTGGCAGAAATAAAACGGCATATGGGACACCACTGTCAGGCGAATCTCGCCTTTTTCCTCGCCCGACCCGCCCCTCGCGTCTCTCCACCATGCCGATTCCGGCGTCGGCGCCTCTTGCCTCCTGTTCACGGCCGCTGCGCCGCTGCTAGAAGGCCTTTTTCACCGCCGCTTCATTCCCCCCACTGGAATTCGCTTCCCCACCCCCCCGCCCCATCGCCGTTCTCCCACGGCCATCACGCCGGCTGGACTGCCACGCCCACAAGGCCGTCGCGCTCACAAGGTGTTCGACGTTTTGCCTGGACACCATCACGCCGGCCATGGACTCGGATGACGAGGAGGCGTTCGCGACTCTGTTGAAGGAAGAAGCCGAGGCCTACACCACTGACAAGGAACACCTCATGATACTCGGCTCGCTGGCCGGCCTGTTCGTGAACAATGACAAGCCCCGCGCGAGGTGGCTCGGCGCCGGGCCGGCGTAAGAGCAAGCAGAGGCATCGGTTGGAGGGCTATTGCATTCTCTATGCCGACTACTTCGCCGACGCTCCTTTGCACGGTGAGAAAGTATTTCGGCGCCGTTATCGGATGGGCCGAAAGCTCTTCCTCAGGATTGTGAATGCCATCCGGGAGTTCGACAGCTATTTCATTTGCAAGAAGGATTGCACCGGCACAGTTGGATTCTCCTCACTCCAGAAATGCACCCAAGCTATGAGGATGCTTGCATATGGAGCTCCCGCTGACATACAAGAAGACTATGGATGAATGGCCGAGTCCACCACCATGTGTCTTTACAAGTTCTGCAGGGCAGTGGTGGCAGTGTTTGGACCACGGTATTTGCGATCACCCAATGCTGAAGACACTGCTCGGATCCTAGCACAGAATGCAGCAAGAGGATTTCCTGGGATGCTTGGAAGCATCGACTGCATGCATTGGTCATGGAAAAACTGCCCATTTGCTTGGCAGGGGATGTACAAAGGCGCCAAAGGAGGTTGCAGCATGGTACTTGAGGCAGTAGCCACACATGACCTATGGATTTGGCACTCCTTTGGTATGCTAGGAACTCACAACGTATTGCAGTGCTCGAATGTCTTCGCCAAGCTTGTTCAAGGTCATGCTCCTCCGGTGAACTTTGAGGTCAATGGGCGCCACTACAACAAGGGATACTATCTAGCAGATGGTATCTACCCGACATGGTCCACATTTGTGAAGACTATCTCAAAACCTGTGGCACCAAAGAAGGCACACTTTGCTAAGTGTCAGGAGGCTTGCAGGAAAGATGTCGAGCGAGCATTTGGTGTGCTCCAATCTCGATTTGCTGTTGTCCGGTACCCCGCTCTGACCTGGTCGAAATCGCAGATGTGGGAGATCATGAATTGCTGTGTCTGCTTGCACAACATGATCATTGAGAGCGAGCAGGAAGAGCCAGTGTTTGACACTGAACCATATCACAAGATGGGACCTCTTGCAGTCGTTGATCACCAGGTACCAGCAACATGGGTTGCCTACCTCAATATGCGCCAGAAGATCCGAGACCTACATGTGCATCAAGAACTGCAGGACGATCTGGTGTAACACCTATGGATGCTCAAGGGCAACGCCTAGTTCGATTTGTTTTAATTTATGTTGGAATTATGAGCTTACTTCGTTGAACTATTTGATTTTGTATTAATTTATGTGATGAACTTTGGTATGAACATTTAGTTTTGGTTGAATTTATGCCGAAAGAGCGCCGAATTTGATGATTTTAAGCCGAAAGAGCACCGAATTTGGGCCTAATCATCGCCGTTACTGGGCCGAAATCGCCGGTTCAGGGGCGACCGTGGGGCGGCGGCTGTTGGGGAACGTTGCATGGGAAACAAATTTTTTCCTATGCACACGCAAGATCTATCCATGGTGACGAGCATCTACGAGAGGGAGAGTGGATCTACATAACCTTGTAGATCGCTAAGCGGGAGGCGTTAAGAAACGCGGTTGATGTAGTCGAATGTCTTCGCGATCCAAATCGCAAGCCGTCCCGCGATCCAATCACGATCTAGCGCCGAACGGACGGCACCTCCTCGTTCAGCACACATACAGCTTGATGACGATCTCTACCTCCTTGATCCAGTAAGGGAGAGCGGAGAGGTAGATGAGTTCTTCGGCAACATGACGGTGTGGTGGCGGTGGTGGTGGTGCTATCCCAGCAGGACTACGCCTAGCGCTACCGAAACCGCGAACGGAGGAGAAAACGATCTAGGGAGAGAGAGGGGCGCCGAGGGCTTCGTGTGTGCTCTTGGAGTGCCCCCTTCCCTCTATATATAGGTGGAGGGGCATGGAGATCAGCCCCTCCAAGCCCTAGGGCGCAGCCAAGGGGGAGGAGTTGGACTCCTAGTCCAATTCCCTCCCTTTCCATAAACAGGTGGACTTTCCACCCCTCCCAAGCCACATGGGCCTTGAGGGACTTGTGCGCCTGGCCCATTATGGCCTGGGCGCCTCCCCTCAGCCCATGCAAACCCTTGGAACGTGGTGGAACCCTTGGTAGACTTCCGGACTCCTCCAGAAGTTTCCGGAACCTTCTAGAAGCTTCCCGGTACAATACCGGAAAAACCCGAAACTTTTCCGGTCGCCAAAATATGACTTCCCATATATAAATCTTTACCTCCGGACCATTCCGAAACTCCTCGTGACTTCCGGGATCTCATCCGGAACTCCGAATAACCTTCGGTCACCAACACATATATCTCAATACTACCGAAACATCACCGAACGTTAAGTGTGCAGACCCTGCGGGTTCGAGAACTATGTAGACATGACCGAGACACCTCTACGGTCAATAACCAATAGCGGGACCTGGATGCCCATATTGGTTCCTACATATTCTACGAAGATCTTTATCGGTTGAACCTCTATGTCAAGGATTCAGTTAATCCCGTATGTTGTTCCCTTTGTTCTTCGGTATGTCACTACTAGAAAAAGGCTGTTAGTGGCGCACCAGTTTTTGCTATTAATGGCGCACTATAGGTGCGCCACTATTAACACGCCACTAGTAACAAATAGTAATGGCGCACCTCTGGTGCGCCATTAGTATCCCAGATAATAGTGGCGCACCACATAGTGCGCCATTACTATCTCAGGTAGTAATGGTGCACCACATGTGCGCCATTACTAGCTTTTCAGGTGCGCCACTGGTAACTTTTTTTATTATTTTTTGTCGATTTTTTTTTTGAATTTGGAAGCGGGAAAATAGTAATGGCGCACATTCTAACCCCCACGGTGCGCCATTACTATTTTGAATTTTGAATCTGGATCTGGATCGTGATTTTTTTGCCCTTTTTTTTGCTCATTTTTTTTGCTAGTTTTTTTGCACGATATTTTTTCAAATTTTGTTCTCGTTTTTGGATCTTGTACGTTCTTTTGCCGGAGAGGAGTTCGCCGGAGAGGAGGGCCGAGGAGAGACCGTGAGGAGGAGAGGAGGGAGGAGGAGGAGGTCACCGGAGAGGAGCTCACCTACATCGTCGGAGAGGAGGAGGAGGAGGTCACCGTAGAGGAGCTCGCCTACATCGCCGGAGAGGAGGAGGAGGTCGCCGGAGAGGAGTTCACCGGAGAGGAGGGAGGAGAAACCGTGAGGGGAGGGGAGGAGAGGAGGGAGGAGGAGCTCACCGGAGAGGAGGGAGGAGGAGATCACCGGAGAGGAGGGAGGAGAAACCGTGAGGGAAGGGGAGGAGAGGAGGGAGGAGGAGGTCGCCGGAGAGGAGGGAGGATGAGGTCGCCGGAGAGGAGGAGGAGGGCGCCGGAGAGGAGTGGGAGGATGTCACCGGAGAGGATGAGGAGGAGGTCGCCGGAGAGGAGGAGGGGAGTATGGTGGAGGAGAGGAGGGGAGATGGAGTGGAGGAGATGGAGTGGAGGAGAGGTGGAGTGGAGGAGAAAAATGAAGAGGTAAGGAGGAGAGGACCCCGCCCAGCCATATATACGGCATAGTAATGGCGCACCGTGGACAGGTGCGCCATTACTAACTTTTTTTTTTTTTTGATTTATTTTGAATTTTGAAGGCGGGAAGATAGTAATGGCGCACCTTGGGCAGGTGCGCCATTACTAACTTTTTTTTTTTGATATAGTTTGAATTTTGAAGGAAGATAGTAATGGCGCACCATGGGCAGGTGCGCCATTACTGAGTTTGATTTTTTTTGAATTTTTTGCCTCTCCAGATCTTGAAAGCCCCGTAACTTTTTTTCTGTTAGGTTTTTGAGGATTCTAAAAATCTTCAACGGGGTTCCCTCGGTTGAATTCGGATATAACTTTTCGAGTAGATGATTTTTCATATAAAAAACTTTTTCATCGGAGTTCGTATGCAAAAGTTATGCCCATTTTACAAATTCTCGAGAGATTTTGCAAAAAAGTCGAAAATTCATGTTTGTAAATTTTGCTAACAACTAGACCACATATCACATGGGAATCTTATTTTCTTTTATTTTTTTGACATTTCTATCATTTTCTTTTATTTTTTTTTGAAACTGAAAAGGCGGTCCACGGGGGGGGGGGGGGGGTGCATTTGGTGAATTTTGCTAACAACTAGACCACATATCACATGGGAATCTTATTTTCTTTTATTTTTTTGACATTTCTATCATTTTCTTTTATTTTTTTTGAAACTGAAAAGGCGGTCCAAGGGGGGGTGCATTTGGTGAATTTTTTGGCCACCTCAGAAAGTTAGTAATGGCGCACCTTTACAAAGCGCGCCATTACTATGTCTATGACTGGGTCAACCCTTGGTCAAACCTTGGTCAAACATAGTAATGGCGCACTTTTCACCAGGTGCACCATTACTATGTCAACTTACTAATGGCGCACATATACAAAGTGCGCCATTACTATGTCCAATATTGGGTCAAACCTTGGTCAAACATAGTAATGGCGCACTTTTCTCCTGGTGCGCCATTACTGTTTAGGTTACTAATGGCGCATCCAGACATGGTGCGCCATTACTATTTTGTAATGGCGCACCACGTGTACAGTGCGCCATTAGTGTCCATATTATCTATAGCCGTTTTTCTAGTAGTGTGTTACTTGCCCGAGATTTGATCGTCGGTATCTCTATACCTAGTTCAATCTCGTTACCGGCAAGTCTCTTTACTCGTTCCGTAATACAAGATCCCGTGGCTAACTCTTTAGTCACTTTGCTTGCAAGGCTTATTGTGATGTTGTATTATCGAGTGGGCCCTGAGATACCTCTCCGTCACACGGAGTAACAAATCCCAGTCTCGATCCATGCTAGCTCAATAGACACCTTCGGAGATACCTGTAGAGCATCTTTATAGACACCCAGTTATGTTGCGACATTTGATACACACAAGGTATTCCTCCGGTGTCAGTGAGTTGCATGATCTCATGGTCATAGGAACAGATACTTGACATGCAGAAAACAATAGCAATAAACTGACACGATCATATGCTACGTTCATAGTTTGGGTCTTGTCCATCACATCATTCTCCTAATGATGTGATCCCGTTATCAAATGACATCTCATGTCTATGGCTAGGAAACCTTGACCATCTTTGATCAACGAGCTAGTCTATTAGAGGCATACTAGGGACACAGTGTTGTCTATGCACCCACACATGTATTTGAGTTTCCAATCAATACAATTATAGCATGGATAATAAACGATTATCATGAACAAGGAAATATGATAATAACTAAATTATTATTGCCTCTAGGGCATATTTCCAACAGTCTCCCACTTGCACTAGACTCAATAATCTAGTTCACATCGCTATGTGATTTACATTGTTATGAATCTAACACCCAATGAGTTCTGGGGTTCGATCATGTTTTGCATGTGAGAGAGGTTTTAGTCAACGGTCTGCAACATTCAGATCCATGTGTTCTTTGCAAATCTGTATGTCATACTGCAGATGCTACCACGCTCCACTTGGAGCTATTCCAAATGGTTGCTCCACTATACGTATCCGGATTGCTACTCAGAGTCATCTGGATATAGGTGTCAAAGCTTGCATCGATGTAACCCTTTACGACGAACTCTTTATCACCTCCATAACTGAGAAACATTTCCTTAGTCCTCTAGTTACTAAGGATAATTTTGACCGTTGTCCAGTGATCCACTCCTGGACCACTCTTGTACCCCTTGACAGACTCATGGCAAGGCACACACTAGGTGCGGTACACAGCATGGCATACTACCAAGAGCCTATGGATAAGGCATAGGGGACGACCTTCATCCTTTCTCTTTCTTCTACCATGGTCGAGCTTTGTGTCTCACTCAACTCCACACCTTACAAATCAGGCAAGAACTCTTTCTTTGACTAATCCATTTTGAACTCTTTCAAAATCTTGTCAAGGTATGTACTCATTCAAAGTCTTATCAGACGTCTTGATCTATCTCTATAGATCCTGATGCCCAATATATAAGTAGCTTCATTCCAGGTCTTCCTTTGAAAAACTCCTTTCAAACAAACCTTTATGCTTTCCAGAAATTCTACATCATTTCCGATCAACAATATGTCATCCACATATACTTATCAGAAATTCTATAGTGCTCCCACTCACTTTATTGTAGATACAAGTTTCTCATAAACTTTGTATAGACCAAAAAACTTTGATCACCTCATCAAAGCATATATTCCAACTCCGAGATGCTTGCTCCAGTCCATAGAAGGATCGCTGGAGCTTGCATACATTTTAGCATCCTTAGGACTGACAAAACCTTCCGGTTGTATCACATACAACCTTTCCTCAAGGAAACCATTAAGGAAACGATGTTTTGACATCCATCTGCCAGATTTCATAATCGAAAAATGCAGCAACTGCTAACATAATTCCAACAGACTTTTAGCATCGCTATGGGTGAGAAAGTCTCATCGTAGTCAACTCCTTGAACTTGTCGGAAACTTCTTTGTGACAAGTCGAGCTTTATCAATGGTGACATTTACCATCAGCGTCTGTCTTCTTCTTAAAGGTCCATTTGTACTCAACGGCCTGCCGTTTAACGGGCAAGTTTACCAAAGTCCATACTTGGTTTTCATACATGGATCCTTTCTCGGATTTCATGGCTCCTAGCCATTTGTTGGAATCCGGGCCCACCATCGCTTCTTCATAGCTCGTAGGTTCACTGTTGTCTAACAACATGACCTCCAAGACAGGATTGACGTACTACTCAGGGGCGGTACGAGTTCTTGTCAACCTACGAGGTTCGGTAGTAACTTGATCCGAAGCTTCATGATCATCATCATTTGCTTCCTCTTCACTTGGTGTAGGCGTCGTAGAAACATATTTCTGCATCGTGCTACTATCCAACTGAAGTTACGGTTCAACAACGTCATCAAGTTCTACTTTCCTCCCACTCAATTCTTTCGAGAGAAACTTTTTCTCGAGAAAGGACCTGTTTTAAGCAACAAACACTTTGCCCTAGGATCCGAGATAGAAGGTATACCCAACTATTTCCTCAGGGTATCCTATGAAGATGCACTTTTCCGCTTTGAGTTCGAGCTTATCACACATAAGCGTCACATTCCCAAACTCTGAGAAATGACAGCTTAGGTTTCTGCCAAACAAAAATTCATACGGTGTCATCTCAACGGACTTAGACGGTGCCCTATTTAAAGTGAATGTAGTTGTCTCTAATGCATAACCCCAAAACGGTAGTAGAAAATCGATAAGAGACATCATAGTACGCACCATATCCAATAGAGCACGACTACGACGTTCGGACACACCATCACACTCTGGTGTTCCAGGTGGCGTGAGTTGTGAAACAACTTCCACATTGTCTTGAGTTGTATACCAAACACGTAACTCAGATATTTACCTCCACGATCATATCGTAGACATTTTATCTTCTTGTCACGATGATCTCAAACTTCACTCTGAATTTGTTTGAACTTTTCAAACGTTTCAGACTTGTGTTTCATTAAGTAAATATCCCCATATCTACTTAAATCATCAGTGAAGGTAAGAAAATAGCGATATCCACCGCACGCTTCAACACTCATTGGATCACTACATCAACATGTATCATTTCCAATAAGTCACTTGCCCGCTCCATCATATCAGAAAACGGGGTCTTAGTCATCTTGCCGAAGAGGCATGGTCCGCATGTCTCAACCGATTCGAAATCGAGTGAGTCGAAAGATCCATTAGCATGGAGTTTCTTCATGCGCTTTACACCAATATGACCTTGGCGGCAGTGCCACAAGTATGTGGTACTATCATTATTAACTTTGCATCTTTTGGCATCAATGAACATGTGTATTACTACGATCGAGATTCAATGAACAATTCACATTAGGTGCATGACCATTGAAGGTATTATTCATGTAAACAGAATAACCATTATTCTAAAACTTAAATGAATAATTGTATTGCAATAAACACGATCTAATCATATTTATGCTCAATGCAAACACCAAATAACATTTATTTAGGTTCATTACTAATCCCGAAGGTAGAGAGAGCGTGCGATGGTGATCACATCAACCTTGGAAACACTTCCAACACACATCGTCACCTCGCCCTTAGCTAGTCTCCGTTTATTCCGTAGCTTTTAGTTTGAGTTACCAACATTTAGCAACTAAACCGGTATCTAATACCCAGGTGCTACTAGGAGTACGAGTAAGGTACACATCAATAATACGTATATCAAATATACTTCCGTTGACGTTGCCAGCCTTCTTATCTACCAAGTATCTAGGGTTGTTCCGCTTCAGCGACCGCTCTCCTCATAATGAAAGAACTTAGTCTCGGGTTTGGGTTCAACCTTGGGTTTCTTCACTGGAGCAGCAACTGGCTTGCCATCCATGAAGTTTCCCTCCTTGCCCTTGCCCTTGACGAAACTAGTGGTTTTACTAACCATCAACACTTGATGCTCCTTCTTGATTTCTACCTTCGCGGTGTCAAACATCGCGAATAGTTCAGGGGTCATCTCCATCCCTGGCATTTTATAGTTCATCACGAAGCTTTAGTAGCTTAGTGGCAGTGACTTGGAGAACTATATCAATCACTATATTATCTGGAAGATCAACTCCCACTCGATTCAAGCGATTGTAGCACCCAGACAATCTGAGCACATGCTCACCGACTGAGCTATTCTCCTTCATCTTGCAGGCAAATAATATTGTTGGAGGTCTCATACCTCTCAACACGGGCACGAGCCTGAAATCCCAATTTCAGCTCTTAGAACATCTCATATGTTCCGTGACGTTCAAAACGTTTTGGAGCCTCAATTCTAAGCCATAATGCATGACACACTGAACTTTCAAGTAGTCATCAGAACGTGCCTGTCAGATGTTCACAACATCTACAGACGACGCTTGAGGGGGTGGCGCACCGAGCGGTGCATTAAAGACATAAGCCTTCTATGCAGCAATGAGGACAATCCTCAGATCACAGACCCAGTCCGCATTATTGCTACCATCATCTTTCAACTCTATTTTCTCTAGGAACGTATAAAAAACACAGGGGAGCTACAGCGCGAGCTATTGATCTACAACATAATTTGCAAAGATATTTTGACTATGTTCATGATAATGAGTTCAGTTAATCATATTACTAAAGAACTCCCACTCAAATTGACATCCCTTCGGTCATCCAAGTGTTCCATGATCCAAATTCACCAACCCAAGTCCGATCATCACGTGAGATGAGGTGGTTTCAATGGTGAACATCTCCATGTTGATCATATCTACTATATGACTCATGTTCGACCTTTCGGTCTCTTGTGTTCCGAGGCCATGTCTGTACATGCTAGGCTCGTCAAGTTTAACCCGAGTGTTCCGCACGTGCAACACTGGCTTGCACCCGTTGTATGTGAACGTAGAGTCTATCACACCCGATCATCACATGGTGTCTCGAAACGACAAACTTTCGCAATGGTGCACACTCGGGGAGAACACAATTTTATCTTGAAATTTTAGTGAGGGATCACCTTATAATGCTACCGTCGTCCTAAGCAAAATAAGATGCATAAAAGGATTAACATCACATGCAAATCATAAGTGACATGATACGGCCATGAACTTCTGCTTTTGATCTCCATCTACAAAGCACCGGCATTATCTCCATCGTCACCGGCATGACACCATGATCTCCATCATCTTGATCTCCATCAACGTGTCGCCATGAGGTTGTCGCGCCAACTGTTGCTTCTACGACTATTGCTAACTCATAGCGATAAAGTAAAGCAAAAACGGCGAAATAAATTAAAGACAACCCTATGGCTCCTGCCGGTTGCCGTACTCATCGACATGCAAGTCGTGATATTCTATACGAAACATGATCATCTCATACATCACATATATCTCATCATGTAATTGGCCATTTCACATCACAACATACCCTGCAAAAACAAGTTAGACGTCCTCTAATTGTTGTTGCATGTTTTACGTGGCTGCTACGGGTATCTAGCAAGAACGATTCTTACCTACGCATAAACCACAATGGTGATACACAAATTGCTATTCAACCTTCTCAAGGACCGCCTTTGTCGAATCCGATCCAACTAAAGTGGGAGAGACAAACACCCGCCAGCCATCTTTATGCAACAAAGTCACATGTCAGTTGATGGAACCGGTCTCTCGTAAGCGTACGAGTAAGGTTGGTCCGGGCCGCTTCATCCCACAATACTGCTGAATTAAGAAAAGACCAAGGGAGGAAGCAATCTGAGCATCAAGGCCCACAAACTCCTTTGTGTTCTACTCGTGATCTCATCTACGCATAGACCTAGCTCATGATGCTACTGTTGGGGAACGTTGCATGGGAAACAAAAAAATTCCTACGCACACGCAAGATCTATCCATGGTGATGAGCATCTACGAGAGGGAGAGTGGATCTACATACCCTTGTAGATCGCTAAGCTTGAAGCATTAGGAAACGCGGTTGATGTAGTCGAACGTCTTCGCGATCCAAATCGCAAGCCGTCCCGCGATCCAATCACGATCTAGCGCCGAACGGTCGGCACCTCCGCGTTCAGCACACGTACAGCTCGATGACGATCTCCGCCTCCTTGATCTAGCAAGGGAGAGCGGAGAGGTAGATGAGTTCTCCGGCAACACGACAGCGTGGTGGCGGTGGTGGTGGTGCTATCCCGGCAGGGCTACGCCAAGCGCTACCGAAACCGCGAACGGAGGAGAAAACGATCTAGGGAGAGAGAGGGGCACCAAGGGCTTCGTGTGTGCTCTTGGGGTGCCCCCTCCCCTCTATATATAGGTCGAGGGGCGTGGAGATCAGCCCCTCCAAGCCCTAGGGCACAGCCAAGGGGGAGGAGTTGGACTCCTAGTCCAATTCCCTCCCTTTCCATAAACAGGTGGACTTTCCACCTCTCCCAAGCCACATGGGCCTTGAGGGACTTGTGCGCCTGGCCCATTATGGCCAGGGCACCTCCCCTCAGCCCATGCAAACCCTTGGGACGTGGTGGAACCCTTGGTGGACTTCCGGACTCCTCCGGAAGTTTCCGGAACCTTCTAGAAGCTTCCCGGTACAATACCGGAAAATCCCGAAACTTTTCCGGTCGCCAAAATATGACTTCCCATATATAAATCTTTACCTCCGGACCATTCCGGAACTCCTCGTGACGTCCGGGATCTCATCTCGGACTTCGAATAACCTTCGGTCACCAACACATATATCTCAATACTACCGAAACGTCACCGAACGTTAAGTGTGCAGACCCTGCGGGTTCGAGAACTATGTAGACATGACCGAGACACCTCTACGGTCAATAACCAATAGCGGGACCTGGATGCCCATATTGGTTCCTACATATTCTACGAAGATCTTTAACGGTTGAACCTCTATGTCAAGGATTCAGTTAATCTCGTATGTTGTTCCCTTTGTTCTTCGGTATGTTACTTGCCCGAGATTTGATCGTCGGTATCTCTATACCTAGTTCAATCTCGTTACCGGCAAGTCTCTTTACTCGTTCCGTAATACAAGATCCCGTGGCTAACTCTTTAGTCACTTTGCTTGCAAGGCTTATTGTGATGTTGTATTACCGGGTGGGCCCTGAGATACCTCTCCGTCACACGGAGTAACAAATCCCAGTCTCGATCCATGCCAGCTCAACGGACACCTTCGGAGATACCTGTAGAGCATCTTTATAGTCACCCAGTTACGTTGTGACGTTTGATACACACAAGGTATTCCTCCGGTGTCAGTGAGTTGCATGATCTCATGGTCATAGGAACAGATACTTGACATGCAGAAAACAATAGCAATAAACTGACACGATCATATGCTAAGTTCATAGTTTGGGTCTTGTCCATCACATCATTCTCCTAATGATGTGATCCCATTATCAAATGACATCTCATGTCTATGGCTAGGAAACCTTGACCATCTTTGATCAACGAGCTAGTCTATTAGAGGCATACTAGGGACACAGTGTTGTCTATGTACCCACACATGTATTTGAGTTTCCAATCAATACAATTATAGCATGGATAATAAACGATTATCATGAACAAGGAAATATGATAATAACTAAATTATTATTGCCTCTAGGGCATATTTCCAACAGCGGTTGGGAACCCGAGCCCCCCCAGGCCAATTATAGCGTCGGTTGGCCCCCAGGCGGCGCTATTTCGGGCCCCTGGGGGGCCGAACGGCTGGAGATGCTCTTAAACAAAGCATGCCCGAAGGACCCTTTTCCCTTGCCGCGCATCGACCAGATTATTGATTCCACTTTCGGGTGTGACTTGCTTTCCTTCTTGGACGCATACTCCGGATACTACCAGATATTCATGGCCAAGGAAGATGAGGAAAAGACCGCGTTCATAACTCCGTGTGGCACGTACTGCTTTGTACGCATGCCCTTCGGGTTAAAGAGCGTCGGTTCTACCTTTGCCAGGGCCGTGCAGATTGGATTTGAACCTCAGTTGCACAGGAACGTGGAAGCTTACATGGACGACATAGTAGTCAAGACCAAGGATGAAGCAACTCTCATACAAGACTTGGAAGAAACTTTTGTCAACTTGCGCAAGATCTACTTGAAGCTCAACCCTGAGAAGTGTGTGTTTGGTGTCCCATCCGGCAAGCTACTTGGGTTCTTTGTGTCTCAGCGAGGAATAGAAGCCAATCCCGACAAGATCAAAGCAATCGAGCAGATATAGGCACCTAGGTCTGTCAAGGATGTAAGGCGCCTGGTTGGATGCATTGCCGCATTGAGTATGTTCATCTTCAAATCCGCTGAGCGCGCCCTACCATTTTTTAAGATTCTGAAAAAGGCTGGCCTGATGAAGTGGACCCCGGAAGCAGAAGCAGCACTGCAGGACATAAAAGCTTACCTTTCCTCCGCTCCCACTTTGGTTGCGCCTAAACCGCAAGAACCGTTGCAGCTATACTTGGCGGCAATGAATCAAGTGGTTAGTGCAGCACTGGTGGCGCAGCGAGAAGTGGTTGAAGGAGCAGCTGCTGCGACTGATGTCACTGGAGGTGGAACCGAAACTTCCGCGGCAGAACCTGATACGAGCCAAGGGGAACTTGAGCCGACAAGCGAAGGAAATTTTAAGGAAGTGGCGAAGAAGAAGGTGGTACAGCGGCCAATGTACTTTGTCAGGGCTAGGTCAAGGTACTCTGGAGTGCAAAAGCTGATCTTCGGCCTTCTCATGGCCTCGAGGAAGTTGCGCCACTACTTCCAAGCCCACGAGATCACTGTTGTCACCCGCTTCTCGCTACAGCGCATATTGAGAAACCCCGAAGCCACCGGCAGGATAGTTGAGTGGGCGCTAGAGCTGTCAAGTTTTGGTTTGAAGTATGAGAGAACTTCCACAATCCAGAGCAGGGCATTGGTGGAATTCATTGCAGAATGGACACCCACGCCAGATGAAGAGGTTCCAGAGACAATCATCCCCGGCAAAGAAGTACCTAAAGAATGGATCATGTACTTTGACGGTGCTTTCTCACTCCAGGGCGCCAGAGCAAGCGCGCTCCTCATCGCCCCCACCGGAGAGCACCTCAAGTATGTAGTCCAAATGCAGTTTCCTCGGGAGGAGGCCACCAACAACATTGCTAAATATGAGGGGCTCCTTGCCGGGCTCAGGATCGCGGTGGAGTTGGGAATCAAAAAGCTGATCATCCGAGGAGACTCTCAACTCGTGGTGAGACAAGTCAATAAAGACTATCAGAGTCCGTTGATGGAAGCATACGTGGAGGAAGTGAGGAAACTGGAGGAGCGCTTTGACGGATTACAAACAGAGCATGTGCCGCGTACGGAAAACAGCATCGCTGATCATCTATCATGTGGAACCATGAACCTTTGTCCTCCACCTCACTCAGCCATCCGTATCCCCGTCAGCGATGACCAGGAAAAGAAGATAGCTGAACTCCGGCAAGCATTTCCCGGCAGAGCTTCCCGAAGCCACTGGTAGAGAGGCTGTCGGGGATAGTCTCGTTTCGCCTGGTGAGCAGCTCCCTCCTGCAGAACCTCAGGTTCTTGCAGTCGAGACAAGCTCTCCCACGAACGAGGAGATGCCTTTAGTCCTAGTTGTCGAGCCCCAAGCTCCTGCTTCGGCACAGCACATAGTCCATTTCCTTCAAATCGGAGAACTTCCCGAAGAACAAGAAGCGGCCGAAAAATTTGCCCGTCAGTCAAGTATGTACCAGTTTGTCAATGACACTCTGTACAGAAAAAGACCCAACGGTGTGAAATTGAAGTGCATTTGCCGGGAAGATGGACTGAAGCTGTTGGCAGAGATTCAGGGAGGCGTGTGTGGGTCTCACATTGGATCAAGAGCCCTCGCCGGGAAAGCCTTCCGGCAGGGTTTCTATTAGCCCACTGCCCTCCAAGATGCAACTGAGCTAGTCACCAAATGTGAAGCCTGCCAGTTCCATTCCAAAAACATCCATCAATCAGCGCAAGCTCTCCAGACGATCCCTTTATCCTGGCCATTTCTCGGTCTGGGGGCTCGATATTTTGGGCCCCTTTCCCCGCGCTATCGGGGGCCTTTAATTCTTGTTCGTATCAATCGACAAGTTTACAAAGTGGCCTGAGGTGGAACCAGTGAGGAAGGTGACCGCGCAGTCAGTTGTCAAGTTCATGAAAGGACTGGTGTGCCGTTTTGGAGTGCCCAACAGGGTGATCGCCGACAATGGCACCCAGTTCATGAGCCGCACCTTTATGCAGTACATCCAAAGCCTTGGAAGCAAGGTCTCCTTCGCCTCTGTTGCCCACCCAAGGAGCAACGGGCAAGTCGAGAGGATGAACGCTGAAGTGTTGCATGGACTCAAGACAAGAACTTTTGATAGACTGCGGATATGTGGCAAGCGTTGGATAGATGAGCTGCCGGTGGTTCTTTGGTCCCTCAGAACGACACCAAATCGAGCTACCGGCCAGACACCCTTCTTCCTGGTATACGGGGCGGAGGCAGTTCTCCCCACGGAACTCATATACGGGTCACCTCGAGTACTTGCCTACGATGAAGTAGAGCAAAAGCAGCTACGACATGATGATGCCTTGCTCCTCGAGGAAGATCGTCTCTGGGCCGTTGTGCGTGTTGCACGCTACCTGCAAGCCCTGCACCACTACCATAGCTGCAGGGTCCACGCCCGGAGCTTTGAGGAAGGCGACCTTGTCCTTAGGCGCGTTCAGTCCGCCAAGGGTACCAACAAGTTGACGCCGAAGTGGGAAGGCCCTTATCGGGTAGCACGAGTCACCATACCTGGCGCAGTTCGTCTGGAGACCGATGATGGCATCAAAGTGCTTAAGTCGTGGAACATTGAGCATCTTCGTAAGTTCTACCCGTAAGGCGCGGTTGCCGGGCTCAGTCCCCGGCAGCCACCTTTTGTACAAGCCTTGCCGCAGTTGCATGTAACCCTTTGTACAAAGCCAGGCGCAGACCATGTGCACGCAAAAAATAAAGCTAGGCATTGCATCATATCATCAAACTTGCATGTTTACTATGCATTTTTCTTATGTTGCAATGTTATCGCTTTTAAGTTTTTAGAGATCTGCTAGAGTACTTGATGAGCCTGTAATCCTTGTCATTATGTTCTCTCCCCAGAGGATAGAGACCTATTGCCTTACATGTTTACCGCCAGGAAAACAAAGAAGAAGCGCAAGGGAACAAGGACGGCGGCTCGACGTGCTCCATAGAGGGATACTGCCTGAAAAGATAAGACTAATCGCGTATCCCAAGTCCGGTGCTATTTTATTTCCTTTAAGGAAACACCTCTTTATTCATTTTTGACTGCATGCCATAAAGTTCATCCCGCAATGGAAACCCTTGTCGGGATGAGCCGCCTCTCAGCTCCTGTTGATCACCAACTCTGGGGGGGGCGTGACAATACCGACAAGGAGCTTTGCCGGGGAATGATACCAGCCTATTGCCGGGGGCTTGCTACCCCTTTGGCGCTCGCGGATAGTACTGACCAGGCAAGTAGTTCCATACGGCAAGGACAAACATACTGGCGTAGTACGAACAAGAAGGAAGGAAAGGATAGTACTTAAGGAAGAAAAATAGCATTCATTCATTCATTTGTTTTGATACAAATTGGACAAGGATTACATTATGATTAGCTAAAACTTGGCAAGCGCCTACATCTTTTGACTTATAAAAAGATAAGTGCCCCGTAATGCCTTTCTTGTCCCTCTCCTCCTAGGAATTAGGTGGAGAAGAAATAGAGGGCGAAAGGAGCGCCTGGCTTGTATTCGGCGCTTCCCCGCCAGGACAAAAGGGATGCGTCCGAAGAGCGGAAGGCCCCTGCCCCCAGGCAGGGCAGACGAAGCCGACAAGGGGGAAGAAGGCGGAGGGCGGGTGCAGATGGTGGTGCTGCCGGAGCCCAGCTGGTGATGATGGTGCTGCCGGCGAGCGCGACACGTCGGAGCCATCACCCACGCTCCTGAAGCGTCGTGGGTCGCCAACCGCCATCGTCTTCCTCATCGCCACCGCTCGAGGGAACGCCTCCGCCATCGCCCAAACTCCCGACGCGGCAGCTGAGGAACCCCACAGAGAGCATGGTCGTCCCCGACGGCCCGGTGCAGAGAAGCCTCCCTGCCCTTAAGGTGTGCACGCAGCCGAAAAGCTCCCACCCATGTGCAAGATACACAGCTCCATAGGTGGAGAACCCTACCGCGACCCATGAAGAACCGCTGTCGCAATCGCTTACGCACAGCCAATGGCCATACGGACAGTTTTTCACCAGTGCCTTGAAGAAGAAGCACAGAACCTGCAGTCGACCACGGCGCTGCGCTTTCACCATGGAATATAACACAGTGCTGACCGCGCGGATTTCTGCCGAGGCTGAAGCAGCGGGCGACGCAGCGATAAGTGCACAACCGCAGCTGCCCCTGGTACAGCCGACATGCCGCCTGCTCTCCCATCCGAGGCTCCTCCCACCAGCTCTCGATCCGGAACCATCGACTAAGGCCGGGGGCTAAGCCCGAATACGAGAAGAAGACCAAGCGGTGGCAAGAGCGTCCACCTGACCCTTCCCCCTGGCCATCAGGAGGGAAGGGACAGTCAGACAAACCAGAAGAGAAGGGCAAGCAAGGTGGACTCGGGATTAAGGAGGAGAAGGGTATGGATGAGCATCGCCGCCGTGACCCCCTAATTTATAGGGGAGGGCACGGGGGCTGGCTCTCCTCAACCATGAGCGGCCGCCCATCTCCACCAATCCCTCTTCCCACGATCACGGGCGAACAGGTAACCACCTCGATGCTCCAATCCTTGGTGCTGCGGTTTCTGCCACCCCCACGCCAGTGGGCCATGCACATCCACCGCAAACTCCCCGCAATGCATGCGGCGCACATGGCAAAAACGGCTGAGGTAGCAAGTAAGTGCTGACTTAGAGGTTGGCAGTTACTCCCTCACATTGCGCGCATGTGCATAAATTTTGGGCTTGACCCAACGGCGCCTGAATGGGGTACCCAACGCCAACACAGGACAAAGAAGCTGCTCTACGTGAGATCAAGAAGTGCATCAAGAAGAAAACATCAACATCCAAGCCCCCGGCAGAGGCAGTCCACACTCGCTACCAACGCTGGCAAGCTCAATGCAATGGCCTGAGAGGGGCCCAAAGCGCGCCAGCCACGTCCCCGGTGCCTGCCGGGGACCGAGGCGCGCGCACCCTCAAGATGACCCGGCAGGCCGTCCCCCAGCAGACGCGAGCCAAGCAGCCACCGCTCCACCGCATCACAACGCCAGTCAGTTATCGATGCGGTGTTGAGCCCTCAAATGGCCAAGTGACTCTTGCTAAGCATGTGGTGGCGCACCGAAAGACAGATTATGCCTAGTTGACACCCGTCCAAAGGCGTCTCAAGACACCAAGCAACAACCAGCTAAGCGGTGGTAAGAGCTTGCCGGGGATGCCTCCCCACGTGCCACCTAGACTAGCAATCATGGTATTCTGTCCTAAATGCCAGAGTTAGGTATGATAGCTCTGTTAGCTATCTAATCCCTAGATAATGACTGTTTTGCCACTGTTGTTGCCCCTTGCCCTATAAAAGGAGGCCCAAGGCAACCTAGCTCAGGATTCGAACCCTTGGACACTTGTACTAACGTAGTAGCTCGCTCGAAGGCAACCCTTGTCGGGTTAGAGCGCTGCGTGTGCTTCGTGTTCCCTGAGATTAATCCACCAAAGCAGGAGTAGGGTTTTACGCTTCTCAGCGGCCCGAACCTGGGTAAAACACCGGCGTACCATCGTCGTGCTGCTCCACGGTCTCTGCTCTTTGTGCAACATGACCTCCCCTTGCCGAACCACAAAGGGGCCGCTGGTCCCATAGGTGATCGTGCGCATCTGTGCCCCGACACCCCCCCAAGGCCAGCCCAATTGTGCCCCGGACCAGCTTGGCCACTTGGCCAGCCCATCCCTCCCCTGGCCATAACCACCCCCACCCCCCACCGACACTCCCCACCAACCCCACTCGCTCCCCCACCCCCTCCCGATCCGATCTGGATCGGGCGCCGACGCCGTCCCCTCGCCCCGTGTCGACCCGCCGTCGCCGGACCGCCCCCGCCGCGTGGCCTCACCGCCCAGCTTCTTCGAGCCTCGCCGCCCCCCATTCGCTGCACTGCACGTGAGCCCCGGGCTCCTTCCCCTTCCCTCTTCTTTCCCCCCTCCGGTTGGACACGCCGCTAGCCGCACGCGCCGCCGCGCCGCTCCGGCCCGCTCGCGCAGCCCCGCGCCCACGGCCGCGCCCCGCGCTCCTCGCTGCGCTCACCGGCCGCCCGCCTCACGCTGGCCGTGCCCCCGCGCGCTGCCACGCCCCCGTCGCCCAGCCGCGCCTCCCCGCGCTCGCGCGCGACCGCGCCTCGCACCGGCCATGCCCAGCGCGCCCCGAGCCCCTGCCACCACGCTCCCCCCTCCCCGCACCAGCCCCGCACCCGCATCGCCGTCGCGCCGCTCGCCGCAGCTAGCCCGCGCCCGCGCGCCTGCTAACCTTCGTCGCCCCACCGGAGCCTCGCCCCCTCCCACCGGACGCACCGGTGCTGGCCGCCGGTGCCTTATGCCCGGCGTGCCCCTGCCCCCGGCCGGCCCTGTTTGGGATTAGTGGGAGATTAAACACCCCACTAATCCCCCCTGACTCACAGACCACAGGGGCCCACGCCCCTGTTAAAACGGAAATAAAAAAACTGAAAATATAAATAAATAGATAAATGTATAAAAATATATATGTAATTAATTATTTAATTTATTAATCTGTTAACTAACTTAATTAAACTAATTAGTTGAATTAATCTTTCTGTTAAGTTAAGCAGAGAATGAGATGTGGGCCCAGCCCACATTAGGACTAATTAATTTTTTAAATTAAACATGTTAATTAAAATAATTATTATGTCACTTACAGGTGGGTCCCACCCCACCTAATTAATCTGATTAATTAGATTTAGACTTAATTAATACTTTGTCACTGACATGTGGGGCCCACTGGTCAGTTTGGCCAGTCAACCCCACTGTTGACTGCTGATGTCAGCATGACATCATGCTAATGTCATAAATGATTATTAAATTAAAATAAATCTATTTAATTTCTGAATATTAATAAAATTTTAAAAATTAATATAAAATAATCTGTAAGTCAGATGAAAATAATTTATACATAAAAGTTGATCAGAAAAATCCCACGAATCCGAATATGCAGTCCGTTCGTCTGTCACGTGCTCCTATCATAGCGAACATGGAACTTTTCCATCATTTTCATCTGTCTGGTAGTAGCTCGAGACCCGGAAAAGATCATCAGATATTCTTCCGATCCGTCTGTGACGTGTAACACTGCGTTAGTGCATGCCTAGCTCTGCATATTGCCATGCCTTGCATCGTCTTGCATCTGTCTGCCTTATATTTTTTGTTTCTCCCCCCTCTTCTTACCGGTAGACCCCGAGACTGACGGTGCTGCCAAGTACGACTACGCCACTGATGATCAGGCCTTTGCAGCAAAGCAGCAAGGCAAGCAACCCCCCCCCCCCCTTGAGCATTTCGATATCGCCTAGTTCACTCCTCTCTCATGCTTGCATTAGTTTTTGCTACTGTTCTAGATAGCTCCTATTATGATGCATAGCCTGTTTTTGACGAACTGCTACTGTACCTACTGTCATATTAACTGCTTAGTATAGGTTGATCAATGAATCCCCTGTGACCCCTTAGTCTCAGTTGCCCCGCGTTAATTATCAGTTACTCGATCATCATGATCGACGAGCCAGGCCCGTCACATCACCGCACACCCCCTTAGTTGTATGACTCTGCAGAACTACTATCGAGTACCGGGGGTTGACACCTCGTGAAGTACTCATGATGCTAGCTCTGTAGTGTAGCTAGTCGGTCGTGGTAATCATAGGGTGATACCTCTCTGCCACTCCCGATATCATCTCTGTCGTGCAAGCCTCTCAAGTGTGGGACCCGTGAGGGTGATTCCTTGACGGTACATCGAGTGGAATCCATTGAGGGTGATTCCTCAGGTTCCGCCTTGATGTTTTATACACAAGGTTACAATGACTTGGTTACAGAAACAGGTTGGTGATGGGTCAGCCCTGAGGGGTACCCACGGTTTGATAATGATGAGGCGTGGCCGGGCAGGTGAGACCCTTGCCACAAGACCTCAAGACGGGGCGACGGGACCGCACTTCATGGGTCGCGCTCGTCACCGCATTAATAAAATGCTAATGGGTTGGGTATTTGATCTGAGTTGGTCGATTGACCTTATTACGCAATAATCTTCACGTGGGACAAGTTATGGGTACTCAGCGTCGTTGTATCAGCCGAAGCTCTTCGGACGTCAGCAATGGAGCGGCGCGCACCCGAGTGGTCTGTGATGGCACTAATCTTGTATTAGAGTGTGCTAGGGCTAACCTTGGCAGCCCTCGCATCGTGCAGGAGTGCAAAGGGTGAGTGGGCCCATGACCCCTGCGCGCTTAGGATTTAGACCGGTGGGCTCGCCTCTCTATTGAGCCTATGTAGGGCGACGAAGTGTTGATTTCCCGAGGCTGGGCATGACCTAGGAAAGTGTGTCCGGCCAAAGGTTATCAAGCGTGTTGGGGAATGTGGTGCACCCCTGCAGGGATGAATTCACCTATTTGAATAGTCGTGTCCACGGTAACAGGATGACTTGGAGTTGTACCTTGATCTACTACAACTTTAATTGTGACTTAAAATTGAACTGAATGTTGGCTCCGAGATTGCTTTCTCACAGGGAGTCGAGGGAGAACCTCTGGGCGTGGTTACTTAATAAAAATTTGCTAGAATAATATTCCTATTTATGAGTTATCAGTCTACTCTCTTCTAATGCTGCAAGATGTTGAAGATGCCAGTCTTCAATAGGACTAGACCTTCCCCACATTCTTGCTTTCTGCAGTCAGTCTAGATATAACCCCATTCCTTGATACTGATGCATACTTAGCATAGTTCTGATGTCAGTCTTGCGAGTACTTTGGATGAGTACTCACCGCTGCTTTGCTTTCTCTTTCCCCCTCGATACGATTACTGTGTTCAGATGACGGAGCCCAGGAGATGGAGTACGCCGGAGACGACTACTACACCACCGCTGGAGCTTAGTACTACGTGGAGGCTGCCCCCGACCAGCAGTAGGATAGGAGGTTCGCAGGCAGGAGGCCTCGCCTCGTTCGATCCATTGCTTATGTTTGTGCTAGCCTTCTTAAGGAAAAACTTGTTTAACTTATGTCTGTACTCAGATATTATTTGCTTCCGCTTACTCGTGCTTGTCAAGATTTGTATTCGAGCCCTCGAGGCCCCTGGCTTGTAATATGAAGCTGTATGACTTTTATTTCTGTCTAGCGTTATGTTCTGATATCGATCAGTGAGTCCCTAATCTTGGTCGTACGCATTGCGTGTATGATTAGCGTACGGTCATAATTGGGGGCGTCACAAGTTGGTATCAGAGCCGACTGCCTGTAGGTAGCCCCCTTTCCAACTCCTTGGCCGTAGTTGAGTCTAGTACTTGAAAAACTTTTACTAACATTGTTGTGTGGCTTACGGGCCCACATCTCAAATGGGTGGTATTAGGATCTTTTATTCCTCGTCTTTACTCTGGGTTCTGATCTCTCTTCTTTTTCGGGTTAAAGATTTTGCTAACTCTAACATTAGGTTCTCGTGATCACATCCACCGGAGAGTTGTTTTCGTCGACAATTGTTTCATTTGAAGTTATGATGCACACACTGTCTTTTGACATCTTTGAATCTTCTTGTTACAAATGCGTCCTTCCAGGCAGCTCGTTTGTCTGACTGTGGCTGCCGATGCCCCTGGATTCCTAGCTATTCTGATCAACCTCTTGACCAGGCTGGGATATCGCTGGTACCCCGAGTAAACTGTTTACAAGGACTTCCGTGATTACAACCAGCAACAGTTCCATGCAGTGATTGTTATCTGGGATCGGCGTGACAGCTCCATCACTGAGCTGCACACCTATTGTGGTGTTGGAGTGACTGTTGAGATGGCAGTCCAAGATGCTGCTTACACCGCTATCACCCGCCTCCATAGAGAGCACCCCTGCTTGGAGGAGACTGGATTCAGATACATTCCGTATGTCCCCGCTGGGGACGAGACTGGATCCGACACCACTGCCTTCACTCATCTCGTGCGGCAGCGCAACGACCAGTCCTACACTGCGGTTTGTGCCCCTTATGTGAGCCGTCGCTACGACCCATAGATTCTGGTTTAGTACACTGAGGCACTGGATCGTGTTGTCCGAGCTCTGATTGTTGAGTTGTACGCCACTCGCACTCGTCTTAACGATGCTCTGGATTAGTTGGTACCAGTAGTCCATGCGGGGACGTATCCACGTTACATCCTTTACCCGCGCCGGACAGAGCTACCACCAGGTCTTGTGTGGCCTGCTGTTGGAGGTCGTACACCTGCACGTGGACCTCGGGTCCTCGATCTGGACCAGTATCCGCATACTAGTGTTCATGGATTGCAAAATCCTATCCCCGGGGTTGCCATACGTGATCACCGGCAGTTACCTGGCTTTAGTGGTTGTCGCCGACGTTGATGTAGCTTATCGCTATGTCCTGTTGTTGTATCCCTCTACCGCGTGCCTGCGTGCCGCCTAGTTTGTCTAAGTTATTTTCATGTCGGACCTATCATCTATTTCGTAATAGACTTATGGTTTGTAATAGACCTATGTATGGATCTGTATGTTGTATTTGAACTACTATGTCGAATCTATTGCACTTCCTTCTTTGTGCAATTTACTTCATGAATGATCCATTGTCTTTCCAATCACCCAATGCTAAACTACCACTGTTAATTTCTTGACAGAATGGTTAGGCCAGCTGGTCATGGTCGTGGTATGCCTGACCCACCGCCGCCACTTGAATAGATGGCTGGAATGATGCAGCAGTTTGAGCTGAACCGCTAATTTATGCAAGGGATTATCGACCAGTTCCCGAGGCCGAATATGAATCAGCAGCCAGCCCCAATAACTCTGCAGGACTTTATGCGCCTCAACCCTGCAATCTACCGCAACTCAACTCGGCCGCTTGACGCTGATGGCTGGCTCCATGACATCACTTTTGAGCTGGAGTCTTTAGGCGCCCCAATGGCTATCTATGTCACTTTTGCATCGTACTTTCTGAAGGGTCCCACTGCTCAATGGTGGCATATTCACAGGCGCTCATAGCCTGTTGGAATGATCATCACCTGGCCGGAGTTCAAAGCTGCATTCCGTGCTCACCCTATTCCTCAGGGAATGATGGACAAGAAGAAGCATGAGTTCCGCAATCTCGTCAAGGGCAACAAGACTGTGGATGCTTACCAGCGGGAATTTCTGGACTTGTCTCGCAATGCTGAACAAGACATTACAACTGATGCTCGTAGGCAGGAGAAATTCCGCAAAGGCCTTCACCCTGATATCAAGCTGGCGCTCCTTGTTCAAGACTTTGATAACTTCGCCATCTTGGTGAACAAGTCCATTCAAGTGGAAACAGGTCTGCAGGACTACAAGGACAGCAACAAGCGCAACCGTGACATGGGCTCATCTTCGGGCTCAGGAAGTCAGAAGCGCAAGATATGGATTCCCCACAACATGTACCATGCACCTGCTCCTGCTCCAAGGTCATCCTATGTTGCACCTTGTCTGCCACCACCCCCACATAGGCAGCCGAGCCTCCTAGCTCCGCCACCACGAGCTCCTGTTCCCCCTTCTCGTCCTGAGGATGAGATGTGCTTCAAGTGTGGTCGTCCAGGGCACTGTGCCAGAGAATGCAGGTAGAATCAGAATCAACTTGCACTACCTTCCAACCAGCCCCGCAACAACAATGTCAGGCCTGCTCAGGGTCGTGCTCAGGCTAACAACACTGAGCTGAATGAATCTCAAGACCAGCCTGCTACTGTGATGGGTACTCTTCTCGTCAACTCAACTCCAGCTTCTGTATTGTTTGATACAGGAGCATCACATTCTTTTATGTCTGAAGATTTTGCATACATGCATGGCATTAAGTACGAGGAGATGAACATTCCAATAGTGGTAAACACCCCCGCGGGCCAATGCCGAACCTCCATGGTTAGCCACGATGTCCCCATTGAAATAGAAGGACTGGAATTCCATGCTTCCCCCATTATATTGAAGTCTTTCAAAATCGACCTCATTCTGGGGATGGATTGGTTGAAAGCACATACTGCTTCGATCATTTGTTCCACCAAAACTGTCCACCTCCTACATCCTTTGAATGAGATCGTCAGCTACCATGCTCATCTTGTTCGAGATGCAGAAGCCCGGCTGTATGCCTTGAATGCATTAAACACGTCACCTCTTGAGGGGATTGAAAACATTCCTGTTGTCTGTGATTTTCAAGATGTTTTTCCGGAAGAACTTCCAGGGATTCCCCCTGTAAGAGTTGTCGAGTTTGTCATCGACTTAGTGGCAGCCACCACCCCTATTGCTAAGCAGCCTTATAAGATACCCCCTCATGAACTCCTTGAACTGAAACAAGAAATCGATGATTCGCTTCGTCAAGGGTTCATCCGTCCAAGTTCTTCTGCTTGGGGAGCACCTTCTCTCTTCGTTAAGAAGAAAGATGGTACGAATCGGTTGGTCCAAGATTATCGTCCCATCAACCAAGCAACGATTCAGAACAAATATCCGCTTCCTCGGATCAACGATCTATATGATAAACTTGCTGGTTCATCGGTGTTTTCAAAACTCGACTTAAGGTTGGGTTACCATTAGATCCGGGTTCGTGAAGAGGATATTCCCAAGACTGCATTCGTTACTCGCTATGGTTCATACGAGTACACCGTCATGTCCTTCCGCTTAACCAATGCTCCAGCAACCTTCTCTCGCCTGATGAACTACATATTCCTGGATTACCTCGACAAATTCGTCGTAGGTTATTTGGATGATATCCTGGTTTATTCCAAGAATAAAGAAGAGCATGCTGAGCATCTTTGTCTTATAATGGAGAAGCTTTGGGAACATCAACTTTATGCAAAGTATTCCAAGTGTGAGTTCTGGATGGACGAAGTAACCTACCTTGGTCATGTGATCTCCAAGGATGGTATTGCGGTCAACCCTGAACGAGTTCAGGCTATTCTCGACTGGACACCCCCGAAGAATGTCAAGCAAGTCAGAAGTTTTCTCGGACTCGTCAGCTATTGCCGTCGATTTGTCAAGAACTTCTCCAAGATTGCCAAGCCCTTAACCAATCTGTTTCACAAAGGTGTTAAATATGATTGGACAGAAAAATGCCAGGAGAGCTTTTAGGCACTCAAAGACAAACTGACGTCTGCACCAGTGCTTGCTCCCCCGGATACTCGGAAGGACTTTGTCATTTATTGTGACGCTTCACGTCAAGGAATAGGTTGTGTCCTAATGCAAGAGCGCAGAGTGGTTGCTTATGCATCTCGTCAATTGCGTCCTCGTAAAGGGAACTACCCAGTTCATGACCTTGAACTTGCCGCTGTAATTCATGCATTGAAAAAGTGGCAGCAGTACCTTATTGGTAATCATTGCGAGATCTACACCGATCACCAAAGTCTGAAGTACCTGTTTACTCAGCCGGATCTGAACCTCCGCCAACAGAGATGGATGGAGTGCATAGCAGATTATAATGTGGGTATTTCTTACACACCTGGCAAGGCTAATGTAATGGCTGATGCTTTGAGCCGCGAGTCGTACTGCAACCACCTTCAGGTTCACAAGGTTCACCCCCTTCTTCAAGAAGAATTCCGCAAGCTGAACCTCCATATTGTTCCTCAGGGTTATCTCGTTCCCCCTAAACCGAAGGCCCACAAAATGAACCTCCGTGTTGTTAACCAGGGTTCTCTGAGTAACCTGGTTGCTGAACCAGATCTCGTGGGCGGCATCAAAACTATGCAACTCTATTGCAGTGAAGTCGAAAAGATTAAACGCTATCTTGCGGAAGGTAAACCCTCATGCTTCAGCGTTGCTGATGATGGCGCCGTGTACTTCAAGGGTCGCTTATTCATTCCAGCTAAGAAGAAAAACCTAGATATGCCTGATAGAATACTGAAAGAAGCTCATGATACACCTCTGTCTATCCATCCGGGTAGTACCAAGATGTACAAAGACATCCGTCAAAGGTTCTGGTGGTCAAACATGAAACAAGACATTGCATGCTATGTTTCAGAATGCGACATTTGCCGCCGAATCAAAGACGAACATCAAAAGCCTGCTGGAACTCTGCAAACTATTTCTATTCCTGAATTGAAATGGGACCATGTTGAAATGGTCTTTGTCAGTGGTTTTCCCAGATCGCAGAAAGGTAATGATGCTATCCTTGTTGTCATTGACCGACTGTCTAAAGTTGCACACTTTTTGGCTGTCAAAGAAACTATCACTGCTAGTCAGCTTGCAGATCTATATATGTCCAGAGTTGTTTCACTCCACGGTATTCCATTGGTGATTAGTTCAGACCGTGGAAGTTTCTTCACTTCAAGATTCTGGGCAAGTTTCCAGGAAGCTATGGGAACTCATCTGTCCTTTAGCACCGCTTTTCACCCTCAATCCCAGGGACAAGTTGAAAGAGTCAACCAGATTCTCGAAGACATGCTTCGAGCTTGTGTCATTTCTTTCGGCAAGAAATGGGAGGAATCTCTCCCGTATGCTGAGTTCTCCTACAACAATAGCTATCAAGCTAGTCTGAAGATGGCTCCCTTTGAAGTGTTATATGGACGTAAGTGTCGGACTCCTCTGAATTGGTCAGAAACTGGGGAACGTACACTTATCGGTCCGGATATTATCCAACATGCCGAAGATCAAGTTCGCATTATTCATGCCAATCTGAAGGCTGCTCAGTCTCGTCAGAAGAGTCAGTATGACCGTCATCACAAAGATATGGTCTATCAACCTGGCGAAAAGGCTTATCTTCGAGTCACACCAATGAGAGGTGCACACCGTTTTGGGATCAAGGGCAAGCTGGCTCCTCGGTATATTGGTCCATTCACTATTCTCGAGAGGCGTGGTAAAGTGGCATATAAACTGGAACTACCGTCGAACCTTTCTCAGGTTCACGATGTCTTCCATGTGTCACAGCTTCGTCGCTGCTTCAAGGATCCTATCCGAGCAGTGGATCATGATATGCTTGAGCTGAAACAAGACCTTTCTTACAAAGAGCAAATGGTTTGCATTCTCGATGAAACTGAACGTTAGACTCATCAGAAGGTTACCAAGTTCTTCAAGGTGCAGTGGTCAAACCATTCTGAAGATGAAGCCACTTGGGAACGCGAAGATCATCTTCGTGCAGAATACTGTAGGATCACTAGAAGAGTGTCTAGAGGGGGGGGGTGAATAGACTACTAGCAGGAATTTAAAACCTAACATTTTCCCAAGTTAATCGGTTGGCAGATTTTACCAATTATAGCAAGTCTAGCACACCCTACACATGCATGTCAACAAGTATAGCAGCGGAAAGTAAAGACATTGCACATGAAGTAAAGAGTTGAGATAGGAAGATCAAACGCATGAGGGACACGAAGATTTTTCCCGTGGTTCCGATAGGTGGTGCTATCGTACGTCCCCGTTTATGGATTCTTCAACCCACGGAGGGTAACTGTCGCGAGAGTCCACGGAGGGCTCCACCCATAAGGGTCCACGAAGTAGCAACCTTGACTATTCCATAACGGCTTCCGTCCACGAAGGACTAGCCTTACTATGGGTAGATCTTCACGAAGTAGGCGATCTCCTTGCCCGTACTGACTTCTTGGTTCAACTCCACAACACGAAGTAGGAGGCTCCCAAGCGACACCTAACCAATCTAGGAGGCACCACCCTCCAAAAGGTAATAGGCTTGGCAATGTCGATGAACTCCTTGCTCTTGTGCTTCAGGATGATAGACTCCTCAACACACAATCACTCTCTCACAGATTTGGCTATGGTGGAAGAGATTGATTTGGTGGAAAGCAACTTGGGGAGGCTAGAGATCAAGATTCATATGGATGGAGTCGAATAGCTTGATCTCAACACATGAGTAGGTGGCTCTCTCTCAGAAAATAGGATGGGGCAAGTATGGAATAGTTCTGAGTGCTTCTCTTTCGAGTGGGTGGTGGTGAAGGAGTATATATAGGCATCCCCAAAAATCCAACCGTTACACCTTAAAGTGACCAACTCGGTGACACCTATGTGTTAATCTCGGTGGTACCGAAGTGAACAAAAGGCAGTAACTTTTGAATCTCGGTGAGACCGATATATAAAACTCGGTGGTACCGATTAGGTGACCAACGGTCAGATTGCGCAACTCGGTGACGCCGATCCAGAAAACTCGGTGGTACCGATTTTGTGAATCGAGGTAACAGAAAGTTGGCAACCCAAACTCGGTGGCACCGAAGTGGAATCGGTTGCACCGATGTGCTAGGGTTTGGCATGGGTCTGTCTGAGTTTGGGAATCGGTGGCACCGAGTGGAAAGTGTTGGTTGCACCGATTTTGGATATTTGACTTTGGACAGACTTTTGTGGAAGAGCTTGTGGGTGTTTTTGGTGACTATCACTTGTGCACGTGGAGCATCTTGTTCACCAACAGTACCTTACCCCCTTTTAATAGTATTGGCTTTCCTATGGACTCAAAGTGATTTCTCACAAAGTAAAATGTAGAGTCCTCTTGCTTGAAGCTTTGCCAATCCATTTCCTTGCATCTTGGGGTATTTCCACAATCCTTTTGCCATCCCTATCTCTCCCTATGGACTTTCACCTGAAATACACTAGGTAGAAGTATTAGTCCAAGAGACAATGTATGTTGTCATGAATTATCAAAACCACCAAGGGAGCATGTTGTGCTTTCAATCTCCCCCTTTTTGGTAATTGATGACAACATACAATCAAAGCTTCAAATAAAGATATGCATGGATATAATGAAGACTTTGAGAGACACATGACAAAGACTTGCTCCCCCTAAATGTGTGCAATCCCTTTAAAGGATAGTTGCTTTGGAATGCATGGACACACATATAGTAGAAGGGATATAATGAGTCATGTGTATCTTGGCTATATGCATCAAATATATGTGAATGAGTTACATCCTTGTTCAAGACTTCACTCTTGCAAACAATATGTGCAAGAAGCAAGAGATCATCTTGATCAAGGATATGATGCATATACTTACCTTGAGTCCTTGAGCATTCTTGTAGTAGAAACACACTTGAGAAAACAATGTTAGGAAACACAAGGGTATTCTACTAATCAAAAAGGCAATAGAGCTCAATAGTACCAAGATATGGAGAACATAAAGAAGATAGTATTCCTTAAGATTGATATGTCTCCAAGATTATTTAGAGCTTTCTCCCCTAGATATGAAATAGTAGGTCATCCTCTCCCTCTGAATCTTAGCATGTAGATATTGGGATTGGATAGGGTGAGAAAAGTCTAACATGAGTAGTCAAATGAAATAAACATATTTTTCTCCCAAACATATTTTTCTCCCCCTACTTTGGTATTCTCCCCTTGTCCATATAAGTATAAACTTTGATATTCTCCCCCTTGATTATATCTCCCCCTTTGCATAAGCATGTATCTCCCCTCTTAGCATTGAAGCTTTGGTATTTCTCCCCCTTTGGCATTAATTTCCAAAAAGGTCATACATAGGGTTAGATACAGGGATCATTGATTAAGAAGGGATCCTTGAGAACAAGGGTCATAGAATGTAGGGTTCATAGAAATGAAAATTATAGAGAGCATTAAAAATTGAGGGAATCATTGAAAATAGTTTCTCTCCCCTTGGCTGATCTGAGAGCTTGTAAGACTTCTCCTCCTTTGAGTTAGGGATCCTTGAATAAAGTTTCTCCCCCTAATTTTTTTTATTTTTTTTAAAGAAGGGATCATCGAAGAATTGACAATATCACAATAGGATCTCTAGGGAAACAAGGATTCACTAATATGAATACAGACTCGAGAAGATATCAAATCGGTGGCTCCGAGACAAACTAGTCGATGGTACCGAGATGTTGTTTTGCAGCTCATCCGCTAATTTGGTAGAACCGAGTTATTTGTATTGGCGACTCCGAGGCTAAAACAGAAACTTGGCAATGTTTGAGAAACTTGCAAATAAATTTAGAAAACTTGTAACAAAGTGTAAAAAGAAATTTTCAAAGGAAATGCAAAAGATTTTACAAAAAGATATCAACTAGAGAAGATTTGAGTGGTTCCAAGAGATCTTACAAGTAGAGAATGAACCAAACAAGATTCTTAACTAGATGATGGGCGGTGACTAGGTCACCTATATTAGAGTATATTGACTTAGGAGCCTAGCAAGAATACTTGATCAAAGGTCATACTCATCGTTAAGCTCAAAATGGGGTTACCATTTTTCGATTAAACATTTTAATGTTTTCATATCACTTGAGTTGCTTTATCTCATGACTTGGAGTAAAGCCTTTTCAAGGATATGAGTACATACCTTTGAGTGATGTTGATGACGTGGCTTGTAGGTGAACTTGTTGAGGATGCTCGAGGTTGATGAAGATCATCTTGAGTTGGGAGCAATCCTTCTCGTTTTAGTACACTTGTCACCTACATAGGTTAGTCATGCAAGGAAGAACATGATATGACACGATACCAATTGTGAAGTACAAATATGTGTCAAGGATATGTTTTTGTTGTCTTCTTCCTTCCATCATCAAGAGGTCTTGTGGATACTTGGTTATGACAAAATTGCTTACGATTGGAGTTGATGGCAATCTTGTGGAATGAAGTTCTTCCAAGTACCTACAAAAGGTTAGATGCAATGCAAGGGAGCATAGAATTCCATGGTATAAGATAACATGTTAAGAGTATCATGGAAATATCAAGAAAGCGCATGCCCTTGCATGCATTAGAGTGAGTCTAGCTCAAGTTTGAAGCATCAATGATGTTCAACTCACTCCTCAAGTGACAAAACGTTTTCTCATCAAGTGGCTTAGTAAAGATATCGGCCAATTGCTTGTTAGTGCGAACATGCTTAAGATTAATATCTCCTTTGGCAACATGATCACGAATGAAATGATATCTAACTTGAATATGTTTAGTTCGAGAATGTTGCACAGGATTATGACCAATCTTAATAGCACTTTCATTGTCACAAAGTAATGGAACATTTTTAACATGGATTCCATAATCATTAAGCGTTTGTGTCATCCATAGTAATTGTGCACAACATGATCCGGCAGCAATATACTCAGTTTCGGCGGTAGATAGAGATACCGAGTTTTGTTTCTTGGAGGACCAAGACACAAGAGATCTACCAAGAAATTGACAAGTACCCGAGGTGGATTTTCTATCAACCTTGTCACCGACATAGTCCGAATCGGAATAGCCAACAAGGTTAAAGGAAGATCCCTTGGGATACCAAATGCCAAAGTTTGGTGTTTGTATCAAATATCTCACAATACGTTTTACGGCCGAAAGATGACACTCTTTAGGTGCAGCTTGATATCTAGCACACATGCAAACACTAAGCATAATATCGAGACGGGAGGCACATAGATATAGCAATGAACCAATCATAGATCGATAAACCTTTTGATCAACCGCTTCGTCCTCCTTGGTAAGATCAACATGTCCACTAGTAGGCATGGGAGTTTTCATACCTTTGCACTCTTGCATGTCGAACTTCTTGATCAAGTCCTTGGTATACTTAGTTTGAGAGATGAAAGTTCCTTCTCTTGTTTGCTTGATTTGCAAACCAAGAAAGAATTTCAGCTCACACATCATGGACATCTCATACTTCTCGGACATCAACCTTCCAAATCTTTCACTAAATTGTGGGTTAGTAGATCCAAAGATAATATCATCCACATAGATTTGGCACACAAATAATTCACCATTAACTCTCTTAGTGAATAAGGTTACGTCAATTTTACCAATTTCAAAACCCTTTTCAATAAGAAACTTCGTTAAGCATTTGTACCAAGCACATGGGGCTTGCTTAAGACCATAAAGAGCTTTATGACGCTTGTAAACATGATTAGGTTTCTTAGGATTCACAAAACCAGGTGGTTGCTTAACATAGACCTCTTCTTCAATCTCACCATTTAAAAAGGCACTTTTAATGTCCATTTGATAAAGCGTGATATCATGGTGATTGGCATAAGCAAGAAGAATGCGAATAGCTTCAAGTCTAGCGACGGGGGCATAGGTCTCACCGTAGTCCATACCTTCGACTTGCGTATATCCTTGGGCTTCGAGACGTGCCTTGTTGCGTATGACTTGACCGTCTTCGTCTTGCTTGTTTCGAAACACCCATTTGGTTCCGATGATGTTGTGCTCGTCCTTGGGCTTCTCCACGAGTGTCCACACTTTGTTCCTCTCGAAGTTGTGAAGCTCTTCATGCATTGCGTTCACCCAATCCGGATCTTCAAGAGCTTGTTCTACCTTCAAGGGTTCAATGCTATAGATGAAAGAATAATGCTCACAAAAGTTAGCCAAGCAAGTTTTAGAGCGAGTGATTCTCCCGGTTTGTATGTCAGCAAAGATTTGGTTTAGAGGATGGTTCTTGGTCACTCTTGCTCGAATTCGGGGTAGCTTAGGCTTGTTGGATGGTGGAGCTTCTTCATCATCATCATCTACTTCATCTTCGTTGTTGTTGAAGGTGTCGTTTCCTTGAGGTGGTGGTGAAGGAGGTTGTGGTGGATCTTCATGATGTACTTCCTCCTCTTCATCATCTTGTCATGTACCGCTTGTGGATGCCTCCATGTCGTGTTGAGGTTCACCTTGACGCGAAGTTGGGGCTTCCACTTGAGTTGATGAAGTACTTTCCTTCACCTCCATGGGACGAATCTTGCCAATGGACAAGTCTTGGATGGCTTCCAATGGATCCTGATCTCCTACATCATTTGGCAATTGTTCGACTTGCGAACCATTAGATTCATCAAACTTCACATCTACCGTCTCTTCAACTTTTCGAGTGAAGTTGTTGTAGACACGGTATGTGTGAGAGTTCGATCTGTAACCAAGTAGGAAACCTTCATGAGATTTAGGAGCAAATTTAGTACGCAGATGTTTGTCAAGAATGTAGCACGTTGAGCCGAATACCCAAAAGTATCCAACTTGGGGTTTGTTACCGGTGAGTAACTCATATGCTGTTTTACCGAGAAGCCTGTGCAAGTAGAGTCGGTTCGTGGAATGACATGTTGTTTCCACGGCTTCTGCCCAAAAGTGTCTTGGCGCCTTGTATTCGTCAACCATCGTTCTTGCCATCTCAATAAGCGTCCGGTTCTTCCTCTCAACGACTCCATTTTGTTGAGGCGTGTACATAGCCGAGAACTCATGTGAAACACCTTCTTCGTCAAGAAAGGTATCCACATGGGTGTTCTTGAACTCCAATCCGTTATCGCTCTGAACCTTCTTGATCTTCACTTCAAACTGATTTTACGGTTTGCGAATGAAGTTCTTGAAGATCTTTTGCACCTGCGACTTATCATCAAGAAAGAATACCCACAAAAATCTGGAAAAATCATCAACTATAACTAGACCATAGGAATTTCCACCGAGACTCTTATAAGCATTGGGACCAAAAAGATCCATGTGAAGTAACTCGAGTGGTCTCCTAGTAGTCATGATATTCTTTACGGGATGACTTCCACCTACTTGCCTTCCATCTTGACAAGCACTACAAACTCTATCTTTGTCAAAGATAACATCTTTAACACCAAGTATGTGATCACCTTTGACAAGCTTGTCTAGATTACGCATGCCAACATGTCCTAGTCTTCTATGCCAAAGCCAACCTTTTGAAGATTTTGCAATAAGACAAGTACGAGGTTTGGATCTCTTAGTGAAATCGACAATGTATAGATCACCTCTACAGAAACCAGTAAAGACCATTTTATGATTATCTTGACGAAACACATGGCAATCTACTTTCGTGAATAGCACATTAAAACCAAAGTCGGCAAGTCTAGATACGGAAAGAAGATTGTAGCCAAGGGATTCAACAAGCATAACATTTTGAATAGAGCTATCATGGGATATGGCCACCTTACCAAGACCAAGTACCTTACCCTTGGAGTTGTCTCCAAACGTTACGTACCTTCGCGGTCCATGGTTTGGTGTGATCTCTTCAAACATCTCTCTATCTCCGCTCATATGATTGGTGCATCCGCTATCGAGAATCCACTCTTTTCCTCCGGACATGTAATCCTTGAAGTTTGCCATGAGACTTAGATTCTTCATGATCTTCTCATACTCGATGTCGAACAACTCATCTTCATCATAGTAGCCATGTTCCACATTGTCATCATCATGTGGGAAATCCTCGTCACAAGGAACAAGAGATTCGTTAGTGTTGTGATCATGACAATGTTCAAACTTGTGAAATCAAATGGCTTCTACAATGATGTTGTTGATAGTTATGACATCTCCTTTAGCACGCATGAGGTCTCTAAGCTCAAATAGATAATCATCAAACTTGGGATCACTAGGCGTCATTTTGTGAAAGGCAATAGTTTTATGGAGAATTTCATCAAGATTACTCAATGAATAACTTGGATATCGTTTCTCCAAGTCATTCCACAAAGTATAAGCACATTCAAAATTCTTCATTTGATTAAGCACATTTCTAGGCAATCCTCTAACGATGAGATTAATAGTTCTAAGATTGCATAGCATATCAATTTCCTCTTCATGTGTGGGATGTAAAGGATCAATGGGAGGTACATAGGGGCTCTTGACATACTTGCTTAATTGAAATTCATTAAATAGTTCAAGCATCAAAGTTTTCCATTGACTATAGTACTCTCCATCAAGAATAGGCACTCGACAACTCAAACTCCCTATACTAGACACATCCATCTTCCTCCACGGTGATGAAACCGAAGCAATGGAGACCAATGCTCTGATACCACTTGTAGGATCACTAGAAGAGTGTCTAGGGGGGGGGGGTGAATAGACTACTAGTAGGAATTTAAAACCTAACTTTTTCCCAAGTTAATTGGTAGGCAGATTTTAACAATTATAGCAAGTCTAGCACACCCTACACATGCATGTCAACAAGTATAGCAGCGGAAAGTAAAGACATTGCACATGAAGTAAAGAGTTGAGATAGGAAGATCAAACGCATGAGGGACACGAAGATTTTTCCCGTGGTTCCACGTTTATGGACTCTTCAACCCACGGAGGGTAACGGTCGCGAGAGTCCATGGAGGGCTCCACCCATAAGGGTCCACGAAGTAGCAACCTTGACTATTCCATAACGGCTTCCGTCCACGAAGGACTAGCCTCACTATGGGTAGATCTTCACGAAGTAGGCGATCTCCTTGCCCGTACTGACTTCTTGGTTCAACTCCACAACACGAAGTAGGAGGCTCCCAAGCGACACCTAACCAATCTAGGAGGCACCACCCTCCAGAAGGTAATAGGCTCGGCAATGTCGATGAACTCCTTGCTCTTGTGCTTCAAGATGATAGACTCCTCAACACACAATCACTCTCTCACAGATTTGGCTATGGTGGAAGAGATTGATTTGGTGGAAAGAAACTTGGGGAGGCTAGAGATCAAGATTCATATGGATGGAGTGGAATAGCTTGATCTCAACACATGAGTAGGTGGCTCTCTGTCAGAAAATAGGATGGGGCAAGTATGGAATAGTTCTGAGTGATTCTCTTTCGAGTGGGTGGTGGTGAAGGAGTATATATAGGCATCCCCAAAAATCCAACCGTTACACCTTAAAGTGACCAACTCGGTGACACCGATGTGTTAATCTCGGTGGTACCAAAGTGACCAAAAGGCAGTAACTTTTGAATCTCGGTGAGGCCGATATATAAAACTCGGTGGTACCAATTAGGTGACCAATGGTCAGATTGCGCAACTCGGTGACGCCGATCCAGAAAACTCGATGGTACCGATTTTGTGAATTGAGGTAACAGAAAGTTGGCAACCCAAACTCGGTGGCACCGAAGTGGAATCGGTTGCACCGATGTGCTAGGGTTTGGCATGGGTCTGTCTGAGGTTGGGAATCGGTGGCACCGAGTGGAAAGTGTTGGTTGCACCGATTTTGGATATTTGACTTTGGACAGACTTTTGTGGAAGAGCTTGTGGATGTTTTTGGTGACTATCACTTGTGCACGTGGAGCATCTTGTTCACCAACAGTACCTTACCCCCTTTTAATAGTATTGGCTTTCCTATGGACTCAAAGTGATTTCTCACAAAGTAAAATGTAGAGTCCTCTTGCTTGAAGCTTTGCCAATCCATTTCCTTGCATCTTGGGGTAATTCCACAATCCTTTTGCCATCCCTATCTCTCCCTATGGACTTTCACCTGAAATACACTAGGTAGAAGTATTAGTCCAAGAGACAATGTATGTTGTCATGAATTATCAAAACCACCAAGGGAGCATGTTGTGCTTTCAAATACCCCGGGCTCTTTCCTTCTACTTCTTAATTCTCGGGACGAGAATTTCTTTAGTAGGGGAGACTTGTGACACCCTGGATTTGGTGCTAAAGTATTCCTTGGAATCAAGCTACAGTAATTTGAGGATTATGCTAATCCAGTTATGATCACAGTAGGAGTCAAACTCTAATTCAAATTTCCTTACAATTCAAATTCATTTCAAAAGTGGAATTAAAAGTTTTGCAAATTTGTAAATAAAAATCTTGCTTAGGTTGCAAATATTCCCAAACCTATTTTAAAATAGTAAGAAACATTTTATCAATTGATTAGGTGCCTCTAAAACGATTTAATAGATGCCAAAAGAATTATTAAATTCCTTTTTGGATTATAAAATTTTCCAATGATTACAACTGGTTTTCAAACTTTTTGTGGCACTGTTAATTATTGCATCATAAATATTGGGCCAGGTCAAATATTTTACTTAGGTAATTTTGATCACTAAAATAATGAATAACAGAATTAATAAAAAGAAAAACTATTAAAAGAAAAAACAAAACAAAAAGACAAATAAAAAGAAAATAACCAAACCCCCCCTGGGCCAG
Organism: Elymus sibiricus; assembly: GCA_039707655.1. NCBI lineage: Eukaryota > Viridiplantae > Streptophyta > Magnoliopsida > Poales > Poaceae > Elymus > Elymus sibiricus. The sequence goes on along the minus strand of CM077671.1, from coordinate 217,908,080 downwards.
CCCAACTGGGCCCCGGCCCAGCTCGGCCACCTGGCCAGCCCATCCCTCCCCAGGCCATAACCACCCCCACCCACCCCCACACTCCCCACCCACCCCACTCGCTCCCCCACCCCCTCCCGATCCGATCTGGATTGGGCGCCGATGCCGTCCCCTCGCCCCGCGTCGACCCGCCGTCACCGGATCGCCCCCGCCGCGCCTCCTCACCGCCGGCGCCTCCCCGGACTCCTCCCCACCCGGCTTCTGCGAGCCTCGCCGCCCCCTTCGCTGCACCGCACGTGAGCCCCGGGCACCTCCCCTTCCCTCTTCTTTCCCCCCTCCGGCCGGACCCACCGCTAGCCACACGCGCCGCCGCGCCGCTCCGGCCCGCTCATGCAGCCCCGCGCCCACAACCGCGCCCCGTGCCCACAACCGCGCCCCGCGCGCTCCCGCGCTCCTCGTTGCGCTCACCGGCCGCCCGCCTCACGCCGGTCGCGCCCCCGCGCGCTGGCTGCGCCCCCGTCGCCCAGCCGCGCCTCCCCGCGCTCACGCGCGACTGCGCCCCCAAGCCCTTGTCACCGCGCTCCCCCCTCCCCGCACCAGCCCCGCACCCGCATCACCGCCGCGCCCGCTATCTACCGTCGCCCCACCGGGGCCTCGCCCCCTCCCACCGGCCGCACCGGCCCTGGCCGTCGGCGCCTTGTGACCGGCGTGCCCCTGCCCCCGGTCGGCCCTGTTTGGGATTCGTGGGGGATTAACCACCCCACTAATCGCCCCCTGACCCACTGACCAGAGGGGCCCACGCCCCTTTTAAAACGAAAATAAAAAACTGAAAATATAATTAAATAGATAAATGTATAAAAATATATATGTAATTAATTATTTAATTTATTAATCTGTTAATGAACTTAACTAAACTAATTAGGTTAATTAATCATTCTGTTAAGTTAAGCAGAGAATGACATGTGGGCCCGACCCACATTAGGACTAATTAATATTGTTTAATTAAACCTATTAATTAAAATAATTAATATGTCACTTACAGGTGGGTCCCACCCCACCTAATTAATCTGATTAATAAGATTAAGACTTAATTAATACTGTGTCACTGACATGTGGGGCCCACTGGTCAGTTTGTCCAGTCAACCCCACTGTTGACTGCTGATGTCAGCATGACATCATGCAGATGTCATAAATGATTATAATTTAAAATAAATCTATTTAATTTCTGAATATTAATAAAACTTTAAAAATTAATATAAAATAATATGTAAGTCACATGAAAATAATTTTTACATGAAAGTTGATCAGAAAAATCCCACGAATCCGAATACGCAGTCCGTTCGTCTGTCACGTGCTCCTATCATAGTGAACATGGAACTTTTCCATCATTTTCATCTGTCCGGTAGTAGCCCGAGACCCAGAAAATATCGTCAGATATTCTTTTGATCCGTCTGTGACGTGTAATACTGCGTTAGTGCATGCCTAGCTCTACATATGGCCATGCATTGCATCGTGTTGCATCTGTCTGCCTTATATTTATTGTTTCTCCCCCCTCTTCTTACCGGTAGACCCCGAGACTGACGGTGCTGCCGGGTACGACTACTCCACTGACGATCAGGCCTTTGCAGCAGAGCAACAAGGCAAGCAACCCCCCCCCCCCTTGAGCATTCCGATATCGCCCAGTTCCCTCCTCTCTCATGCTTGCATTAGTTTTTGTTACTGTTATAGATAGCTCCTATTGTGATGCATAGCCTGTTTTTGATGAACTGCTACTGTACCTACTGTCATATCAACTGCTTAGTATAGGTTGATCAATGAATCCCCTGTGACCCCTTAGTCTCAGTTGCCCCGCCTTAATTATCAGTTACTCGATCATCATGATCGAGGAGCCAGGTCTGTCACATCACCGCACACCCCCTTAGTTGTACGACTCTGCAGAACTACTATCGAGTAACTGAGCGTGGGACAAGTTATGGGTACTCAGCGTCGTTGTATCAGCCGAAGCTCTTCGGACGTCAGGAATGGAGCGGCGCGCGCCCGAGTGGTCCGCGACGGCACTAATCTTGTATTAGAGTGTGCTCGGACTGACCTCGGCCGCCCTCACATCGTGCAGGAGTGCAAAGGGTGAGTGGGCCCATGACCCCTGCACGCTTAGGATTTAGACCGGCGGGCTGGCCTCTCTGTTAAGCCTAGGTAGGGAGATGACGTGTTGGTTTCCCGAGGCCGGGCATGACCCAGGAAAGTGTGTCCGGCCAAAGGTTATCAAGCGTGTTGGGAAATGTGGTGCACCCCTGCAGGGATGAATTCAACTATTCAAATAGTCGTGTTCACGGTAACAGGACGACTTGGAGTTGTACCTTGATCTACTACAACTATAATTGTGACTTAAAATTGAACTGAATGTTGGCTCCGAGATTTCTTTCTCGCAGGGAGTCGAGGGAGAACCTCTGAGCATGGTTACTTAATAAAAATTTGCTACAATAATATTGCTATTTATGAGTTATCAGTCTACTCTCTTCTAATGCTGCAAGATGTTGAAGATGCTAGTCTTCGATAGGACTAGGCCTTCCCCCCATTCTTGCTTTCTGTAGTCAGTCCAGATATAACCCCATTACTTGATACTGATGCATACTTAGCATAGTTCTGATGTCAGTCTTGCGAGTACTTTGGATGAGTACTCACCGCTGCTTTATTTTCTCTTATCCCCTCGATACGATTACTGCGTTCAGATAACGGAGCCCAGGAGATGGAGTATGCCGGAGACGACTACTACACCATCGCTGGAGCTTACTACTACATGAAGGCTGCCCCCGACCAGCAGTAGGATAGGAGGTTCCTAGGCAGGAGGCCTTGCCTCGTTCAATCCGTTGCTTATGTTTGTGTTAGCCTTCTTAAGGCAAAACTTGTTTAACTTATGTTTGTACTCAGATATTATTTGCTTCCGCTTACTCGTGCTTGTCAAGCTTTGTATTCGAGCCCTCGAGGCCCCTGGCTTGTAATATGAAGTTGTATGACTTTTATTTGTGTCTAGCGTTGTGTTGTGATATCGATCAGTGAGTCGCTAATCTTGGTCGTACGCATTGCGTGCATGATTAGCATACGGTCATAGTTGGGGGCGTCACATAGTGTTAGTGCTATACTTTTTACCTTATACCAAGAAATTATGAATGACATAGCACCCTCTGGGATTGAAGATATTGATGTCACTATTAAACTTGCAAATAGAGACACCATTGCACCACTTGGGATTGTTAGAGATGTTGAAGTCTTCTGTGGAAAATTAAAGTACCCCATGGATTTATTTGTACTTGGTTCACAACAAGATAGCTTTTGTCCCATTATATTTTGTAGACCTTTCTTGAATACTGTTAATGCTGATATTAATTGTGTTATTGAGAAGGTTAAGGTAAACTTTGGTGATGAGTCTCATGAATTTAATTTCTCTAAGTTTGGCAGAAAATAATGTGAAAAAGAATTACCTAGTAAGGATGAAATAATTGGTCTTGCTTCTATTGTCGTGTCTCCTACTGATCCACTAGAACAATATTTGCTAGATCATGACACTACTGCAGGATGCTGCTAACGCTACACTGCAATCAGAGACCCTTCGACGAAACTGTGTGCGATGCATAATCGCAAACGGTATAGTTCAAGCTCCGTCGCCAATGACATGAACTGTGTGCGATGTAGGAACCATCAAATACAATTCAGAAAATATTTGCATGTGCGATCTATGGCAGACAGTTGACTTTTAAGAACAGTTTGTGATGAGGAGAAATGGCACAAACGATTAATCAAATATAGATGTGTGTGATGGCACAAATGGTTAATAAAATCCCTCATATGAACAGTTTGTGATGATACGTAAGAACACAAACGGTGCGGCGTAACAAGGTGTGTGTGATAGGCTGCAAACAGTTCGATAATCAGAACTGTGTGCTACAATTCTGGACAACACATACGATTTGTTGTTCTGAATTGTGTGTTCGACATGGCACACAATTTAAGAAACCAAATGTGTGTGATATTGTGAATCATCACTGGCGAATCTGTATTCTTAACCGTTTGCGATTAGATCGAGAATGTAGACAGAGTTAAGGAATAAATATGAGCAAACGACAACAGATTTAAGGATTACAGTCTGTTTTACTTCTTCTTGTTGTTGTTAGATGGCCCCACGCCATCGTCTTGACGTGGACGCTTCTTGTCGCTGACTGCTGGATTTTCATCGCCATCGTCGTTGATGTCCTCGTCGTCGTCCTCCTTGTTCGACCATTCCTCCTCCTCCTCATCGTCGTCGTCTTCTACGTCCTTCGGAGGCTCCTTGTCGTCCTCCTCCTTGTCCGACCATTCCTCCTCCTCATCGTTGTCGTCTTCTTCATCCTTCGGCGGCTCCTCATCCGTCTGGTCGTCGTCCGATGACTCCGGTGGCGGCGTCCCTTCCATGAGCCGGCTAAAATGGAGGTCAGGGCTTGATGCCGGACTCATGGAAGACGAGCGCGATGATTCTGTGGTTGACCCCAGACTGGCGGAACTGTCGTCCTCACTGTCTCTCGACATTGCTGCGCTACGTAATTAAACAACCGGCGAGAAAGCGAGATTGCAGAGTGCGTGGAAGTGCAGAATGGTCGGCTGGGACGATGAAGATGGTGGCAACTGAAGCGTGGTGTGAAGACAAGAGGAATGGCAATTTAAGCGGGGGATTGATGGATTATATTGGCGCCTTGGCAGGTGATTAGAATTCAGATATAATCAACCGCAATTGTGTGCACCCGGCCCGTCGCTCTGAATTCCCGCTATTATGCAGTTCTCAATATGCCAAATGTTTCACATATGTACATTTTAGGAGTTCACACGGTTCGCTAGATGCATTGTTTAACTACACACACGCTTATATGAAACACAACGGGTGTGAAATAGTAAGCATTTAACATAGGACAGTTGGTAAGCAATAGATGAGCTCTGCTTATTGATGTAGCCATTAATAATCAAACGAAACCCCTAATGATCATTGCAAACAGCGCATAGAAGATGGCTAATGCGGCAACTACAACTACACATGCTAGTTCCTTCTTGTCTCTTGCTTTCATCTGTTGCCTGTGATTGATTCTTTCTTGCTTCATCGTAGTGATTGTACACTCCAGATTAGTCAGTTTCTTCTTCAGCTTTACGTTATCTTCTGCAAGATTGGTGATAACACTCCGAGCCCTGCCATGCCATTCATCATCCAGCCAGTTAACAAATGCATAAGCCACATATCCATGCGAATGTTAAATAATCTGGATGAGTGGGTGCATTAACTGCACTTAAGGGATGAACTTATCACTAACCTCTAAGGGGTAACTGAGAAACCATCTGCCAATGTCGAATCCCTCCATGCATCCACGTCGAGCGGGAGTGTGTCCATGCACACAACTCAGCTTTTGGTACTTCTCAGTGGCGCAAACCTCGGAATCGAACTCATGTTGCGGGAGTCTGCTGGAGTCAAACTCTGGATCTGGCATTTGATCGATTTCCTGTGTGTGTGTCATGCTAAAAAGATGAGGAATGATTGGGACCTGACAAGATGATTCGGATCCATAGTACACCGGCCTCCTGGTGACCTTAGGCAAGTGCTCGGCGGTGACCACCGTCGTGGTTGCGCCGCCAATGGCGCTGCCAAGAGCGATTGTACGAACCGGTGTAGCCGCATCGAAACCATCAGCACCACTCGTCCGCATTTCCCCAGTGTCAGCGCCACGCTAGGGAATTTGGGCACTAGGTATTTGGAAGCTATTTTGGGATTTGGGGAAGACGGGGATACTATGGGGATCTGATGATAACGGTCGGGTGAACTATTTATCGCATTCTGTTGTATACGGCACACGGTTTCCCAAATCAAATCGTGTGAGATGGAACGTGCGTGATACACAGTTTCCGTAACATGACCGTTTGTGATGTGCTTCCCGGTACATATGGGTGCGGTAAACAGCCGCTCTCCGGAATCCCCAAAAAAAACGTTATGCTGATAGAGATGTCGGCGGCGACCGAGGCAGCGGCTGATGGATAGGAGGTAAATCCGGTGTCGGCGTTATAGGGAGTCCATCCTCGGTCTGTCGGCGGTGGCGGCGTTACAGGAGGTCAATGCTCGGTCGGCGGTGGTGGCGTGACAGGAGGTCAATCCTCGGTCGGCGGCAGGAGATATAGGAGGAGCTCAATCCTCGTGGTCGGCGCCGGCGTGACTGGAGCACGTCCCTCGCGGTCGTAGGCGCGATAGTGGAGCCCGGACTATAGGCAGGTGCCCTGCTAAGCTCAGCTCCTCGACCCTGCTGTCTCGCCGTGCCGCTGCTAATTAATTAAGGTATTCTTTTCCTTGAGTGGACTAATTAAGGTATTAAATTCATATAATGGCACTACTGACGATGCGTGTAAATTGACTGGCTGATTAGTGTCATTGCACGGCTGGGTAACATTATGCAGCGCCCTCCATAAATTTTGAAAATAAAATCTTGTGATTTATTCACCCATCTTTGTGCATCCATTAAGGATGGAACGTGTGCAGATGGAACGATCTGAATGGATGGGGGATCGTACAAGCTCAAGGCTTTTGCTGAACGGACAAAGAAGAGAATTTGCAAAGAATATTACATCCTGTGTCCATGCATGGATTGTAGCAATACGGTGTCAATTCCAATTGATGAGGTCGAGGTACACTTATACAAAAGGGGATTCATCGGTGGATACACAAGATGGACTAAACATGGTGAAGAGCCGGTTATGGATGAAGGTAATAACCTGCCTGTCGGCAAGGTGCCAAACCCCGATCAGAGTCGCATGGGTGATGAATTTAACCTCGGGGCTCAGACGTCAAGCTACACACAGAAGACTGGCATGCCAAAAAACCCAAAGAAAAACCAAGAGTGTGAAGCAGACAACACCGACCTTGATGATATGCCAGATTTTGCAGCTATGATTGCAGATTTCTAGGGCCCAGATAAAGATATAGCGGGGTACAAGGAGCTATCAAGCATTGATGCGGCCTCCAAGAAAGATTTGTATCCAGGTTGCAAAAAGAAATATTCCAAGTTGAGTGTCACACTTGACGCTTCTCAGATTTAAAGCAGAAAGCGGTCTATCAAACAAGGCCTTCACACAGTAGTTGAGTCTTTTGAAAGACATTTTTCTAGAAGATAATGTGCTCCCCAAAAGCACGAACGAAGCGAAGAAAATTGTTTGTCCATTGGAACTTGAAGTCCAGAAGATACACGCTTGTGTGAATGATTGTATGTTGTACCGCAGTGATTACAAAGATTTGTGTTCATGTCGCATATGCAAGCACGCACGATACAAGCGCAGGAGAGCACGGGACAAGTAGAAAATAGATGAAGAGATCGAGACAGGAATCCCGTTCAAGGTTGTTTGGTACTTGCCTATAATTCCAAGGTTGAAGCATTTGTTTGCAAACCCTAGAGAGGCAAAGAGGTTGCGGTGGCATCGTGATGAGCGAACTGCGGATAAGTATATGAGGCACCCGAAAGATGGGGCTCAGTGGGAACAAATCACTGACAGATTTAAAGATTTTGCAAAGGATCCAAGAAATATATGGCTAGGGGAGTGTACTAATGGATTTAATCCATTTGGCGATATGAACACCAAACACAGCACTTGGCTGGTGCTTATGTGCATATATAACCTTCGTCCTTGGTTGTGTATGAAGAAAAAATACATCATGATGTTGATGATTATCCAAGGCCCGAAGCAACCTGGAAATGATATCGACATTTATTTTCAGCTACTGGTAGAAGAACTGCAGACATTGTGGAGGTCTGGTGTGAGTTGTTATGATGCCAATGCAAAGGAGTTTTTCCGGCTACATGCGTTGCTGCTGAACACCATTCAAGATATGCCGGCATTAGGCAACAGTTCGGGGCAGAAAACAAAGGAACCAGTAGGATGTGTCACATGCATGGATAGGACAGAGAATAGATTTCTTTACAACTCGCGCAAAACCGTGTATTTGCGTCATCGTATGTTCTTAAGGAGAAATCACCCTTACCGAAAAATGACAGCCGAATTTGATGGTACGGTAGAGAAAGGAACGGGCCCAAGACCCTATGATGGGAAAGAAGTCCACGGCATGGTTAAAGAAATTAATGTTGTGCTTGGCAAGGGATCCGGTTCAACGTCAAAAATAACACCCAGGGACCAAGTGTTTAAGAAGAAATCAGTGTTCTGGAATTACCTTACTGGGAGTTCCTAAGTGTACGTCACTGCATTGATGTCATGCACGTAGGTAAAAATGTCTGTGAAAGCATCCTTGGTACTCTGCTCAAGATTAAAGGCAAAAGAAAGGATGGTGACGGTCCATGACTCCATATGCTTGGTGATCAATCACAACGCTTGAATGAAGGAGAAGATGATGACAAATTGCTCCACCAACACCAGAGTTACAATTTCACTGCAGCAGAAGTGATGGGGGGATAACCCCGGGGTAGCCTCAAGCGGGCCATTGCCCTCACTTTTCGAAAACGACTATGGGGCGGGCCGCCTCCCCCCGTAGCCCAGCTCCGCAAGGCCGGCTACGCCGAGCCGGCTGGCTCTCGGCGGAGCCGCTAGGCCGTCCGGCTCACGGGCGACCCGCCAGCCGGCGGGTGAGCGCCCGTCGCATCACCACGTCCCACAGGACGAAGACATGACGGGCGACGTGTCAGCGGTACCCCTGGTACCGCAGGCAGGGCACGCGCGGCTACAGTGGCATCCGTCGTACCGAAGGTCAGCACCCGCATGGCCACAGTGGAGGCAACGGTGCTGCTGACTCCGGCCGAATGCGACCGGGCGGGCGGCACAGTGCATGCACGCCTCCAACCACTCCATTACCTGCCCTGCATGACTACAATGTGGTCGGCCGTACCGCTGACCACGGCCGGCCACCGCAAGACAACGCCGCGCAGGCTGGCCCGTGCTGCGGCGTGACAAGCACGCGCCAGTGGTGATGGCCAGCCGGTGGGCCCCCCTCCGGCTCCCGATGGGACCCCGCAGCCGGCGAGCCCTACAGGCAACATGACTCTTCGGCCGGGGGCCCCCTGGCCGGCCAGAGAGGCCGCTAGCCGGGTCCCCCCGGCACCTTATATGCATATTGTAATCCAAGGGGTTGGCCTATAAAGCTCCCTGGAGCTACCCCATGCAGGGGACGGCCATTTCCCACACTCGCACGCCCACTCACATAGAGAGGTAAGGAGAGCCAGCAGGCCCCTTCTTCCTCATCTAGCCAACAGCTCAAGGAGCACCATTGTAGCGCACCCGGTTCATCAACCAGACTAGCAGGACTAGGGGTGTTACCTCCCCCGGAGGGCCCCGAACCTGGGTACATCGTGTGTCTTGCACCGCTTGTCCCCAATCCCGTTACCGGAGCCCGCCGGCGTCCTTCGGTCCCATCCACTCTCGATAAGCCACCCCATGGCATCTGCCATGAGAAAACGACGACAGTTGGCACCCACCGTTTGGCCGTCCGCGGCGCCGGCCGGAGTCACGCTCCGGACGGGACCCTTCGCCAACTTCCCCGGGCGCTCCGCGTCTTGGCTGATCTGCACGCCCGTGGGACTCTTCCCCGCGGCACGGAACCTCGTTCCTACTCGCTCTACAGGCGTACCCACCGACCTCTCCGACGAGCCGCGCGTCGATGACACTCCGTCCAACGTCACCATCCTTGCCGAACGCTTCAGTGGGTTGCGCCTAACCGACTAGCCAGCCGCCGACGAGTATCCCAGGGAGTGCTCGACTGCCTCGACCCTCCCTCGTTCATGGGCGTAATCGCCTCAGGCCGCACTGGCGACTCCCGCGTCTAGGCAGAGGTGATGGTCACCGGCTCCTCCACGAGCACCGGACGCACCAGGGCGGAAGCGCTGGCGGCTGCCACGGCTGCCGGCACTGGCACTTCCGACCCCCTCGGCTCCACGCTTCGGGGCCTCAGCATCCCCATCGCGCCAACGTACAACCCGGCCACAGCTACGGCCGAGCTGGAGGTGGCTCGCCAACTGCTGCTCGCGGAGGCTACCACCCTCGCAATCGCCAAGCGCTGGATGGAGTCCGTGTAGCGCGAGTACAACTCCGCCTACGGCCTCACCCCTGCCGGCAACGAGCCTAGCTGGCGCGGAGACGTCCGCAACCGCAGCCGTGTGGTCGCGGAAATCCTTGATGGCAGGCTGCCCACCTACGACACACCAGCGGCCAACATGAGGGCCGCCCAGGTGGCCTACGCCGACCTAGCTGACCTGGAAGGCGAAGAACGTGCGCAGCAGGAGCGGCACATCCAAGACCTCATCGCCACTATGCCCAGCAGGCCCGGTTAGACCGGGCCAACGGCGGCTCCGAGATCCCCTTTCCCGAAGGGGATGGCCCGCTGGCTGCTGGCCAGCGCCAGCCGGCCCAGCAGGCTTCCTCCCCCCGCGGCTTCGGCTGGCGGGGTGCTGGGTCTCGCAACGGGCGTTCCCAACATGGGAACGAGCCGCCGGTGGTCACCAGTCGACGCAACGATGCCACAAAAGGAGGTGGACAGAGTACTCGCGCCGGGAGCGCGCGCGCTCGGCCGCCCCGACCGTCCGCCCTGAGCTCGCAGCCCGGCTCGGCCCACGCGTCCCGCGGAGCCAGAACGACGCCCGGACCCGCAACAACCGGCTGGCATAATCCGCCCTCCTGGAGGAGGAAGGCCCGATCGGGCCGGCGTGCTTCGGCCCCCGGATCCGCGACGAGCCGTTCCCCACTGGCTTCACGCTCCCCCGCAACACTCCCAAGTACAACGGCACCGCCAAGCCGGAGGACTGGCTGATCAACTACAACACCGCAGTCAGCATCGCCAGGGGGAACAAGCGTGTCACGATGGGCTACGTTCCCCTCATGCTGATCAGCTCGGCTCGGACTTGGCTCAACAGCCTGCCGGTCGGCAGCATCAACGCTTGGACGGATTTTGAGGAGGCGTTCGTCCGCAACTTCACCGGCACCTATAAGCAGCCTGACCGCCCCCGCGAGCTGGCTGTGTGCGTCCAGGGGCTGGAGGAATCCCTGCGGGACTACCCCACGCGGTAGACCGAGCTCCGCAACTCCTGCGAGGGGGTGCATGAGGTGCAAGCCATCTAGTACTTCTCCGAGGGCTGCCGAGACGGCACCCTCCTCAAGCATAAGCTCATGTGCTCGGAGCCGGCCACCTTAGCGGACCTCATGGCCAAGGCGGACAAGTACGCCACGGCCGACTCCGCAATGCGGATAAAGGTCAGCGCGTCCGGCAAGGCCATCCCGCCGTCCGCCGCGCCGCGGCCGGCTGCCGACAATCGGCAGCAGCAGAACAACAAGCGGAAGGCCGACCAGCTGGAACCCCGTTACGGGAGCAAACAAGTCGCCACCATCGAGGAAGAGTAGCCGGCTGCCTAGGCGTCTAGCCAGCGCCAGCGGACCGGCAAGACCACCTGGCAGACCAAGCTCACCTTCGAGCAGATGCTCGACGCTTCATGCAAGATGCACTCCGGGGCAAAGCCGGCCACGCACACACTTCGGCAGTGCAGCTTCTCCCAGCGGCTAGCCCGGGGCGAGGGCCTTCCTGCTCATCCCCCTCCGGGTGCCCGCACTCCAGCGCACGCGCCGGCTCCGGCTGAACCCCCGGCCCCGGCTCCCAACAACGGCCGTCTCCACGACCAGTTCCCCGACCAGGACGGGGCCTACATCGTCTTCACCAGCGAGGGAACCGACAAGCATAGCCAACGTCAGCGTTGGCACGAGGTGAATGCCACTATGCCCTCGGTCCCCCAGTTCATGCACTGGTCCGAGAGGCCGGTCACCTGGAGCCGGGCGGACCACCCGGCGGTGATGCCGAACCCAGGCAGCTACGCCCTCGTCCTCGATCCCACCATCGCCTCTGAGAGGCTCACCTGCCGTTTCTCACAAGTACTGATCTACGGGGGCAGCAGCATCAACATCCTCTACCGCGACACGCTCCTCAAGCTGGGGCTGAAGGAGAAGGACCTGCAGCCGAGCCGGACGGTTTTCCATGGCATTGTGCCAGGGCAGTCTTGCTCCCCCATCGGCAAGATCCGGCTCGACGTCCTCTTTGGCAACAAGAGTCACTTCTGCCGTGAGCTGGTGTGGTTCGAGGTGGTGGACCTCAACAGCTCCTACCACGCGTTGCTGGGCCGGCCGGCGCTCGTCAAGTTCATGGCGGTGCCCCACTATAGCTACCTCACGCTCAAGATGCCGGGTCCCAAGGGCATCATCACCATCGATGGCAACTACAAGAAATTGATCGAGTGCGTGCGCGACAGCAGCCGGCTGGCCGAGACTCTGTTGATAGCGGAGGAGAAGCGGCAGCTTGACCGGCTCGTGGCTCACGCCTTCGAGCAGCCGGCCGTGCTGACTCCCCCGTCCCAGGCGGCCAGTGAGGCGTCGTTCCAGCCTTCCAAGGACACCAAGCAGGTGTCGCTCGACCCGGCCAACCCCATGCAGTGCGTCACCATCGGCGCCAACCTCAGCAGCAAATAGGAAGGCGAGCTTGTCGACTTCCTCCGTGAGAATCGGGACATATTTGCATGGTCCCCCAAGGACACGCCGGGTGTTCCGAGGAAGTACGCCGAGCACAAACTTCACGTGCGGCTGGATGCGAAGCCGGTCAAGCAACCCCTGCACTGTTTCTCTAAGGAGAAGCGGCGTACTATAGGAGAAGAGATCGCCCGGTTGCTCGCAGCCGGCTTTATCATGGAAGTTTTCCACCCGGACTAGCTGGCCAACCCAGTCCTGGTGCTGAAGAAGAACAAGACCTGGTGCATGTGTAGCGACTACACCAGCCTGAACAAGGCCTGTCCCAAGGATCCTTTCGCCCTGCCCTGGATCGATCAGGTGATCGACTCCACGGCCGGCTGCGATCTGCTGTCCTTCCCGGATGCCTATTCTGGCTACCACCAGATCAAGCTGGACCCGGCCAATCGGTTGAAGACCGCCTTCATCACTCCCTTTTAGGCCTACTACTACATCACCATGTCTTTCGGCTTGAAGAATGCAGGCACCACCTTCCAGCGCTGCATGCAGAAGTGCCTCCTGCCCCAGATCGGCAGGAACGTCCATGTCTATGTGGACGTCATTGTCTTCAAAACCAAGAAGCATTTCAGCCTTCTCGAGGACCTCCGGGAAACCTTCTCCAACCTGCGCGAGTACAAGGTCCGGCTCAATCCGGAGAAGTGTGTTTTCGGCGTGCCAGCCGGCCAGTGATACGTCTCCATCGTATCTACTTTTCCAAACTCTTTTGCCCTTGTTTTGGACTCTAATTTGCATAATTAGAATGGAACTAACCCGGACTGATGTTGTTTTCACCAGAATTGCCTTGGTGTTATTTTTGTGCAGAAATAAAAGTTCTCGGATTGACCTGAAAATTTACGAATAATATTTTTGGAATTAATAAAAAATACTGGCGAAAGAATCAACCGGAGGGGGTCCACCACCTGGCCACAAGCCAGGGGGCGCCCCCCCCCCTAGGGCGCGCCCCCTGTCTTATGGGCCCCCTGGAGCTCCTCCGACGTCAACTCCAACTCTATATATCCCAATTCGTGGAGAAAAAAATCAGAGAGAAGAGTTCATCGCATTTTACGATATGGAGCCGCTGCCACCTCCTGTTCTTCCTCGGGAGGGCAGATCTGGAGTCTGTTTTGGGCTCCGGAGAGGGGAAATCGACGCCGTCGTCATCACCAACCATCCTTCATCACCAATTTCATGATGCTCTCCGCCGTTCGTGAGTAATCCCATCATAGGCTTGCTGGACGGTGATGGGTTGGATGAGATTTACCATGTAATCGAGTTAGTTTTGTTAGGGTTTGATCCCTAGTATCCACTATGTTTTGAGATTGATGTTGCTATGACTTTGCTATGCTTAATGCTTGTCACTAGGGCCCGAGTGCCATGATTTCAGATCTGAACCTATTATGTTTTCATGAATATATATGTGTTCTTGATCCTATCTTGCAAGTTGTAGACACCTATTACGAGTTATGATCCGCATCCCCCAGGGTGACAATAACTGGGATTCTTTCCGGTGATTACCGTAGTTTGAGGAGTTCATGTATTCACTAAGTGCTAATGCTTCGGTCCGGTTCTCTATTAAAAGGAGGCCTTAATATCCCTTAGTTTCCATTAGGACCCCGCTGGCACGGGAGGGTAGGACAAAAGATGTCATGCAAGTTCTTTTCCATAAGCACGTATGACTATATATGGAATACATGCCTACATTACATTGATGAATTGGAGCTAGTTCTGTATCACCCTATGTTATAACCATTGCATGATGAATGCCATCCGACATAATTATCCATCACTGATCCATTGCCTACGAGCTTTTCACATATTGATCTTTCCTAAGTTACTTTTCCGTTGCCACTGTTACGATTGCTGCAAAACCGCTACTGTTACTTTTGCCACCGTTACCGTTACTCCCATACTACTTTGCTACTAAATACTTTGCTGCAGATATTAAGTCTTTCAGGTGTGGTTGAATTGACAACTCAGCTGCTAATACTCGAGAATATTCTTTGGCTCCCCTTGTGTCGAATCAATAAATTTGGGTTGAATACTCTACCCTCGAAAACTGTTGAAATCCCCTATACTTGTGGGTTATCAAGACCTTTTTCTGGCGCCATTGCCGAGGAGCATAGCTCTATTCTCTGAGTCACTTGGGATTTATATCTGTTGATCACTATGAAGAATTTGAAAGATGCTAAAACTAAGATCTACCCCTCAACTACGAGGACAGGTAAGGAACTGCCATCTAGCTCTGCACTTGATTCACCTTCTGTTATGAGTAAATTTGCGACACCACCACCTGCTAGTAATTCGGATATGTCGCAAGTAATTGATGATGTCACTTCTGCTATGCATGATGCTTATGATGATACTTTGCTTGATAATACTGTGCCACTGGGTGAATTTCTTGATGAACAAATTGCTAGTGTCAATGCTGAAACTGATGATATTTCTGAAACTGATGAAATTGTTGAAACTGAACATTATGACACACCTGCTAGACCTAGCTCTCCTAGATATGAATTGCCTAATATACCTAAGGGTTATGTTATGGAAGGAGAGGTAGCTAGGGACTTTCTTGCTTGTAAAGATAGAGATGATCTTAAGAAATTACTATGCAAGTGGAAAGAAAAATCTTTGAATGCTAGAATGCTATATGATCCCAAGTTTGCTACTTCACCTATCTTTGTTACTGATAAGGATTATGAATTCTCTATCGATCCTGAGTTAATTACTTTGGTAGAATCCGATCATTTCCATGGTTATGAATCTGAAACTGTTGTGGCACATCTTACTAAGTTGAATGATATAGCCACCCTATTCACTCATGAGGAAAAAATTCGTTATTACTATATTCTTAAGTTGTTTCCTTTCTCATTAAAGGGTGATGCTAAGATATGGTTTAATTCTCTTGCTCCTGGTTGTGTGCGTAGTCCCCAGGATATGATATATTACTTCCCTGAAAAATATTTTCCTGCCCATAAGAAACAAGCTGCCTTGCAGGAAATATTTAACTTTGTGCAAATTGGAGAAGAGAGTCTCCCACAAGCTTGGGGGAGGCTTCTCCAGTTACTTAATGCTTTGCCTGATCACCCTCTCAAGAAAAATGAAATACTTGATATCTTTTATAATGGACTAACCGATGCTTCTAGGGACCACCTAGATAGTTGTGCTGGTTGTGTTTTCAGGGAACGAACTGTTGAACAAGCTGAACTACTATTGAATAATATATTGAGCAATGATAATGATTGGAGTATTCCCGAATCACCTCCAAAGCCAACTTCGAAGAAAAGAGGTATTCTATTTCTCAGTCCTGAAGATATGCAAGAGGCAAAGAAATCTATGAAAGAAAAAGGTATTAAAGCTGAAGATGTTAAGAATCTACCACCTATTGAAGAAATACATGGTCTTGATAACTGACACAGGTAGTAGAGGTAAATTCCCTCCGTAGATTTGATGAAGGTGATATTCCTTATAATAAGTCTACTAGCCAATGCTTGGATGAGTTTGATAACTTTATTGTTAAGCAAGAAAATTTCAATGCTTATGTTAGTAGACAACTGAAACATAATGCTTACATGCTTGATCGCTTAGGTGATTATATGAGTAGAACTGTTAATGATCTTAAGCTTATTAGTAAACATGCTTCCATGGTAACTACTCAAGTAGAACAAGTACTTAAGGCACAGAATGATTTGCTTAATGAGATGATTAGTAAGAACAATGATCATTCTGGTAGAGTTGTGACTAGGGGTGGTAAAATGACTCAGGAACCTTTGTATCCTGAAGGCCATCCTAAGAGAATCGAGCAAGATTCTCAGAGAATTAATACTGATGCACCTGGTCATTCTAATAAAAGGAAAAAGAGTGACGATAGGACTTTGCATGCTGCTTGTGAACCTGTTATAGATTCACATGAAAACCCAAATGATATTTCTATTTCTGATGCTGAGACACAATCGGGTAATGAACATGAGCCTAGTGATAATATTAATGATGATGTTCATGTTGATGCTCAACCGAGTAATGATAATGATGTGGAGATTGAACCTGTTGTTGATCTTGATAACCCACAACCTAAGAACAAAAGATATGATAAAAGAGACTTTGTTGCTAGGAAGCATGGTAGAGAAAGAGAACCATGGGTTCAGAAACCCATGCCCTTCCCTCCTAAACCATCCAAGAAGAAGGATGATGAGGACTTTGAGCGCTTTGTTGAAATGCTTAGACCTGTCTTTTTGCGTATGCGCTTGACTGATATTCTGAAAATGTCTCCTTATGCTAAGTATATGAAAGATATTGTGACAAATAAAAGAAAGATACCGGAAGCTGAGATTTCCACCATGCTTGCTAATTATACTTTTAAAGGTGGAATACCAAAGAAACTAGGAGATTCCGGAGTACCTACTATACCATGCTCTATTAAAGGAAATTATGTTAAAACTGCTTTATGTGACCTTGGAGCTGGTGTTAGTGTTATGCCTTTCTCTTTGTATCGTAGACTTGATTTGAATAAGTTGACACCTACTAAATTCTCTTTGCAAATGGCTGATAAATCAACTGCTTTACCCATCGGTATTTGTGAGGATGTGCCTGTCGTAGTTGCAAATGTTACTATCCTAACGGACTTTGTTATTCTTGATATTCCCGAGGACGACAGTATGTCGATCATCCTTCGTAGACCCTTTTTGAATACTACAGGGGCTGTTATTGATTGCAACAAGGGCAATGTCACTTTTCATGTTAATGGTAATGAGCATACGGTACACTTTCTGAAGAAACAACCTCAAGTTCATAGTATCAACTCCATTGAAAAAATTTCAACGATTATTATTGGAGACTTTGAATTCCCTCTCCCTACTGTCAAAAAGAAATATGATATACTTATTGTTGGGGACATGCATATCCCCATTGAGGTAACCTAGTGTTATTCAAAAATTCTTTGGTTCCGTGTCCTTCGAAAAAAGTTTGTCAATAAGACTTGATCAACCTTATTGATGGATTCTTTTTGATGAGCATGAGATGGATGAATTTAGAAAGCACAACCTTCTGCACCCAACTTTTATTTTTTGTTTCTTAGTTTCAATTTAGTAAAAATGCTATTATTTCTCTGTTTTCTGATTTATCCGTGCAAATAGAAAAATGACCTGAAAATAAAAGTTCTCCGAATTCCCTGAAAATGTAGTATGATTTTTTCTGGAATATTTAAGAATTTTTGGCACTGAGAACACATCACGGGGCTGCACCAGTGGGCCACAAGCCTGCAGGACGCGCCCACCCCCCCCTGGGCCCCCCCCTGGCTTGTGGGTCCCACGTGGGTCCCCCTCACTTATTCCAGCACCCATCCACTTCGTCTTCCTCCAGAAAAAATCCCACCACTGCTCAAACCCGTGTTCTAGCTCATCTTGCTGCCATTTTCAATCTCCTTGCTCAAAGCTCCATTTGCAAAACTGTTTTAGGGGATTGTTCATCGGTATGTGACTCCTCCAATGGTCCAATTAGTTCTTGCTCTAGTGCTTTATATATTGCAAATTTTTGCTGTTGTGGTGACCTTGTTCTTGAGCTTGCATGTCAAATTTGTATGGTCCCAAGTAGTTTTGATGCATGATATAGCCTCTAGGCACTTGTGGGAGTAGTTGCTATAAGTTTTGTTGAGTTTTGTTCACTTTTATTGTGAGTCACCAAAAATTTCAGAATTATTTTTCAGAGAGAGAAATGATGAGGAGATTGTTAAGAGGCCCTACAAGCTAGGGTTCTAAAGAAAATGAAAATGAGAAGCCCAGATACAATATTCCTCGCACCGTGGAGGTTCGACCATGTGAATGGCCAAGTGAAGCATTCTTGAGGGCGGCCGGAATTTATGAAGATTTCTGTTATCTGGCAGAAAATGCAGGCATCACCGACTTCCTCAACGATAAGTGTGACCAGTACCTCCTACTTACTAATATTTTCGTGCAAAATTTTCACTTTTATCCTAGGAAGAATCCTCCCACGGTAGAATTTTACTTATCTGATGTGCCTAAAGAAATGTCACTTTACGATTTTTGCAATGTTTGCAAAATACCTTATGAGGGCAGTATCAGTGAACCACGTCCTAGAGACATGGAGGACTTTATTGCCGCAATCACTGTGGGGGAAGAGAGAGGGGTGTCAAAGGCGAGAGCAGCTAGTTTGCATTTTCCAGTTCTACGCTATTATTCATTATTTGTGGGGAGATGTCTCATTGGTCGAGGGGAGAGTGGAAGCCTTAGTGCTCCCGACCTTGCCATTCTGCGCCACGCTTTACTTGCTGATAGAACTTTTAGTCTGGGCGCTATAGTGGCCCAACGGTTGAACTTAAACCGTTCGAAGGGCCCCATATTCGGAGGTATCTATGCATCTCGTCTAGCCAAACACTTCGAGATACCCATTAGGCTTGACGAGGAAGAAGAAATGATGCTACCTACGAGATATTTAGACTATGACAGCATGGTAGCACATGATTTTATTCGGAAAGATAATGATAAGAGGCTGCTTTATAACTTAGTATTTAGTCAGGGTACTTGTGAGATTATTGCTTTGCCTGCTTCTTCTTTGTTCGATATTCGTTCAGGCAGGTACACTATTATGCCCAAGGACATTTACAGATATTGGGGCCTGTCGCAACCCCCAGCACCTGAGCCGGCACCAGCCCTTGATCCGTATCAGAATCCAGTTTTTCAGTGGGAACCATAGGAGCTCGCCAACCAGTGGAACCCTCAGTATCCTCAGGAGTATCCAGGAGATGGTTATTTTCAACCATGGCCCTAGACTAACTTAGGCCAAAAGCCTAAGCTTGGGGGAGTACGTATTTCTCACCGACATTACATTCATGTTCACACACTCATTCCAGTTGTCGGTGTTCATACTTTTTCATTGTACCATCCATGGTAGTTTATTTCTTCTTTTTGCTTTCTTCTTGTGTGTTTAATTAACCTTGAGAAAATAAAAAAAAAATAGTTCTAGCTTTACCTTCTAGTTTGTTTAGTTGTAGTATTAAATGAAAACCCAAAAAGATTTCTCGTTCTTCTTTTGCTTGTTGGGAGCTTTCCCGTGTAAATAGTTTTCCTTTCTTCTTTGGGTCGTAAGGAGAAGACCACGATGACATGTTGAGTGGCTCTCATATGCATTATTGTTTATCTTACAGAGAGCTCATATTACCTTGCCTTCTCCTTTGAGTTATTGTTTGCAGATTCCAGCTTAGTCCAATACACGTGCACTCTTATTATTATTTACACCGTTCGGTCGTGCAAGTGAAAGGCAATAATGACGATACATGATGAAGTGATTGAGATGGAGAAAAGCTGGTATGAACTCGACCTATTTTGTTTTTTGTAAATATGATTAGCTCATCGTTCTGTATTCAGCTCGTTATGATTTGAACATGTTTGCAATGACAATTAGAGATTATAGTTACTCATGCCATGCTTAATTAGCTAAGAGTGTATAATGGTTTGTCTTGAGTGCCAACATGCATTTTAAAATGGTTGTGATGTAGTATGATAGGATGGTATCCTCCTCTGAATGATTCAAGTGGCTTGACTTGGCACATGTTCACGCATGTAGTTGAAACAAAACCAACATAGCCTCCACGATGTTTATGTTCATGGTGATTTATATCCTACTCATGCTTGCATTCAATGTTGGTTAATCTCAAAGCATGTTTATGACTGTTGTCGCTCTCTAGTTGGTCGCTTCCCAGTCTTTTGTTAGCCTTCACTTGTACTAAGCAGGAATACTGCTTGTGCATCCATTTCCATAAACCCAAAGTTGTTCCATATGAGTCCACCATACCTACCTATATGCGGTATTTACCTGCCGTTCCAAGTAAATTTGCATGTGCCAAACTCTAAACCTTCAAGTAATACCCTGTTTTGTATGCCCGAATCGCTCATATAGTGACTAGGGGCTGTCAGTATCTTCCATGCTAGGTGGGTTATTCTCACGATATGTGTTGATTCACTATCATTCACGAGAAAGTGGCTGGTATTCGGGATGCCCAGTTCCATGCTCAAAAATCAAATCAAAGTATAATGAAACAAAACTCCCCCAGGATTGTTGTTTGTATGGACGGTACCCGTGGATTCGGCCCGCCGTGGAGTGTGATCGATTGGTGGAGGGGGAGTAAAAACTTTACTATTCTGTTTGGGAACCGCCTATAATGTATCTAGCATGGAAGATATCGAGATCTCTTAGTTGTTATGTTGACAATGAAAGAAAACCTCCCAAAATTATGATTCATCCCTGTTTTAAAAGCTCGAGCTCTCGCACCTATGTAAATCAATGCTTCCCTCTGCGAAGGGCCTATCTATTTTATTTACTGTTTAGTCATCCTCCTCTTATAAAGAGCACCAGTTAGAGAGCACCTCCGTCATTTGTATGCTTTGTTATTAATTGATATTGAGTATGAGTGTGACTGGATCTCTTTTACCATGAATTACAATGTCTAGCCAGACCTTGTTCTTCAGAGGTGCTCAACATTTATGTTTTGCGGTCTCAGAAAGGGCTAGCGAGATACCATTATATCATATTGTATCATGATTGTTTTGATAAAATTGTTGTCATCCAAGACTTATTATTATTGCTCGCTAGTTTATTATGCCATTGATATGGGTAAATGTGAGACCTAAATGTTATTGTGAATGTGGTTAGTCTATAATCTTTGCTAAAAATCTGAACATCAATTAGACATATTTACAACAGCAAGATCAAACAGAGTTTGTAAAAGTTTTTCTTTATCACTTTCAGTTTGTCAACTGAATTGCTTGAGGACAAGCAATGGGTTAAGCTTGGGGGAGTTGATACGTCTCCATCGTATCTACTTTTCCAAATTCTTTTGCCCTTGTTTTGGACTCTAATTTGCATAATTTGAATGGAACTAACCCAGACTGACGCTGTTTTCAGCAGAATTGCCTTGGTGTTATTTTTGTGCAGAAATAAAAGTTCTTAGATTGACCTGAAAATTTACGGAGAATATTTTTGGAATTAATAAAAAATACTGGCGAAAGAATCAACCGGAGGGGGTCCACCACCTGGCCACAAGCCAGGGGGGCGCCCCCCCTAGGGCGCGCCCCCCCCCCCCCTAGGGCGACCTCAACTCCAACTCTATATATTCCTATTCGTGGAGAAAAAAATCAAAGAGAGGAGTTCATCGCGTTTTACGATACGAAGCCGCCGCCACCTCCTGTTCTTCCTCGGGAGGGCAGCTCTGGAGTCTGTTTTGGGCTCCGGAGAGGGGAAATCGACGCCGTCGTCATCACCAACCATCCTTCATCACCAATTTCATGATGCTCTCCGCCGTTCGTGAGTAATCCCATCATAGGCTTGCTGGACGGTGATGGGTTGGATGAGATTTACCATGTAATCGAGTTAGTTTTGTTAGGGTTTGATCCCTAGTATCCACTATGTTCTGAGATTGATGTTGCTATGACTTTGCTATGCTTAATGCTTGTCACTAGGGCCCGAGTGCCATGATTTCAGATCTGAACCTATTATGTTTTCATGAATATATATGTGTTCTTGATCCTATCTTGCAAGTTGTAGACACCTATTACGAGTTATGATCCGCATCCCCTAGGGTGACAATAACTGGGATTCTTTCCGGTGATTACCGTAGTTTGAGGAGTTCATGTATTCACTAAGTGCTAATGCTTTGGTCCGGTTCTCTATTAAAAGGAGGCCTTAATATCCCTTAGTTTCCATTAGGACCCCCCAGGCACGGGAGGGTAGGACAAAAGATGTCATGCAAGTTCTTTTCCATAAGCACGTATGACTATATATGGAATACATGCCTACATTACATTGATGAATTGGAGCTAGTTCTGTATCACCCTATGTTATAACCGTTGAATGATGAATGCCATCCGACATAATTATCCATCACTGATCCATTGCCTACGAGCTTTTCATATATTGATCTTTCCTAAGTTATTTTTCCGTTGCCACTGTTACGATTGCTACAAAACCGTTACTTTTACTTTTGCCACCGTTACCGTTACTTCCATACTACTTTGCTACTAAATACTTTGCTGCAAATATTAAGTCTTTCAGGTGTGGTTGAATTGACAACTCAGCTGCTAATACTCGAGAATATTCTTTGGCTCCCCTTGTGTCGAATCTATTGAATTTGGGTTGAATACTCTACCATCGAAAACTGTTGTGATCCCCTATACTTGTGGGTTATCAGCCAGCTCCTGGGTTTCTTCGTGTCCGCGTGCGGCATCGAAGCCAACTCGGAGAAGATCAGGGCCATTGAGCGCATGCACAACTGGCCAAGCTCCGCGACGTTCAGAAGTTCGCCGGCTGTCTTGCCTCGCTCATCCGGTTCGTCAGCCGGCTGGGCGAGAAGGCGCTGCCCCTCTACCAGCTCATGAAGAAGACGACCAAATTCGTGTGGACCGACCAGGCGGACAAAGCGTTCCGCGACCTCAAGCGCGCCCTCTCCAGCGCACCCGTACTGGCGGCGCTGGCTGAGAAGGAGCCATTGCTCACGTACATCGCAGCGACCACGCGCGTGATCAGCGTCGTCCTGGTAGTGGAGTGGCCGGAGGAGGGTAGGGCGCTGTCGGTCCAGCGCCCCGTCTACTACCTCATCGAGGTACTCTCTGCCTCCAAGCAAAACTACCCCCACTGCCAGAAGATGTGCTACGGCATATACTTCGCCGCCAAGAAGGTTAAGCAATACTTCCAGGAGCACACCATCACTGTGGTGAGCACGGCGCCGCTCGGCGAAATCATGAGCGGTCGGGACGCCACCGGCTGGATCGCTCAATGGGCCATCGCCCTCGCCGACTATGAAATCCGGTACAAGCCATGCACTGCCATCAAGTCGCAGACCATGGCCGACTTCCTCGTCGACTGGGCTGAGACCCAGTTAGTGCCGCCGCCTCCGGACTCCACGCATTGGCGCATGCACTTCGATGGCTCGAAGATGCGAACCGGCTTGGGAGCCGGCATCGTCTTGTCGTCCCCGAAGGGGGACCAGCTCATGTACGCGCTCCAGATCCTCTTCGCCGCCTCAAACAACATGGCCGAGTACGAAGCGCTCATCCACGGCCTCCGGCTCGCCAAGGAAATTGGCATCCGGCGCATCCTCCACTTCGGCAACTCGGACCTCGTGGTGCAGCAGGTCTCTGGCAAATGGGACGCTAGGGACGCCAACATGACCAGCTACCGCTTCCTCGTCCAACAGCTCACCAGCTCCTTCGAGGGCTGTGAGTTTCACCATGTCCCCCGGGTGGACAACGAGGCGGCGGACACGCTGGCAAAAATCGGTTCCACTCATCAAGCCATCCCAGCCAGCATCTCCCTTGAGTGGCTAATCAAGCCGTCGATCAAGCCATCCGCTGAGTCGGAGTCCATCTTCGTACCGGCGGACCCCGCCGGCTCCTCGTCCATCCCGGCGGCTCCGTCGGCTCAGCCGGCTCCGACCGCTGTCGCCCCCGCTGTGGCCGACTCCAACCCCGCGGCCGTCCTAATGACGGTTGATTCGCCGACCGCGACCCTGGTCCCGGGGACTGACGGCTCGGTCCCCGGGACTGCCGGCTCGATCCTGGGGGCTCCGGCTGCCCCCGGATCCCAACTCGATCCAGAGCCAGCTCCTGTCTCAGCTCCCGCATGGGCCCAGCCCATCCTAGCCTTCCTCCAACGCAGCGAGCTCCCTCCCGAGAAGGCCACGGCCCGGCGAATCCAGCGCCGGGCCCCTGCTTACAGCATCATCAACTGTGAGCAGGTCGATCACATCGCAACCGGCGTGTTTCAGCGCTGCGTCGAGCCGGAAAAGGGGCAAGAAATCCTCCGAGACATCCACCAGGGCAAGTGCGGGCATCACACCGCCTCAAGGACCCTGGTGGCCAAGGCATTCCGCCACGGCTTCTACTGGCTAACGACCCTGGAGGAAGCAAAGCGGCTGGTCGACATATGCGAGGGGTGCCAGCGCTTCAGCACGCAGAGCCACCTACCTGCTACGGCTCTCCAGAATATCCCCCTCTCATGGCCCTTTGCCGTCTGGGGTCTCGACAAGGTGGGACCATTCAAGACCGCACGAGGTGGCATGACGCATCTGCTGGTGGCCGTCGACAAGTTCACCAAGTGGATCGAAGCCAGGCCCATCATAAAGCTGGACGGCCCCACAGTCGTCCGGTTTATCAAGGACATCACGGTCCGCTATGGCGTTCCCCACAGCATCATCACCGACAACGGAACCAACTTCGCCAAGGGCACGATGGCGCGTTTCTGCTTCAAGGAGGGCATCCGGCTCGATCCCGCATCGGAGGCCCACCCGCAGTCAAACGGCCAGGCGGAGAGGGCAAACGGCCTGATCCTGGCCGGCATCAAACCCCGGCTCGTGGCGCCACTTGCGCGTTCAGCCAGCTGCTGGATCAAAGAGCTGCCGGCTGTCCTGTGGAGTCTGAGGACCACGCCCAACCGGTCAACCGGCTTCACTCCTTTCTTTCTCGTGTACGGGTCCGAGGCGGTCATCCCCACGGACATTGAGTTCGACTCGCCTCGTGTCACCCTGTACACGGAGACGGATGCGAAGGAGGCGAGAGAAGACGGCGTCGACCTGCTCGAAGAGGCACGCGAGATGGCCCTCAGCCGGACGGCTATCTACCAGCAGAAGCTCCGGCACTACCACAGCAAACGGATCCGACCCCTCTCTTTCCGCGAAGGAGACCTGGTGCTCAAGCGGATCCAGCGAACCGCCGGCTAGCACAAGCTATCCTCCCCATGGGAGGGGCCGTTCATCGTTAGCTGGGCACTGCACAACAACGCGTATTATCTAATAGACGCTCAGAAGCCGTAGAAGCGGAAGAGAGACGCCTCCGGCGAGGAGATGGAGCGCCCGTGGAACGCGGCGCTCCTTCGTCCGTTTTACTGCTAAGAAGAACCATTGTATGTATGTATCCTCCCTGTTGGGCTTATGAATGCAACGGGTGTCCCAAGCCAGCTCTTGGAGCATAACTCTCTTGTTTCCTTCAAGTACAGTTCGTCCTGCGGGCCGGCTCCCAGGTTCGGCTCCCGGGGCCCGGGGGCTCACCGGCTAGCCCTGGTACCGCTCCCCGAAGCCGGTCAAAGCAATGTGAGTTAAGCAAAAAAACCTCCCACTCCACCCAGCTACAGACCGGCTCCCGGCTGTTCGGCTGGCGGGTTGTTGGGGCGGAAACTTAGCACACACGAACGCCGTTCACAGAGGGGTCGCTGGCCAGGGCTAGCTGAGTCATTTACCTTCTCTAGCCATCCTCTGACGTACTCGCCCTGGCTAAGCGTCCTCGCGACTCCAAACCCCACGACCGACTCCCCTTGGGTTGACGCCCCGTCCCAGCTACAGACCGACTCCTGGCTGTCCGGTTGGCGGGGCCAAAGCCGAAGGGAATGAGGTTTTGGGCAGAGAAGGGTCAAAGGGACGATGAGCCAGGGACGGGTCGGCACGCATAAATTTTCTCAGCAGAGCGAAAAGCATGAACTTATATACAAAAGCATAAAGGCCCATGGCCACATGTTCATTAGATTACACCCCCTATGGGTGGAAATGCAGACTAATCAAAAAGAGCAGGAAAACAAAAAGATCCTAGCTAGTGGTGGCACCGTCTTCTGCTCCCGCGCTCCCCGCGGCAGCTGAAGTAGAAGCTCCATCCTTGGCCATGACGCGCTCCGCGTCAGGCCCCGCGCCCAAGTCCTAAGCTGGCTCGGGGTCGGCGTAGTCGTCGGTGCTGGATTCGGCGACTTCGTCGTCCGTCTCGCCAGTACTACCCTTCGGATTGTCGAAGGCAAGCGCGTACTAGTCCTCTGGGATCACCGCGTCGTCTGCCGTCTGCTCCGGAACGTACTCGTCCCACGGACCAAAGGATGCGAGGTCACTAGCCCACACGGCTAATGCATCGGCAACCGCCTCCAGCTCCGTGTCCATGCCGACACGCTAGGTTGCAAGTAGCTCCAAGTCCAGCTCGGAGTACCACGACTTCGCGACACGGAGCGCCATGCCCGCGCCGGCACGCGCCGCGGAGGCCCTCCAGGCGTTCACCCGCGCGGTCCCAGCCTCCAGCTACCGCGACAGCCAGCTCATGGAGACCGGCTCCACCGCGTCCGGCTTGAGGGTGTGAACCAGAGCCGAGCCGGCCCTCTGGAGCCGCTTCATGGCCCGGACCACCTCGTTCAGACGCACTATGGCGGCGATCCCCACCTCGTCCACGGTCCAGGCGGCAAGCTGTCCGACGTGGACTCCGAGCGCACGCTGCTCCTCGCGGTGGGCCTCCATGGCCACCTCCGTGGCCTCCTGCATGCCTGGGAAGGCCCTGAGGAGGAGGAGAGGGGCATGCGGTGTGAGGCAAAAAAGAGGCCGGCTCCAAGCCGACGCACGAAGAAAAACAAGGCAACGAAAAATTACCGGCTAGAAGACAAGCCACCATGTGTGCCTCCTCCTGCAGCGCCGCCTCCCTAGCCGACCAGTCCTGGATCCGGCGGTCATGCTCGGCCTGCGCCGCCTGCGCCTCCTCAACCGCTTTCGCTAGCAAGGCGTCCTTGGCCTCTAGCGCTTCACGATGAGCCGCCTCCCGCTCCTACAACTCCCGGCGATGAGCCGCCTCGCGCTCATCCTTCTTCGTCTGCGCACGGTCTGTCGCCTGGCGCAGCTGGTCAGATTCTGCCGACTGGAGGACCCGCTGCTCGCCAAGTTGCACCACCTGGTGGCGGAGGCAGACCGCCTCAGCAGCAGAGGCTTTGCAACGCAGAGGCGCTCCCGTCAGAAAGAAAGCGAAGAAAAGGATTCGACCCGCCTACAGAGCAGCCGGCCCGAATCCCGGGGACTACACCCAGTGGGTGTGCTCGCGCGCCCCCACTGAAAATTACAAGATTCACGTACCTCGCAGGTCCGCGGACATGACGGCCAGCCGGTTCTCGGCCCCCCAATACAGGACCAGCAGTGTGCTGTACGCGGTCACCCGGCAGTTGTGGACGGCCTGCGAGGATCAAGAGCAGAAAGGCGTTGCGGTTAGACTCGATCCGGCTGCCTCCCAACCGGCCCGAGTCTCGGGGACTACACCCAGTGGTTGCGCTAGCGTGCCCCCACTGGAAGAAACTGAAACAAGAACGACAAAAGAGATGAGGACGCCGTGCCCTTACTGCGACGGACTGCTCGAGATGTGCTAGCCGGCTCCTAGCTGCCTGGGCCTCCTGCGCCGTCTGGGCACGGCAGCCGCCGAACTCGGCGACGAGCGCGGCCACTACGGCTCCGAGGATGCTTGGTGCACCACCCCCGGGCGCGCCACTGGCCGCGGCCAAGGTCTCTTGCAGCTGGTCCCCGCCAGCAGGGCCAGATGGACCCCGCGCCATGGCGACCAAAGGACCCGCCCCTTCCGGTGGCACGGCTCTAGGCGTCTCGGCGGACCAGCGTGTCGCCCCCGCTGACGAGCCGGCGGCGGTTGCTCCCCCAGGCGCCGCGGCCTCGATCCCCGGCACGCCACCTCCGGCAGCACCGCCCCCGCCCGCCTTTCGGGCCGGGGCCTCCGGCTCCATGGTGTCGATCTCCGGTGGCACATCGTCAGCCCCCGGCGGCACGTCGTCGACCCCGCGTGCGCCCTCTCCTCGGCCTGCGCATCCGCCTTCGCCCGCCGCGCGGGGTCGTGCGTACTCTTGGACCTCCTCTCCTTGCTCGGGGGAAACGTCTCTCAGGATTGGCCCGCCGCCTCCACGCGGGCTCCCCCTGGCGCCTGCTTCCGCGCGGGCGCTCCTCCTTGAGCCTCTCCCACTTGGCCGCCTCCTGGTCTCGCCACGCCTTGCGCTCCCTCTCCTCGGCGGCGATCTTACGAGCCGCCTCCGTCGCTTCGTCACCCGCAGCTCCTCCCGAAGGGGCCGTCTTCCCCAGAGCGAGTGGTTCCCTGAACGGCGGGGTGAGAAAAGAAGGCCAATAGAAGTCAAAAAGAAACCTGAAGAAAGCTTACCCGACGCTAATAGGGACCGCCCACCTGACGGGGCCCACCGAGGCAACCCGCGGTCTCTTTCCGCCGCCTCCACGGCTGCCGCTCGGCTGCCCGCCGGCTGCTCGCTTGGGAGCCAGTCGGGAGCTGGCCGACTGCTTCCCCCAATCAGTCGCGGCCGTGTCACCCCGTCCCAGGTCACGGTCGGCTCAACGAGCGCGCTTCCTCGGCGCGGTGGTGTCATCCCTCGAGACTTCGAGGTCCTCCAGGGCCACTGCATCGCGCATCTCCCCCGGCTCACCGTCGTCATCAGACCAGTCCTGCAAAAGCGACTGGGGGAGAAACTCACCGGCAGACCCGGTCCTCTCCGCCTCCGCTCCACCGGCCCCCTGACGCGCTGGCTCGCTCCGAGTCCGCTGGCTCCACGTCTTCGACCTCCTCGGGGTCTGACTCCGCCACGTCGGTGGCTGGCTCACCGTACTCCTGAAGCAAAGTAAAGACCTGCGCGCAGAAAAGACCCCCCGTCGTCAGGCTGGGGGGAAGGTGCCAGCATCAAAAGAAAAAAAAAGGGGTGCACGGCTCGTCACGTACCCGTGGAGCCGGGCGCTCCCGGATGTACGGAGCCTTGCCCCATTGCCATCCGTCTTCGCTCATTTTGGCAGCGGAGATGGAGTTCACCTACCTCGCCACCTGCACCGCCTTCAACTCCTTCCTGGAGAGCCGGCACGGGTCGTGCTGCCCGCCCATCTGGCAGATGAGGTGCGGCCGGCGCTGCAGCGGTTGCACCCGGCGTGCCACCATTGTGGCGAGCAGGTCCACGGCTATGAGACCTTCCGTCCCGGTCATCACGACCAGCCGGGCGCAGAGCCGGTCCGCCATCTCGGGCGACTGGGGCAGCGGGGTCATCCAGTGCTGCATCGCGATCGGCGGCTGGTCGACAAAGTCGGGCAGGTTGATGAAGTCCTTGTCCGGCTTCACGTTCTTCACGTAGAAGAACCCCTTCTGCCAGCTCTTGACCGAGTCCTGCAACGGGAGCTAGGGGAAGCTGGCTCCTGGGCAGTAGTGAACGAGGGCGGCTCTGCAGACGGTCATGTCCGTTCCCCCCGTGGCCTTGTTCTTCACCGTGTGCCGCTTCAGGTAGAAGAGCCGGCACCAAAGGTCGAGGCATGGCTCCACTCCCAAGAAGCCCTCGCACAGGGCGACGAACGCGGCCAACTACAAGATGGCGTTGGCGCTGAGGTGGTGTGGTTGCAGCCCGAAGCGCGAGAGGAAGCGCCGGAAGAACGTGCTCGCCGGCAGGCCGAGACCGCGGGCGAAGTGCTCGGCGAAGACCACCACTTCGCCCTCCCGCGGGACCGGCGCATTCTCCGCCCCTGCGATGCGCGCCTCCATGTTCTCCGCCGGCGGCAGCTTGCGGTGGTGGCGGAGATGCTCGATGTAAACCTCATCCACGTTGCTGCCATCCCAGGTGCCTTTGCCTGCCATCCGGCCCAAAGGTGGCTCGGCCGCGGCTGCAGGGCGGACGAGCACCGGCGAGTCACGGCTGGCGACGGCGGCGAGCGGTGGCACGGCAAACACGCAAGACCCGCTCTCTCTCTCTCTCTCTCTCGATGCGGGGAGGGGGACGGGCGAAGAAGACGAAGGGCGGGGGCGAGGGAGCGAATGGCCCCGTTCGCTCCTCTCCCCTCCCATTTAAACCCCGCGTGGGCTAGTGGGGAGGGGATCCGCCGCGAACGAACCCCACTACCCCCGCCCCGCGCGGAGGGGCATTAAGGCGCATGGGGAACGCCAACCGTCGGCCCTGGCCACAAAAGATCCGCGTGCGTGGGCCGAGGCCGCGGCCGAGCGGTCCCCGCCCCACGGCCCGGTCTTGTCCTCCGCGTGGCTTGTCAGGCCGCGGCCCGCAGCACATCACACGTGGCCCGTCCCTTCTGCCCTTCGGAGGGACCGAGGCGTCCCATGGATCACCGGCCGGCTACGATACCGGTCGACCCGGCCACGCGCTGCCTGGCTCCAGGCCCGCTGCTGGCCCGCAGGCGCAAGATTCAAGACGGCAAGGTCCGCCGCATCTAGCCGGTGGGCCTCCCCTGCTTTGGGGACTATTGATGGGGGGATAACCCAAGGGTAGCCTCAAGCGGGCCATTGCCCTCACTTTTCAAAAACGACTACGGGGCAGGCCGCCTTCCCCCATAGCCCGGCTACACCGAGCCGGCTGGCTCTCGGCGGAGCCGCTAGGCCGTCCGGCTCGTGGGCGACCCGCCACTCGGCGGGTCTGCGCCCGTCACATCACCACGTCCCACAGGACGAAGACATGACGGGCGATGTGTCACCAGTACCCCTGGTACCGTAGGCAGGGCACGCGCGGCTACAATGGCATCCGTCATACCGAAGGTCAGCACCCGCATGGCCACAGTGGAGGCAACAGTGCTTCCGACTCCGGCCGACTGCGACCAGGCGGGCGGCACAGTGCCTGCATGCCTCTAACCACTCCATTACCTGCCCCGCATGGCTACAGTGTGGCCGGCCGTACCGCTGACCACGGCCAGCCACCGCAAGACGATGCCGCGCAGGCCGGCCCGTGCTGCGGCGTGACAAGCACGGGCCAGTGGTGATGGCCAGCCGGCGCCCCCCCCCCCTCCGGCTCCCGATGGGACCAAGTAGCCGGCGGGCCCTACAGGCGACAAGACTCTTCGGGCGGGGGGGGGGGCCTGGCTGGCCAGAGAGGCCGCCAGCCGGGTCCCCCTCGGCACCTTATATGCATATTGTAATCCAGGGGGTTGGCCTATAAAGCCCCCTGGAGCCACCCCATGCAGGGGACGACCATTTCCCACACTTGCACGCCCACTCACATAGAGAGGCAAGGAGAGCCAGCAGGCCCCTTCTTCCTCCTCTAGCCAACAGCTCAAGGAGCACCATTGTAGCCCACCCGGTTCATCAACCAGACTAGCAGGACTAGAGGTGTTACCTCCCCCGGAGGGCCCCGACCCTGGGTACATCGTGTGTCTTGCACCGCTTGTCCCCAATCCCATTACCGGAGCCCGCCGGTGTCTTTCGGCCCCAACCACTCTCGATAAGCCACCCCATGGCATCTGCCGTGATAAAACGACGACAAGAAGTAAAAGAGTTCTTCGCATTTTTGTTGTCAATTAAGACACCCTCTTCCTACTCCACAAACATGAGAAGTCTCGTGGATGACAGCTTGGGTAAAAAGAAGTTGTCTCACATGAAGTCACATGATCGCCGCGTAATGCTGACACAAATCCTCCCGGTGGCCATAAGGAATATTATGGACACAGACATAAGAAACACATTGATTGATCTCTGTGATTTCGTCAACAAACTATGGCAGAAGGTGGTAGATGTTGAAGAGCTGGATAATATGCAAGCTGATATTGCAAGGATATTATCAAACTTAGAGATGTTCATCCCACCGTCATTCTTTGATGTCATGGTCTATCTCACCGTGCACCTTGTGGACGAGATAAAGTATTGTGGCCCTGTGTTTCTTCGCAACATGTATCCCTTCGAGCGGTACATGGGAATATTGAAGCGCTATTGTCAGAACCGATGTCATCCAGAGGCAAGCATCCTACAAGGTTATACCGCGGAGGAGGTTGTTGAGTTTTGCATCGAATACATGAAACTTAGACCTATAGGTGTGCCCCTCTCTCGCCATGAGGGAAGACTGGCTAGTAAGCCGGTCCTTGCTGGCTCTCAGTTTCGTGCACCTAGAGATATGGCCGATCAAGCAAATTTGACGGTACTGCTTAACAGCCCGATACTCGACGCTCATGCTGCAGAACACATGGAGGAGATACGACGAAGCAACTTACCCAATGTGCTGTCACCAGCTGCCGAGACAAATGCACACAATAGGGACTATATAAGATGGCTGAAGGATCATTTGACAAATGGACCCCAAGAAGACCTTGCAACGTGGTTGGCACAAAAGCCATCAATGACGATTATGAAGTACCAAGCGTACGACATAAATGGCAACACGTTCTACACTGAGGAACGTGATGCTAAGACCTCGTATCAGAATAGCTCTGTTCGAATAGAATGCCTAACTGTAGAGGAAGATGATAAACAGGTGTACTATGGAACCATTGAAGAGATTTGGGAGCTTGACTATGTGCAAATGAAGGTGGCATTATTCAAGTGCAGATGGGTCCCTCTTAGTAGCGTAAAGGTTGATGCTTACAGCAGGAAGACATATGTTGACCGCAGAGTTATGGCATATCACAAGGACCCATTTATTCTTGCCAGCGATGCTACCTAGATTTTCTTTGTGCCTTACCTCTTGCATATGCACTGCCATGTAGTGATGTATGGGAAGAGGAGGGTACTAGGCGTCGAGAATGTTGGTGATGTGGAGGAGTACAATCAATATGATGAGTTGCCACCTGAGGGGCCACGCGACTTAAAAGAGGAGAAGTGTAAAATCATCACAAATCCTAAGTTCATTAGGGGTCAACCTAATGATCGCGATCACCCCATGTACATGGGAATTGATTCAAAAAACTAGTCATTATGTCTACTGTACTGAATTGTTGCATGTACTGAACTGTGAGGGATGTGTACTGAGTTTGTTCTGTTATAAGTTTCGCATGTACTGTATTGCGAGGTATGAACGGCCTTATGTTGATCTAGTTTCGCATGTACTGTATATAGCTAGAACGCTCTATTCATCTCACTCCGGTATGTACGAACTGAACATGTGCAGTTTGGTTTACAAATCGCACACGGTTCGTTCACTAAAACTGTGTGCTTTCTAAATCGCGGCCTATGAAACCTAATGCGCGCAACGTGAGTCCTGCTTTCTGATTGGACAAAACCCAAACCACACGGATCGTGCGTTGGCACCGTAGGATTCACCCAGATCGAACGGCGGTCCTTATACCTCTCATCAACACACGTTGTTGAAGTTGGGATTTGATTTATATGCAATAAATGCCCCGTAAATGATAAAAATGATGAAAAATATCGAAGGAGCCCATAAATATGCCAGAAAATCAAACCTGACGTATAATTATGATTGACTACCATGGGATAAATTGTGCCAAATTTTACCAAATTTTTTCCACGGTGTCTCGAGATGACGCCACGATGACACACCGATTTTTGTGATTTTCTGAGTCCATCTGCATTTCCTGTAATTAAATTACTGACATTTATTTAGGTGGACACATCTCCCGTCCGAAATGCTTGACAATTCTTCTCATTCGTTGCACAATGACGAAAATCACGCAAAGTGACACACAAATGATTTGTAAGAGATTCTTTGCCACCATCCACACGTAATTCATGTTGGGAATATTTTATTTATAAGAACTAATTAACATGGTAACTGCAAAATATGACTTAGATATAGCAAACGAGACATGTAATCCACCAGAAGATCAATATTAGGAGTACAATGATGTTTGCATACCATGGAAAAAACCAAGGCGAAAGGATGAGGTTGACACCGATTGGAGTCCGAAATGCCAACTCCACTTTTCGTAAACCATGATCCTTTGTGTGAGATGCATTCGTTTTCAAATGGCATGCCATCACAACTTCCGCCAGACATTACCATTTTTCCCACGGGGTCGTCACACCATGCCATGGTGACACACCCATTTTTGTAATTTTCGTACTACATCCGCATTTCCTCCCATTAAATTACTAACAAGCCCCATGTTGGTGGAAAAATGTCTTCAAATTAGCAAACAAGTCATGAAAATGCGGCCGGCAATCAATACAGGGGCTAATAGTTGATTGTCTGCGGATGAAAATAATTCGAGGCGAAATGATGAAGTCCCAAATTCATTTGAAATGAAAATATGACTGTTCTGCATGGACAAATCGCACACGGTTCGTTCACTAGAACCGTGTGCTTTCTAAACCGCGGCCTATGAAACCTAATGCGCGTAACGTGAGTCCTGCTTTCTGATTGGACAAAACCCAAACCACGCGGATCGTGCGTCTGCACCGTAGGATTCACCCAGATCGAACAGCGGTCCTTATACCTCTCGTGAACACACGCTGTTGAAGTTGGGATTTGATTTATATGCAATAAATGCCCCGCAAATGATAAAAATATGCTGAAAAATATCGAACGAGCCCATAAATGCGCCAGAAAATCAAACCTGACATATAATTATGATTGACTACCGTGGGATAAAATTTGGAGGAGAGGCGATAAAGACACCGTCGATTGGAGTTCGATTTGCCACTTCTCCCCTTGGAACTATGATCCTTCTACTCAGATGCTATGGTTTCCAATTAGCGATCATTGTAGCTTGTGCCAAATTTTACCAAATTTTTTCCACGGTGTCTCGAGATGACGCCATGATGACACACCGATTTTCTTGATTTTCTGAGTCCATCTGTATTTCCTGTAATTAAATTACTGGCATATATTTAGCTGGACACATCTCCCGTTGGAAATGCTTGAAAATTCTTCTCATTCGTTGCACAATGACGAAAATCACGCAAAGTGACACACAAATGATTTGTAAGAGATTCTTTGCCAACATCCACACGTAATTCATGTTGGGATATTTTATTTATAACAACTAATTAACATGGTAACTACAAAATATGACTTAGATATAGCAAACAAGACATGTAATCCACCAGAAGATCAATATTAGGAGTACAATGATGTTTGCATACCATGGAAAAAACTAAGGCGAAAGGATGAGGTTGACACCGATTGGAGTCCGAAATGCCAACTCCACTTTTCGTAAACAATGATCCTTTGTGTGAGATGCATTTGTTTTCAAATGGCATGCCATCACAACTTTCGCCACACATTACCAATTTTCCCCACAGGGTCTTCACACCATGCCACGGTGACACACCCATTTTTGTAATTTTCGTACTACATCTGCATTTCCTCCAAGTAAATTACTAACAAGCCCCGTGTTGGTGGAAAAATGTCTTCAAATTAGCAAACAAGTCATGAAAATGCGACCGGAAATCAATACAGGGGCTAATAGTTGATTTTTTGCGGATGAAAATAATTCGAAGCGAAATGATGAAGTCCCAAATTCATTTGAAATGAAAATATGATTGTTCTGCATGGACAAATAGCACACGGTTCGTTGACTAGAACTGTGTGCTTTCTAAACCGCGGTCTACGAAACCTAATGTGCGCAACATGAGTCCTGCTTTCTGATTGGACAAAACCCAAACCACGCGGATCGTACGTCTGCACCATAGGATTCACCCAGATCGAACGACGGTCCTTATACCTCTCGTCAACACACGCTGTTGAAGCTGGGATTTGATTTATATGCAATAAATGCCCCGCAAATGATAAAAATGGCTTAAATATAGCAGGCAAGCCCAGAAATGCGCCAGAAAATCAATATTAGGGTACAACAATAGCTGCGTACCGTGGGAAAAAATTCGAGACAAAACGATGAGGTCACGTCTACATTTCAAAGTTTTCAGGTTTTCATTTCGAACAGGTTTGTGCTGCTTGTGCACACGGGTTACTATATGAAACTGTTTGCAATGTTTTTTCCGCGGGGCGCGCGGCGATCTTTATTCACCCTTTTCACCGAAGCCGCCAACATGCCCCCCTCCCCTCCCCCCAAACCCGTGCCCTCCCCCGTTTCGCTCATCTGTCCACGTATTCTACCCAAAGTCCATCGACAACTGGCTCCCTCCCCCTCCCGTCCCCCAGATCCACACCAGAACCCTTTCTGGCGCCGTCGTGCTCAACCCGGCCGTGTACCCACTTCCCGGCGTCAACCCTACCCTTCACTGCCGCTCCGAACACACGGCTGCCCATGCCTCGCCATCTTCATTTGCTCGCCAGCCGCCGTCGAGCATATCGATCATGTACCCTCGCCTCTCCTGCCGGATTTGCAAACATAAAAACGGTCAGTTGCTGCCCTTCATCGCGGTGAGGTCTATTATCTTGCGATCCCTTTTCCTATTTGGTTCGGTTTGTCCCCAAAATGATTATAAAATAATGGAGACTGTATTTATGTTCATCATCTACCTTCTAACATATAAGATGTATTTGTTCCAATTAGTTATTGTCGAATTACATATCATGTGCGCACGAGTCACACTAAATGAATAGATTAGCCGTACATTTCCAAATGATCACATACCATGTTTAGACAGCTAGCTTCCAAGCTGTTACATTTTTTATGTTTATCCCCCTTTTCTGAATTTTGCATGTGTACTCTGTTGGTGTCTATTAGCAGCGATGACAGTCATACGGCTGGCGATGTATCTTCATCTGAGTCCGAAGCCAACATGTCTGCAATAGATGATCGTGTACCAAGAAATGATGAACGGGATAGAGCTGCCACAATCACCCATCCGGTCAAGAGCCGGAAGAGCGCTCCAAGAAAGCCCACACACCAGCCTAAGGGTGTGTACGAAGTAACTGACATCGATTTGAAGTCTTGGGCTCCAACTAAACCTCATAAAGTTCGCACGAGGTTTAGGAGTGTGTGTGGATTTGTTGGCATGGCAAGGCTCAACATTATTCTGGCGGGGTTTTGGAAGGCTGGTACAGAAAGACGGCAGAGGATAGTCCGTGAGATCATGGTGCACTTCAACGTTCCTGAGGAGTGGAGAGAGCAGGTGGAACACGCTGCACTGAAGAACGCCAGGGATGCTTGGAGAAACTGGAAGCATGTGTTGTACAAGAAGTTCTTGAGTCAAGGCAAGGACCCAATCCCCTCATACCCCGAAAGTACAAAGGAAGATTGGACATAATTCAAAAGGGTCAGGGCCAGTGAATAGTTTATTAAGAAGAGTGCCATGCAATCGGAACTTCAGAAGAAGAACACACACACCCCCACCGTATGGGTGTGACAGGATACTACGGCATGAAACCGATATGGGAGCAGGAGGACAAAGAAGCAGTATCTGCGGGTGGCAAACCGGCCTTTAGTGAAATTAGGGGCACTCACGCTAGGGACTACTTGCGGGCACGTACAAAGAGGAATGGAGATGGTTCTTATTACTTTGAACACTCAGCAGACCAAGAACTGTATGATGTGATGGCAAAGGCTTCCAAAAACACTGGAAGGTTGTACAGGAACTCAGGGCCATGTGACATTCTGTCCGAGGCTCTGACTACCAAAGAGCCCCCTGGCCGTGCTAGGGGTATTGGAGTCAATGTCCCACACAAGAGGGCTTTCTCACTAAGCAAAGAAGAGAGGATCAGCATGAAAAAAGCTAGGAGTGATTATAAGCAGAGAGAATTGCGCGAAAATATTAAGAGGGACATGTATCCTGTAGTTCGAAAGGAAGTTGAGGAGTCATATATGCAGGAGAAGACACAAATGCTGAGAGATAGCCAGGAGACGCAAGGGTATGTCGGCATGGATGATGCCACTTATTGTATGGCAACACCGCATAAGAGTAGCTGTGCATCAGCTGACCCCAGCGACAATGATGCTGCAGCTGGACATGATGGTGCTATATCTGATCTATATGGACAGAGGGAGAGAGTGAGGGCCATGCTTACACATTATGAAGGTACTTTAAAATGTGCAACAGCGTGGGTTTACAACCCTGACTTTGACGGGGGTCTCTTGTTGGACAATGTGCCATTGAAGCCGGGTTGTGTGAAGTGCTACGTGACTGAAATAAAGCCTGGATTCAGTGATTTTGTCCTGAAGAATGTCCTTGGGGACTCTGATGAGCAGAGGACCTTGGAAGAAACACGGTTAAATCATATCCAGTGGCCACAGAAAGAAATATACTTCCTGGATGAGACCCCTCCATCCCCCTCCAAAAGCAACCAATGTCGCCCTCGAACCGGTGACTCTCATCTCGCCACAGTAGATCTTGTGTGATTCCCCTGATGAACATACTCTTGGGAATCAGATGCCCGAGGCATCAACCTGTGATCAGCCCTACCGACTTCCTGCCATAGAGGCCAGGTCATCGTCCCGTCCTAAGCAGCCTGTGGCAAGGCCTACAACTGCTGAAGACGTATCATCGGTTCAGATGCCGGCCACTGAAGCAGAAAGTGCAGACAAATTGGCACTGCATGCTCACCAGATAAACCCGACCGAACCGCGTGCTAAGGAGTCTGAATGTCTGGAACCACCTGGTAAGAAGGTCGAGAGTTCGGGACCACCTGCTAAGCACTCCGAAAGTCAGGAACCACCTGCTGATCAGTCCAGCAGTTCGCAGCCGCCTGATAAGCATACCGATGTGTCGGCACTGCCTGCTCAGCAAACCAACACGTTGTCACAGCCGCATCAACACACCGACACGTTGGCACCAGCTGCTCAGAAGCCCAGAATAGCTTCAACGACTGGTCAGCTGTCCGTCGACTCTGGCACCACAGCTCAGCAGTCCGTCACAGCGGCATCATCTATTCAGCAGTTCATCGTACCTTCACACGCTTCTCAGCAGCATGTCATTGATGAAACCAGACGTCAAACAAGAAGTGCTTCAGCTAAGAAGACAGAAGCGGGCACGGTTGCACACAGGAAGTTGGGCCTCCAAAGAGCGAGGAGGGATGGGACCAAGAGCCTCCTTCTACAAACAATCATCGACCATACCCAAATTAACAATAACGTTTTCGAAGGGCTGGGTAATCCCGGTTCTGACCACATGTCTGAAGCAGACCTTCAAAAGCAACTTTCTAGTATGGAAGTAGACACATTTGAGAAACGCAAGTACAAACATGGCCAACCATTCCTTGTTGGCGATTTCTGGGACAACCACATGTCTGAGTGCAGTTCTAGTGCTCGCAAGTTACATAAATATGGCATGGACAGAATGTCGGAAGGAGAAGATACTAACATTGTGGAATTGCACTACGACCAATGGCATTTCTCTCACGTTCCAGGTACCATCAGTGTGGAATTCGAGGACTTTCATCTCTTCTTCAACTTCGATGAGCTTGCTGCCACTCTTGTCAAATGCTTGATGTTGTAAGTACTTCACAAACTCTGATCATCTTCTCCAAACAAGGCTGTAAATGACAAAAAAGCTAACTGTACTGTATTCCTCTCAGGGGATTGATGACGCAGAGAACAACAAGGGTGCATGCGTATTTCATAGATCCTGGTTTAGCAAACGGCGTTTTGTTACAAGATTATGACTCACGCACGGCTTCCATTGATTTTGTCGCCAAGATCTTGTTCGACTTACAGATAGGAGAATTCTTCATGTGGCCATATCATGAACAGTAAGTATAAATATACAACCACGCATACATTGATCGTCTTTCAGTTTTAGACATAGTTCGTACGTTCATGGTTTTCTTAAACTGTAGAGGTCACTGGATCTTGGTGGTCATTGTTCCAAAACGCAACACAGTTTACTACATGGATTCTCTTAGAGAGTCAAATGCGCCTCAGGATCTGAGTCATCTTCAGGATTTCATGGATAGGTATTCAATTATTTGATGTTAATGCGTTGTGTTCATATCTGGTTCCAGAATTGAGTGTGTGAAAATTCATCTTCATTTGCAGTGTATTCTCAAAGAACATAACTTTAGGGGGGTAAGGTTCGACCGCCAAGTACCTCTGCAGCACGCATTCATATAGTGTGATCAGCTAAACATATACACATGGATGCATTATTTTCCATGTGATCATGTCTTCGTATTTCGTACACTATGATTATGTACTGGATATGTCGGTTTAACAGCTATAGAATTTAGCTAGCATTTTCTCAATTGCATATATTGTCGTGAGTTATGATGAATCCTCTGCTTGTGGACACTATTCGTTCAATTGCATATTGTGGAGAATTATGTTGAATGTTCTTCATGTGGACACTATTTGTCGATTGCATATTGTGGCGAATTTGCTATTTGCAGGGTGAATTAAATGCGATATTTTACAATAACCTGGCAATTTCAGCGCACACGGTTCAAGCAACTACGTGTGTGCGGTCCAGAATGGAAAGCACACGCAACTCATAGCGCAACCGCATGTGATCCACAGGAAAAGCACACGAGATATAATCTAAAACGTCGGTGATACATAAGAAATCGCAAACGGTTTGCAACACTTGTACGTGTGCATAGGAGCTACTCAATCGTTTGCGATAGCACCGTATCTCACACGTGAGCCAGCAGGACACCATGCCCGACGCAAAGACAATCCCACACGTACATTTTTCGGGAAACGTGTCCAATGATGTTATACATGGTACACGGTTCCCAGAGAAATCTCGTGTGCGATGATGAAGATATCACACACAGTGTCTACAATGGCCCGTGTGGATTAGGTAACGTTTCGCAAATGGTCAAAGGTCAAACTTCGTTTGTTTTCCATGAGCAATTAGACGCATTTCGCTCGTCTTGGACGTGTGTGATTGATCCCAAATCCCACACGTAGGCCGAAAATATTATGTGTGCGATCTATTCCTGCACCGCACATGATTATATTTGCACATCGTTTGCGTTCGTTGGCCACCATCACCGACGGGTTTGTGGTGTCGTGTGGGATGGACCCCCCCTATCGCCCACACATACAAGGCGACGGTTTGGAACTACGTCGTGGAAAGGGGTTAAAAACCGTTTGTATAGCATGTCGCTGCACCAGTGTGAGAATGGTATACATATGAATGAAAGAAACGAGATAGATGATATATTTCTTAGACAAACACCTATTCTCAAACACAACTTGCATGTTGATATTTTAGGGGATCCTCCTCCACCCAAGGAAGATCCCGTGTTTGAGTTAAAGACATTACCTGATACTTTAAATATGCGTATCTTGATGAAAAGAAGATATATCCTATTATTATTAGTGCTAACCTTTCAGAGCATGAAGAGAAGAGATTACTTAAAACTCTGAGGAAGCACAGGGCTTCTATTGGATATACTCTTGATGATCTTAAGGGCATTAGTCCCACTCTATGTCAGCACAAGATTAATATGGAACCTGATGCTAAATCCGTCGTTGATCATCAACGTCGCTTAAATCCTGAGATGAAGGAAGTGGTAAGAACTGAAATACTAAAACTTCCGGAGGCAGGTATAATTTATCCTATTGTTGATAGTAGGTGGGTAAGTCATGTACATTGCGTTCCTAAGAAAGGAGGTATAATTATTGTTCCTAATGATAAAAATGAACTTATTCCACAAAGAATCGTAACTGGTTATAGGATGGTAATTGATTTCAGGAAATTAAACAAAGCCACTAGAAAAGATCATTACCCCTTGCCTTTTATCGGTCAAATGTTAGAAAGGTTATCTAAGCACACATATTTTTGTTTTCTTGATGGATATTCTGGTTTCTCCCAAATACTTGTGTCAAAAGAAGACCAAAAGAAAACTACTTTCACATGCCCTTTTGGAACTTATGCTTGTAGACGTATGCCTTTTGGTTTATACAATGCACCTGCTACCTTTCAAAGATGTATGAGTGCTATATTCTCTGATTTTTGTGAAAAGATTGTTGAGGTTTTCATGGATGACTTTTCCGTTTACGGGACTTCTTTTGATGATTGCTTGAGCAACCTTGATCGAGTTTTGCAGAGATGTGAAGAAACAAACCTTGTCTTGAATTGGGAGAAGTGACACTTTATGGTGAATGTAGGTATAG
Organism: Elymus sibiricus; assembly: GCA_039707655.1. NCBI lineage: Eukaryota > Viridiplantae > Streptophyta > Magnoliopsida > Poales > Poaceae > Elymus > Elymus sibiricus. The sequence goes on along the minus strand of CM077671.1, from coordinate 217,866,100 downwards.
TACTTGGGCATAAGATATATGAACGAGGCATTGAGGTAGACAAAGCTAAAGTTGATGCAATAGAGAAAATGTCATGTCCTAAAGATATTAAACGTATAAGAAGTTTTCTTGGTCATGCTGGTTTTTATAGGCGTTTTATTAAAGATTTCTCGAAGATTTCCTGGCCACTAACTAACCTTCTTCAAAAAGATATTCATTTTGTTTTTTATGACGATTGTGTAGAAGCCTTTGAAATACTTAAGAAAGCCTTGATTTCTCCACCTATTGTTCAACCACCTGATTGGAACTTACCATTTGAAATTATGTGTGATGCTAGTGATTATGCTGTCAGTGTTTTCTAGGGTAAAGAGTAGAAAAGAAATTGAAGTATATTCATTATGCTAGTAACACACTAGACAATGCTCAAAAGAATTATGCTACTGAAAGCAATTTTTAACAGTTGTTTTTGCATGTGATAATTTTATACCTTATATTGTTTATTCCAAAGTTACTATTCACACTGATCTTGCTGCTATTAAATACGTTATGGAAAAGAAAGATGCTAAGCCTAGAATGATTTGGTGGGTGCTTTACTCCAAGAGTTTGACCTGCACATTGTTGATAGAAAGGGAGCTGAAAATCCCGTAGCAGATAATTTGTCTAGGATGGAAAATGTTCTTGATGACCCACTACCTATTGATGATAATTTTCCTGATGAGCAACTTGCTGTTATAAATGCTTTCCACGGTACTCCTTGGTATGCAGACTATGCTAATTACATTGTTGCTAAATATTTGCCACCTAGTCACCTATCAACAAAAGAAAAAGTTTTTCTATGATTTGAGGCATTACTTTTGGGATGACCCACATCTTTATAAAGAAGAAGTAGATGGTGTTATTAGACATTCTGTACCTGAGCATGAACAGGGACAGATCCTACAAAAGTGTCACTCCGGTGCCTATGGGAGACACCATGCTGGTGACAAAACTGCACATAAGGTATTACAATCTGGTTTTTATTGGCCTACTCTTTTCAAAGATGCTCGTAAGTATGTCCTTTCTTGTGATGAATGTCAAAGAATTGGTAACATTAGTAGATGTCAGGAAATGCCTATGAATTATTCACTTGCTATTGAACCATTTGATGTCTAGGGTTTTGATTTTATGGGACCTTTTCCTTCCTCTAATGGATATACTCTTATTCTAGTTGATGTTGATTATGTTACTAAGTGGGTAGAAGCTATTCCAACTAGTAGTTCTGATCATAACACTTCTATTAAAATGCTTAAAGATGTTATCTTCCCGAGGTTTGGAGTCCCTAGATATTTACTGATGGTGGTTCACATTTTATTCATGGTGCTTTCCGCAAAATCCTAGCTAAATACGATGTTAACCATGGAATTTCATCACATTATCATCCTCAGTCTAGCGGTCAAGTTGAGTTAAGCAAACGAGAAATAAAGTTGATCTTGTAAAAGACAGTTAATAGATCTAGAAAGAATTGGTCTAAGAAACATGATGATGCTCTATGGGCTTATGGAACTGCTTATAAAAACCCTATGGGAATGTCTCCACAGAAAATGGTCTATGGAAAAGCATGTCACTTACCTCTTGAATTAGAACACAAGGCTTATTGGGCATTTAAAGAACTTAACTACGATTTTAAACTTGCCGGTGAAAAGAGGTTATTTGATATTATCTCGTTAGACGAATGAAGGACACATGTTTATGAAAATGCCAAGTTATTTAAAGAAAAAGTTAAAAGATGGCATGACAAGAGAATTCAAAAACGGGAATTCAATGTGGGAGACCTAGTTCTTTTGTACAATTCTCACTTCAGATTTTTTGCAGAAAACTTCTCTCCAAATGGGAAGGCCCCTACGTTGTCGTGGAGGTCTATCGCTCCGGTGCTATTAAGATTAAAACTTCGAAGGCAAAAATTCGAGAGTGGTAAATGGGCAAATAATTAAATACTATATCTCAGGTAAGCCCATCAATGTTGAAACTGATATTATTCAAGTTATGACTCCGAAAGAACACATAAGAGAGACCTTCCGGAACACTCCAGAAAGCTGAAAAGGGGTAGGTATGTGATACGGTATGTAAACCGACTCCAAAAATTCCGAAAAATGTGTTCTGTCAGTTTTGGTAATTTAGAAAAATTACAAAAATAAAAACGAGTCAGGGGGACCCACAGGGGAGCCACAAGGCAACAGGGTGGGCCTACCCCCCTGGGCATGCCCTGGTAGCTTGTGGGACCCTCGTGTGCCTCCCAGACTCTGTTTTCTCCCCGAATACGTATTCTGACCTAGAAAAAATCATTATATATACTCCCGTGTGTTTTGACCACCGCATCGCAAGTTTCTCCTCTGTTCTTTTTTCGGGCTGTTTTCTGACAAATTTTCTCAAGGTGTGGAAGCTATGTCTTTGTCCTCCTCCAAAACATGGATGGCCAAGCCTGGTTGTTACACATGGAACTTGAGCGAGAAGGATCTGAGGAGGTTATCTCGAGAGAGGAGCCTATGGACTTTATGGAAGTGCACCCCCTGCTTCCGAACGCGGGACGCTAGCAGGCATCTCCACTTCTCCGAACCCTTGTCCACCAATCAGGAGGAGAGCTCAGCTAGCTCAAGAGGCGCAAGGTGAATCTACCCCGAGGAGGCCCCTCGGCAGGTTACATGCAAACAACTTTCACAATTTGATTCACAATTATGGAGTTGAGAATATTTCTCGCTCACATATACCGTCCAATTGGGACATCTCTCGTCCAAGTGAAAGTGATGCAGGAAAAAGCTCTTGGTGGCTGGAGAATAAACATATTATGGTGGAAGTACAAAAGAACACTACAATGATTCAACAATTACTCCATGAGATGAGGGAATTAAGGGCTATCCTGTTATCCATTGTGAAGGACCAACCCACATCATCAACACCACAATCACCCAAGAAGGACGCTTGAGTACATGGGTATGGACACCACCCTTAGCTTGTTACAAGCTTGGGAATCACCATCACTTTTGCTATTATCATCTATTTTAGTTCTATCCTTAGTTATGTCGTGATATAGAGAAATAAAATTTCAGATTTTCTTTGCTTAGAGTTTTGCTTTGAGTTCTAGCTATCTTTGTAATCGAGTATGAGAGTTATAAAATAAAGATTTGTTTGAGGTTGCTTACTTTACTCTCATGCATCAATCATAGCAATGAAATAAAAGAAATAGAAAGATCATATGCTAATCCCATGGGGAGTAATGACTTCACATAAAATAAGTATGCTAGATAAAACTTGTTGGGAATAAAACAAACATAGCATTAGTCACTGATACAATCTATGCAAGATTATGATGGAGAAGAGGAGATTCACATACAAATACACTATCTTGGACATCTTTTATGATTGTGAGCCCCCACCAAATATTATATAATGATCGACTGTTGATGTTGGACATGAAAGACAACGTAATGATTATGTTTGTTTACATCCACATAGAAGTTATATTGTCATGGATCCTTTAACATGTGATGCTTGCTTTAGATCTCTTGCTAGCCAAAGAATATTTTCCACACCAAGTAGAGATACTACTTGTGCGTCCATAACCCCTTAAACCTAGTTTCTCTCCATGAGAGTCCACCATATCTACCAATGGATTGAATAAGATCCTTCAAGTAAGTTGTCATCGGTGCACGAAGCAATAAAAATTGCTCTTAAATATGTATGATCTTTTATTGTAAGGGAAAATAAACTTTGTACGATCTTGTGATAGCAAAGAAATAAAAGCGGCAGATTGCATAATAAAGTTTTCTATCATAAGGGGCAATATAAAGTGACGTTCCTTTCCATTAAGAGTTTGCACATCCAACATTAAAAAGCGCATGACAACCTCTGCTTCCCTCTGCGAAGGGTATATCTTTTAGTTTCATGTATTTACTTCTACATAAGAGTCAATAATGTTTTTTTTCCTTTTGCTACCTAATAATTCTATAGTTGGCAAGCATTATGTGTTGAGGAAAGATCCAGATATGTATATCAAGTTGGATGTAGGTGATCATGATTCATTATTGTTGACATTATCCTTGAGGTAAATGAGTTGGGTGGCAATTACTTTGAAGTCCCCATCTTCCTATGTGTATGATGGAAAGATTAGCTCCAAAAATATGCAATGAGTGTCATCAATCATATAAGACTAATTGATAGTTGAGTATGTGAACTTGCTTGAATAAAAGCTCTTACATAGACTCTTCTCTAGAATATGATGAATTATGATTGTCTCAATGACTAAGAACATAGTTTGTTGATTGTCAATAAAGATTATGCTTCATTACTTCAATAATTGTGGATAGATTGTTACTTGTTCATGAGAAGTTATATGATGAAAAACTTGGTGCTATGTTAATATTCATGATGCTCCCATGTAACAGCCCGAGACCGACGCTCTAGAGGATTCCCGTTTTATTCCGTCAGCATGTGATTCATTTGTTTGTAGCATTCATCATCGCTTTATTCGCATCATCCGCATTGCATCGTCACTCCGTTGCCATCGTTTTTGAAAATGTGTGTCCGTTCGTAGTTGTCGGTTCTTCCCGTCCTCGTCGTTGACCGTTTCGAGACCAACCACACACGCACGCGCCCGCGGCATCAGTAAAATATCGTTTTTAAAAGTGCAAATAAAAATTCCTTGGAATGGGTTGAAAGTTGGCACGCGGTCTTAATATATTGTAGGTAGACCGCCTGCCAAATTTCATCACGTTCGGAGGTCGTTTGATACCGAAACCATTAAACATATAGCGGCATTTTAGCCAGTCAAACGCCGGACGTTTCGGTATTTTAAAAACTTTGTGCCGGCCCGCAATCCTCTCTCTTCTCTCAGCCCAACCCCCCTACATAGCCCACTAACCCCCACCACTTCCGGACCGTCCGATCGACATCGAACGGTCCGAAAACGGAGCAAATCCCCTAACCCTAGCCTCTTGTCTATAAATGGACACCCAACCTGCCATTTTTGGACACCCCTAGCCTCCACCTACCTCCAGCCGCCACCACTCCTCGAAATCCGCGTCGGCCGAAACCTCCTCTGCCACTTGACGCCACCGCAGCCATCGTCCCGGCCAACCACAGCGCGCCACGTCGCCCCGAGCCTCCTCTCCAGCCAACCAGCGGCCACCGCATCGCACAGCCAGCCTCCCCACCAGCCGCGACCCGCCACGCCCATCCGGGGCCAGCCCGGGCCCGAATCCATCGCCGCCGTGCCCGAGGAGCGCCCGAGCTCCCGCGACCACCGGGCTCTCCCTCGCACCCAATGATTTCCTCGTCGCCCTCGACCCTGCCACCTCGAGGCCAGACCCTCGTCGCCACCCCTCGCCGGAGATAGGTCGGACCTCCGCCCCTCGCCTCTCTCTCCCATTCCCCATCTCCCTCTCACTATTTCTCTCTTGTCTCTCTATTCCCCCGTACAGATCCGCCATGGCCGCCGTCGTCCCGTCTTCGGATCGAGGTTCCGTCGCCGAAACTGGACGGATCCGGGAGACCCCATCGTGGATCCGGCCTCCCTTGTCTCCCTCGACATTTCAGAGCCCTACTTTGAAGCTCCCGTCGCCGCCATGAACTTCCCGCCACCGCTGCTTCCTGTGCGAGCGGGAGGACAAGGACGCCCGATCGAGCGCACACGCAAGCTCGTGTTGACCGCGAGTGGGCCACGACCCAGCGTCCCAGGCCCGTCGCCCGAAGCTGGCCCAGCTCCGCCTCTGCCCCGCCTGGCCTCCTCCACCATATGGGCCTAAGGCCCGCGAGGTGAGCCTCGGCCTGCCCGTCCCCATGCCTATATGGCGCCCATGTGTCGCATAGCAATGTTGCACTCAGTTCCAGACCTGGGCTAGATTCCAAATTTGCCCCGCATATTTTTTTTTTCTATGCGCTGCGAATTTAGCAATTTCCTAGGGAATTACAGATTTGCATAAAGTCCTCCATGTTCATGCATATAATAACTCATTCACCGTGCATCACATGTAAAAGCTTTATATATGAAAAATATTCATAATTTTTTGTAGATTAATAATATGCAACTTTCATCCATGTTTAAAAAAGTTTAACTTGTTGTTTGCTTAAATTTGCATAAATGCCATGCAAAAATGGTTTTTATCATAACTAAATAACCGTAGCCCCAAATTAAATGATCTTTATATGTAACTTGACTAGAAAAACGTGTAGAATCACAAGGTGGTATTATTTTTTCAATTTAATAACTACAAAATATGTGATAGGAAGATCTGTATCAAACTCAAAATATGCATATGGGATCGTTTCGGAAATGCTATATGTTGCTTCCGGCCTCATTTAAAATGCCTAGTTGATGTAGTTGTTCATGCTTCACCTCTTGCCATGATAAACAACATTTAAAATGACTGTTTAGTTAAACAACACTAACCGCATTTCTCGAAATATGGAGAGTTATTATTTTGTTATGTGCATGTTCCCCTTCTCCATTTAAATTTCTTAATTCCATCTTCACATTATGCCATGACCATTCATGTTAAACAACATTTATTGATGAGTACCTAAACGAGAGTGAAATAAATAATTCGAATGTGGAGTTTCGTCAATATGAAACTCGTTACATATTCAACTTCACTTAATTTGTAGTGTTTGATTGTTGTGCTTGCCATGTCATGCATATTTAAACTTGACATGCATCATCCTTGTTTGTGCATCATGTCATGAATATGTTGTGGTGTTTATCATGTCATTTGTTTATTTCCGGATTTGCCTCTCCTTGCTACAGTTCTGAAAGTGTGTCGGATTGTGAGGATTCGTTCGACTACGCCCGTTCGTCTGCTTCACGGATTCGTTCTTCTTCCAAGCGGGATCTCAGGCAAGATGAACATTTCCCTGGATACCACTACTATCATTGCCATGCTAGTTGTCTCGTTTCTATCGCTATGTCTCGCTACCTACCACTTGTTTGTCAAGCCTCCCAAAATGCCATGCCTCTAACCCTCCACATCCCAGCAAACCATTGTTTGGCTATGTTACCACTTGCTCAGCCCTTCTAATAACATTGCTAGTTGCAGCTGCAGGTTGTTTCCATGTGCCAACATGGATATTTTTGAGATATCACAATATTATTGCTATTTATTTTAATGCACATTATCGGTGTACTAAAGTTTGGGCCTTTTAGTACCCCATACTTGTGCACGGGAGGTTGTAGCCACACCAGCGGCAAGGCCTGCCGGGGGACAGCTGAATGCAAGTGCAAGACTATCAAGAAGGCATTCAGGTCAATAATCAGAAGACAGAAGACCGAAGGCTGGGATCCCGGCAAGATGCTTGCCAGGATGGCTAGCGAAGACCCGGCAAGACTCGCACCCGGCAAGACCTCGCCACCCTGCCACCGCTCCAGCGCAGCGACCAGCCTGTCAGACGGGTTTTGTCCTCCTGGGTGCGTGTCAAGGCGCTAACGGCGGATGGGGTTAAGCGGTGTTGATGGGACAAGCTCTTTTCCCGTCCCCAAGAAGCTAAGGGACACCTAAACGGAGCATTTAATGCGTTTGTCCTAAGTCGTCAGTATTAGGTATGATAATACTGTAGCAACATTACACCTCTTGTACTTCGCCACTGTTGGTGACCCCTTCGACGTATAAAAGGAGGCCCAAGGCGTAGCTACAGAGGAAGAGGACCTTCTGGCCCATTCTGCATGCGTAGCTGCTGCTCGAACATACTGTTCATCGCAAGCGCTCCTGGAGCTTGAGCTTAAACACATTCAATACAACCAACGCAAGAGTAGGGTTTTACGCTTCTCAGCGGCCCGAACCTGGGTAAAAATCCCTTGCGTTGCTCGCTAGATCTGCTCTTTGTGCAAACCTTTTTCCCTGCCGAACCGTAAAAGGTGTCGTACGCCGACATCTTTGGCGCGCCAGGTAGGGGGCAAGGGTTGCGTGAACCTGATCTAGCGATCGGCGCGCTAGTTTCTTCATCATCTTCATCGCCATGGCTCCCAAGAAGAAGGGTTTTACGGCAGTTGGTCCATCCACGTCTGGTATCCCTGTAGCTACACGGTTGGGTGACGGTGTGGACGCAGGCGGAGGAGGCGGAGGGCTTGAGCCTCCACGACGTTCTGGTGATCAAAGCCAGGCGAGCGGCGTCGTTCGCAGCGGCAACGGCAAACCGCGCGCCGCCAGATCTAAGGACGGAGTTGTGCTGCCTACGGGTGGCGTAGCAAACTCCACGGACAGAAGGGCGCCTTCTAAGACACCCACGCTGGCGCATGCGCCGCGGCCTTCTCAGGTCACGCGCGATGAACAGCGCCGCGACGTTGGTGGTTCTAAGCGTCCCCAAGAAAAGACCCCTGAGCATCACTCCCGAGATTCACGGGGCCAGCATGCACGCCAAAATACTGGTGGAAGCGGCGCGCGGTCGCGGGACCATGATGGAGCTCCTTCTAACACGGTTAGGAGTCAGAGCACCTCACATTCCTCGCACCTTTCGCCGCCGCCTACACCAGCAGAAGCGTTGGCACGAGCGCAGCTGCTCCTGAATTTTCCTCCTACTGCGGAGAAGCTCGAAGAATGGAGAGCTGCCATTCAGAGCCTCGTCGGCTTCGCTAATGAAGATAGGCCACAGCAGGCGGAGCCTTCGCGGCGGCAGTCTATCGAGCCGGCGCACGCCGATGGCGAAAAGACTCGAGGCGGTACGACCACGATGCACTCTCCTCCACGGCAGCAACAGCGGTCGCTGACTTGACAGATCGACGCCTGTGATGACGATTCAACGGCGTCGTCTGATCCGCGAACCCGCCGCGATCAACGTCAAGTTCTTCGGGAACGAAGCAAAGAAGACGCTCGGACTACCATCGAGCGGCGGCAGGAAGCGCGCCACCAATCTGATAGGCGCGCAGGACCCACTGTAGACAAGCATGCGCCAGGGTATCCTGGTGACCTACCTTATGAGGTGGGTTGTCCAGCTTTTACCCGTGAGCTGCGACGAGTCCAGTGGCCCAATTCCCGAACGTTCAAGCTGGAGGTCCCGGAGAAATATGACGGCAAGACTCACCCGTCGGAGTTCTTGAGCGTCTACACCATTGCGGTGCAGGCTGTCGGGGCTCGCGACGACAAGATACTCGCCAACTACTTCTCGTTGGTACTTAAACCCAACGTCAGGTCGTGGTTGATGCATCTGCCAGAGAATTCCATTTCTTCCTGGGCAGATTTGTGTCATGAGTTTGTTGGCGCCTTTACCGGAGGCCACCAAGCTCCTGGCCAGGAAAGTGATTTGCATCTCATCACCCAGAAAGAGGGCGAAACTTTGCGCAAGTACATACAGAGATTCAGCCGTATACATCACAACATCCCAGACGTTCATCCTGCCGTAGTTGTCAGCGCGTTCCATCAGAACGTGCGCAACCGCAGGATGCGCGAAGAGCTGGCAATGAACAAAGTCAGGGATGTTGCCGAGCTCTATGCTCTGGCTGATAAGTGTGCTCGAGATGAAGAAGGGAGGAGATTCCCCGGCGAGGATGCTGGCGCAGGAATCGACTCTGACGACGAAGACGCCGCCGCCCCGGCAAAGAAAGGCCGGCGGCGTAACAGGAAACGCAAGGGCAAGGCCGTGCTTGCTGTCGAGGAATCCGGCAACCCCGACACCGCCAAGAAGGCCAAGGTTGACGGCCCTGGCAAGGAGGTTGCCGGGTGCGCCTCCTGTCAGGCCTTGGCGGCTGCCGACAAGCCGGAGAGCTCCAACAAGCAGTACTGCAAGATCCACCACACCAAGGGCCATGATCTCCAAAACTGCCGGCAAGTTGAGCAGCTTGTCGAGAGGCAGAAAGCTGAGTACGAAAGGCGAGATAAGGAGAAGGCTCAGGATGGCGCAGAGGGGTCCGGCAAGAAACGCGGTGGCCGAGGAGGTCGCCGCGGCAAGGCCAAGCAACAGAAGGAGAGGCCCGCTCGAGGCCGCGACAAGCAAGAGGGGGATGACGATGACAACGAAGAGGACGACGAGTCCAGCGAGCAGGAATTTCAAAAAGCTATAGACACCATGTGCATTGACGGGGGCGCCTCGTTGCATTCCTCCCACCGCCGACTTAAACAGTGGGCGCGCGAGGTTAATGCTACAGAGCCATCTGTCGATGCCCGGAAACCATTGAAATGGTCCAGCACGCCTATCATTTTTGACGCTGCGGATCACCCTGATCGCACAACTGCGGTCGGGTGTCTGCCATTGTTGGTTTCGCCAACGATTCGCAACCTCAAAGTGACAAAAATGTTAGTTGACGGTGGGGCCGGTTTGAACTTGATCTCACCCGATGTGATCAAAAGGTTGCAAATTCCTGATGAAGATCTCGAGGAAACGGGCACGTTTCAAGGGATCAATCCAGGAAGGAGCCAGCCGAAGGGTAAGATCACACTACCAGTAACATTTGGTAGTGACCTGAACTTCAGGACAGAGAAGATTGTTTTCGACGTCGCCAAGATTCCATTGCCATATAATGGGATCCTCGGTCGTCCAGCGCTGGCCAAGTTCATGGCGGCATCGCACTACGCTTATAATACATTGAAGATGCCCGGGCCGATGAGCGTCATCACTATCAACTCCGACAAGAAGGATGCGCTTATCTGCACCGACCAACTTTACCGGGAGGCAGTTGCAGCATCTGCCGCCAAGGCACTTGCACCTGCCGCTGAAGCTCCCGGGGGGAAGAAGACCGGCAGGACCTCTAGCACACACTCCGGCAAGCGCACCTCCTCGGAGTGCTGCGCTCCTGTTGAGGATGTGCCAGAGAGCTCCACCGGCAAGAGCAAGAAATCCAAGGCAGCTCCACCAGAAACTAAGAAGGTGCCCGTCAAGGAGGATGGTACGGGAGGAACTTTCACCATAAGTTCCACCCTCGACGACAAATAGGAAAGCGCGCTCATTACCTTCCTGCGGGCGAATGTCGATGTGTTTGCATGGCAACCATCTGATATCCCCGGTGTTCCCTGGGAGGTGATTGAGCACCACCTTGTTGTCTGTCCTCATGCCCGGCCCGTCAAGCAGAAGGTTAGGAAGCAGGCTTTGGAGCGGCAACAATTAATTGCCGAAGAAATCAAGAAATTGGAAGCGGCAGGTTTGGTAAGAGGAGTGCTCCATCCAACATGGTTGGCCAATCCAGTTGTAGTGCGCAAGGCGAATGGAAAATGGAGGCTGTGTATTGATTATACAGATATCAATAAAGCCTGTCCAAAAGATCCTTTTCCCTTGCCGCGCATCGACCAGATTGTGGACTCCACTGCCGGCTGTGATTTGCTATCATTTCTTGACACTTATTCAGGATATCATCAAATCTTCATGGCTAAGGAAGACGAAGAGAAAACCGCCTTTATCACCCTGTGTGGTACGTATTGCTTCTTGCGTATGCCTTTTGGGTTGAAAAGTGTTGGTTCAACGTTTGCAAGAGCGGTTCAGATTGGTTTTGAGCCCTAGCTGCATAGAAATATGGAAGCTTATATGGATGACATAGTGGTCAAAACCAAGGACAAAGCAACGCTCATACAAGATTTAGAAGAGACATTTGCAAATCTGCGCAAGATCAATTTGAAGCTCAATCCTGAGAAGTGTGTGTTTGGCATTCCGTCCGGCAAGCTTCTCGGGTTCTTTGTATCTCAGCATGGGATCGAGGCGAATCCTGACAAGATCAAGGCAATTGAGCAGATTGAAGCGCCAAGACGTGTCAGGGATGTGCGTCGTCTTGCCGGCTGCGTTGCTACTCTGAGTAGGTTCATCTCCAGATCTGCTGAGCGCGCCCTGCCCTTTTTCAAAATTTTGAAAAAGGCAGGTCCAATGAGATGGACTCCGGAAGCGGAGGCAGCGCTGCAGGATTTGAAGAGGTACCTCTCCTCTCCGCCAACACTAGTCGCACCTAAACCACAAGAGCCGTTGTTGCTATACCTGGCGGCAACGAATCAAGTGGTTAGTGTTGCGTTAGTGGCGCAGAGAGAAGCCGACGAAGAAGTAGCGGTGGAGGCAGGACCGTCAAGCGACGAGCTGGGATCTTCCCCAGCAGAGCCTGGTGCTGATAAAGCAGGATCTGTGCAGTCAAATGAAGCGACACAGAAGAAGAAGATGGTGCAGCGCCCAGTTTATTTTGTCAGCTCCCTTTTGCAGGGGGCTAGGTCAAGATACTCTGGCGTGCAGAAGTTGCTCTTCGGCCTCCTTATGGCCTCGAGGAAGCTGTGCCATTATTTTCAGGCACATGAGATCACTGTCGTCACTCGCTTTCCATTGCAGCGGATTTTGCGAAATCCAGATGCGACCGGCAGGATTGTGGAGTGGGCGTTGGAACTGTCAAGTTTTGGTCTCAAGTTTGAAAGTATTTCAACCATTCAGAGCAGAGCTTTGGCGGAGTTCATTGCGGAATGGACCCCAACGCCAAACGAAGAGATTCCGGAGACAACTCTCCCCAGCAAGGAGATGGATCAAGAGTGGATTATGTATTTTGATGGGGCTTTCTCGCTGCAAGGCGCCGGTGCTGGCGTGCTGCTTGTCGCACCCACCGGAGAGCACCTCAAATATGTAATTTAGATGCACTTTCCTCGGGAGAGATCGACAAATAACACTACAGAGTATGAAGGGCTGCTTGCCGGTCTTAGGATCGCGGCGGACCTTGGAATTAAGAAGCTCATCGTCAGAGGTGATTCGCAGCTTGTCATCAAGCAGGTGAATAAAGATTATCAGAGCCCGCTGATGGAAGCTTACGTAGATGAAGTGAGGAAGTTGGAGGAGCGCTTTGACGGTCTACAAACAAAGCATGTTCCTCGTGCGGAAAACAGCATTGCTGATGACTTGTCAAAGCACGCTGCTCTTAAGTTACCTGTGGAACCAGGAACTTTTGTCCTCCGATTGACTCAACCATCCGTAACACCATCGATGGGACAAGAAAAAAGGAGGAAGTTGAGTTCCGGCAAGTATTTTCCGGCAGAGCTCCCAGAGGCCGCTGGCAAAGAAGTTGCCGGGAACGACACCAAGCTTGCCGGTGAGCGAGAGGCTCCGGCAGGGCCTCAAGCTCTTGCCGTAGAGACAAACGCTCCCGCCGAGCTCGCCGGGGAGCAACAGGCTCCGGCAGGGCCTCGAGCCTTTGTTGTAGAGACAGACGCTCCCATGGCAGAGGACATGCCTCCCCAGGCTCCAGCATGGGCACAGCACATCGTCCATTTCCTTCAAACAGGAGAACTCCCCAAAGAACAGGAAGAAGCGGAGAAAGTAGCCCGTCGGTCTAATATGTACCAGTTTGTGGACAATGTCTTGTACAGAAAGAGGCCGAACGGTGTGAAATTGAAGTGCATTCCTCGGGAGGATGGACTGGAGCTGTTGGCAGAGATACATGGAGGCATATGTTGTTCCCACATAGGATCAAGAGCTCTTGTTGGTAAGACATGCCGGCAAGGTTTCTTTTGGCCCACTACTCTCCAGGATGCAACTGCACTATAACCAAGTGTGAAGCGTGCCAGTTCCATTCAAAGAAATTGCATCAACCAGCTCAAGCTCTTCAGACAATCCCTCTCTCCTGGCCGTTTTCGGTCTGGGGGCTCGACATTTTGGGCCCTTTCCCCCATGCTACCGGGGTCTTTGAGTACTTGTACGTCGCAATCGACAAGTTCACAAAGTGGCCGGAAGTGGAAGCGGTGAGGAAGGTGACAGCACAATCAGCCGTCAAGTTCTTCAAAGGACTAGTTTGCCGTTTTGGTGTACCAAACAGGATCATCACCGACAACGGTACACAGTTCACGAGCCACACCTTCATGCAGTACGTCCAAGACCTTGGCGGCAAAATCTGTTTTGCTTCTGTTGCTCATCCAAGGAGCAATGGCCAGGCGGAAAGGGCAAATGCTGAAGTGTTGCGAGGTCTTAAAACAAGAACTTTCGACAAGCTGCGCAAGTGCGGAAGACTCTGGATTGATGAGCTGCCGGCGGTTCTTTGGTCAATCAGAACGACACCAAATCGAGCCACCAGCCAGACACCCTTCTCCCTAGTGTACGGGGCGGAAGCAGTTCTCCCCACGGAACTCACATACGGGTCACCTTGAGTGCTCGCCTATGATGAGCTTGAGCAAGAGCAGTTGCGGCAAGATGACGTTACGCTCCTTGAGGAAGATCGTCTTCAGGCTGCTGTGCGAGCTGCACACTACCAGCAAGCCTTGCGCCTCTACCATAGCCGCAAGGTTCATGCCCGAAGCCTTGAGGAAGGCGACCTTGTTCTTCGGCGCGTTCAGTCGGCCAAGAATTCCAACAAGTTGACGCCGAAGTGGGAAGGCCCTTATCGGGTAGTACGAGTCACCAGGCCTGGCGCAGTCCGCCTGGAGACCGAAGATGGCGTTCCAGTGAGCAATTCCTGGAATATCGAACATCTTCGTAGGTTCTATCCATAAGGCGCGGTTGCCGGGTCTCCCGGCAACCACCTTTTGTATGAGTCTTGCCGCCAAGGCATGTAATCCTATGTATAAAGCCAGGCGCAGACCCTGTGCATAGTTGAATAAGCTTAAGTGTTTTACAGTTCTTGTCGATTTCCATGTTTATCTATATGCATGTTTATCTGAGACATTGTATGACACCTGCTTCCGGTAAGCATTAACGAACCGCCAAGGTTCCATATCTCTATTTTCCCTTCTTTCTTTTTCTCAAAGGACAGAAGGTTCCCTCGCATGCAAGTTTGCCGGGGGGAATAATGGTATGGATACCGACAAGCGACGTTCAAGGTTGACATCTTGCCGGAAGGAATACAGCAACGAAAAGCTAAGTTGCAGAAACTTTAAACAAATTTTTGTTTCGTAAGATTATTCTCCTTGAACGATCTCGGCCTATGTATGGGAAACCTGCACGCGAAGGAAACTTGTCATGATCGGTTGCGCCCTTATTTTGTTTCGAGTCCGCTCAACAGTTTAAGTGGCTGCACTGAAAACGTCAAGGTTTGTTGCCGGTAGCGGCACCTCTAGCAGGCTGCTAAAGTCCCGCACCTAGCGCTCGCGGCAAGGGTGCGCGCGCCGGCAAGTTTCCAATAAAGCGTAGGGCATGTACCATACAGGAAGAAATCAGACAAGGGAAATAGCATACATTCATCCAGAGCATAGCAAGTTATATTACATTAATAGCTGTCGCGATTCTAACATAAGACAAAATTGTCTTTGGCATGGAATGGTGGTGACAACAAGAAGTGAAGCGGCTAGTCCCTGCGTTGGCCTTCGACCCTCTTGACTTGGTTCACCTTGTCGACGATGGGCGCGACAAGTTCTTCGAGTGCCTTGAGGTCCACATCCTTCGGCAAGCGGTCGAGAACGTTGGTGAGGTTAATGCCAGGGTTCTTGTGCACCACTTTGATGAGCACCTTGAGGAGGACGGCCCGGCAGAGTTTGCGGGATTCGTTGGCCAGATGGGTTGCTCGATCAGAGTGGAGCAGCTTGAGTGCGTCAATCATGCCCTCGAAAAACAAGGTCACCTTGGCGCTCGGAGACACCCTTTCATCAGAAGAATACCTGAAGTTCTGCAGGCCCATGGAGGATAGTTCCACTGCAAGCCTTTCTGCAACATCGACTAGGCATTCAGTCTAGATCTTGACGCCTTTCTCGAAGTCATTATAGGTGGCAGCAGCACTCTTGAGCAGATCCTTCTCATTCTGGAGATCTTTGATCAGGGCCTTCTCACGAGCCCTGCTATTCTCAAGAGTCTCATTCAATGTGGCCAGCTTCAGCGTCAGATCGGCGATGGATTCATTGGCTGAGGTGAGTTGCTTGGTCTTGTCGGATATGGCGACTTGCATCTCCCCCAGGCTGTAGAGAGTCTTCTCTCTTTCGGCATTGAGCGTCGAGATCTTCTTGCCGTGATCCTCAAGGTCCGCCTCCAGCCTCTTCACCTTATCATCAAGCTCGTTCTTGGCGGCCTCCGCAGCTTCGGCAGCATTGACGGCTTCCTTCAGCTTGCCGGCGTGGTCTGTGGCCAGAGCCTCGAGGGCTTCCTTGTGTTTCTGCTCCAGCTCCTGGGTTCGCTACGCGACAAGCTTTTCAATTTCTTCATCTTTGCTGCGAAGCTTGTCGGCAAGCGCCTTCTCGCGAGCGACAAGGTCCTCCTCATGAGCATCGAGCCCGACACGACGCTCTGTTAGGCGAGCTTCCTCTGCAGCGGCCTGTTGTGCGGCCTCCTCTTGTGCCTTCTCTACATCAGACTGCTTCATGAGGAGCTCGTTCCATTTTTGATTCAGCTGCTCTTGACTCGCCTTCAGCTCTTGAAAGGCCTCGGCATACCAGACTTATGTTTCCTTGACGCGCTTGTGGAAATCTACCTCCGCTACTTCGACAACTGCTGCCCTGGAGACCAGCTTCTCTTTCCGGGTGCGGTGAAGCGCTTGGAGCTTCTGAAAGTTGTTGCTCATGGCCTGGAGGAGCTTTTCTTCTTCGGATTTGCTACTGCTGGTGTGTGGCTCGTCGACAATCTCGAGCCCAGCAGCGGCGATGACGTCTTCGTCAAAGATTTCCCCTTCAGTTGGCACTCCAATGCCTGTCGTTCCTGGTATGTTGACGAACAGGTTGTCGCCAACCTTGAGGTATCTGCTTGAAGAGGGGGCTTCAGATGTTGACGGCTGATCCTCAACAGCCGCCTCACTGGCAACTGGGGGCTCCGTGGCCGGCGTAGCGCCTGGCGCTCCTGCGGCAGGAATGCCGTCAGTGTGGTCACCGGTTACCTTGTCGGCCCTCTCAGCAGACTCCTTGGTGGCCTTTTCCTGTGCGGCCTTGGCGGCCTCGGCGGCAGCATCCTTGGCGGCCTCGGCGACAGCATCCTTGGCGGCCTTGTCAACGGCAACTCTGTCGGCCTCGGCGGCAGCATCCCTGGCGGTCTCTGATACGTCTCCAACGTATCTATAATTTTTGCTTGTTCCATGCTGTTATATTATCATTCTTGGATGTTTTACAATCATTTTACTACAACTTTATATTATTTTTGGGACTAACCTATTAACCTAGAGCCCAGTGCCAGTTTCTGTTTTTTCCTTGTTTTTGAGTTTTACAGAAAAGGAATATCAAACGGAGTCCAAACGGAATAAAAATTTACGGTGATTTTTTATGGACCAGAAGAGACCCACGGAGCATCGGAGTTGGGCCAGAAGAGCCACGAGGCAGCCACAAGCCACAGGGGCGCCCCCCCCCCTAGGGCGCGCCCCCCTGGCTTGTGACTCCCTCGTGGCCCCCCAGGACTTGTTTCCACCGCCATAAATTCCTATAAATATAGAAACCTCCGAAAATAAACCTAGATCGGGAGTTCCGCCGCCGCAAGCCTCCAGAGCCACGAAAAACCAATCGGGAGCCCGCTCCGGCACCCTGCCGGAGGGGAAAACCATCACCGGAGGCCATCTTTATCATCCCGACGCTCTCCATGACGAGGAGGGAGTAGTTCACCCTCGGGGCTGAGGGTATGTACCAGTAGCTATGTGTTTGATCTCTCTCTCTCGTGTTCTTGAGATGGCACGATCTTGATGTACCGCGAGCTTTATTAATATAGATGAATCATATGGAGTGTTTCCCCTCTCTATCTAGTTGTGATGAATTGAGTTTTCCCTTTTGAAGTTTACTTATCGGATTGAGTCTTTAAGGATTTGAGAACACTTGATGTATGTTTTGGTGATCAACTTGTGGGTTCCGTGACCTTGGGAATCTATGCAAAGGGGTTGGCACACGTTTTCGTCTTGACTCTCCGGTAGAAGCTTTGGGGCACTCTTTGAAGTTCTTTGTGTTGGATTGAATAGATGAATCTGAAATTATGTGATGCATATCGTATAATCAAACCCACGGGTACTCGAGGTGACATTGGGGTATCTAGGTGACATTAGGGTTTTGGTTGATGTGTATCTTAAGGTGTTATTTTAGTACGAACTCTAGGGCTGTTCGTGACACTTATAGGGATAGCTCATAAGATTGATCGGAAAAGATAACTTTGAGGTGGTTTCGTACCCTACAATAATTTCTTCCTGTGTTCTCCGCTATTTGTGACTTTGGAGTGAACTCTTTGTCGCACGTGAGGGATTTACATATGATTCAACTATGTTAGTATTGTTGAGAGAACTTGCACTAGTGAAAGTATGAACCCTAGGCCTTGTTTTCAAGCATTGCAATACCGTTTTTGCTCACTTTTGTTACTTGCTACCTTGCTGTTTTTATATTTTCAGATTACAAAAACCTATATCTACCATCCATATTGCACTTGTATCACCATCTCTTCGCCAAACTAGTGCACCTATACAATTTACCATTGTATTGGGTGTGTTGGGGACACAAGAGACTCTTTGCTATTTGATTGCAGGGTTGCTTGAGAGAGACCATCTTCAACCTACGCCTCCCACGGATTGATAAACCTTAGGTCATCCACTTGAGGGAAATTTGCTACTGTCCTACAAAACTCTGCGCTTGGAGGCCCAACACGAGTCTACAAGAAGAAGGTTGTGTAGTAGACATCAAGCTCTTTTCTGGCGCCGTTGCCGGGGAGGCTAGGTAAGCGGCACTCACATCCCGTCAACGAAGCTCTTTTCTGGTGCCGTTGCCGGGGAGGTGAGTGCTTGAAGGTATATCTTTAGATCTTGCAATTGAATCTTTTAGTTTCTTGTTTTATCACTAGTTTAGTCTATAAAAGAAAATTAAAAAAATGGAATTGAGGTTGCCTCATATGCTTCATCTTTTTAATATCTTTCGTGAAAATGATGGAAAGGAAAATTGTGCTCAAGTGTTAGAAGAAGAAGTTATTAAAATGTTTGGCACTAAATCTTTGTATAATGAGCATGATTGCAATGTTGTTAGTATGAATTCCTTGACTATTCATGATGCTAATGATATGCAAAGCTACAAGCTTGGGGATGCTATGTTTGATGAAGATGATATGTTTAGTCCCCCAAGTTTTGATGAGCAAATTTATTATGATGAAAGCATTCCTCCTATTTATGATGATTATTGTGATGACAGCGCTGCCGGCCTCCGCCGCGAGATTCGCCTCTTCCGCCCTGTTGGCGATATACGCCACTTCTTCCTCAGTGGTGGGGCGGATGAGGTTCGCTTCTTCCCGGGTGGCCTTCTCTGACAAGTTGTCAAAGAATTCTTGTGCCTGCTTTGCGGATGGCTTGTCCCAAGTTCCATCAAGGCCGTGAGCATTACACACCGGCATCATGGTGATGATTGAGGCCAAGGCGGAGTTGATGCACAGAGGAATTACGCCAGCCGGCAACTTGTATCTCGCGTCAGACCTGAACAGTTTTTGGCAGAGAGCTGTGTGCTGCATGACCGTCAAGTTGTTATTCAACCCAGGGCGCAGCCTCATGATATCTGCCGCATTCCGGAACTCCCAGGCTGGTCTCCCTTTGTTCTGAAGAGGGGCGATGCGCCGGCGAAGGAAATCGGCGCCAATCATCTCTATTGTGAGCCCGGCAACTCTGAGGCGGTGAATCCTGGTAACTGCAATTGTGAGCTTCTCATCTTGAGGATCGAGGGCACTCCAATTGTTACCGCACGCCATCTTTGTTTGTCGAGGCAAACAGAAGGGTTGAGGGTCTTTCTCCTGAATCCATCACCACTTGGCTCGCCATTCTTCCCACTTCTCGCGGTAGACCCCGTCTGGGTATATCTCTTTGTTCCATGCCCTTGGAATCCAGGTGATAGAACCAGACAGGGCTTCTCCCTTTTGAATGCGGGGAACGAAATAATGGCGGAAGAGGGCTATGCTAGGGACTACTCCGGCAAAAATTTCACAAAGATGGGCAAAGACTGACATGCATGTCACGGCATTCGGCGTAAAATCCAAGAGATTGAAGCCGTATGTGAACATGATGTCGACGAAGAAATCAGAAAACGGGGGGTAGAGCCCGCAGTAAAAATAATTGGCAAAGAAGTGGAATTTATCTGGGCCACCCTTGGAGGAACCTGGGCTCACGCGAGTAGCAGGATGAGCCTTCGTCTCCTTCGCCCACATGCACAGGTATCGGTCCTTCAGAGCGCTCGCATCGAGCGCCGGAGGAAAGACGGCGTGCTTCCTCCACATCTTCACCAGTTCGCTCTCCAGGACGGCGGCTTTCACATCCTTGCCCTTGCTCGCCTTGGGCGGCATGGCGGCTGTGAGAGCAGAGGCTGAGGACGGTGAGGGCGTGGAGGCGGCGGATGAATGGGAGAGGCTCTGTTTCGAGCTCGAGGGAGGAGACGACGGCGGTTTCCAGATTGGAAAGGACGGGAGGTAAATGAGCAGCGCCTCTGCAGATTCCTTTTTATGGGGAAGGCGCAAGGCTGCCTCTTTACTAGTCAATGTGAAAACGCTTTTGCGAGCGCGCTGCTATTACGGCCGCTCCGCGCACGTATCCCACGTCCCGCATTCAACGTGCGTCGTCGGGGGCGCAGTAAGCGGAATGATTACAACAGCTAACTCCTGCGACGCGTGCCCGTGCACTGTTTGGGCCTAGCCCAACAACGCCTCGCACCCGTGTATGGCCTAGGCCCGGGGGCTCCTGTCGGTGTACTAAAGTTTGGGTCTTTTAGTACCCCATACTTGTGCACGGGCGGTTGTAGCCACACCAGCGGCAAGGCCTGCCGGGGGACAGCTGAATGCAAGTGCAAGACTATCAAGAAGGCATTCAAGTCAATAATCAGAAGACAGAAGACCGAAGGCTGGGATCCCGGCAAGATGCTTGCCGGGATGGCTAGCGAAGATCCGGCAAGACTCGCACCCGGCAAGACCTCGCCACCCTGCCACCGCTCCAGCGCAGCGACCAGCCTGTTAGACGGGTTTTGTCCTCCTGGGTGCGTGGCAAGGCGCTAACGGCGGATGGGGTTAAGCGGTGCTGATGGGACGGGCTCTTTTCCCGTCCCCAAGAAGCTAAGGGACACCTAAACAGAGCATTTAATGTGTTTGTCCTAAGTTGTCAGTATTAGGTATGATAATATTGTAGCAACTTTACACCTCTTGTACTTCGCCACTGTTGGTGACCCCTTCGACGTATAAAAGTAGGCCCAAGGTGTAGCTACAGAGGAAGAGGACCTTCTAGCCCATTCTGCATGCGTAGCTGCTGCTCGAATGTACTGTTCATCGCAAGCGCTCCTGGAGCTTGAGCTTAAACACATTCAATACAACCAAAGCAGGAGTAGGGTTTTACGCTTCTCAGCGGCCCGAACCTGGGTAAAAATCCCTTGCGTTGCTCGCTAGATCTGCTCTTTGTGCAAACCTTTTTCCCTGCCGAACCGTAAAAGGGATCCACGCGGTCCCATAGGTGTCGTACGCCGACACACATATATACTTGGTAAAAGGTGGAACGCTTGGCCTTTTGCTCGGTGTTTTGTTCCATCTTTGCCGCCCTAGTTACTTGTGTACCGGTGTTATGTTCCATATTGAGCGCTCGTAACATGCTTGGGGTTGTTATGGGTACCCCCTTTATTTTTGTTTTGGGATAAAACTCTTCTGGCAAGGCCCAACATTGGTACTATTTGCTGAATAACAACTAAAATTTGCATCGGGCATGATCACCCCGTGGATAATTAATCAACCCCCCGGGTTAGTGCTCCTCATGAGTGTTGGTCCAAACCGGGCAATGTCCGGCACCCCCTGGCCATCCGGGGTTTCAGCCAACCCGGCATCTTTCCCATCTGGTAGTGCCCTGAGAATGAGATACGCGCGGCTCCTATCGGGATCTGGCCTGCCGGGCGGCCTTGCTAGATTTGTTTCACCTTTCACGAACGTCTTGTGCATGGGATTTTGAGGATACTTTGGGCTATCTCGAGGTTGAGGTTTTCCACCAGAATTCTGAGGATACTACGGGCTATTCCGTGGTTGAGGTTTTCCATGCAGCATGTGGTTAGTTTGTGATGGATGAGTTGGAGCACCCCTGCAGGGTTAAATCTTTTCGAGAAGTCGTGCCCATGGTGTAACACCCTGGTTTTCGCTCCTGTTTTTTTCCTTTGCGGGACTCGACTCCCATTCTTTTTCTCGGTGTTATCAGATTTCTTTCACTCTTGGGTATGTGAAGATGGTCATCTAGCCTTGCCTTCCCTATCCAACCAGAGATTCTTCCCAGTCCAACCTTGCCACCCAAGATCTATTCTCCGGACTTTGCCATCGGAACCCTACCTTCCGAGTTGCTGGAAGAGAAACCCTAATCCTTCCAGTTACAAAGGAACCTCAATTTCCTTTGATCTGTTGCCTCCCAAACTTTTCCCAGTGATCATCCTTTATCTATAAACCCTGGATATGCAAAAATATTGCAAAGTCATTTGCAATATTTTTCATTCATAATTAATTCCTTTTTCTGCCAGTTAAAGGAATTAAATCCAGGAAAATATCTATCCATCTCCAGAGTTCAGGAAAACTTGTGGAGATATTCTTTGTGATCATATTGAGCTCCCATAAAAATATTGGTCATAATTAAATAAGGGAAATTGCATTTTCCTATTTAATGCCAATATTGCATTTTGGGCAGTTTCTAAAGGAACTACCATTTTGGTAGCCAGGAAAAATCCCAAATAGTTTGTGGAGCTTCTCTTATCCATATCTTCATCATTTCTATTAAGACCCCAAGTTCCATAGTTCAACTTTTGAGCACATCATCCAATTCTTGTTTCTGGACCCATTTTGAGATTGTGAAGCAACTATATTTTAGATTGCTTCATAATTCTTGAAATTAATCCAGGACCTCAATCTACCTATATCATGTGAGCATGCCAAAATTCACATCACTTTACTTAGCCAATTTCTCCAAATAATTCAATCTAGATTATGTCCATTTGGAAGCTCTGTGAAGGAAGTACCCTTTTGGTATTCTCAAATGAGCTGAAACTTTTCCAGTATCTCCATATATTCAAATCATCACTCTCCACCAAATTTGAGCCCAATCTATCAAGCCATTTGAGCCCAGCTTCAAATTCTAGTTTCTGGACCAAATTATGCATTGTGAAGGAAGTGCTAGTTATGCTTGTCCATTGGTGCTCAAATTTCTCCAAGATGGTCACCTTAGTAAGTGACAACTCTCAGACAAAAAATCGTATCCAGTGGAGTAGTGTGCTGTCCTCCCCACACTACAAAAACTTCCACCCAGAAGTCTAAGTTAGATCAAACCTATCATATCTTGCTCCCAATTCCATCAAAACCTTTATAGGTCATATCCAGAAGCAGTGAGAGACATATTTGGCAAGGTGTAGCATGCAGGCGTGCAACAGAGCGCGTGGTGCACGTGGTGACCACGCAGGCAGCATGCAGATAAGGTGCTCTGCGCTTTGTCCGCGTCGGGCAGGCCAGCCTGAGCCGGTGTGGTGTGTCCGTTCATGCCGACAAGCTTGCCATCTCACGCGTGTACCCTCTCCAGACCCTTTCCCCTTCGGTTTCTTCCTCCTCGTGCCACGGCGAGCTCCGCCGTACTGTGTACCCGTGACCGTCGTTGCTTTCCTCTCTGTCCTCTTCTTCCCCGGACTCTCCAGAGCGCCCCCGAGGCCCCTCCACTCCCCGTGAAGCCACTCGACGCCGCAATCCGCCAACCACATAGCCTCATTGCTCCAGTGCGCCGATAGGATCGCCACCGCGGCCATCCCTATTTGCTCGCTCCCGGCCGGCTATAAATAGCCATGGCCGAGCCCCTCCCCGAGAATGCACCACCACCAGCAGGCTTCCCTCCCTTCCAGCTCTCTTCCTGTCCAAAGAATCGAATGCCGGGGCTCCTCTTCCTCCTCTCCGGCAGGGATCGCCGTCGTGATCCCCTCGGGTCAATCCGAGCAACCACCCCTCCCCTTCCCAAGCAGCCACGGCAAATGGAGCCCTTGGGTCCCCAGGTAGCCATAGTGCCACCCAGCCCCTCCGCGGGACGACCAAAGCATCGGCGCCGGCAACGTCCGACGAGCTCCCCCGCAATAGAGGACGCCGTCGTCATCCTGGCCATCGCCGGGCTCCGTGCACCCCCGGTATGGGTGCGGCTGGCTCCCCTGAGCACGCTAGTAGGCTGGGCGTCGCCAGCGGTGGCCCGTGCCGCCGGCAATCGCCATCGAGAGCCACCTCCCCTGGCCGGTCAGGTGAGTGTGGGAGGAGGGTGATGACCCTGCGAGCGGGCCCGGCTGTCAGTGAGTCAGCCCTCCCTCCGTTTTTTTAAAAAATGGCAGCGGTGGGATGGGCTAGCCTAGAGGCACAGTAGCAGCAGCCGCGGCAGATTTGACACTGTGCGGCCCGAAAGCACAGTGCTATTTTTCTTTTCTCTCCAAAAATTGGTCAGGGGCTCAGTTATAATTATTTCCCTCACAAACAGGTCCCTGGTAGAAGAAATGCAATATCTTCTTGCTCGTAACCCCGATTCAGGTGAAACCAACGCTCACATCTTTAGTTCGTCGAGCACGTTCTGATGGTATCATTTTCATAATGTTTACACATTCTGAAAATACCCATTTTCCCTTGCCCTTCAATCAGCCCTCTCCGAGAGAGAACGGTTTTCGGCGATCCTTTCCGCGGATTCTCCGCACGTCTCCCAGAGTATTCTTCGACCCCAGGCAAGTCGACCATCTGATATATGCCCTAAAGCATTGCTCTATGTTATTCTTGCGTGTTTAATTAATGATTATGCCTGTGATAGAAATAATTAAACTTCTGTTAGATTGCACTTACTGTTTACATTACTTGCATTAGTTTGCCATGTGATAATTCAAAGTAATTTATTTAAATGCTTAGTGCTGCCATTTTAAGTTACTGTGATAAACAACCATGCTTATTAAATACTTGCTAAGGCTAAACGTAGTGGTTGATCTTGAGTCACCTGTCCAGGCTTAACCGTGCAACCACATTTGCCGGTATGGGACGGCCTTGACTTGGTCTGATCGCGTGCTCTTTCACCGGTACCTCCAAAGAGGGAGGGTTATGCGTGCGTGCTACCCTGATCAGGTAGGCGGCGATAACCCTGTGAGCCCAGTTGAGTTTTGTGCCGGCGTCCCCGTTTGGGACAGTTTAGTTTGGCCACGACGGTGGCAGGTGTCATGAGGACACAGGGGCCACCCAGGGCAGGACTCCGGGGGAGGATGAATGCCGGTGGTACGATGGGAGAGTCACGGGTCAGGCAGGTTTCGTTGGAGCGACGTTGGTCCACCCGAATGGGATCACGAGGCCGGGTGCTCCATGGTGTGGGTAAAGTGCGCAACCTCTGCAGAGTGAAAAAATCTATTCGAATAGCCGCGTCCACGGTATTGGACAGCCCGTCCAGACCTCACTAGGTGGTCAACCGTAATAATGATAATAATGATGGAATAACTCGTCTTGTGCAGACATCAGATGATGTCAGGAATATGATATGTTAGCCATGGGATGGCTATGAGATGAGTGGTCGGATGACCACATGGTTTGGATTGGATTTGGATCAGATTCAGATTGGATCGTGAGAATGTTCGGAGTATGGAATATTTACTTAGTATGATTTACTTTACTGTATTTACTTCAGTAGTTATCTTGATAGATAATCCTGTTATGCCATGATAATTAATATTGCTCTAATAACAAATGCATGCTTGAATGCCATGGATTGCTTTGCTTAGTGTATATGTTAGTCTGGTTTGCTTGCGAGTACATTCAAAAGTACTCAGCGGCCTTTAACATGGCCAGGTTCACATAAGGATCCGTCGTCTGTCGTCGAGGAGCCGGAGCGTTCGCGGGCTAGGAGAGTAACCCAGTCAGATCCCTGTGGATTGGAGCCGCACCAAGACCATGCTGCCTTAGATAGAGCTTTTCCGCTGCCATCACTCTTGTAATACATCTTGTAAGACTTATATATCCATTAATAGAAATGCATGTGTTCATGATACTTGTTGTAAACGCGCATGCCATAGTGATTTCCTTGGCTGGTATGTGTGGCGACCGTCTGGCTACAGTGGTAATTAGGCGGGGCGCCACACGTGGTTATGTGGCAACTTGGAAATTTGTTTGACATCCGGTCATAGAAAACATGAAGTAAACTCAAATAAAATACACCAACTGTGCGCGTAACCGTGACTGTCTCTACTCGTGAGTTCTGAACCGAGAGAGAACACGGTGGGGTTATGTTTGACTCGTAAGTAGGTGTTCAGGATCACTTAGTGATCATTACTAGTTCACGTCCGTTTATGCGTAGACCCCCCCCCCCCTCTTTTTCTCATACTCGTAAGTTAGCCACTCAAATAAATGCTTAGTGCTTGTTGCAGCCTCACCACTTCACCATATCTCACCCATTAAGCTTTGCTAGTCTTGATACCCTTGGAAATGAGATTGCTGAGTCCCTGTGGCTCATAGATTACTACAACAATAGTTGCAGGTACAGGTAATGCGATGTTTTGACATGAGAGCGATGCTTGTTTGATTTGGAGTTCTTCTTCTTCTTCATCGATCATAGGATGGGTTCCAGGCCGGCAGCCTGGGATTAGCAAGGATGGATGTCGCTTTTATCGTTTGATTTCGTCCGTAGTCGGACCCTGCTCTTCTATATGGTGATTGAATGCATTGTTGTATTTGAGATGATAATGACTTAGCTTGTGGCGAGTGTAAGCCAATGCCATATACTCATCTCCTCTTTACATGTACTTGTAACGATATCCATTCTTGCGAAACGACGAGATGCGTTTCTATCCCTATCGAGGCCCTCGAGCCAAAATAAGGATAGGACCGCATCTTGGGTGTTACATCCCATGTCCGTATTTTTTTATCGACACCTCTCTCTCTCTCTAATTATGTGGTCATTATTATCGAGCTCGGCTTTCGCTTGAGGACAAGCGAGGTCTAAGCTTGGGGGAGTTGATACGTCCATTTTGCATCATGAACTCTTATTGATATTTATGTTATTATTGTCCATTATTCCTCATTATGATACAATTGTTATGCCTTTTCTCTCTGAATATGCAAGGTACATCACAAAGAGGGAAATCACTGAAAACTGGAATTCTAGACCTGAAAACAAAGAAAATGGCAAAAACATCACTGGACTCCAAATGACCTAAAACTTCATGGAGATTACTTGGAATATATAAAAATTATTGGGCCAAAAATATACTAGAGGGGGCCACCTGCTGGCCACATGCCAACAGGACGCGTCCACCCACCCTGGGCGCGCCCTGTTGCCTTGTGGGGCCCTAGCAGGTCTCCCGACCCCCCCCCTCTTCTCCTATATGGTGTGTTTTACCCTAGAAAAAATCATAAGGATACTTTTGGGACGAAGCACCGCTGTCTCGAGGCGGAAACTAGGGCAAAGGCCCTTTTGATCTCCGGCGGAGAGACTCTGTCGGGGAAACTTCCCTCTGGGAGGGGCAGATCGAAGCCAACGTCATCACCAATGCTTCCTCCTTCGTGGGAGGACCAATCTTCATCAACATCTTCACTAGCACAATCTCATCTCAAACCCTATTTCATCTCTTGTATTCAATCTTTGTCTCAAAACCTCAGATTGGTACTTGTGGGTTACTAGTAGTGTTGATTACATCTCGTAGTTGATGCTTGTTGGTTTACTTGGTGGAAGATATTATGTACAGATCCTTGATCTCCATTATTACACCTCTAATCTTGAACATGTTGATGATGTGTGAGTAGTTCCTTTTGTTCCTGAGGACATGGTAGAAGTCTTGTTATAAGTAATCATGTGAAGTTGGTATTCGTTCGATATTTTGATGATGTGTATGTTGTTGCTTCTCTTAGTGGTGTCGTGTGAACGTCGACAACATGACACTTCACCATGTTATGGGCCAAAGGGAAGGCATTGTGGAGTAACAAGTAGATGATGGGTTGCGAGAGTGACACAAGCTTAAGCCCCAGTTTATGTGTTGTTCATAAGGGGCTGATTTGGATCCACATGTTTCATGCTATGGTTAGATTTATCTTAATTCTTCTTTTGTAGTTGAGGATGCTTGCGAGCGAGGGTAATCACAAGTAGGTTGTTTGTTCAAGTAAGAACAGCACCTTAGCACCGGTCCACCCACATATCAAATTATCAAAGTAACAAACACGAATCAACTCAACATGATGAACGTGACTAGACAGAAATTCCCATGTGTCCTCGGGAGCGCTTGCTTAATATAAGAGTACTTTCACACCTGTACTTTGCTACAAAAAGGATTGGGCTACCTTGCTGCACCGTTGTTACTATTACTACTTGTCACTTGTTACGAGTTACCTTGCTACAAAACTATCTATCAGTGCTACTTACAGCACTTGCAGAGAATACCTTGCTGAAAATTGCTTATCATTTCCTTCTGCTCCTCATTGGGTTCGACACTCTTACTTATCGAAAGGACTTCGACTAATCCCCTATACTTTTGGGTCATCAGATTACCATTAGTTACTTTGCTTGAGATTCTAAGAAGATTATTCGAGCCCCCCTCCCTGAGAGATTTGAGTTTAAGATCCACTGAGATAAAATCAAAAGCTAAAACTTAGATAGTGGTTGAGCATCACAGTAGATCTGAGTTGAGAGTTCTTGTACCTATTACTCTTGAGATCTGCACACCCTCCAGACAGATAAGTGTCGGCTTAACTGTCAAGGAGTAACTGTCTTCACACAGCCAAAGTCTTCAGCAACCAAGAGTATTTTTTCTTCAGGAAGCAAGTCTGTCGAAGGCTTGGAGATCTCCGATAAGCATCCACCCTGAGTGAAATCAAGTGAAGTCTGATCAGCTTCACGTTGAAGGAGAATAGGGCGGAGAGAGGTTTGCTCCTGTATTCAATCACAAGTCCCTCCAACCAGAAGTAGCTCTTTTGCAAAAGAGTGAATTGGTCTACCAAATCATGTGTTGTCATCGAGCACCACTGGTCACTTCTACTCTCTTGCAATACCTTCAGTAGTTTTTCTTTTGTGCTCATTGACCCAATAGATATCTCATTTATCATATATTCACCTCTGTTTATTATCTGTTCTATGGCTACCTTGCTTATTGTATTTCAATTCATTGGGCTCAAGGTATTTTTTTGTATAAGGTATGTTGATCGTTTGGTAGATTTACTTTGTTATTCAACTAGGTCATGCTATGATTAACATCTCTCAGGTGAGTGTTTATGTTTCTTGATCTGCTTCTTTAATATTGTTCATCGATGTTGTTTATCTTGTTTCCTTTCTGTGTAACCATTGTCATCGCGAAAATACTTTGTCACTATACTAGGAAGATAATCATGGCTTTCATCGAAAGTTTTTCTTAGTCTTACTAGTTTAGTCTGTTTATCTTTGTGCGCATGTCCTTAGTTAGTTTCAGTGTTCCCATTGTAGTTTTACTTCCTTTCTCTTATCTCGAGAGATCTAAAATTTCAAAAGAAATTTTAATTCTCCCTTCCCCTCTGGTTGATATACTCTAGATCCTATAGACCTCATAGCCTATTTTAATACTAGTGTTTACAACCCCAAAGCTTGTTAAAGGTTCAGTTGAAAAACTGGAATTTAATTTGCTAGCAATAACTTATCACAACGTTTGTCCCTAGTGCACATCCTCTTGTGGGTTCGATAACTGGGGGTCACTCTTAGAAAAAAGGTTGATAACTTTTCTACTATCCAACCTGGATCTCAAAGGGTATAAGTATATAGAGTCGCTTTGATTCATCTCGAGAGGAGATTGATCTGCCAGTGCAGTTGCTGTCGGCGGCGACCTTGGTTGCTGCTATAATTCCTATTGATTGGCTAGAGAAGACAATCTGTATGTCGATCTAGGGCCGAAGAAGAAGGGGTCGCCCGTCATTCAAGCACAAATCATGAAGACCACGGAGAAGGTCGAGAAGCACGGCTGAGTGACCAATGCTAAACTCGATGCCATCATTGATTCACTCAAGACGGTCATCGCTTGGATGCAAACGATGGACTTAGAGCAACTCTAACCGGCCGACCCAAATGGACGCGCTCTTTGTCCACTTTTTGTCCATTTGGGTCGGCTCGTCCGCCCCTTTTTGTGTTTAGGTCGGCCGTGCGCCCAACGCACGGATGCATTTTCGTCCTCGCGGCCGGCCTGTGTCCATTTTTTTACTCTATACGTGCAAACATATGGAAAAAACCTGTTCCTTGTTCACATAATTCAAACAAAATACAAATATCTCATAGTTTCACAACCAAATAAAATATCTCATAGCTTACAAGCCAAATAAAAATTAAATTATCTAAAAAATAGATCCCCGATACATCTATTGGTTGCAAACATGCATGAATCCACATATGCACAACCAAATCATCTTGTAGGTGAAAGTGAGTTTCCCAATCTCTCATTTCATGATGAAATTTGGTGAACTATTCAAACATTGCGTTCAATGCTCAGACACAACATTTTCACCCTAAAACTGAAACCCTTGGTCATAGATACGTTCCGGGCGCTCATCCTCAACTATCATGTTGTGCATGATCACGCAAGCTGTCATCACCTCCCCAACTTCTTGGTGTTCCAAGTTCTAGCTGGATACCGAACGATGCCCCACCGAGATTGAAGAACAGCGAAGGCATGCACCACATCCTTCCTAACACTCTCTTGCTCCTGGGCAAATGTCTTCCTATTCTCTCCTACAGGGTCAAGGATTGTCTTCACAAGAGTAGTCCACTAAGGATAGATACCATCTGCTAGGTAGTATCCTTTGTTGTAGTGGTGGACATTGATCTCAACATTGACATCCAGACAGTTGCCTTCTGCAAGCCTTGCAAACACTGGAGATCATTGAAGTACCTTGATATCGTATTGAGATCCGGCCATGCCAAAGAAAGAGTGTCAGATCCAGAGATCTTGTGATGCCATGGCCTTGAGTATGATGGTGCAAGCTTTGACATGGCCCCTATACTGCCCCTGCCAAGCAGAAGGGTAGTTCTTCCACTCTCAATGCATACAATCTATGCTACGAAGCATCCCCAGGAAGCCCTTGCTGGCATTCATCGCCAACAACTGGGCAGTATCTGCAACATTTGGCTCTATCTAGTACTCAGGGCCAAACACTGCTACCACAACCTTGCAGAACTCATACATGGATCTAGGAATGTGGACACGCTCATACGTACATACTCGTCAATGAGATCGCCAGGAACTCCGTAAGCAAGTATCTGAATAGACGCAGTGCATTTCTGATAAGAGGAGAAGCCAATCTTTCCCAGGGCATCCTCCTTGCACTCGAAATACTTATCATACCCCACCACCCCCTCCCGGATACAAATGAACACATGTCTAGCCATCCGGAAACGGCGCCGGAATAGGTGTAGTGGATAGAGCGGTTTAGGTGACTCAAAGTAGTCCTTCTAGAGTAGGAAATGACCGGTCTCTCGGTTGCAATTCAACGCCGGAGTGTGCCCAGGGATCGAGCCTTGCAACATCGGCCTCTGCCTGCTAAGGTGGTCACGGACAACCTACACAGTAGCCACAAGTTCCTCATCGTCGGATGATTAATCATCCGAGTCACAAAATGAAATTGTGGAAAAAGAGCTCGTCGACGGAGTCCATTTGTACCTTGCGGCAAACCGTCGAACAGCTTGCGGGCGTCATCGAAAAAGTTGGCCTGTGCAGAGTGTCACGCCTCCCCTTGACCCGGTAGCAGGCCTGTCGGCGCCCTGCAAGCGTGTTAGCGTTCGGTCAGCAGGCACGGGCGGGTGAAGAGGTGTTGCCGGGCACGGGGCCAAGCGAGGAGGTGTTGGCGTTGATGTCGGGAGATGCTCCGAAGGCGGTGGGGTGAGGGCTTGGTGGCGGCGGCGTTGGAAGGTGGCCGGTTGCGGGGTGGGTGCGGATAGCTGGCCTGGGCACGAATCCAAAATTGGGGTGCAGCGGCGACAAGCGGTGGCGGTCGGGTGTGCTGGGAGGAAGATGGAATGGCCAATGTGCCATCGACTGCCGGGCTAGGGGGAGGAGTACTGAGCATCGCGCGTCCGCTTCGTGTCCGCGCCGATGCAAACGAGGCCCAAATTTGGGCTTCAAAGGTATCGCGCGGTAGACATAAAGCGAACGCGCGTCCATTTGGGTCGGTGCGTTGGGCCGGCTTTTGTGTCCGTGATACGTCTCCAACGTATCAACTTTTCCTCACTCTTTTGCCCTTGTTTTGGACTCTAATTTGCATGATTTGAATGGAACTAACCCGGACTGACGCTGTTTTCAATAGAATTGCCATGGTGTTGTTTTTGTGCAGAAATAAAAGTTCTCGGAATGGAACGAAACTTTCTGGAGATTTATTTTGGAAAATATAAAAAATGCTGGAGCCAGAAACCACCGCAGAGGGGGCCCAGGGTGAGCAGCACCCACCAGGGCGCGCCAGCCCCCTCCCGGTGCTCCCTGGTGGGGGCTGGGCACCTCGGGGCCCCACTTGCCCTATCTCCGCCACTATAAATACCTAAATTTGGAGAAAAAATAGAAAAGAAAGAATTATCGCGTTTCACGAGACGGAGCCGCCGCCACCTCCTGTTCTTCATCGGGAGGCCAGATCTGCAGCCCGTTTGGGGCTCCGGAGAGGGGAATCTTCGGTCTTCATCATCACCAACCTTTCTCCATCGCCAATTCCATGATGCTCCCCACCGGGAGTGAGTAATTATTTCGTAGGCTTGCTGGTCGGTGAGGAGTTGGATGAGATTCATCATGTAATCGAGTTAGTTTTGTTAGGGCTTGATCCCTAGTATCCATTATGTTCTAAGATTGATGTTGCTATGACTTTGCTATGCCTAATGCTTGTCACTAGGGCCCGAGTGCCATGATTTCAGATCTGAACCGTTTATGTTATCAACTCTATATCCATGTTCTTGATCCGATCTTGCCTAGTCATATGCACCTATTACGTGTTATGATCTGTCAACCCCATAGTGACAATATTTGGGATACTTCGCGGTGATGACCGTAGTTTGAGGAGTTCATGTATTCACCATGTGTTAATGCTTTGTTCCAGTTCTATATTAAAAGGAGGCCTTAATATCCCTTAGTTTACTTATGGACCCCGCTGCCACGGGAGGGTAGGACAAAAGATGTCATGCAAGTTCTTTTCCATAAGCACGTATGACTATTTACGGAATACATGCCTACATTACATTGATGAACTAGAGCTAGTTCTGTATCGCCCTAGGTTATGACTATTACATGATGAATATCATCCAACGAGTTACCTATCCAGTGCCTACGACCTTTCCACTTATTGTTCTTGCTAAGTTACTACCGCTGTTGCTGTTGTTCCAACTACTACAAAACTATAGCTACTACTGTAATCGCTACTGTTACTATTGCTACTGCTATCAAAACCATCATATTACTGTGCTACTGATCACTCTGCTGCAGATATTTAATCTCCAGGTGTGGTTGAATTGACAACTCAACTGCTAATACTCTCAAGTATTCTTTGGCTCCCCTTGTGTCGAATCTATGAATTTGGGTTGAATACTCTACCCTCGAAAACTGTTGCGATCCCCTATACTTGTGGGTTATCAAGACCTTTTTTTGGCGCCGTTGCCGGGGAGCATAGCAATATGTGTTGAGTCACTTGGGATTTATATCAATTTATCACAATGAAGAATCTGAAGGATCAAAGGACCAAAATTATCCCCTCTACTACGAGGGGAGGTAAGGAACTGCCATCTAGGTCTGCACTTGATTCACCTTCTGTTATGTGTAAGCTTGCAACACCACCACATGCTAGTAATCCTGATATGTCGCAAGTTATTGATGATGCTACTTCTGCTATGAATGATGCTTATGGTGATGCTAGTAACATGCTTGATGATAATGTGCCGCTAGGAGAATTTCTTGATGAACAAATTGCTAGAGCTAAAGAAAATGAAATTGCTAAAACTGATGAAGCTTATGAAACTGATTATGATTATGAAACTCCTATTAGTCCTAGCTCTCCTAAGTTTGAAATGCCTAAGATACCTGAAGGTTATGTTATGGACGAGGAGATAACTAGAGAAATTCTTTCTTGCAAGGATAGAGACGATCTTAAGAAACTACTATGCAAGTATAAGGAAAAAACTTTGAATGCTAGAATGAAATGTGATCCTAAGTTTACTACTTCACCTATATGTGTTACCGATAAGGATTATGAGTTCTCTGTCGACCCAGAGTTAATTACTTTGGTTGAATCGGATCCTTTCCATGGCTATGAAACTGAAACTTTAGTGGCACACCTTACTAAGCTGAATGATATAGCCACCCTCTTTGCTCATGATGAGAGGATTTGCTACTATTACATCCTTAAGTTATTCCCGTTCTCATTAAAGGGTGATGCTAAGACATGGTATAATACTCTTGCTCCTGGTTGTGTGCGTAGTCCCCAGGATATGATTTACTACTTCTCTGAAAAATATTTTCCTGCTCATAAGAAACAAGCTACCTTACAGGAAATATTTAACTTTGTGCAAATTGAAGAAGAGAGTCTCAAACAAGCTTGGGGGAGGCTTCTCCAGTTGCTTAATGCTTTGCCTGATCATCCTCTCAAGAAAAATGAAATACTTGATATCTTTTATAATGGACTAACCGATGCTTCTAGGGACTTCCTAGATAGTTGTGCTGGTTGTGTTTTCAGGGAATGAACTGTTGAAAAAGCTGAAGAATTATTGAATAATATATTGAAGAATTATGATGATTGGACTCTTCCTAAACCACCTCCTAAACCTACTCCGAAGAAGAGGGGTATCTTATTTCTTAGTCCTCAAGATATGCAAGAGGCCAAGAAATCTATGAAGGAAAAAGGTATTAAAGCTGAGGATGTTAAGAATTTGCCACCTATTGAAGAAATACATGGCCTTGACACACCAGCACCTCCATAGGTGGTAGTGGTAAATTCTTTATTAAAGTTTAATGAAAGTGGCATTCCTCATAATAAACCTCCTAGTCAATGCTTATATGAGTTTGATAACTATATTATGAAGCAAGATCATTTCAATGCTCATGTTCTGAAACAATTGAAATGCAATTGTGATATGATTGCTTGCTTGAGTGACTTGCTCTTTAGAATCAGTAATGATGTTAGAGGTGTAGGAAAGCATGCCTCTATGGTTCAAACTCAGTTAGAACAAGTAGCTAAGTCTCAAAAAGAATTGCTTGATGAAATGAATAGTAATATGCATGACTTTGCTGCTAGATTAGTAACTAGAGGAGGTAGAATGACCCAAGAACCACTCTATCCTGAGGGTCATCCTAAAAGAATTGAACAAGACTCTCAGAGAATTAATCCTGATGCACCTAGTCCTTCTAAAAAGAAAAAGAAAAAGAAAAATGATAGGACTTTGCATACCTCTAGTGAACCTGAGACACAAAAACCTCTTGATAATAATGATGTCTCTATTTCCGATGCTGAAACTCAGTCTGGTAGTGAACATCAACCTAGTGATAATGAAAATGATAATGATGATGTTCACGATGATGCTCAACCTAGTAATGATAGAGAACCAGATAATGATGTTGAAATAGAGCCTGCTCCTGATCTTGATAACCCACAACCTAAAAATAAACGGTATGATAAGAAAGACTTTGTGGCTAGGAAGCATGGTAAAGAAAGAGAGCCATGGGTTCAGAAACCCATGCCCTTTCCACCCAAGCCATCTAAGAAAAAGGATGATGAAGAATTTGAGCGCTTTGCTGAAATGATTAGGCCAGTCTTTTTGCGTACCCGTTTGATTGATATTTTGAAAATGGCCCCTTATGCAAAGTATATGAAAGACATCATCACCAGTAAAAGAAAAATACCACAAGCTAAAATCTCCACTATGCTTGCTAATTATTCTTTTAAGGATGGAGTACCTAAAAATCTTGAAGATCCTGGAATACCAACTATACCTTGCTCCATCAAAAGAAACTATGTTAAAACTGCTTTGTGTGATTTGGGAGCCGGTGTTAGTGCTATGCCTTTCTCCTTATATAAAAGACTTGATTTGAATAAACTCAGACCTACTGAGATATCAATGCAAACGGCTGACAAATCAACAGCCATACCTATTGGTATTTGTGAGGATGTGCCCGTTGTTGTTGCAAATGTTACTATCTTAACGGACTTTGTTATTCTTGAGATGCCCGAGGACGACAACATGTCGATTATCCTTGGTAGACCCTTTTTTAATATTGCAGGGGTTGTTATTGATTGCAATAAAAGCAAAGTCACGTTTCATATCAATGGTAATGAGCACACGGTGCACTTTCCGAAGAAACAATTTCAAGTGAGTGGTATAAATGTTATTGAAGAATCTCCGACCATCACTATTGGAAGTTTTCAATTACCTCTACCTACTGCCAAAAATAAATATGATATACTTATTGTAGGGGATATGCACATCCCCATTGAGGTAACTTAGTGTTTTACGAAAGTTCTTCGGTTTCATGCTAATTGGAAGTGGTTGTTAATAAGACTTGATCAACCTTATTAACGAATCATTTTTGAGAGGTATGAAGTCGATGAATCTAGTAAGCACAACCCTCTACTTCCATCTTTTATTTTCTGTTTTAGTTAGTCAAATAAAATAAAATGCCATGTTTATCCTGTTTTCTGTTTTCTCCGTGCAATAAAAAATGACCCAAAAATAAATATTCTCAGAATGCCCTGAAAATTTAACACGATTTTTTTCCGAATATTTATGAATTTTTCATGCAAATAACACCTGAGGGGAGTGCACCTGGTGCCCACAATACACCAGGGCGCGCCAGCACCCCCAGGCGCGCCCTGGTGGGTGGTGGCCCCCACGTAGGCCCCCTCACTTATCTCTTTAGCCCAAATTGTCACCTACCTCCAGCAAAAAATCACCACGGCCACCATTTTCGTGTTCTTGCTCTCAAACCCGCGGATTTCGATCTCTTTGCTCGAAGCTCCATTTCCGAAACTGTTTGGAGGGATTGTTACTTGGAATAAAATGAATATCCTTAGGAAGTTCTACTCCAAGAAAAATGCCAAGGGAGTCATTGGGGAATCATCAGACAATGACCTCCACACTCCAAGAAAGGTGGAGGTGCGACCGTGCGAATGGTCGCATGATGCCTTCCTGGAGGAGGTCGGGATCAACCAAGAGTTTGCTCAGTTTGTCGCAAACGCTGGGTTAACCGAGTTCCTCACAGATAAGTGTGACCAATATCACATCCTTACAAATTCCTTTGCGCAAAGTTTTACTTATCTAGGGAGGAACAACCCTCCTGAAGTGCAGTTTAATCTTTATGTTGAACCTCACACATTATCGCCAATCCCTTCTGATGGGGACTTGAGAGAACCTAGGCCATCTGAGTTTGAGGATTTTCTCCTTGCATTAACCGTGGGCGAGGATAGAGGCGTGTCGAGCGCCACTGCTATTAGCTTAGAGTTTCCCTCGGTACATTATTTCGCCTTAGTCATCACTAAGTGTTTAACCGCTAGGGAGAAGGTTAGCTCACTCAGTGCTCTTGACCTCGCTATTTTACGTCGTGTACTTTATGATGATCACACCTTTAGTATGGGGGCTATTATTGCCCGGCGCTTACATCTCAAAAAAACTAAGGGAAAGATACATGGTGGTATTTATGCTACTCGCTTAGCGAACCACTTTAGAATCCCCTTTCGCCCACATGATTACCTCTTACCCCGAGTTTACCTCGATCATAAGTCACTGCAGGCTCACCATTTTCTCGATGTAACTGACTCTCCACGTAATATTCAATATAACTTAGTATTTAGCAAGGAAACACGTGATATTATCCCGTTGCCTGCACCTGCTTTGTTTGATCCTATCGCCAGGAACGGATACAGGATTAAGCCAGATGACATTACAGCTTACCGAATCAACCTAGCAGCTGCTAAGGAGGAGCACCAGGGGTGGGACGCTCAGGTGCCGCCTCAGCCTCACTACGACTTGGGACCGGACGGCTACTATGGATGGTGATTACCAAGCTAGGCCAAAAGCCTAAGCTTGGGGGAGTACGTATTTCCACCGACATTACATTCATGTTCGCACGTTTCATTCCAGTTGTCGGTGTTCATACTTTTCAATTGTAATATCCATGCTAGATTTGTTTTCTCGCTTTCTTCTGGTGTGTTTGAAAAACTTTGAGAAAACCCAAAAACATCTCCTACTTCTTTTTAGTTTTTCTTTTTAGCTTAGTTTAATTGTTGCATTAAAAGAAAACCCAAAAAAGATTTCTCGCTTCTTCTTTTGTTTGTTGGGAGCTATCCCATGTAAATAGTTTTTCTTTGATTTGCTTCCTTCAAGAAAAACCAAAAACTCCAAAAATATTTCAGTGTGTTTCTCTGAAATTCTTTTCTTTTTACTCGAGTCATATCTAGTAGAAGACCACGATGAAATTGTTGAGTGGTTCTCATCTGCATTATCATCTACCTAACAAAGAACCCATATTACTTTGTCTTCTCCTCTTGAATAAAATGTTTGCAGATTCCAGCTTAGTCCACGGCATTCTTGCACTATTATTATTCTCTTATCATTCGGTCGTGCAAGTGAAAGGCAATAATGACGACATTTGATGAATTGACTGTGGCAGAGAAATGCGGGTATGAACTCAACTTGTTTTTGTTTTTGTAAATATGTTTAACCTAGTATCCCTTGATTCAGCTCATTATGATCAAACATGTTTGCAATGACCATTAGAGATTATAGTTGTTCATGCCATGCTTAAGTAGCTAGGAGTGGATAATGATTTATTTTGGGTGTCAACATGCATTAAAATGGTTGTGATGCGGTATGATGATATGGTATCCTCCTCTGAATGTTTCAACTGGCTTGACTTGGCGCATGTTCACGCATGTAGTTGAATCAAAACCAACATAGCCTTCATGATATTTATGTTCATGGTGTCCATATACTACTCATGCTAGTATTCAATGTTGATTATATGTAATGCATGTTCATGACCGTCTTCGCTCTCTAGCTGGCCGCTTCTCAATCTAACTACTAGCCTTCGCCTGTACTAAGCAGGAATACTGCTTGTGCATCAAAACCCTTAAACCAAGTTATGCCAGATGAGTCCACTATATCTACCTATATGCGGTATTACCCTGCCGTTCCTAATTTCAAATAAACATCTGTTTTGTGTGCCTGGACCGCTCATGGAGCGACAGGGGCGGTCAGTATCTTCCATGCTTAGCGGGTTATTCTCATGACGAGTGTTTATTCACTCGTCCTTACACGAGAGGGGCGGTAATAGGGATTCCCAGTCCCGAGA
Organism: Elymus sibiricus; assembly: GCA_039707655.1. Classification (NCBI taxonomy): domain Eukaryota; kingdom Viridiplantae; phylum Streptophyta; class Magnoliopsida; order Poales; family Poaceae; genus Elymus; species Elymus sibiricus. The sequence goes on along the minus strand of CM077671.1, from coordinate 217,827,065 downwards.
CCAGAAATCAAAAATAATTAAACAAAACTCCCCCATGAAAGTTGTTGGTTTGGACGGTACCCGTGGATGCGGCTCGCCGTGGAGTGTGATTGTTGGTGGAGGGGGAGTAAACCTTTACTTTTACCGCTTGGGAACCGCCGCTAATTTGTTTAGCATGGAAGATATTGATAACTCTTGGTCGTAACGTTGACAGGAAGGGTGTACCTCCCAAAATTATATCTATCTCTGTTTTAAAATTTGAGCTCTGGCACCGCTGCAAATCCATGCTTCCCTCTGCGAAGGGACTATCTATTTACTTTTATGTTGAGTCATCACCTTCTCAAATAAGCGCCAGACCTGAGAGCACTATTGTCATCCTCATGCATTGTGTATAGTTGATGTTGGGTGCAGCATGACTGGATCTTTTCTACCATGAATTACAATGTTTAGTCGCTGCTTGAACTTTGGAGGTGCTCTGCATTTATGTTTTGCGATCTCAGAAAGGGCTAGCGAGATACCACTATTGTCATATTGTATCATGATTGTTTTGACAAAATGTTGGCGCTTGAGATGTATTATTATTGCTCGTTTGTTGCTTATGTTATTGATATGAGTAAATATAATTCCTAAGAGTTATTGTTGACATGGTTAGTCATAATCTCTGCTGAAAACCTGGGTGCCACTTAAGCATATATATGTAAACAAGAACAAAAGAGTTCATAAAAGTTTTTCTTTATCACTTTGTGTTTATCAACTGAATTGCTTGAGGACAAGCAAAGGTTTAAGCTTGGGCGAGTTGATACGTCTCCAACGTATCTACTTTTCCTCACTCTTTTGCCCTTGTTTTGGACTCTAATTTGCATGATTTGAATAGAACTAACCCGGACTGACGCTGTTTTCAGCAGAATTGCCATGGTGTTGTTTTTGTGAAGAAATAAAAGTTCTCGGAATGGAACGAAACTTTCTGGAGATTTATTTTGGAAAATATAAAAAATACAACAGCCAGAAACCACCGGAGAGGGGGCCCAGGGTGAGCAGCACCCACCAGGGTGCGCCAGCCCCCTACCGGCGCGCCCTGGTGGGGGCTGGGCACCTCGGGGCCCCACTTGCCCTATCTCCGCCACTAAAATTCCTAAATTTGGAGAAAAAAACAGAAAAGAAAGAATTATCGTGTTTCACGAGACGGAGCCACCGCCACCTCCTGTTCTTCATCGGGAGGCCAGATCTGGAGCCCGTTTGGGGCTCCGGAGAGGGAAATCTTCGGTCTTCGTCATCACCAACCTTTCTCCATCGCCAATTCCATGATGCTCCACACCGGGAGTGAGTAATTCTTCCGTAGGCTTGCTGGTCGGTGAGGAGTTGGATGAAATTCATCATGTAATCGAGTTAGTTTTGTTAGGGCTTGATCCGTAGTATCCATTATGTTCTAAGATTGATGTTGCTATGACTTTGCTAGGCCAAATGCTTGTCACTAGGGCCCGAGTGCCATGATTTCAGATCTGAACCGTTTATGTTATCATCTCTATATCCATGTTCTTGATCCGATCTTGCCTAGTCATATGCACCTATTACGTGTTATGATCCGTCAACCCCATAGTGACAATATTTGGGATACTTCGCGGTGATGACCGTAGTTTGAGGAGTTCATGTATTCACCATGTGTTAATGCTTTCTTCCAGTTCTTTATTAAAAGGAGGCCTTAATATCCCTTAGTTTCCTTATGGACCCCGCTGCCACGGGAGGGTAGGACAAAAGATGTCATGCAAGTTCTTTTCCATAAGCATGTATGACTATTTACGGAATACATGCCTACATTACATTGATGAACTGGAGCTAGTTCTATATCGCCCTAGGTTATGACTGTTACATGATGAATATCATCCAACGAGTTACCTATCCAGTGCCTACGACCTTTCCACTTATTATTCTTGCTAAGTTACTACCGCTGTTGCTGCTGTTCCAACTACTACAAAACTATTGCTACTACTGTTACCGCTACTGTTACTATTGCTACTGCTATCAAAACCATCATATTACTGTGCTACTGATCACTCTGCTGCAGATATTTAATCTCCAGGTGTGGTTGAATTGACAACTCAACTGCTAATACTCTCAAGTATTCTTTGGCTCCCCTTGTGTCGAATCTATAAATTTGGGTTGAATACTCTACCCTCGAAAACTGTTGCGATCCCCTATACTTGTGGGTTATCAGTCCATTTCGACTTAAACACACACGCACGGACGGAATGGGTCGGCCAGTTGGAGTTGCTATTAACGACGAATACGCTCACCGCTTAGGCCTTCCTCCTGTAGCTTCATGCAGAGGAAAAAACGATGTGATTGCCGGTGCTCGAGTCACCCACGCCTCGTCCTCAAGGTCTGGCCGGCACCAGTTTGACCCCCCCTAGTTGAAGTACGAACGAAAGACACGAATCGGCTCGGTGGGCATGATAGGCATCCCCAGTGTGGGGTCAGTTCTTGGGGACCCAAAAAAATCCTCGCTTGCACCTGGGCTATTTGATCATGAGTCTCACTCTAAGGAGTCTCACCCTTCACACAATTCACTCTTCCCTCACTTGGGTACCACAACATAGATGGATTTTCCTAAGTTCTATGGGGGTGATTATCAAGCGTGGTTAGATAATTATGATTTTTATTTTAAAATATATGGGGTGTCTAACGGGATGAAAGTAAATTTTTTGCATGATTTGTCTTCTTATCCATTTAATTTTATTTTGCAAATTTTAAAAATCAATAACTTTTGAATGAATTGAGATATGATTTCACTGTTGGAACCCTCACGGCGAGCTCTTCAAAACTAAATTCCTCATGGGCATGTTTTGATGATTTTTTCTTATGTGTAACTTTTGGGCTCCATAAACCAAATTTAGTGCTAGGAAAACTTTAGTGCCACATGTGCCAACTTCCTGTCATGTGTAAAAGTTGCACATCGACGACTAGTCGGTTGGTCAGGGCAACATACGTAGTTGGACATCTATCTGGTAGGGCAGTTAGGACGAGGAGCCATTAGTGAAAACTACACACCCACAGATAGAGGGGCAGGGTTGCACATCGACTGCTAGGCAGTTGATTGGCCGAGGAGATGAAGTTGCAGGTCTCATTGGTTGAGTAGTCGAGGCAACATGCTAGCAATGAATACTATACATCCACGAGTAGACAAGTCCCGCGCCTCACCAGTAGATTAGTTGAGGCAATAGACTAAGTCATACATCCATTGGCAGGGGTAGGTGAGCTAGGCATACCAGCAGGGAAGGTACACATCCATGGGTAGATAGGAAAGTGTCACATTGGATGTGACGTAGTTGATCTGAGCAGTAGACTAAGAGCATCTCCAAAAGAAGATGCAAATTTGGAGGTGTTTGCATCTCCGAAAAAGTGCCAACTCGAACATATGATGCAAAACGGAGATTTAAAAGAGCAACTCTAGTAGAAGATGCAAATGAAGATGTAAAAACTATACTTCAACTAGTATTTCATTTGAAACCTACAATTCAAACATAGCAAATTCAACTAGTACTTCATTTCAAACATAATAATTATACATAGTTCTAATTTAAAACATAAATTAAACGATCACTACTACTAGTTCGAGATACTACATTCATCAAGTTACTACTGCCAATAGTAGTTCGAACTATACTACTTCAACTACACCATCGAAGATAACTACTCCTCATCGGAGCTCTTGAACTGATCCCAGAACTCATCCTTGTCTGGGTTGTCGCACCCCTCGTCCTCCTCCTCCGAGTCACCCCAGTCCTCCTCCAAGGAGGACTTGATCGTGATCACTGTCGAGGGGCCGGACTCATCCTCCTTCTTTGCACCCTTCTTTTTCTTCTACTTCTCGGCGTCATGCTTCCAGAAGAACTCCCGCTTGGCCTGCAAATACTCCAGATGCTCACGCGCGAACCTCGCTAGTGCCTCCTCATCGCTATCGCCGGGAGCAACGAGAATTGTGGCCCTCTTCTTCGTCTTCTTAATCTCCTCCATATGGATGCACCCCTGGCATGAGCAACTCCGCTTTCATCCGTGTCTCAATGTCCGGGAAGTTGAGGTCCTTCCTTGGCCTCCCGGCACGCCACACCGCCACGTCGTAGGCACGCGCAGCCTCGTGGACGGTGGGGTAGCTGCCGAGCCAAAAGCGACGGTCGGCGTCACAGAACTCCACCCCGAAGGTGCCGGAGGGCTTCGCCCTCACGCCGAAGAACCACGTCTTTCTCCTTGGGGTCTTCTTCAGCGGCATGGCGATGTGGATGGCGGGGCGGCAATGCGATGGTGCGTTGGTTATGGCGGGGTGATACTAGTGATCTGCGTTAGGTTTTCCATGAAGAGGAACGGGTAATTGCAGCACAAAGCGGATAAGTATTTCCCTCAGTTATGAAACCAAGGTTTATCGAACCAATAGGAATATCAATTCTCAACCATCTTAAACAGCTGCACACAAATGAACAAACGACTTGCACCCAACGCGGGCAAGAGGGTTGTCAATCCCCTTGATCTCGTTATTTGCAAGCAAATGAGTTATGTAGATAATTGTTGATAAATGAAAAATAAATAAAAAGTAAATAAAGACAGCGAGGTAATAATAGCGTTTGCAAAAATATAAGTGAATAGACCCGGGGGCCATAGTTTTCCCTAGCGACTTCTCTCATGTAGGCAGCATACGGTGGGTAACAAATTACTGTTGGGCAATTGATAGAAAAGCGGATAGTTATGCGGTGTTCACGGCAATGATCATGTATATATAGGCATCACCTCCATAAGCAAATAGGCCAACTCCTGCCTGCACCTATTACTATTACTCCACTCATCGACCGATATCCAGCATGCATCTAGAGTATTAAGTAAAACAGAGTAATGCTTGGAGAACGATGACATGATGTAGACAAAGTAAACTCAAACAATATGAATGAACCCCATCGTTTTATCATTAGTAGCAACAACACAAAGACGCATCTTGTCCCCTACTTTGTCACTGGGATATAGAAACTTGCCAGGTTGAACCGACCACAATGCACCACTCCCACCGATGAAATATCAATCTACTTGGCCAAAGCACGTCAATAGATCACAGAGCATTATGAAGCTATAATGATCATGCACTTAAGAGATAATATAATTCAGAGGCATCTCAAATACTTTTCATGAATAATCTGAACATAAACCCACAATTCATCGGATCCCAACAAACACACCACACAATAGGATTACATCAGATATATCAAAGCGAAGATGCGATGATCATTGTATTGAAGATCATAAGAGAGAGAGATTGCCATCTAGGTACTAGCTATGGACCCGTAGGTCTGTGGTGAACTACTCAGACATCATCATGAGGGCAACATGGTTGATGAAGAGGCCCTTCGTGATCGATCCCCCCTCCGGCAGGGTGCCGGAACGGAGCTCCAGATGGCCTCGCGACGGAACAGAGACTTGCGGCGGCAGAAAAAGGGTTTCGGGACTGCCTCCAGGGTTTTTAGGATATTAGAGAATTTATAGGCAGAACAGGGACGTCGGGAGAGCCACGAGGGGGCCACCACATATCAGGGCGCCCCCCTCCCAGGGCGTGCCCTGATGTGTGGTGGGGCCCTCGTGTGCCTCTTGACCTCCTTCCGAAGCTTCTCGGTCTTCATATAGTCCAGAAAAAAACATCAAAAAGTTTCGTGGCAATTGGACTTCGTTTGGTACGGTAAACCTGAAAGGAAAAAACATGCAAAAACAGCAACTGGCACTGGGCACTGGGTCAATAGGTTAGTGCTCAAAAATATTATAAATTGGTAAACAATGACCCAAAAAGTATCCTAGAATGATAATATATCAGCATGGAACAATCAAAAATTATAGATACGTTGGAGACGTATCAAGCATCCCCAATCTTAATTCCTGCTCGTCCTCGAGTAGGTAAATGATAAAAACATAATTTTTGATGTGACATGCTATCCATTATGTAATCTTATTCAGGTATGCTCATTGAGAAAAGATGAATCAACAAATATTAACATAGCAATAATTGAAATGTAAGAAACAGAATTGTTAATTCTTAAAAGTATACGATCCTTAAGAAATGTTTACCCCCCCCCCCATTCATCTTATTGTATTAGCAAGGCATGGCTCCATCTTCACCACATTAATACAAATATTAAGCACCACGGTGTCCAAGTCAGGCAATTGGTTCGTACTTTTTCAATATGCATAAACTTTTTATTTTTCATGCAATACATGAGCGTGAGCCATTGGACATAGCATTTAGGTGGAATAGAGTATGGTGGTAGATATCAAAGGGGTGAAAGTGGAGAAGATAGTCTCACATCAACTAGGCGTACCAACGGGCTATGGAGATGCCCATCGATAGATGTCAATGCGAGGAGTAGGGATTGCCATGCAAATGATTCTCTAAATGAGGAGCATGGTGCCACTTTGAGGCACAAGTGTGGTAATGGATAGTAGCAAAGTCCCTTCTCTCATTTCCTCTCATTTTTTTGAATGGATGGTGGGCTCATTTGGCCTCCCCCATCTTTATTTTCGTCCGGAGTCTCATCTCGACTTATGGGAGAATCATTGTCTCCATCGTTCTTTCCTCACTGGGACAATGCTCTAATAATGATGATCATCACACTTTTATTTACTTGCAACTCAATATGGAGAACTGATATGAAGATATGACTCTGTATGGATGCCTCTTGCAGTGTACCAGAATGTGCAATGATCTAGCGTGACATGTATCAAAAACATTATGAACAGTGGCTTTGCCACAAATACTATGTCAGCTCTATATGATCATGCAAAGCAATATGACGATGAACGAACTAGTCATGTGAAGTGACGATGGAATTTGCATGGCAATATATCTCGGAATGGCTATGGAAATGCCATGATAGGTAGGTATGGTGTCTGTTTTGAGGAAGATATAATAAGGCTTATGTGCAACAAAGCGTGTCATGTCACGGGGTTTGGATGCACCGGCGAAAGTTGCACCGATCCTTGAGGTGAGAACGGGCTATGCACGGTACCGAAGAGGCTAGCAAATTATGAAAAGGTGAGATTGTGTATGTCCATGGTTTCACATTAGTCATAAAGAACTCATATACTTATTGCAAAGTTTTATTAGTTTATCATAGATCAAAGTACTACTCGCATGCCCCGAGGGAAGAGGTTGGTAGGAGTTAACCATTGCGTGCTTCCGACCCGAAACAACACTAGGATTTCAACGAGGAATAGAAATGCTCACACATCATCACCATGCCTCTTTAATTTTTAGATGAACAAAAAGGTCAACCATTCTTAATATCGACACTTCTACGGTTTAAAAATTATGAACTCACACCTATTTCATATTACTACCTCAATATCATTGACCCACAAATTCTCTATATGTGCTACATTATGGTTTTGATTATCACTCATTGAATACCTAATGTTTTTGGACTAGTCTTTATGACCCATGCAAATTACCGTCACTATTTATTAACTCTCAAACAAATACTCCCTCCGTCCTAAAATAAGTGTCGATGCTCTAGTACAAAATTTGTACTAGTTAAGTACAAAATTTGCGACACTTATTTTGGGACGGAGGGAGTATAAGTGAAGAACGAGAGTGAAATCATTTCTATAAAATCTACACACCACCGTGCTCAAAAAGATATAAGTGAAGTACTAGAGCAACTGCTAAGCTCAAAAGATATAAGTGAAGCACATAGAGTATTCTAACAAATTATGATGACGGTGTGTCTCTCTTAAATAGGTGTGTCCAGCAAACAATGATTGTGGCAAACTGAAAGTAAAAGCAAACAAAAGCAAACGACGCTCTAAGCAAAACTCATATCATGTGACAAATAAAAATATAGCTTCAAGTGACATACCGATGGATTTGAGACGAAAGAGAGGATGCCTTCCGGGGCATCCCCAAGCTTAGACGCTTGAGTCTCCTTTAAAATATTAACTTGTGGTGCCTTGGGCATCCCCAATCTTAGGCTCTTGCTACTCCTTATTCCTTTGTCCATCAAGATAACACCAAAAACTTCAAAACTTCAATCACACAAAACTCAACAAAACCTCGTGAGATCCGTTAGTATAAGAAACATGTTGCATACTTAAGTACTGTTATAAATTGATTCAAATTTCATAAATGCATAATAGGTACTGTATTCTAACTTCTCCATGTCTTATACCCCCCGATACAATCCATAGCATAATCAAAACAAGCAACTACGCAAGCAAAAACAGAATCTGTCTAAAACAGAACAGTCTATAGAAATCTGTAGACAGCCTATACTTATGTAACTCTAAAAATTCTGAAAAATTAGTAAAACCTCTAAAATGTGTATAGCAACACTGTGTAAACATTTCAGATAATTATGACGCTCCAGTAAAAAATAAAAATTCCTGCACTGGAGTCAAAAGTTTCTGTTTTGTTTCAGCATCGATTCTACTCATCGTGTGAGTCATCCCAAAGGCTTTACTTGGCACAAACACTAATTTAAACACAAAAACATAATCATTACAGAGTAAATAATCATGGTATTAAAAATAAACAGAAAGTTTAAAGCAAAAATATTACGATAACTATTGGGTTGCCTCCCAACAAATGCTATTGTTTTATGCCCCTAGCTAGGCATAATGCATAGTTTCAAGTATTGTCATCTTTGACATCGAGCTCCTTAATAACACAAACATGGGCAATAGGGGAAATAATAGACTTGGTAATAGGATCTTTTATCAAATTTATAAAGTTGGGATGAACACTAATCATCTTTAGATCCTCATCCCTTTTGGTAGGAGGTGTACTCATATTCTTGGGAATGTATATGAACTTGGAATTTTTGTTGTGAGAGGTACTAGCATTAGCTTTCGAAGGTGTGAAGGAGGAGCCTACTTTGTCAATGACCTCTTCCATTTTATCAATTCAATTCAAACCTTGTTCTATCCTCTCATCAATAGTAGTGTCTTTTTCCTTCAAAGTTTTCAAAGTCATTCCTACTCGTGACCAGAGTTGAGTGATATGATTATGAAGTTTTTTATCCAACTCCTCAATTGGTTTGTTTGTGATCATATTCTTTTGAATAGCATCAAGCCTTTGCATAACATGTTCCAAGGTCAAATTTGTTTCATTAACAATAATAGGTGGTGTCCCTAAGAGGTTTTCAATTGCAGTGTAGGCATCCAAGGTGTGACACATTAAAAAGTTTCCATCAGTGATGGTGTCAAGTACGAACCTTTACCAAGTGGTTACACCAACATAAAAATTGTGAAGCAAAGTAGTAGTAGATAACTTTTTAGTTGCTTTATTTTGAGCAAAGAAAATCCTATACCATGCATCTTTTAAGCTTTCTCCTCCCCTTTGTTTGAAATTTACTACATCATCATTGGGAGTAAAGCGAGCGGAAGAAGAACTAGCCATGACTTCAAACAAGAAAACTAGTAACAAGCGAAGATAAATATTTTTGTATTTTTGATTTTTATGAGACGAGCTAAATATAACAGCAAATAAAAAGAAGAACAAGTGAATGAAAATTTGTGTGAAGTTACTTGGTAGTTGATGACGATATTCCCCGGCAACGGCGCCAAAAATCCTTCCTCATACTTGTGATCTGCGTTGGGTTTTCCGTGAAGAGGAACGGGTAATTGCAGCACAAAGCGGATAAGTATTTCCCTCAGTTATGAAACCAAGGTTTATCAAACCAATAGGAATATCAATCCTCAACCATCTTCAGCGGCTGCACACAAATGAACAAACGACTTGCACCCAACGCGGGCAAGAGGGTTATCAATCCCCTTGATCTCGTTATTTGCAAGCAAATGAGTTGTGTAGATAATTGTTGATAAATGCAAAATAAATAAAAAGTAAATAAAGGTAGCGAGGTAATAATAGCGTTTGCAAATATATAAGTGAATAGACCTGGGGGGCATAGTGTTCCCTAGCGGCATCTCTCGTGTAGGAAGCATACGGTGGGTAACAAATTATTGTTGGGCAATTGATAGAAAAGCGGATAGTTATGCGATATTCACGGCAATGATCATGTATATATAGGCATCACGTCCATAAGCAAATAGGCCGACTCCTGCTTGCACCTATTACTATTACTCCACTCATCGACCGCTATCCAGGATGCATCTAGAGTATTAAGTAAAACAGAGTAATGCTTGGAGAACGATGACATGATGTAGACAAAGTAAACTCAAACAATATGAATGAACCCCATCATTTTATCCTTAGTAGCAACAGCACAAAGACGCATCTTGTCCCCTACTTTGTCATTGGGATATAGAAACTCGCCAGGTTGAACCCACCACTCCCACCGATGAAATATCAATCTACTTGGCCAAAGCACATCAATAGATCGGAGAGCACTACGAAGCTATAATGATCATGCACTTAAGAGATAATATAATTCAGAGGTATCTCAAATACTTTTCATGAATAATCTGAACATAAACCCACAATTCATCAGATCCCAACAAACACACTGCACAATAGGATTACATCGGATAGATCAAAGCAAAGATGCGATGATCATTGTATTGAAGAACATAAGAGAGAGAGAGAGAGAGAGAGAGAGAGAGAGAGAGATTTCCATCTAGGTACTAGCTATGGACCCGTAGGTCTGTGGTGAACTACTCAGACATCATCATGAGGGCAGCAAGGTTGATGAAGAGGCCCCCCGTGATTGACCCCCCCTCCGACAGGGTGCCGGAACGGAGCTCCAGATGGCCTCGCGACGGAACAGAGACTTGTGGCGGCGGAAAAAGGGTTTCGGGACTGCCTCTAGGGTTTTTAGGATATTAGAGAATTTATAGGCCGAAGAGGGACGTCGGGTGAGCCGCGAGGGGGCCACGACATATCAGGGCGCGCCCCCCAGGGCTCGCCCTGATGTGTGGTGGGGCCCTCGTGTGCCTCCTGACCTCCTTCCGAAGCTTCTCGATCTTCATATAGTCCAGAAAAAATCATCAAAAAGTTTCCTGGCAATTGGACTTCATTTGGTACGGTAAACCTGCAAAGGCAAAAACATGCAAAAAACAGCAACTGGCACTGGGCACTGCGTCAATAGGTTAGTGCTCAAAAATATTATAAGTTGGTAAACAATGACCGAAAAAGTATCCTAGAATGATAATATATCAGCATGGAACATCAAAAATTATAGATACGTAGGAGACGTATCACGGGGAGGTGACGCGGTGGTGCGGACGGCTATGTGGGGCTGCGGTAGGGGCTGTGGGCAGTGGTGCGAGGCTGCGGGCGGGGCGGGGTGACGGGGCGGCGGATTCGAGCGGCAGTGCGGCGACGCAGGTGGATTCGAGAGGCGGCAGGTGCGGGGATGAGGCCGGTAATGCGGTCGGAGCGGCGACAGTGGTGGATTCGACCAACGACGGTGGATTCGCCCGGCGGCAGTGGATTCGCGCGACGGCGGTGTATTTGGGCGGTAGTGGAAAACCCCCGATTCACGACATGCGACGGCAGCCGGCGGCCGAAATCGGCCGCAGGGGTGCCGGGAGGGGCGGATCTGGTGCGGGGCGACAGCAGCAGGGTGCGACGGGCTTGCGGGCGGGCGGCGGCGGGTGACGGAGGGAAGAAGAGGGGTTGGGGAAGAAAATGGAACGACGGTTCGTGGTTGGCGTGCGGCCGACCCTTTTACATCTCCTGCACCCAGAGATGCAAATTTGCACCGCGGGGTATTGTAGTTTACATCTCCGGGGGGCGGAGATTTTTTTTTTTTTGCATCTACATCATTTGTTGGGGAGACGTTTTGGGGCCTCTGAGATGTAAAAGTTAGGTATTTTTGCTTCTACATCTTCTATTGGAGATGCTCTAAGCTACACACCACAACAAGGAGTTGGTTATCATGGTTGCAAAGTTTCAACCTTGCGGGACGTTGGATTATGTTGCACTAAACTTTCGTCATGCAGTGGTAAAGTTACAACCATGCAGCACAAAAATTTAGCACTAAATAAAGTTTATTGAAACATATATAAATGGGTCTAGTTTGAAAGAGCTCGCTCCGAGGGTCCAACGCTAAAACTAGATTGTCATTTCGACGCGTGTTTTAAATACTATAGCTTTTTGAAATTGTTAAATGAAATTCAAGACATAATTAAGCAAGACTCTTGATCTTAATACAACTTTTTGCAAGGTTGCTGCAAAGGACACAACTGAGGAGGTGCTGGCCAAGAAGGCAAAGAAGAACAAGCCCATCACTGGAGCAAAATCAAGCAGCAAGGACACCTCTGGAGAAAAGGAAATCTCCAAAGAGAAAGAAATGCCTGAGCCAGAACACTTTTAGAATTAAGTACTTAACTGGTTGTAACAGTACTTGCTCAGACAGTATGTTGCATTTTGGTAATGTGAGCTATAAGGTTCCTGTTAGTACTTACTCAGACAGTATGTTGCATTTTGGTAATGGGGGCTGTAAGATTCTTGTTATTTCTGGTTGCAGTGATACCATACCTACTTATAAGACACTCAGACTTCAGTATGTTTCTGATGTTGATGGCAGTGACCTGCTTCTTGTTAAGTGAAGATGTTGTAACAGTAGGCATCAAAGAATACCCAATCACAGTTCATCAGTTAAAATATGGCTGGATAATGGTTTGTACTAAACTGGAACAACAGAGGGATTAATGACCCTAACAAATGGACTGCAATCAGGAATAAAATAGAGGAATCTCAATGTGCTATCCTATGTTTGCAAGAAACGAAAAGAGATTTTTTTGATAGCTCATACATTAAAATTTTCTATCCCAGGAGGTTTAGTAAATTTGAGTATTTACCATCTAATGGGGCTTCTGGAGGACTACTAGTTGTTTGGAATGGATAGTTATTTACAGGGGAACTCTTTCTGATCAATGGTTATTCTCTGTCACTTTCACATCCAACCATAATAGGGAATCTTGGATTCTCTCAAATATTTATGGTCCATGTCAGTTGAATGACAGAACCTCTATCATCCAATGGTTTAAAGACCAACAAATGCAAGATGATATTAACTGGATGTATTTAGAGATTTCAATTATATCAGATATCCTCATAATAGGAACAGAGAAGGAGGGAGCATTTTTGATATGTTGCTTTTAATGAGGCTATCAATAATCTCAATTTAGTTGAAATTTCACTAAAGGGCAGAAAATATACATGGAGCAACATGCAGGAAGCACCACTCCTAGAGAAATTGGTCTGGTGCTTCACATCTGAAAATTGGACTCTAGTGTACCCCTCCACTTATGCTTATTCACTTGCCAAAACCACATCAGATCACATGCCCATTATGATCAAGGTTGGTACCAATATTCCAAAAGCACATATCTTCAGATTTGAAAATTACTGGCTGGAACACAGTGAATTTAAAGATGTGGCTAAGAGAATATGGTCCCAAGGGGTAACAAAAAATTACAGTGCTAAGGTTATAGCAACTAAATTTAAGAGACTTAGAAAAGGTCCGAAAGTTTGGGCAAAAAGTTTATCTGATCTCAAGAAAACCATTGCCAATACAGATTTCATGATTCTCTGCTATGACACCATTGAAGAAGCTAGAACCCTATATCTAATGAAGAGTCAAATGGCAGACGGATACTTAAGAATCATTTGCAAAATATCTTAAATCCGCAGAGAGTATATTGTGAACAGAGAGCCACTATAAGACAAATTCAAGTGGGGGAGGCAAACACCAAATATTTTCAAGCAAAGGCAACCATCAAATACAGAAACAACTGTATTGCCATGCTCAAAGATGAAACCGGTCATGAACACCACAATCACCAAGCAAAAGCTTCCATTTTATATAGGGCCTTTAAACAGAGGACGGGCACCTCTACTAATACAAAAAATCATTTGATGTTGCACAACATTCTGCTGCGTTAGGACAACTTAGCAGATCTAGAAACTCCATTTAGCAAAGAGGAGATTGACAATGTTGTTAAAAATATGCCAACTGATAAGTCACTTGGACCTGATGAATTTAGTGATGCATTCTTGAAAAGCTACTGGGACATTGTTGCCCAGGATTTTTACACGCTGGTTGAAGATTTTCATAATGGGAATGTAAACCTTCAGAGCATCAACTACTCCTTCATTACACTGATACCTAAGACTGAGGCTGCTAGTACACCTGCTGAATTCAGACCCATCTCTCTGCTTAACTGTACACTCAAGATCATCACCAAGCTATTAGCCAATAGACTCCAAAAAGTAATTCTCAAATTGGTCCACAAAAATCAATATGGCTTTCTCAACAACAGCTGCATCCAAGATTGTTTGGCATGGTCTTATGAGTACATCTATCAATGTCATGAAGCAAAGAAGGAAATAATCCTACTGAAACTGGATTTTGAAAAGGCATTTGATATGTTGAATCATGACACAATTATTGAAATTCTACAAGGTTTTGGTGCTAAGTGGATTAACTGGATTAAGATGATCTATGGCACATGTTTCTCCTCTATGCTACTTAATGGAGTTCCTGGTAAACAATTCCTCTGTAAGAAAGGTGTAAGACAAGGATCCATTGATTTTTGTCTTAGCAGCTGATCTTCTTCAATCTATGTTCAATGAGGCAATGAATCACTCCATGGTGGAATCTCCTTTGATTCATTGCTCCTTCCCAAACTACCCCATCATCCAGTGTGCTGATGACACTATTCTAGTGGCCAATGCAGATCCAAGACAACTTGCTCATATCAGAAACCTCCTACTGCATTTTGAATCCTACACATGACTAAAAGTGAACTACTCCAAATCCATCATGATTCCAATCAACACTCCTCCAGAAAAAATGACCGTTCTATCAGATAACCTAGGATGTAAGATTGAATCATTGCCTCACACTTAGCGTGCTCTTCCCTTGAGCCTGACAAAACCCAGAATTGAAGATTTTATACCACTGATGAAGAGGGTGGAAAACAGATTGCTGAGCTGCTCAACACTTTTATCCATTAGGGATAAACTTACTCTGATCAAATTTGTCTTATCAAGCATGCCTATCTTTTTCATGTGTACTCTCATGTTGCCCAAGACTGTGGTAAAACAATTGAATATCTATCTCAAACAATGTTTTAGGAGAAAATATGGGTGACAAGAAACAGAAGCTGCACTGATATCTTGGGATAAAGTTTGTAAGCCAAAAGAACGTGGAGGATTGGGTATTTTGGATATTCACACTCATAACAAAGCTCTCTTGGTGAAACTTTTACACAACTTTCTTAACAAGGAGGACACGCCATGGGTTCAGATCATTTGGGAAACATATTATAGGGAATCTTTACCAGACACAAGAATGATAGGCTCTTTCTGGCGGAAGAACATTCTCAAGCTTATGGTAAGTTATAAGGAGAAGGCAATCTGCAAGAGAGGAAAAGGAGATAGCATTTTTATTTTAGACTGGTAGATGAACAGAAGAACTACTCAAGCAAAAGTACCCCGAACTCTTCTCTTTTGCCACAGAGTCGCACATCTCTCTATCCTCCATCTATAAGCTCCCAGAACTAAGCCAACATTTCCATAGGCCTCTATCACAACAGGCATACCAACCATTTAATCTACTACAAAATCTCATGTTGGCTCAAGGCACCTCCGAAAACAGCGAATCTTGGATTCACTCAGGGAACTCCAAACAGTTTTCCTCCATGAAGATGTACAGAGCATTGCTGGGAGAATCCCATGCTCATTCCATCTACAAGTGTCTATGGAAAACCTCATGTAGATTAAGACACAAGATTTTCTGTTGGCTACTCCTTCATGATAGAATCAATGTCAGGAACTTGCTCCATCGGAAAAATATGTTCTTAGAGGACTACAACTATGCTCTCTGCTTAGATCACACCGAAGAAACGCTTACACACCTCTTTTGGAACTGTCCTTTTGCTCTTCATTGTTGGGATCATCTTGCACCTGGCAAATGTAGAGGCATCTCAGCATATGATGAAATCCTCCTCACTTTACAACACTTCCCACCAGAAATTGCAATGGATATTATTATTATAGGCTGCTGGAGTTTATGGTCAGTAAGAAATGACATGATCTTCAGAGCAGTGGTACTACATTTGGATACTTGACTCTACTATCTGAAAGAAGGACTTTGTGCATTTCAGCTTAGGGAAAAACAAAGTAAAGCACAACTATTGAATAATTGGATAGAACAACATTTTTAATCTAATATGTCTCTATTCCCTAGGGCAGGAATAGGTTGATTGGTTTTGAACTTTGTTGTAACTTTTGCTATAACTTTATTTAATTAATGAAAATATTGTAGAACAATTGTTCTACGGTTTAGGATAAAAAAACACTCTCGATCGTGTAAAATGCCAATTGGAAGTGTGAGGTGGGGTCGGATGCACCTCGTTTCTTCTAATCGAAACATGAAGGACATAGTTTTTCCTAAATTAGCAGATTGCTCACGACATATGGAAAACCGACTCTCAAATCGCCTCCAAACGTCCGGACCAAACTGTTTGGACATAGATTGCCATCCAACGCCGTCCCAAAAATGTCCGTGCGGCTCTCTGAAATCCCGCCAACCGGAGCTTTGTGGACGTCCGGACATCCGCCACGTAGGACCCCGACAACCCCATCCCACACAAAACCCCACGTGGAGTCCATGTCTTCGTCTCTCCCCCCCTTGTTCGGCACCCTCTTCCTCTCTGGCCGCCGTTGTCGTTTTATGTACCATCCTACCACCCGCCAATGCCTTGCTGGATCTATGCTGCTCCACCCGACAGCCACGCCAGTTTGCCTACGTCGCCATTCCATCTCTTGTCCGTTTGCCACGTAGGTACCATCTGCTCATGCGGATGCCATTCATGGGGGTTAAAAAGTCCGGTATGTGTTTGGCGAAATGCCCGTGCTAAAATTTTATGATTTTTTCTCCCTTCGTTGAAGTAATGGATTCAGCCATTAAGTACTTGTATGACAACTAAGGTGAGTCGTATGATGACTCGTCTGACAAGGAGGAGTATGTGGATGAAAGGACGATGATGCATACGGTCCTTGCAGACGCGGAGCGTTCAGAAGAGCATGTTCTCAATTTCAAGGGGTTGATCAAGGCTCATCGAGTACTGAATCGGAACACGACACAGGGAATTTTACGCTGATGGGAGGCTACTTTGCTCTGATGCCCTATTCATCGACATTTTTTGTCGGCGCTTTCAGATGTAGAAAAATGTGTCTGATCGCTTCTACAACGACGTTTGGGCCTATGATGACTATTTCATCTTGAATAAGGATGACGTTGGAAGAATTGGATTCTCTAGTCACTAGAAGTTGAATTGCGGATGTTCCATGACGTTGATTCGTAGGACGAGTACGTCCAAATGTTCCATAGCATATGTCTAGATGTCAAGGTCAGATTTGCGACTGCGGTGGTCGAGGTGTTTGGACCTCAGTACTTGAACCAACTGTCGCAGACAATGAAAGGCTCATGGCAGTCTCGAAAGCAAGAGGATGATCATGTATGCTAAAATCTCTTGATTGCATGCACAAGAGATGGAAGAATTGCCCATATGCTCCAGAAGGGCAATACCAGGGCCATATTAGGAAGCACACCACCATTCTTGAAGCAAATTGCATCACAGGATCTTTGGATTTTACATGCTTTTTGGACATGCCCGGGTCTCACAATGATACCAACGCGTTGCAATGGTTTCCATTTCTTGGTAGGTTGACCGAAGGACAAGCTCCGTCATGCAACTATACCATCAATAGTCATGACTGCAACATGAGCTACTATCTGTTTGGTGGTATATATCCTCCATTGGCAACCTTTGTCAAGACTATCTCTGACCCAATTGGTCATAAAAGAGCTTGTTTGTTAAATTCAAGAATGAGATAGAAAGAATGCGGAGAGGGCATTTGTAGTGCTCCAAGCCCACTACGTAGTTGTTTGAGGACCTGGAAAAGTATCAGATCTGGAGAATTTGTGGGAGGTGATGACATGTGTGATCATGCATAACATGATCGTGTAGGAAGAGAGTGAAGATGTTCATGGGTGATAATATCCAACTTCCACATCAGAATCTAGCCATATTTAAGGAGTTTGTACAAATGCGTCAACAAATTTGACATCGAGGAACTCATGAGCAGCTTAAGGAAGATCTGATTGAGCACTTGTCCGTGCTTAAAATGGAGAACTAAAACATATGTGCGAGTTGAGTTCAAGTTTAAACTATTTATTTCAAAACTTAGTTGGATTGTACTCCCTCCATACGAAAATTGATGCTCAAGATACATCAGTTTGAGTGTCAAGGAAATCTGTACGGGGGAAGTATTGAACTAGTGTCGCACTAAGATATTTTCTCTCCTTGAATATTTATGCTATTTATTTGAATGATGTGACTTATAAAATAGACAGATTTTTGAAAGACAGAGTTAGATGACTGGCTCTCATATTCGGGTTCATAGACGAGACTGGATTAGTTCGCTAACAAATACTAGTAGAACGCCCGCGCTTTGCTTCGGGCTACAATGTACATAAATAAATGTACATATATGAATCAAACAAATGATTAACGTCTTCTCTAAGGTCGAAGATAATTTCTTCCTCATACGTTTGGGCGTGTTTGCACATCAAACAAGCGCCCAGTGGGCTCCTCAAAACTCAATAGTCTAGACAGTACAACCTCCCTCAAATCGAGCCCATATGTGGGGGAGAAATGTGGTTGTTCGTACTATCTGCCATGTTATCCGCAACGCGTGCCTCAACATAAAAACCCCACCCCACGATTCATCATTCCCTTTTTCTGTTAGACCCTCCCCTTGCTGCTTGGTTTCCCGCCATAGAGGGACATTTCTCCCTAGAGCCCTCGCCTTTAAAATTGGATGATACCCACCTCACCTTTACCACGATGCCCTCTCTCCTTCACACCTTACTTCCCCATAGACCTCCAACAAGGAGTCCCCCACCAACCTCCCTGCTCTCCGCCCTGATCACACCCTCCTTTTCGTGCCGATCTGCCCCCGCCATCAAGGGGGGGGGAGATATGTGCCTCCCATGATGCTCCCCCCTCCGAGCCAAGAAGAAAGATCTGATATCTCCTAAGCCATTGCCACGTTGTAAAATACATTTGAATGTCGTGCATCACCACAAAACAAAATGTGATGTCTGTTGTTGGGCATGCAACTGATATGCCTCCGTGTTTGTTATTAACTCTTGAAGCAGCCAACCGATGCATTTACCATTCTATCCTAACCAAAAAACCTTCGTTATTAACTCTTGAAGAAACCAACCAATACATTTACCCTTCTCTACTAACCAAAAAATTGTACCACTTGATGAAAAATAAATATGAACTACTCGCTCATGCAATTTGCTGCAAAACCATCACTAATGAGTGCAATTTGCCACATTTTCTAAAGTAGGGAAATTATCCCGCTCAGATAGCCATAACTAAATAGAGGAACCCCAACCCTCATCCTGCTCACTCTCAACGCTCACTCTTATCACAACATTCATTAAGTCATGTTCTAAATGAGCCAATGATCGACGTTGTTGTGGTAGGCCAGCGACATGGGACAAGGGTGGCAACCGCCTTCCCATCTTAGTGTTATGGACCCCCCCTCTATTTACAACAAATTTCATCAAATTTGATGTATGACATTTCCATGGTACAATAGTTCTTCAACTTATTCACACTAACTTTATTAATCCACTCCCTTGCATGTGAAAGATGTATGCTCATCCATATTTCACTATGTGATACATTTACCCTCCTATCCTAACAAAAAAATTGTACGACTTCATGAAAAATGTAAATGAACTACACGCTCATGCAATTTGTTGCAAAACCATCACTAATGAATGCAATTTGCCACATTTTCTAAAGTAGGGAAATTATCCCGCTCAGATAGGCGTAACTGAGTAGACCAACCCCAACCCTCATCCCGCTCACTCTCAACCCTCACTCTTATCAGAAAATTCTTCAAGTCTTGCTCTAAATGAGCTAGTGATCGACGCCGCCGTGGCAGGCCGGCAGCAAGGGACAGGGGCGGCAACCGCCTTCCATCGTAGTGCTATGGACCCCCTCTATTTACAACAAATTTCATCAATATTTAGACTAATTTTATTAATCCACCCCCTTGCATGTGAAAAATGTATGTTCTCCCTTCATTGTTTGATGCAAGTGTAGTTACAAAGCAATGCTAATTTATCCCTCAATACTCAAATTCCATCAACATGCACTTTCACCAATGTTCTCACATGAAACATATTATATTAGTACAAATGATTACACACCATGATGGCGCGGCCCAGTTAGTTACTTTGTTTAATATGTTTTATAACACAAAAAAAGAATAAAAAATAATACATTTCTAATAGCAGGATAAAACATATTGTGTCACGAAGCAAATGCAATCAGTGCATACACATCGATCTGTTCTCTCTAGTAAATCTATTGTATTATTGCTTGCAAAAGCCACCATACCTTCACATAGTGACTCTATTTTTTCAGATTCATATCAGCTAATATTACAACCATTATTATGGTGTCTGGTCCTTCTTGAATCCTTGTCAAAATCTACCATCTTGTCCTCCTCGGGTCATTGTCTCTAGCGATTGTGGCATTGCACCGTCATAACGGTTGTAGCTAGGAATTGTGAAGCACACGAAAAGGTTTGCATTGCTGTGTCCGACATAACTGCAGAGTATCCATTTGAGCCTGAAGTGCTTCTGTTAGGAAATTCCGGTCAATATGCATGTATGGTGTAATCGATTTCATAGTTGAACTATCATGTATAGCAAAGAACAAAGTAATAGTAAAAATAAAAGGGTTGTAAATATATAGGTATGGCCAATTTTTGTATATGACAACAATAATTAAACTTTGTTTTAATGTAATTATATTTCTATAATATTCTTCAAAGAATACTATTTTCATTACCAAACGTCAATAATTTCTCATCGTCCAAGAGTGTCTACTCCTTACGGTTACATCAATTAAAAGGGATAGGAGTTTCTTTGCTTCACTTCAGGCCATGTAGAAATGTAATGACTAAAGCTACTAATAAATCGAATGGTTCCATTAAATAGATATTCAGGGTTGACTGCATCTATAAGGAAGTTAACAACAAAGGTGATGGACGGAAGGGGCGTTTTCGACAGAGGCAGTGCAGGAGGGGATTGACGGAAGGATCGCCCTAGCTGTCCCGCGTCTCCGGGGGGTGGGAGTTTGGGGCACCCATGAGGTGGAGGAGGACGGGGCGACTATCGCGGAGGGGTGGAGCGGCGTCGCGGCTACAATGTGCATAGCCATGGCCAAGTAGGGGGTGGGTGGATGGAGAGCCTTTGCAGAGCTCCTCGCTGCTCGCGTCGCAGTCGCAAACACACCCTGCCCTAGGGTGAGGCAATGGCGACGACTTCAACATCCCACGAGCCGGGGCCTCGACTACGCCGCGCTCGATGAGGTTGACGTTGGCCACCAGCTGGTGGTGGCAGGTATGACGGAGGGACGGTGATGTCGAGGAAACCTAGGAAAAATATGGCCGAGCAACAAAAGGATTGAAGAGGTCGACAAAGAGATGTATTTTTTGAGAGAGGGACCAGTTATGTCGACAAAGGGAGGGGAATTACATGTGAGCGAGAAAAACCCAGCATGAAGGGGGTGGTGAAAGGCAAGTAAAGTTTGGATTTAGTTTGATTATAGTTGATGTTTTGATAAGATTTGATTTGATTTGGGTATGAGTAATGGAAGGCAAGAAAAGTTTGGATTTAGTTTAGATTTTCTTAAAATTTGATTTGAATGAGTTAATGCATGACCTTGTTTTAGGAAAGTGATGATTTGAGTAAGTTAATGCACGTGTTCAATGGACCTGTTCGTGGGCATAATATATTGTTGTGAAAGTGAGGCGAGACTACCAACTCTTTCTTTAAAAGTAGAGATTGTGTTCATTATT
Organism: Elymus sibiricus; assembly: GCA_039707655.1. NCBI lineage: Eukaryota > Viridiplantae > Streptophyta > Magnoliopsida > Poales > Poaceae > Elymus > Elymus sibiricus. The sequence continues at coordinate 217,805,197 of CM077671.1, read as the reverse complement.
TTGTTTTTCTTTTCTAGGAGAATATTGTGTCCATTTTAAGGATTGGCCTTGAAAATGCCTTGGAGATGCCCTCAGTAGCACTAGCGGGCGAACGTTTGTCTGCTAGACGCTTCTTTCTGGATTGGGGTGCTGCTCCAGAGACCAAGTCGGAGTAGGCATTTGATTTTTTGCCACTCTTTACTTTGGACTTTGACATTTTGCCACTAGTTAGATTGTAATTGATCTGATGACACTTATTTCTTTGGACTTTGATATTTTGCCACTTTTCAGCACAAAAACAATCTATGGAAATAATAGACAAACTAAGTACAAAAAATAGAGGACCATTGTACCCTTGTACCTGTTTGACCCAAATAGAGCCCCGTCGGCCCTTGCTGCTGCTGTACCTGCTCCTTGATCTAATGCAGTGTGCAAGCATGACATGGTTTGTTGCTCTCTGTTGGCAGTGCAAGAGAATGGTTCTGGAATATGTCCCCCTCATCCTAGTCAACGGCGAGAGGTTCCTTGAGAAGAAGGATGTATGCACTCTTATGCAAGCCTGCGATGCCAGCAAAAAGAGGGCAGTCGGATCGTTCATCAATGGGGGACTGCGGAGCGATGTTTGATGGCAGAAACACACATCACTTGTAGGAATGGTGGAAACGGGGTGATAAGGTGATTGTTGTACATATAAGTTGGCTGTGTTCTTTGGAACGTCCTTATACTATTAGGGAGAGGTACGAAGCGACTACGCAACACTCTGTCAAGTTATTGTGTATGAGCTGGTGCTACTACTATATTTATAAAAAACAACGAAGGTCATACCTTCTGTTGGTTAAATTTGGTTTACATCCAGAGGTCTGAAGAAGTTAGATATGGTAAGCAGCTTACCGTAAGCTACTGATGCTCTCAGACAAATTTATCCTTAAGATCTCGGTTGTTAGCACTGAATTTTTTAAGGCCTAGGCGCTGGCGCGCCGGGCCAATAGTTGGGCCGGTGTCACCCCAGCCGTCTGTCAGGTGGGGCCAACACTTCAGGCGTGGGAACAGGGAGGGTTCCAAATCTGCTTAGAGATAGGCTTTATCTTTAGTTTGCTTGCATATAAGTTGTTAATTATTCCCGAGTCTCAAAAAAAAAGTTAATTATTCCCACTAGCAAACATGCATGTTGCAACACACATGGACAGTAAATATTTTTTACCTGAGCCGCTATCATTTCGATTCAATTTTGTTTCTGACTCCTCATATTGATGGCGTGCACCTACGACCACACGGCATCATCTTTGTGGTGCCGTTCGACACTGAGGAGGCCGCGTTTATAAATTATTAAGTCTATTCAAGAAAGCCTATATGTATAGCCATCACATGCAAAATGAAACACAAATTAAGAGTATATTTATTGGTTCCACTATTAATATTCGTGACTATCATATGAATAGTTTGGATGTTTTTAAAATAAACCTTCATGTATTTGTGATGTTCATGAATTTTATAAGTGTATGTACATCCTATAAAAATTGTTTGTGTATTCACTACAAAAAAAATTGTGTAGTTCGTTGGTAAGTACGCTCGTGGATTTCGTCAAGAAAAGGTACGTACGTCTTAGATCATGAAACATGTGCAAAGAGAGAACCGTGCAAGTACAGCATGTCCAAGGATTACAACCTTTTCCAAATATTAACGTTTAATTTTACATGTTGCGATACAGATCGTCAGTACGAAATAAAAATGAATCGTGAGTTGTTGAATAACATTGCACCCTAAATAGCATTTTAAAAATATTTAACATGTAAAATAATATTATATTCAAATTCTACAAATTTTCTAATCAAATTTCATATATAACTAGAAGGATTGGACGCGCTTTGCTGCGCCGTTACATAAAAAAAAACCTCATCACTCTGTTTCAAAATACAATGCGTATTACTTTTAAAAATATCAAACCTTTTAAATTTGATTAAATTTGTAAATAACTATATCAAAATCCATAATATCAAATTGTTGTGTTTAGATTCATCGTTAAATGAATTTTCATATTTTTTTTATTTAATATTGTGGATGTCGATATTTTTGCTCTCAACTTGGTCAAAGTTGTAGAATTTGACTTTCCAAAAAACTAATACCCCTTATATTTTAAAACTAATGGAATATTTCATTTGATGTGTGGGGGAGATGACATAGTGTGTTTTATTTTTATTTATAATTCGGTAATTTGATGGGCCTTTCGTGGTGGGATTCTATATTATATGCTAACCAACCTTATATATGTGGGAAATTTTCTACGTCGACGCCTGCATGAGCGTGATTGATATGTTTTTATAGGCCGGTTGTTGTTGATTGATTTGCAAAACTGTTGGTTCGGTCAAAATCGTAAACCAGGCCCATTAGGAAGCATAGTGTATTTGTCTAAAGAATTGAACGAGAGAGTTTTGAGAAATTGTTGACCCGGTCAAAATCGAATGACCCAAGTTTAGTTGAAGTCTTGAAGACCTCAATTGAATGTGGACTCTTCAAAACTAAGGAGTATAGAGGTATAAAAATAAAATAATTAAATGAAAGAGCTTTGAGAAAGTTTTGACCAGGTCAAAATCGAGTGTCACAATGTCAATTGAAGACTTCAATTGAATGTGGGCTCTCCAATTCTAGGAAGATTAGTGTTATAGTATACTTGTTAAAATTGGAGTTATAGTTTACAAGATATGGTTATTTCAAGAAATTTATTTATTCTCAATAGACTGCAGGGTGATTAATGCATATATCAGGGGGTTTATGTAAAATTATAAAATAATGATTCATTGAGACTTAAATATGGACCGCGTGTTAATTAGCATAAAAAGGCAAGTGGTTTTGTGTAAAATGGGAAAAAAATGATACGTTCTCCGTTAAAGATGGACTGCGGGTTAATTAATGGAAAAGGCAAGGTTTTTTTTTGCAAAAAGACACGAGGGACGAACGAAATCGTTTCGTGCTTTATTATTACTAGGACAATTGCCCGTGCGTTGCAACGGGAGATACGCTATTAAAACCTTGTCATGACTGGGAAAATAGGCAAGGAAGAATTCATTGTACGCGACACAGAGTAATATACAGCTCACCATCAGTTCTAGAATATATATATAGGTACGATCAGATTTCCACTTGAGTAGGAGCATGTATTATTATGCATTGCATCTAACCGAGCATGACCATGTTCATGTTGTTTATCTCTAGTCTTCACGATTAGTAAAAAACATATGCATGGACACACCAAGTAAAAATACATCCAAGTGATATTTCATCCACCCTTGTCCCAAGTATGCATACTTATAGACAACTTGAAATGTCAGATCCTTCAAAACTATACGAATATAAGATCGATTACTACAGAACAAAAAAATGAACCAAGTAAATTCAATTGTCTTTTGGTAAAAAAAATATGAGAACTACAGAACTCATTGCATGTGCACTTTCGTCAGTTAGAGCTCTTTCATAAGTCAATGAACTTGGTAATTAGCAGGCAACTTACTAACTATTTACACATCTTGATACAATAGACTGCAAGCACCTGATTCGTAAAATAAGGATTGAACTGTAGAACCTCTAGAAGGGAGAGCAGGATATTCCAGTTGGCTGAATGTAGGAGGAATAGAACATTTTGAAATGCACCGGAGCTCTTGGGGCATCGTTCATTTGATTTGTACTCACTTGAGGGTTCCAGCGTATATATAGACATATGTATGGACACATCAATGAAGTATCGTGTTCTCACTTGAATTTTGGTTGCTCCAAACATTTCTAAAGAATCAACTACCCTGCAACATATATGAAATCAATAAGTACACCTGACACAAAATAGCTGACATAATAGTTTTTTAGCTGCAAATACGCTGGCCTCTGAAGAAGAAAGGGGTGCCTTCCTACATTGATCACAGAGGATCATCACTCAGGATATCAGATATCTGCTAAGGAACTGAACTGTATGAAGTAGGAATTGACAAGCAAGTTACAGAAGGTTCTGCCAACCTGAAATTCCTCTTCGACGTTTCCAGAAAATGACACATCACAGTATCTTCACTTTAATTGTAAAAATCTGCAGGTTTAAATGACTATTTCTCAGCAGATGTCAAAGTGTAGTGCCTCTATGATATCACTACCGAGACGGAATCAGAAAGATCACTCCCACATAAACAAGGATTCCTAAAATCCACCCAGAACAGAAAATAGTATTCTATCTCAAACAAAATTGAACAATAGGTCTATAGCTCATTCTTACAACAAACCTGACTGCCATACAAAATAACAGGCCACAACAAATTTTGTGACAGAAGCTAGAAAGTAGAAATCTTACGTCTTTTTCAAAGCTCTGGCGATTGTTGGCTTGGAATTCCTGAACCTGCTTTCCTCACACAATTCAGGTCAAATCTCAGCCTCTTGTTATAGTCACAGTCCGATCTCCCCTGAAATCCTCCTCACGGGCCACCATCTCCAAACCTTCATGGGCCAGAGAAAAAGATAATAAAACATGCCACCCAGATCTATTTTTATTTGCAGTAGAAAGATCGAGCCTAGGAGTATCTATTTTTTGTTTCACTGTGCGTTGCATTTGCAGCTGCACAAAAAATTGATCATTGCATTCTTCCAAATTTAGAATGTCTAGTCTTTGCCAATCTGGCTCATTACAATCGTCATACAGGGAAGCTCAACATTGAGAAAAGGAAGAAGAAAAAAAAAGAGGAATAGACAAAGAAGAAATTATTGCTATATTTTTGCTAGAAGATAACCCGGCCTATATGACTACATTGATCTAGGCAAAGATCTTTACCCAAGATCCTTCTCTCTAATTATCAAATATTCATGCTTGGAGTCAAAACCGAACAAACTTGCATCTTGATCTGCCTACACTTTATACTTACAACACCGACCGTACACTGCACTTTATCCACAGTGCAAACTGAAAGACATGCAGTTCTTGTTTCAGAACCGAAGAGATATGCACCCATATCATGGTACTGAAAGATGATAGAGTTACTGAAAGATGATAGAGTTGTGATATGTGATATATAGCAAAGCTCGCAGCATGGAAAATCAGAACACAAAATTCGAATTGATCTAGTGAGAGAAGGATGCTTACACAATCTAAATCCGCTGCTGCCGATGCGGGTTGGGCTCACTGCGGTAGAAGGTGCAGCCCCTGCTAAGCTGGAACGGCAGCCCCTTCCACTCAGCACCCATTGCACAGATCACAATCATACCCTGCTTCACCAGCTCAAGCATCTGAATTTCCAGAACAAAAATGGCCCAGCCAGGTGAAGAAGGATTTAATTTGTGTACCAAGGTGCCAGGTGATGCGGATGGCGGAGGGGTCGTGGCCATAGATGTCATCGATGACGAAGTGGAGATGAGGGCTGACACGCCCATGAAGTCGCCGAAGAAGGCCACCACTTGGTCCTCCCCCACCATGGGCCGCCGGAAGCCAGGAACACCAGGTCCTCACACACGCATACCTCCGAGTCAACTTCGCCATTCTGTAGCTGATAATCAATTAGATAGAGAAAGAGAGAGAGCCAGGAACATCAAATCTGTATATTAGCACATCTCACATAAAATATTTTGCTAATTCATGAATCAATCCACATGCATTAGCCATCAAATTAGCAAGTAGCATAGATACACGTCATTCTGTGGCTGAGAATCAATTAGAGAGGGAAAGAGAGAGAGATGTTTTCGGTGCATCAAAAGAAGAACTTTTGGTGGCTGCTCTCCATCAAATAGTAATGTAATCTCAATACTAATTAGAGAAGGGAGAGGAACTTACGGTGGCTGCTCTGCATCAAATGTGCCAATGCAGCACATGCTTTTCCTCTTACCTAGGGACTTGTCCCATCGGCTGTCGTCCAACAGCAGTAGTAGCACCACCGGGGCTCCAACCCATCCCCACAGGATCCTGCTGCCCCTTCCTGAAGTCTCCTTCCTTTCCTTCTTCGTCCCGGCTCTCTCTCATCTCTCTCTCTGGCTGCACTCAAGAGAGCTGCTGCAGGAGACGGGCACCACCGGGACTTCCCCGCTGCTCCTCACGCCCTAGAAATACTGAGATGTTAAGTTCTATGCTACACATATCATTACCAAGTAGGACGCTGCTTCTCCAATTTCCAAAATAATAAAAGTTATGAAGAAAGAAATCATTCTTATTCTGCATTTGGCATTGTGCTAGATTATGATAATTTTGTTTGCGTTACCAACTTTTGCCTACTGTTTGGCTAACCAAAATATTTCTTCTTTCGTGGCTATTTTCCATAATAGGTTATACAAATAAGTTCAGGGCAGTACAGTTAACCAACCGCAAACTAAGCCTTAACCACTGAAAGCACCAAGTCAAACAGCATTGTGATGAAGGATAGACTTCGAAAGGTACATTCAAAGGTCAAACTTTTTTGTCAGCAGAGCAAGAGGAATAAAAATGGGTATTTTCATCAAATCATGGAACTCATAGGTTATTTCTAGTCTTAAATGGAACTATTGTGTTTGCATTGTTGATGCCCTGAGCAAGCAGCACCCTAACAAAATTGTGTGTTTCCTTCCTTAATAAACAAGTGAAGCTCAAAACCCCATGTTCGACAGACTGCACGGAGATAATAGTGGAATAAATAAATAAATCGTTTTTGCAGGGAACCACGTTAACAGAAATCCTTGCACGGAGAGACTTTTCATGTTTAGAAATAGCATGTGGTACGCTTGTTAGTTGCCTCACCACTCGTGCCTTGAAGACCAACTGTAGCTGCATCTTGGGGGTTTGGCGTTCCTCTGTTGTTTCGTTTGGGATTTTTTGCCCTGAATTTTTGGCTAGGTTTGTACTTTGCGCACTCTTTAGTATTCTTCTCACAATATACAATGACACACATTTAGATGTGTTCGAGATTTCTTTTTGCACATTTAAAAGATTCTGGTAAAATATAAATTGGCACTGGAAAACCACAGTAAAACCAGAATAATCCATTCTGGTCAGATATCACCCATTTAACTTTTTGCATATACATTCTACCACAATTGTTCTTAATGGTAGCCCAAACTGGGCATGTTATTCGAAATTTCATTAACTACACAAGAGCACAACACGGAAATCATTTGAATAAATTGGAGCACACAAAAAACATCGTTTTCTCCATAAAAGAAAAAGAAATTCCCACAGTATTAAATGTTTCTGCACGTTTACGAAAAGCACTAAGTATTTGTACTCCTGAGCAGGCAGTGCACCAGTTTAGAGATTGTCATCCAACTGGTCACAGGTGCGTTCCGAGTCCATGCAGAACAAAATTAACCCCAAGACCATGGTAAAATTAGCAATCGAGGGACCATGAAGCAAGGCACTAATCCACAGAACCGCACGAGGGGCGAAAAAATCGGATCTTTGGGTCGCCTACCAATTAAGGAACAACAGCAGTAGCCAAAACCCGAGGAGACGCTCACCTGGGCGAGAACCGCCGCGAAGGACATCCCCAGCGGCAGCGCGAGGTCCTGCACGTCGTCACTGGCGCCCTTGCCGTCACCTTCGCCGCCCTCTCCTCTCCGAGCGGACAACGGTCGCCGGCGCCGCCGCAGGTGAATCCCCTTGTGCGGCCGAGAGCGCCGGGAGGCCGAGCCGGTTGAGGACGCGGAGGAGGAGGCCATGTCGGCCTCCGGGGCGGCCCCGTCCATCGAAAGGGGCCCACTGGAGTTCAAGCCTCGCCGCTGGACCTCCTCCCGCGCCTCGTAGATCGCCTCCACGCCATCCCCGGAACAGGATCCGGCCCGTGCCTCGCCTCCTCGACCCGCGCCTCGTAGATCGCCTCCACGCCATCCCCGGAACAGGATCCGGCCCGTGCCTCGCCTCCTCGACCGGATCTGGCCGGAGATCGCCGCCGCCGCGCCCGGCGTCGTCTGCATCGCAGCCAACCTCGACCTCCAGATCGCCTCGCTCGCCAGCAACCACCAAGTTGAATAAAGAAAACGCAGGGTCCTTTTTGTAAGAACGAAACGCCTGTCATATATATATCCCCACTTAAAAAGGGACTGCGGGTTAAATTCTCAGAAACAGAGGGACTTTTCTGAAAAAATGACGACGACGTACGACTGAAGCAATAAGTGCTTTATTAGTAGGGAAAGATATAGGTAGAGATAGATAAGGATCGTGTTAGTTAAAAAGTTAAGCTGAGTTTGTAATGAGTCAGCCCTATATATAAAGGGACCTAGGCCTAGTACGTGAACACCAGAGAATCAATAAAGAAGAAAAGAGGAGATTTGCCTCCAGTTATCCCAAATCCTAACCTCCCCGCGCCCACGACACACAAGGATCTGCACGGCTACGCTCTTCGAAGCCTGGGCCATCACAGGTTGGTACCAGACCAGTCGTCCTTGGTTGCCAGGCCACACACGTGCAAGAAGATAGGGACCTCACCCCTGTCCCAGGATGATGTGGAGGGCATTGTCAGCAGCAAGATCGCCGGCCTTGTTGACCAAGTTGTTGTTTTGTCTACTGACAATCTTGAGCTCAAGACCGATATCCGCAAGCTGATGGAAGATATGACCAAATTATGTGAAACCCAAGGCAGACCGAGCGCTGCGAAGGTGAGCGAGTTGCTGACTCGTGACAGCAAGCCAAAGGACGCCGATGACGATGCTTGGCAGGGCGCTCCCAAGTTCCAGAAGCTGGATTTTCTGACCTTCGATGGGTCAGAATATGCGCTACCATGGATAACACATGTGGAGCAATTTTTTGAAGGTCGGGGCACGCTCGAGAGGGGCAAGGTATGGCTGGTCTCATACCACTTGGCTGGTCGCGCAACGTTGTGGTACCACCGCTACAAGATCTCCCACGGCGCCCCTGACGGGGATAATACCCCTGGGTATGCCAAGATAAAGGAGTTCGAGCACCTTTCAGAAAAAACTACACGGCCGGCTGGCGAACGGCCGGCTGGCCCCCTGGCTGGCTGGCCCACGGCCGGCTGGTCCATGGCCGGCTGGCGAGCGGCCGGCTGGCCCCCTGGCTGGCTGGCCCACGGCCGGCTGGTCCATGGCCGGCTGGCGAGCGGCCGGCTGGCTCCTAGCCGGCTAGCCCACAGCCGGCTGGACAGGAGCCGGCCGCCTGGCCCTCGCCCAGCCCGCAACCGGCCGCCCCGCGGCCGGTCCTCCCGCCGACCTCTGGACGGGCAGGTGCTTATCTTCCCCCGCTGCGACCAGGTACACCGACAGGACGCGACCCCCACGATGGGCTCCGGCGTGGCTACAGCGACCGCTGACGCACGGGCACGCGTGGCTACAGTCCGGGCGGTCGTACCACTTGCCCTGGCCGATCGAGACCCGACGGGGCAACAGTGCGGCCACGCCGACGTCCACTCCATTACCTGCCCCGGCGTGGCTACAACGCAGCTGGCCACCGTTGACTTCGGCTAGCAGGCGCAAGACGACGCCACACGAGATGACCCGTGCCGTGGCAGGTGGGCGCGGGCCAATAGAAGAGCGGGCCCCGGTCGGCGATGGGGCCGCACAGCCGGTGGACCATATGAGCGACGAGACGACCCCGCCGGTGGGGCCGCCGGCCGGCAAGGGGTTGCCGGCTGGGTCCCCCCGTTCAGTACCTTATGTATTTTGTAAGCCGGGGGGTTGGCCTATAAAACCCCCCGAGACCCCCCATGCATCGGGCAGGCATTCGCCCCATCTCACACTCTAACTCCCACGTAGCAAGGAAAGAAGAGCCGGCTGCCCCTTCTTCTTCCTTTAGACCACGGCTCAAGGAGCACCATTGTAACACCAAACATCCATCAACTAGACTGGCAGGACTAGGGCGTTACCTCCCACGGAGGGCCCCGAACCTGGGTACATCGTGTGTCCCCCCCTCCCACCGCTTGTGCCCAATCCCGCTCCTGGAGCCCGCCGGCATCCTTCGGCCCCAACCACTCTCGATAAGCCACCCCATGGCATCTGTCGTGAGAAAACGACGACAGTTGGCGCCCACCGTGGGGCCGTCCGCGGCGTCGGCCGGAGTCACGCTCCGGGTGGGACCCTTCACCACCTCCCCCGGCCGCCCCGCGTCCGGGCGAAACTGCACGCTCGTGGGGCTTGCTCCTGCGAGACGGGACCCTGTTCCCGCCAGCCCCGAGGGCGGCGCTGCCGGCCTCTCCGACGAGTGGCTCGGCAGCGGCCCTCTGTCCGACATCGCCGTCCTCACCGAGCACGTCGGCAGGTTGAGCCTCGCCGACGAGCCAGCTCCCGACGGGTACCCTAGCCAGGTACTCGACTGCCTCGAACCGCCCTCGTTTGTGGGCGCGCTCGCCCCGGGCGAGGCCAATGACTCCTGCGTCCGCGCGGGGGTGATGGTCACCGGCTCCTCCACGACCTCCGGCCGCGTCAGGGCGGAGGCGGAGGCGGCCGCCGCGGCCGCCCGCGCTGGCACCTCCGACCCCCTCGGCTCCGTGCTTCGGGGCCTCAGCACCCCCGTCGCGCCTACAACGAACCCAGCTACGGCTACGGCAGAGCTGGAAGCTGCTCGCCGGCTGTTGTTCAACGAGGCGACCACGCTCGCCACCACCAAGCGCCGGATGGAGTCCGCGCAGCGCGAGTACAACTCCGCCTATGGCTTCAGCCCCGCCGGCAACGAGCCCAGCCGGCGCGGCGACGCCCGCAACTGCGGCCGTGTGGTCGCGGAAATTCTCGGCGGCAGGCTCCCCACCTACGACACGCCGGCTGCCAACCTGAGGGCCGCCCAGGTGGCCTATGCCGACCTCGCCGACCTAGTGGGCGAGGAACGGGAGCAGCAGGAGCGGCACATCCAGGACCTCATCGCCACCGCCAATGCCCAGCAGGCCCGGCTCGATGACGCCTGCGCCGGCTTCGAAATTCCCGTCCCCGAGGGGGACGCCCCGCCAATTGCTGGCCAGCGCCGGCCGGTCCAGCAGGCCTCTTCCCGCCGCGGCTCCGTCCGGCGGGGCCCCGGGTCCCATAACGGACGCTCCCGGCAGAGAGACGAGCAGCGGCCGTCGACAGCCGGCGCAACGACGCTCCTGCTGGCGGCGGCCGGCGCAGCCGGGACCATACTCCGCCCCCGCGGCGGGAACGCGCGCGCTCACCTGCCCCGACTGTCCGCCCCGAGCTCGCCGCTCGGCTCGGCCCGCGCGTCCCACGGAGCGAGAACGACGCCCGGACCCGCATCGACCAGCTAGCGCAGTCGGCCCTCCTCGAGGAGGAGGGCTCGATCGGCCCGGCGTGTTTCGGCCCCCGGATCCGCAACGAGCCGTTCCCGACCGGCTTCACTCTCCCTCGCGACACCCCGAAATACAATGGCACCGCCAAGCCGGAGGACTGGCTGATCGACTACATCACCGCAGTCGGCGTCGCCAGGGGAAACAAGCGCGTAGCCGTAAGCTACGCCCCCTTAATGTTGACCGGCTCGGCCCAGACCTGGCTTAACAGCCTGTCGGCCGGCAGCATCAACACCTGGACGGACTTCGAGGAAGCGTTCGTCCGCAACTTCACCGGCACCTACAAGCGGCCCGGCCGGCCCCGCAAGCTGGCCATGTGTGTCCAGGGGCTGGAGGAGCCCCTCCGCGACTACCTCACGCGTTGGACCGAGCTCCACAACTCCTGCGAAGGGGTGCACGAGGTGCAGGCCATCCAGTACTTCATCGAGGGCTGCCGCGACGGCACCCACCTCAAGCACAAGCTCTTGTGCTCCGAGCCGGCAACCCTGGCGAACCTAATGGCCAAGGCGGACAAGTACGCCACGGCTGACTCCGTGATGCGGACGAAGGTCACCACGCCAGCCAAGCCGACCCCGCCGCCTGCCGCGCCGCGGGCGGCTGCCGACAACCGGCCACAACAGAACAACAAGCGCAAGGCCGACCAGCCGGATCCCCGCTACGGGAGCCGACAGGTCGCGACCATCGAGGAAGAGCAGCCGGCTGCCCAGGCCTCCAGCCAGCGTCAGCGAACCGGCAAAGCCGCCTGGCAGCCCAAGCTCACCTTCGAGCAGATGCTCGATGCCCCGTGCAAAATGCACTCTGGGGCTAAGCCAGCCACGCACATGATGCGGCAGTGCAGCTTCTCCCAGCGGCTGGCCCGAGGCGAGGGCCTTCCGGTTCCTCCGCCTCTGGTTCCCCGCGCACCGGCTCCGGCTCCGGCCCAGCCGCCCGCGCCGGCTCCGGCTGCCAACAACGGCCGCCTCCATGATCAGTTCCCCGACCAGGACGAGGCATACGTCATCTTCACCAGCGAGGGAACTGACAAGCACAGCGTGCTCCAGCGCCGGCACGAGGTGAACGCCACCGTTCCCTCGGTCCCCCAGTTCATGCACTGGTCCGAAAAGCCGGTTACCTGGAGCCGAGCGGACCACCCGGCCATAATGCCAAACCCCGACAGTTACGCCATCGTCCTCGATCCCACCATCGCCTCCGAGAGGCGCACCTGCCGTTTCTCGCGGGTGCTGATCGACGGGGGCAGCAGCATCAACATCCTCTATCGCGACACGCTACTCAAACTGGGGCTCGGAGAGAAAGACCTGCGGGTGAGCCGGACGGTTTTCCACGGCATCGTGCCGGGAAAGTCCTGCACCCCCATCGGCAAGATCGAGCTCGACGTTCTCTTCGGCAACCAGAGCCACTTCCGCCGCGAGCCGGTATGGTTCGAGGTGGTGGACCTCGACAGCCCCTACCACGCGCTGCTGGGCAGGCCGGCCCTCGTCAAGTTCATGGCGATCCCCCACTATGCCTACCTCAAGCTCAAGATGCCGGGTCTCAAGGGCATCATCACCATCGCCGGCGACTACAAGATGTCGATCGAGTGCGCGTGCGACGGCAGCCGGCTGGCCGAGGCCCTGGAGATAGCGGAGGAGAGGCGGCAGCTCGACCGGCTCGTGGCTCACGCCTCCGACCCGCCGGCCGTACCGGCTCCTCCGTCCCAGTCGGCCAGCGAGGCGTCATTCCAGCCGTCCCGGGACACCAAGCAAGTGTCGCTCGACCTGGCTAACCCCAAGCAGTGCGTCACCATCGGCGCCAACCTCAGCAGCAAATAGGAAGGCGAGCTTGTCGACTTCCTCCGTGAGAATCAAGACATCTTTGCGTGGTCTCCAAAAGACATGCCGGGTGTTCCGAGGAAGTTCGCCGAGCACAAACTTCACGTGCGGCCGGATGCCAAGCCGGTCAAGCAACCCCTGGGCCGTTTCTCCGAGGAGAAGCGGCGTACTATAGGAGAAGAGATCGCCCGGCTGCTCGCAGCCGGCTTCATCATGGAAGTGTTCCACCCGGACTGGCTGGCCAACCCAGTCCTGGTGCTGAAGAAAAACAAGACCTGGCGCATGTGTATCGACTACACCAGCCTGAAGAAGGCCTGTCCCAAGGACCCTTTCGCCCTGCCCCGGATCGATCAAGTCATCGACTCCACGGCCGGCTGCGACCTGCTGTCCTTCCTGGACGCCTATTCCGGCTACCACCAGATCAAGCTGGACCCGGCCGACCGGCTGAAGACCTCCTTCATCACCCATTTCGGGGCCTACTGCTACATCACCATGTCCTTTGGCCTGAAGAACGCGGGCGCTACCTTCCAGCGCTACATGCAGAAGTGTCTCCTGCCTCAGATCGGCAGGAACGTCCACGTCTACGTGGACGATGTCGTCGTCAAGACCAAGAAGCATTTCAGCCTCCTCGACGATCTCTGGGAGACCTTCGCTAACCTGCGCGAATACAAGATCAAGCTCAACCTGGAGAAGTGTGTTTTCGGCGTGCCAGCCGGCCAACTCCTGGGTTTCTTCGTGTCCGCTCGCAGCATCGAGGCTAACCCGGAGAAGATCAGAGCCATCGAGCGCATGCACAAGCCGGTCAAGATCCGCGACGTCCAGAAGTTCGCCGGTTGCCTTGCCTCGCTCAGCCGGTTCGTCAGCCGGCTGGGCGAGAAGGCGCTACCCCTCTACCAGCTCATGAGGAAGACACCCAAGTTCATGTGGACCGACCAGGCGGACGAGGCGTTCCGCGACCTCAAGCGTGCGCTCTCTAGCGCTCCCGTCCTGGCGGCTCCGGCTGAGAAGGAGCCGATGCTCGCGTACATCGCGGCGACCACCCGCGTAATCAGCGTCGTTCTGGTGGTGGAACGGCCGGAGGAAGGCAGGGCGCTGCCAGTCCAGCGCCCCGTCTACTACCTCAGCGAGGTCCTCTCCGCCTCCAAGCAGAACTACCCCCACTACCAGAAGATGTGTTACGGCATATACTTTGCCGCCAAGAAGGTCAAGCAGTACTTCCAGGAGCACACCATCTCCGTGGTGAGCACGGCCCCGCTCGGCGAGATCATGAGCGGCCGGGACGCCACCGGCCGGATCGCCAAATGGGCCATCGCTCTCGCTGACTACGAGATTTGGTACGAGCCGCGCACCGCCATCAAGTCGTAGACGATGGCTGACTTCCTCGTCGACTGGGCCGAGACCCAGTTCGTGCCGCCTCCCCCGGACTCCACGTATTGGCGCATGCACTTCGATGGCTCGAAGATGCGAACCGGCCTGGGAGCCGGCATCGTCTTGTCGTCCCCAAAGGGGGACCAGCTCAAGTACGCACTCCAGATCCTCTTCGCCGCCTCCAACAACGTGGTCGAGTACGAGGCTCTCGTCCACGGCCTCCGGCTCGCCAAGGAAATCGGGATCCGGCGCATCCTCTGTTTTGGCGACTCCGGCTTCGTGGTGCAACAGGTCTCTGGCGAATGGGACGCCAGGGATGCCAACATGGCCAGCTATCGCTTCCTCGTCCAGCAGCTCACCGGCTCCTTCGAGGGCTGTGAGTTCCACCACGTCCCCTGGGCGGACAACGAGGCGGCCGATACGTTGGCAAAGATCGGCTCCACCCGGTAGGCCATCCCAGCCGGCGTCTCCCTCGAACGGCTGCTCAAGCCTTCGATCAAGCCCTTCCCCAAATCAGAGTCTATCTTCGTGCCGGCTGACGCCGCCGGTTCCTCGCCGGATCCGGCTACTCTCTGCCGGCACCATTAGCTCCGGCTACCGTGCCGGCCCCGTCGGCTCCCGCATCCAACGCCCCCGCGGCGGCCGGCTCCGGCTCCACGGCCGTCATGATGGCGATCGACGCACCCCCCGCTGTCTCGGTCCCGGGGGCTGGCGAGCCGGTCCCGAGGACTGACAAGCCGGACCCGGGGGCTCCGGCTGCCTCCGGCGCTCCACTTGAGCTCGAGCCGGCTCCCGTCTCGGCCCCCTCGTGGGCCCAGCCCATTCTGGCTTTCCTCTTACGCGGCGAGCTCCCCCCCCCGACGAAGCCACGGCAAGACAAATCCAGCGCCGGGCCCCGGTCTACAGCATCATCAACCGCGAGCTGGTTCATCGCAGCACCACCGGCGTGTTCCAACGTTGCGTCGAGCCAGAGAAGGGGCAAGAAATCCTCCTCGACATCCACCAGGGCGAGTGCGGGCATCATGCCGCCTCCAGGACCCTGGTGGCCAAGGCATTCCGCCACGGCTTCTACTGGCCGACGGCCTTGGAAGAGGCCAAGCGGCTGGTCGACAAATGCGAGGGGTGCCAGTGCTTCAGCACGCAGAGCCACCTGCCGGCAACAGCCCTCCAGACCATCCCCCTCTCGTGGCCCTTTGCCGTCTGAGGGCTGGACATGGTAGGGCCCTTGAAGACCGCATGGGGCGGTATGACGCATCTACTGGTGGTTGTCGACAAGTTCACCAAATGGATCGAAGCCAGGCCCATCAAAAAGCTGGACGGCCCCACAGCCGTTCGGTTCATCAAGGACATCACGGTCCGCTACGGCGTTCCCCACAGCATCATCACTGACAACAGCACAAATTTCGCCAAAGGCGCGATGGCGCGTTTTTGCTCCCAGGAGGGCATCCGGCTCGACCTCGCGTCGGTGGCCCACCCACAATCGAACGGCCAGGCGGAGAGGGCAAACGGCCTGATCCTGGCCGGCCTCAAACCTCGGCTCATGGCGCCCCTCGTGCGGTCGGCCGGCTGTTGGATCGACGAGCTGCCGGCTGTCCTCTGAAGCCTCAGGACCACGCCCAACCGGTCGACCGGCTACACCCCTTTCTTCCTCGTATACGGGTCCGAGGAGATCATCCCCACGGACATCGAGTTCGACTCACCTCGAGTCACCCTGTATACGGAGAAGGACGCGAAGGAGGCAAGAGAAGACGGCGTCGACCTACTCGAAGAAGCACGTGAACTGGCCCTGAGCCGGACGGCCATCTACCAGCAGAAGCTTCGGCACTACCACAGCAAGCGGATCTGGCCCCTCTCCTTCCGTGAAGGAGACCTGGTGCTCAGGCGGATCCAGCGGACCGCCGGCCAGCACAAACTATCCTCCCCATGGGAAGGCCCGTTCATCATCAGCAAGGCACTGCACAACAATGCCTACTATCTGATAGATGCCTAGAAGTCGCAGAAGCACAAAAGAGACGCCTCCGGCGAGGAGATGGAGCGCCCATGGAATGCGGCTCTCCTTCGACCGTTCTACTGCTAGAAAGAATCAGTGTACGTATGTATCTTCCCTTCTGTTGGAACTTAATGAATGCAATAGGGGGCCCCAAGCCGGCACTTGGGGCACGCCCCTTTTTCAATTCCATCAAAGGCTTGTCATCTCTTAAGCAAGGCGCCCGGGCCCGGCTCCCTGGGCCCGGGGGCTAGCCGGCTCTTCTCCAAGGCGGTCAAGTAGCGTGAACAAGCAATCTTTCCCCCTCCCCTCCCCCCAGCCACAGACCGGCTCCCGGCTGTCCGGCTGGCGGAACCATGGGATAGGAACGAACCTGTCACGCAAACGCCACCTAAGGAGTAGCAGCCGGACAGGTCCAACCGGACCATGTCAACTCTAGAAACCAGCCTCTGCCGGCTCACCCCAACTCTAGCCAGACGGCTCTAAGGTGCGCATGGTTTCCCCAAGGACGATGTCCCGTCCCTGTCCCAGTCCGGCTCCCAGCTGGCTGACAGGCGGGGCGGAAGCCGGAAGGAATCCTCGCGTGAGATATGAGTCGAAAGGAAAAAGAGCAAAAGATGAGCCGGCACGCAAATATTTTTACCTCAAGCAAAGTTATAAACAAAAGGCCGCAGGCCGAGGATTCTTTACAATACACCCCCAGTGGGTGGAAATGCGTCTTAAAACAAGTCCCGCAGCAAAAAGAAAAGATACGGTAAAGAAGGGCCGCCTAAGCCTCCGGCGCACCACCGGCCGGCCCGCCAGCCGGCCCGGCAGACTGCCCGGGAGCGGCCGCCGGCTCCTCCTCCATGGCCTCCGTGGCCTCAGTGTCGCTGCCGGTGCTGGAGGCTGTGCTCTCGTCGGCAACCTCCTCGTCCCCGGGCCCTTGGGGAATATCGAAGGAGTCCTCGGCAACCGGTTCGCCGTCCTCACCCAGCGCCGGCAGGAGCTCGTCCGGGTCGACGTAAGAGGCCAGCTCGTTGGCTCGGCGGACGAGGGCGCCTTCGCGGGCGGCTCGCTCCGCCTCGGCGACTTCGCGCATCGTGGCCAGCCGGTCCAAGTTGACGCCTGGGTACCACGAAGTGACGAACCGGAGGGCCATCTGCGCCCCGGAGCGAACCGCTGATGCCTTCCAAACCTCGAGCCGGGCCACCGCGTTCTCCAGCCACAGCGCCACGCGGCCCGCCGGGGCCCCGCGACCCGGCCAGAGGGCCGTAATCACCTCCGAGCCGGCCGTATGGAGCCGGTCCATACCGCGCTGAAGGAAGAGCAGCCGGTTCTCGATGGCCAGCGCAAACTCCGGCAAGTCCGAGCCGGCGTGCTCCTCAATCTCCTGCCCGCGCTGCCGTAGGCACTCCCGATGCTCCGCCACGACCCGCTCGGCGCGGCGCTGAGTGTCCGGGAACCGATCTAAGGGAAAGGGAAGAATCAGAAAAGCAGGGAGAGAAGCAGCCGGCAAGGAAAGAAGACTCATCCACCTCGATCGCAAACTGGAGGCCCGAGCTCCGCTCCCTCTCGCGCGCCTCCTCTGCCTGGGCAAGGGCGGCCTCGCGCCTCTCAAGCTCGCCGCCAAGACGAGCAACCTCGTCCTGCAGGGCGGTGACCCGCCGGCTGGCGTCGGCCACCTGCTTGGCGGCCTCCTCCCGGGCCGCCACCTCCTTCTGCAGCTCCGCGGTGAGGCGCTCCTGGGCCGCCTGCCCATCCACAACCAGGTCGCCCAGCCGGTCCCGCTCCGACGTGATCGCCTGGAGATTCCGCTCCAGCCGGTCCCGCTCGGAGGCCACCTCGTCCCTCTTCTGCCGGATCGGGGCCAGGACCTCCAGCTCCTCTGCGAAAGGATCGACCCAAGTTATTTAAGAATGTGGAAGATTCGTGCCGGCTGCCTAGCAGCCGGCCCGACTCTCGGGGGCTACCCCCAGTGGGTGCGCTCGCACGCCCCCACCGGAACAAACGTACCTTGCGCCATCCGCAGCGCCTCCTGGACCTGATAAAAGCCGACCTTGTCGCGGTTGTGGATGGCGACCACCTCGTCAAAGAGCGCCTCCCGCTTGGCGTTCTCAGCCTGCTCCGCGCCAAGAGACAAGAAGTTAGACGAAAAGAGATAGATCCGGCCCGGCTGCCATGCAGCCGAGCAGCCGGCCCGAATCTCGGGGGCTACACCCAGTGGGTGCGCTTGCGCGCCCCCACTGAAAGTTCAATGCAAGCTGGAGGAATCTCACCTCCACCGCATCCTCCACGCGCCGGAAATTGCTTTCGGCGGCCTCCGCAAACCTAGCCAGCCCCTCACGGCAGTGCACCATGATGCGGCCTGGCTTCCCAGGCGCGAGGACCTGGTTGCTGGCTAGCAGGGCCGGGACGACCGGGACGAGGGCTAGCGATTTCCAGTCTCGGATTATGTCAAGCATGGTCCTTCTCGACCGGCTCACCCCACCACTCGACCCGGCGTCCGCCACGGCGGCAGCCGGTGGAAGGTTGGTGGTAATCACCAGGGCTCGGGAGCCGGCCTCGGACCCCTCTACAACCGGCACGGCCGGCTCCACCACCTGCCGGACCGACTCGACAGCTGGCTGGACCGGCTCGCCCCTCCCACAGACCGTCACCTCCGGTGCCGCCTCCGGCACGGTCGGGGCAACAGGCGTGTCTGCCGCGGCCGGCTCGACGGTAAGTGGGGTCGCGACCGTCTCCGCCCGCTGGGCCGTCTCCTTAGCCGGCTCGGACACCGCGCCCGCCGGCCGGGCCACCTCCACCAAGGGCGGGGCCATGGCCGTCCCCTCGACCGGCTCTCGCGGCTCGCTCGATGGGGGCCTCGACATACGCGTCGATTCCGCCACCGAGTCCGTCGCACGTGCCGGGTCTGTGGGCCGCCTCCGCCTCCCGTCACTCGAGGCCCCCGAACGCGAGGGCGCGCCCTTCACCCCTGCCTTCGCGGTGCGCATCTCTGTGAGCCTCCTCTTCTCCTCCCGCACCGTGGCCGCGTGCTCCTGCGCCTGCAGGCTGGAGGCGTCCACCGGGTCGGCGGTCGACTCCGTGTCATGGAGCTCGATGGCATCCCTGGGGCAAACAAACGATGGGCCCTCAGGTACTTGCCGGTTCGAAAACTCAAAAAAAACCACGAGAACTAGGAAAAAGCACTCACCCGGCGATGATGGGAAGGGCCCGCCTGGCCCGTGGCGGCGGCTTCGCGACGGCTGCTCGCACTCTCTTGCGAGCCGGCGGCTGTGTTGACGGCTGCCCCGAGGCCGGCCTCTTCTCCCGTTGGGAGGCCTCGGCCGTCCGGCCGCGAGCCGGGTGCTCCTCGCTCCGTCCGCGTGGCTCCCGCCGAGCTGTGGGGGGGAGGCGCGTCAAAGACCCGAACATCATCATCATCATCATCGTCAGTCCAATCTTTGATCGAGGGTCCGGAGGGGAGCCCACCAGCCGCTCTGGACCCGCCGGCTCCCGGGTCACCCCTCGTCCCATCCGCCTCGACCTCTCCCGAGGAGTCGACCCCCTCCTCGACGCCGCCTCCCAGCTCAAAATCCTCCGGGTCGGAATCGGCGCGTTCCGCCTGGAATATCTGGGGGTGCGGGCCGTCCGGCATGTTCTGTCGAACAAAGTGCTGCGGTCAGCACGGCGTGCGAGCGGGGGGGACGGTTGGAGAAACACAGAAGGAAGGAAAGCCACCTCGACAGGGCGTACCAGGGGCACCGGGTCGTGCCGGTTGTACGGCAACTTGCCAAAGCTCCAGGTCCCCGGCGCCAGTTTGAAGTTGGTGATGGCGTTCACCCGCTCCACCACCTGGGCTCTCGTCAGCTCGAAGGTGGACAGCCGGCAGGGGTCCCGCCGGCCCGACATGTCGTAGATCCGGTGCGGCCTCTGCTGAAGGGGCAGCACCCGGCGATCGATGAAGGCGGCCACCAGATCGGCCGCGACCAGCCCCTCTCCAGTCCTCATGGTGTGGAGTCGGCCCAGCATCCCGGCCAGATCTCCGGGCGGCCCGTCGGCCGTCCAGTTCATCCCCGAAGACGGGGCGTTGACGAAGGCCGGCAGCCGGATGTAGTCCCGCGCCGGGTCGACGTTCTTCACGTAGAAGAACGCCCGGTTCCATTTCTTGACGGACTCGATGAGGGTGATGCGGGGGAATAGCGGGCCGCGGACGCACACCACCGCGCCCCCGCAGGCATACGCCTCATTGTTGTTCTTCAAGGCCTTGAGGTAGAAGAGCTTCCTCCACAACTCCACAAAGGGGAGAAGCCCGAGGTAGCCCTCGCAGAGAGTCACGAAGCTTGACAATTGAAGAATGGAGTTGGGCCCTAGGTGGTGCGGCTGGAGATCGAAGGTGTCCAGGAAGAGGCGGAAGAACTGGCTCACCGGCAGGTCGAAGCCGCGCGAGAAGTGCCAGGCAAACACCACGAACTCCCCCTCCTCGGGCTCGGGTACCACCTCACCGCCCGGAGGGCGGGCGACGACGCGGTCCTCCGTCGGCAGCATGCGGGCGCGGCGGAGGTGCGCGATGTCCTCCGCGGTGATGATGGAGCCACCCCAGCTACCGGAGGGTCCGTCGGCCATCTCTGGGGCAGTCGAACATGAAGGAGCGGGCGAGCGGAGCGGCAGCACGGGCCGAAGCGTCGGACTGCGAGAGGAGGAAGACGATGGGGAGAGAGGTGCGCGAACTGCCTCCGCCTCTCCCCCTCCCCTTATAAATAAGGGGCGACGCCCAGAGGACGTGGGGATTAACTACGCCCACTCCCCCGGGAAATCCGCGAGACGTGGGCGCCGCGGGCCGCGGCCGCTGGGGCACGGGCATAGAGGATCCCTGCCTGCGGCCCGAGGCCTACTGGGCTAGGCCCGTAGCCTACCAGGCTAGGCCCGAGGCGATGTCTCGTCAAGCCCCAGAATGCGGGGCCCTCGATACCGCCGCGCTCCGCGTGGCGCACCGCGGTCCGGCATGGGTCCCGAGGCGGCGCAACAGGACCCAAGGGGACGGGCGCGGCTGCCGACGCGGCTGGTTGATCGATCCCCCGCGACAGGACGATACCGCAGGGTGAAGCCGCCGGCTCCCCCTCGTTAGGAGAACGCGGGCCCCCGCCGGCTTTGGGGACTACTGACGGGGATAATACCCCTGGGTATGCCAAGATAAAGGAGTTCGAGCCGCTTTCAGAAAAAACTACACGGTCGGCTGGTCCTTGGCCGGCTGGCGAACGGCCGGCTAGCCCCCTTGCTAGCTGGCCCACGGCCGGCTGGTCCATGGCCGGCTGGCGAGCGGCCGGCTGGCCCACGGCCGGCTGGTCCATGGCCGGCTGGCTCCTGGCCGGCAGGCCCACGGCCGGCTGGACAGGAGCCGGCCGCCTGGCCCTCGGCCAGCCCGCAACCGGCCGCCCCGCGGCCGGTCCTCCCGCCGACCTGTGGACGGGCAGGCGCTTATCTCCCCCCGCTGCGACCAGGTACACCGACGGGACGCGACCCCCACGATGGGCTCCGGCGTGGCTACAGCGACCGCTGACGCACGGGCACGCGTGGCTACAGTCCGGGCGGTCGTACCACTTGCCCTGGCCGATCGAGACCCGGCGGGGCAACAGTGCGGCCACGCCGGCGTCCACTCCATTACCTGCCCCGGCGTGGCTACAGCACAGCCGGCCGTACCGCTGACTTCGGCCGGCAGGCGCAAGACGACGCCACACGAGACGACCCGTGCCGTGGCAGGTGGGCGCGGGCCAATAGAAGAGCCGGCTGGCGGGCCCCGGTCGGCGTGTGGACCGCACAACCGGTGGACCCTATGAGCGACGAGACGACCCCGCCGGTGGGGCCGCCGGCCGGCAAGGGGCTGCCGGCTGGGTCCCCCCGTTCAGTACCTTATGTATTTTGTAAGCCGGGGGGTTGGCCTATAAAACCCCCCGAGACCCCCCATGCATCGGGCAGGCATTCGCCCCATCTCACACTCTCACTCCCACGTAGCAAGGAAAGAAGAGCCGGCTGCCCCTTCTTCTTCCTCTAGACCACGGCTCAAGGAGCATCATTGTAACACCAAACATCCATCAACTAGACTGGCAGGACTAGGGGCGTTACCTCCCACGGAGGGCCCCGAACCTGGGTACATCGTGTGTCCCCCCACCGCTTGTGCCCAGTCCCGCTCCCGGAGCCCGCCGGCGTCCTTCGGCCCCAACCACTCTCGATAAGCCACCCCATGGCATTTGTCGTGAGAAAACGACGACAGCCCCGTCATAGTTAGTGTTTGCTGAGCACCTCGTCGATGGAAGGATCGCGCCAAACGCGGACATGGCGGAGCAGGCGGCACTGCTCGAGTCCTACCGCTCCGCCCCGTGCTCCGCCTCGACCATTGGAGGTACCGCCAGCATCTGTCGAAACTCGAGGCCGCCTACAAGGAATTCGACGAGGCAGCGGATGAGGTGTGGGGCAAGAGCGACGAGGAGGAGGACATCGCCGGCTCCTCCAAAGGTGCTCCCCGTCACCACGACCTTGAAGCCGACACGTCCGTGGGTGCCGCCGACAGCGAGGAAGAGTAGTAAATGGTGGGTCACCACCACTCGGGTCCCAAGAAGAGCACCGCGTCTTCCCGTCCCATTGAAGTCAAGCTTGGTGGCTCCAACATCATCAGGCGATTAGCCGCTTGGCGGCGACGTGGAGACGAACAACTTCACTTCCCAGGGCTCCGGAGGAGGAGGTTACATAGGCGGAGTTGGAATGCGGCGAGGCAGAACAGGAGAAGGCGAAGGCAAGAGACAGAGATTCAATTCTCGGGGCTCATGTCCGGACATGAAAACGAACGCCGACGATCATTTAGATTAGGTTTATAATAGGGTTTAGTTAAAAATGTAATGAATTTCGTCTAATTTATACGAAAAATGTCCGAATGTGATGAATTTCGTCACGTTTACATGAAAATCAGCCGTGTTTTAATGAATCGCTTCAGGTTTTGTATGAAACCCGTCGTGTTTGCACAAATTTCGTCCGGTTAGTTTTAATTGTTGTTGAAATGTATGTTGGCAGCATTGGATGGCCGTTTTCCGCGTCCGTGTCCGCGGAACTGATCCCAAGAAAATTTGCGGGTCCCTGGTTGGAGATGCCCTAATGTTCCTAACTCCACAATAACATGCACCTGCTTTCCATTTTCATAATGCCTTGTTTCTTGAGCACGTCCACCTACATGCAGACGCCTCGCTCGGCGCGGCGCTCCAAGATCCGACCTTAAAAGTAGAGCAATGCCCCGCGCATGATCTTTCTGCCAATCACTTGTAATTCGAGTATGATAATCGGTGAGCTTCAAGCTATAAATCGAGAAGCTCACCGGATCACTCTTGGCATCGTACAGCGGCGCGCGGCTAGCCAGGGTAGCTCGGTCTTCCGCTCCTGTCTGTCTGCGATTGATAAGGCGATCGATGGCGACATCGTTGGTGTGGTCGAGGCGTGCACTGGTCGTGATGGTGGTTGCTGCGATGGTGGTAGCGGCGCGGTCGTCGGAGGCGGCGGCAAGGAGCGGCGGGGCTGACGAAGACGAGCTCCGGTTCCCGGGGTTCCCGGGCGGCAGGCAGCGCAACCCCGGTTTCCCGGTGGTGCCCGGGGGCAGGACGGCGTCTCCACCGGCGGCTCGCTTCAAGCCGTCATCGCCGCCGCCGCCGCCGCCGCCGGTACTGCAGTCGCCGCCCGCTGCTAGCCCACCGTGCGTCAGCGGCGGGGCGCCTTCACAGCCGGCGCTGCCCGGGTTCCCAGGCCTGCAGCAGCCGGGCAACGGCGGCGGGCCGTCGTCGTCGCCGGCGGACTGCGTGACGCCGCTGGCAGGGCTGATGACGTGCGCGTCGTTCCTGACGGGGAGCGAGCCTGACACGCCGACGCCGCAGAGCGAGTGCTGCAGCGGGCTGGGCATGTTCCTGAACAGCACGGCGGCGGTGGACGACCGGTCGCTGCGGTGCCTGTGCCCGGTCATCCTCGGCGACGTCAACCGCATGCTGCCCAAGCCCATCGACCCCGTCCGCATGATGTACCTCCCCATCTCCTGCGGCGTCGTCCTCCCGCCTCAAGTCCTCTTCATCTGCTTCAGTACGTGCACACAATACAGATTGCTCTTTTGAATTTGAATTTCTCTTGAGTTTGAATTTGAATTGAGTCTCAAATGATTTGTGTAGCTGGACAGCCAACGCCACCCGTGGTCTCGCGCATCCCCGACTCCTGGATGACGCCAGCTTCATCAGGCAACTAATTCTTCACCATGGTTTAACATTCATTCTTTAAAAAGATCAGAATCATGACCTGCTAACTAGCTGCGTTTCTCTGATGTTATGTCTTGTTTTTCATGCAGCATTGGCACCTTGATTGATGCCAACCGGACCAGGGATTCAGATACAATTAAGTATCTCAAGTTAATTTATGCTTATTGGCAGATGATGCTCTATGTGTTGAATTCAGATGCAGTCATGAAAAAGAAATATAGGTTGCATCACCTGTGCCGGAAACTAGTAACCAACTTACCATACAGCTGACCTAGATTGGTCAGTGCATCATGCACCTTGTAAGAGATGTACTTTACCATTGAAAACCACATATATAAAATAGCAGATTGTACTGTATTCAAGTGTTCAGCTTTCAAAGAGAAGAGTGTGATCAAGCTGGCAAAGAAAATCGAAGGATGCACAAAACAGGTTAACCGCAGCAAAGAACACTATCGGCATACTTTAACATTAAGATTTCGTGCAAATACAGAATAAACTTTATTGCATCCGTGAATGGAACACGAGAAACTTTACAGCACAACCAAAATGAGCATACATCGACGATATGATATATACTCGTATTTTTTAGTACTAGTTTCAATCTGTTGCCATCAAAGACTAAATACATGAACTAATATTCCCATAACAACATGATTATGATGATAAATACATGAGATCTATATTGATGCATTGATCTTCAAACACCTTAGATGACCTCTGACCGAAAAGATGTGGCAAACTGCATCCAAGTTCACCGTATTTGGTAGATAACATCTTTTCATGCCTCTTTATTTTTTTCTTATTACAATACCAACCAACAACAAGGTCGGTCATTATTCTGAGAATAGCTGGGCTCAAAGCCTCAAACCTCTTACGTTCCAGCAGCTTGTAGCAACCTAGCAATCAGGTCTATCATATAGCAAAAGTTCACCTCATCCCCTGTCCGGCTGCAGTGTAAAGAAGAACATAAGAGTAGGAATGATATACATTGGCGTGTGATCCATAATGGACAGTAAAGAACACGTCACCTCTTGTGATGTTTTCCCTTTTCTTTCTCATGCCCTGTGGAGAGAACGGACACGGTCTTGTATTAACTTCCTCTCTGAAGCTGATATTCCCTCGAAAGCACGCTCCGGCAGGGTCTCAAAAGCTTCTTTATTTGGATCACTCTTAGCTAGATCATAGGTTGCAGCACGGATAGCTTTCTTACTCGGTCCACACGGTCTTATGGAGGTTAGCT
Source organism: Elymus sibiricus (assembly GCA_039707655.1). Classification (NCBI taxonomy): domain Eukaryota; kingdom Viridiplantae; phylum Streptophyta; class Magnoliopsida; order Poales; family Poaceae; genus Elymus; species Elymus sibiricus. Next base: position 217,779,362 of record CM077671.1, on the reverse strand, counting down.
TGTCATAAGCCGTGTTAAGCTGCAAATGGTTGAATAGTAATGGTATAGCTTCATCATGGTTTATATGTAAAGAAACGCATGCGAAAACACGACTTGATCATGATTTCTAGGTACTATATTATAGATTTAGATGAAATGAGCTTACGTCCAAATTCTCGAACCAGAACATGTAAGAAATTGCAACCGCGGGCGCTCTACCAAGTCCAGCAGTGCAATGGATGTAAACTCGCCCTTTGCCTTGTGATATAGCCCATTCTAGTGCTGAAACTGCTTTCGGCAACTGTTTCCTCAGCGAATCTGGATCGAAGTCTACTGCCTGCAAACAAGAAATTGTAAATATCCTTAGTTCTCCTTCTAAAGAGAACACCCTTAGCTTAATACCATTATCTAGTCAAAATAAAGGAAATATGGATGTGGCATCATTATTCATATTTTAAATGGACCAAGAGGAGTTCAATGAGAGGGCCAACAATTGCCACTGGCCCACTGCAACTTAAAAATAAAATCTCACTCTTTTGTCATTGATTTGCTCCTCACCATGGATTATCAAAAGATGGATAAGAGAACAAATCTATGGAAATACTCCCTCCGTCCGGAAAAAGTTGTCCAGGGCGTAGTTCATTTGCATTTTTGCAAAAAAGCCCTCGGACTTTTAAACCTCTTGCTAATTAGCCCCTCCTCCTTCCTCTCGCCGGCGGAAGCACAGGGACAGGGCTCCAGCCACCGCCGGCACCCATGCCCAGCCACCTTCGCGCGAGAAAAGCACACCTGTGCTGCCGCCCACCTGCACCACCGCTGCCCTCCTGCGCTGCCCAGCCCCCTGTGCCGCCGCCGCCGCCCATCTGAGCCACCGCCCGCACGGAGGAGAGCTACGCCGCCTCCCACGGGGCGCGCCTCCCCCACGGCTGACGGCACATCCATAGTCGCCGTGCTCGCGTCCCATCGCGGTTCCTCGCGCCCGCCGCCGGTGTGGGATTTGGCAAGTCCCCGGCCGCCGCGATCCCCTCCCAACGCCAACGCCTGCTGCTGCTGGCGGCCCACACGAGCTCGCGCCGCCTCTGGCCGGCGTCCTCTTCCCCACATCTGGCCGGCGTCCTCTGCCCCGCCTCTGTCCGACCTCCTCTGCCCCGCCTCTGCTACTGCTGGTAGGTACAGTTTGCCAGGTGCTTGACAATCTTCAGTTTGACAGTGCATGACAGTTTCAGTTTGATGTGAATTTTGATGCCATGAAACTGAATTTGCAATGGTTCAAAACTAGGGGGAGAACAATACACTACAGTTTCAGTTTGATAGTGAGGCACACATCAGTTTGACAGTTTCAGTTTGATGTAAAATCTTCAGCACAAGAGCAAATTATTCTGTAATTTGCAATGCTTTGACAGTTCTATATGGTTTTATATTCTGTAATCTTCAGCACAAGAGCTCGATGTAGTTTGACAGTTTGATGTAACCAGTACTAATCTACAGACTTGGAGGAGGAGGAGCCGTCATCCTCGATGAAAAAATTCAGAATTTGCAATGGTTCAAAACTTAAATGATTCCTGGATGGAGAACAATACACTACAGAACTTGCAATTTTCAGTGCACCATTGTGAGCAAACATGCAATACATTGCTAGGGAAAAAAGTGAAGGAAAATATTGTTAAAATTCAACATAGCAAAGTTAGTTGTGCATGGTCTCTGGTTAGTATAGTGAGATTGTTTCAGTGAAATTGTCCCAGTGATGCAGTAAACTGAATTTTCAGTAACTTGCTGCTCCTCTGCAACTTGCCGCTCGTCCCCTGCTCGTGTTGCCGTCGCCGGAGGTCCCCTTCTCGTGCTGCTACCGGTGATAACAAGTACAGAGCTCTTCCTACATTACATGTTCATGTCATGTGAGAACAAGTACACGGATCGTGTGCTGTTGCTGGCAAAAAATTCAGTTAACTGTAAATTTGGAAAAATTCAGTTAACTGTTAGTACTCCAGAAAATTCAGTTAACTGTTAGTACTCCAACAAATTCAGTTACCTGTAAATTTGGAGTAGTTTGATGTTGATCCTCTTCCTACAAGTCCTACAAGTACTACAGAAATTTCCATATATTTTCATTTAGTCTTATGGGCCATCTAAAAAAATGTTTCATTGGAACATTCTTGCTAACAGCTCCTTGTGGTCAAATTCCAAATTATTATAAGGAGTTATAATAATTGCTATCTTATCTCAATTGCTATTGTTATGATTATATGCTAACCATTCATCTTACTCTTGTTATGAGTACAGATAGGAGCAAACAATGGATTTGAATTTGATGCCGGAAGAGGAGGATGAGGCTCAACAAGGTGACATTATGGATTTGAACTTGATGCCGGAAGAGGAGGATGAGGCTCAACAAGGTGACCCTATGGATTTGAACTTGATGCCGGAAGAGGAGGATGAGGCTCAACAAGGTGACATTATGGATTTGAACGTGATGCCGGAAGAGGAGGATGAGGCTCAACAAGGTGACATTATGGATTTGAACTTGATGCCGAAAGAGGAGGATGAGGCTCAACAAGATCTTGAATTGAATTGGCTTCCTGAAGAAGAGGCTCAAGCAGATGCAGGAGATGAAGAAGCTCAAGAGCAAGAAGCTCAACAAGCTGATGCACAACATAATTCCAGAAAGAAGGATCTGTCCGACAAGGAGAGGCATGGTGTATACTTTGCTCTGCGGGTAATCGAGCTCAAAGATGGGGGGGTTCACCTGTATGACAAGGTCCTAATTGCAACTATGTTGGATGTTCACCTGCGAACAGTTACAAGAATATGGAATCTTGCCAAAGAACAACTTGCCTTAGGCCAAGAAGTTGATGTTTCAAGTAGGAAGAAAGGGAACAGTGGCAGGAAGAAGAAAGAGCTAGACTTGTCGAGAACAGCTACAGTCCCCTTGAACAGAAGAAGAACTATCAGATCTCTTGCAAGGTGTTTGGGTGTTCCCCGCTCGACGCTACACGATAGGTTTCAGTTGAAAGAGCTGAAACGCATCACAAACACCGTCAAACCCTCCCTTAAGCCAGAAAACAAGATCGCGAGGCTCAAGTTCTGCATATCCATGACGGATGAGCAATCGATGTCAACCCCCTATCCTAGCTTCAAATCAATGAACAATATGGTCCACATAGACGAGAAGTGGTATGACATGACCAGAGTCAAAAACAGTTACTATGTGCTGCCTGAAGAACCTGAACCTGAGCGCAACGTGCCGAACACTAACAACATTGGGAAGGTCATGTTCTTAACTGCTGTGGCCAAGCCTCGTTACAACGACGACGGGGAGATGACGTTCGATGGAAAGATTGGTACTTGGGCCTTTGTGGTTGAGACTGAGGCACAACGGAGTAGTCAAAACAGAGACCGAGGAACGATTGAGGTGAAACCACTGAAAGTAACCAGACATGTGTGCCGAAATTACCTGATCAATAAAGTTATCCCGGCAATCCAAGACAAGTGGCCAGACGATGACGAGGGATCAACAATATTCATTCAGCAGGACAATGCTAGACCGCATGTCCTCCCTAACGATCCAGAGTTTAGAGAAGCTGTGGATCAAACAGACCTAGACATCCAATTACTTCAACAACCACCAAACAGCCCCGAGTTCAATGTTTTAGACCTGTGCTTCCACCGCTCTCTCCAATCCTTAACCGACTGCAGAGCGCCTATGAATATCCGAGAACTAATACAAGGTGTAGAGGAGTTTGAGAACTATGATGCAGATAAGCTGTTCAAAAGCTTCATCACACTCCAAGCAGTTATGGTTGAAGTCATGAAAGATCAAGGAGGAAACAGCTACAAGATGCCCCATTTGCACAAAGATCGCCTACAGAATGCCGGAGAGGAAATAATCGGTGTGTATTGCAATCCTGAGCTAATCGCTGACACGAAGGCCATAATAGAACAAGGGGTATAGATTAAGAAAAAGGAAAGGAGTAGATAGAGAATGAAACTATAAATTACACTTTGTTTCAAGTCAACAGTTAGGAAACTCCTCATAATGAAAAATCATTCAGTTTATTCTTACATAAGTTCAGGTTGCCACTACTGAACTTGTAATCTTGACAGCGTCCTGGATCACCACAGTTACTGCAAATGATGCCAATCAGAGAATTCTTGTCAGCACAAAGCACCAAACCTATACATGTATTGCATTGTACACGAAAAATTATTAAGACAGTGAGAATTTAACACGCTCTTCATCAGCTCCTTCGCCTTCTAAATCTTTCGTTTAAACCCATTTGCAGATCTGCAGTAAATATATGTGCAGAAATCAGTCATCAACAAGAAGGAATAAAGGTCAATAAACTTTGTGTGTGCACTACTGAATCAAGACACTTCTGAAACAATAGGTACAGACGTACAGTACATAGCTGTGTTAAAATTCAGTAGCCATAATGGACCATATATACTGTCACTCTACTTAGCTGTGTTAACAAGACTAACCACCGCTATATACTGTCACTCTACTTACTGTATGCTGAATTTTAACACTGTATGTTAATTATCCAGGGCTGAATCTTAACACTATTACTTGGATGGTTATCAAGTTCAGGAATTTCCAAAGAGGTGTTTTCAACATTCTTCCGAATCAGTCCCGAATCAGTCCATGCATTGACTACAAGAGATCCATTAAACAAAATATGGAGTAGGTTTCCTAGAACAGCAAAGAGTATATGGGTTTACTGAACCAATTGACAACTCTACACATTTCAGTCCATGCATATATTTTTTGCTCCAATTCCACTCTTCTGAACAAAGCCTGCCTACTAACCCTCTCTCTTCTTCAATTAGATCTGAACAAGACTGTGTCTACAAGCAGTAGTGCAGAGGTTCAGAGAACAAACACGACGAACACATTCAGGCCAACTCAGGTGAAAGCTTCTGCAATTCCAGCTTCACCAGAGACGTCTACGTCTAAAGGATCAATCTTCTGCAAGTATTGTCATGTCCAATTCAGGCTAACACATTCAGGCTTTCCGAACTGAAGTCCGGCACCACCTCTGCTTCTGTCCGTCGCCGAGTTGCCGGAGAAACAGAGCGGAGCTGCAGAAACCCAACCAAACTGCAAAAACATGAATCTGGCGAAGATTGGAGACAGTGAAATTCTTACCTTTGCTCTGTCTTCGTGGGAGGCGACAGTGGTGGCTGTTGGGCGGCGAGGTGGATGATCTGGCCGCGACCGGCTTCGTGGACGAGGTTGACGGCGAGGTCGCCAGTTTGACGACGGTAAGGGCCAGCTCCGGCTCGCCACCATCGGGGAAGGACGCCTCCGGCGGAGAGCAGATCGGAAAAGGCGAGTTTTCTCCTCGCCCGAAAAGCAACGCGGCGGAGGAGGGGAACAAGCAGGGAGAGCTCCGGAGACGCCCGGGGAATCTCCGACGACGCCCGAGGAAGCTCCGGCGGGGGAGATAAGCAGGGGTCTCCGGCGGGGGAGACGAGCAGGGGGCTCCGGCGGGGGAGACAAGCGGGAGGAGCGCGTCGTTTGTCGGGAATTCGTTGAGGGGGTTTTCGCAAAATCACCATGGAGACAACTTTTTCCGGACGGAGGGAGTACCAAATATTATAACTTATAAATGACTGGAAATGTGGAGAGAATGAAGAGTAACAGTAACTGTTTTTTTATGTTATCAGATATGTTATCAGAATTAATAAGGAAGCACAAAACAAGAACTCAATCAGTTGATAAGTAAGAAACTCACTGGTCTTCTCATATGCTGAATGCCAAGTTCTTTGCACCTAGTGACAACAGCTTGAAAATCAATGCCCCAGTATTCGATATCCTTGTCCTGCTGTAGACAAAGAATATAGGCTACATTTTCCTCATTTTTCAAGTGATCAATATCATCAGGCTTCTGAGGTTGCGAGCCAACAATCAAGCTATCACTTATGACAGCATAATTCATACCTAAGTTTCACATGTAATAATTAATTCATCAGTGCAGAAGAGGGAAATTCTCTTTCACCCTAAACAATAATTATATCTCATTCAGCATTTTTAAAATGATAACAAAGCAAGAGAGGAAATACTCAGCGACAAATGAGGGACCAATAACTATTCGTATATAAATTGTCCTTTATAGAAATTGCCACTTCACCTAGATTTAGGTTATTCTGAACTGTAACAAAAGCATTTAACTGTAGTTCTGTTCTAGTAAAATGCCATTAAACTTGATCCGTGAGGGTACAACACGCATCCGAACAACATATCTTGGTCCTCCTAAATCAAAATTCAGTTTTGAGAATGAAACTAAATTCAGTTTGGCCACTCTTTTGATTAGACCAAGCAGATCCTAAATTCAGTTTTGAGAATGAAACATAAAAGATTGCTCTACCAAGTATACTAACTTGACAAAAGTTCATGCTACTCTTGTTGGCCACCAAATTATACACCATTCAGATAACAAAATGCCATGTAAGGAGAAAAATAATATGCTCATTACGAAGTCTTCAAGATGGTAAATTTTCATCCCGTCATCTTTATCAACCGCTTTGCCATGACTAGACCAATTGAGATTGAGATAACTAAAAATATCAGTATATGAAGAAATCAATGCAAAATGAGTCCAATTCGCCAGCCAACCCAGAAAACGACATGCTTACTCATTGTCTCCTTGGCCCTTGCTATGGCTTTCATGACATTATAACAGAAAATTCATGTTACCACTTACCCAGCATAAATCATGCAACCATGAAAGCAAAACCTAACAAATGGTCTCAATCACAGTCTAAAATCAGCTCAGCTAACAACCTGACACAATTGTAGGCATACTATAAGGAACAATTCATTTGGCCTAAGACAACAAGATTCCGTACGAAAATTCAACATCTAATCAAGCACAGGTGTAGTTCATCTCATCTAAGAGGATCCAACAAACATCTATGATGCACAAATTGATACTACATCATAATATAAATCGAGCCACCAATGCGCCAAATGGTGCTCGATAGTCCCTATGGGAAACACAATTCGACATTTTCTCACAAATGGAGCCCTACAAATACCGGCATTTCCTCAGAACAAAGGATTATCCCAGCTCTAACTGAATTTGCATCCTTCAATCAATCAAAGAATACCCACAATTCATATGGCCAGCAGAAGTTCGTACCAAGGTCGTGGTGGTACTCGTATGGGTTCCGCATCATCCGCTTCATGGCGGTGTTGTAGTCCTCCATCTTCCCGCTGCCCCGTGCTCCGGCCGCAGCGGAGGAGGAGGTGCACAGGAGAGGCCGGGTGCTCCTGAGGTGAACCCCGCCGCGTCCGGTAGTGCGGCCAACGGCGGCCATTGGCAGCCTCCCCCTGTTCCGGACGCCGGCGCCGCTGGCCGGGAGGCGCGGAGAGGCGGGGAGGCAGGATGCGTTGGCCGTGGCCACCATGATGCTGAGATCTTTGCGGCACTCCGATGTAGAGAAAGTGCGGTGGACGCTCTACGGCCGGCGGTGGTCGAGAGTTTTGCCGCTGCTATTGGAATGGATCCCCTTCCATCAAGTTGCGGATTTTGGACGTACGGTCGCCACCTTTATTATTTATCTTTTTTCAGGACAATTTATGTTTTTTTAGGGGTAATTATGTTTTTTATTGATCCACGGTAAACCTGAGCATGGGCAGCCCAGCCCGAAAAACCCCGGGCAAGCTTTGTCTCTTGGGCCGAGCTTGGGTCTGAATTAGCAGCCCGACTGGTACTTCGTATCGGGCTCGGGCTTTGTGTTTAGTCTGAATTAAGCATGATCCGGCCTGACCATATTTCTTTAATGTGTCTCAGCCATTACTCTCACTCGTTCATCGTCATGCTTTCGTATAAAAGGTTCCCCAATGCCCAGTCTCGTGCATAAAGACGTCACATAAACCTAATCCCTACCCTCCCCCCTCCCAAATCCCCTTCCATCTACTGGCAAACGACGACGTGCAAGACTTTGCCGCAGCTACTCCCAAGCCCATCATGAAACTATGCCAAGGGAGCACCCGCTAGAGGTGGTCATCCCCACCACGCATGGCATCCCGTGTCAAATCAAATTTAAGCCTCGGGATGTGTGACCATTTAGAGGTCATCGTGATTTATTCAATGTGCATACTATTTTTTAGTTTTTCTCTGAGTTTCAAATTGCTTCTAGGAGTTGTTTTAAAAAAATCATACTATATCTATTAACAAATCAGCGGATAAAATAAAGAAACTACATCAAGGTCCTAGAGCTAATGACGCACCAACACTGCTGCATCTTGATCGTCGGGGATAACCAGTCATTGTTGATCGCAGACAGGAAGTTATCAAAGTCATTATAATGACCAGTGCCCTGGAGAAGAAACGACAAGAGCCATCACTACCGGATGTTCACAGATCCAAGATCTCGCCTCTAAAGAAAACTCGGAGGCCTCAAGCCGACACAGGAGGCCGCACCAACATGATAGAGAGGAGGTCGAAGGACCAAACTACAAAGAGAAGTCGTTGAAGCCACATTATAAAACCCTAACCATGTGTGTCACACGACGCGTGTGGTACGAGCTTCGCGTGTCGCTCAATCCTAAGTATCTTGTAGTAAGTCGCTTTCTCGCGAACCATGGTGGGCGGAGCTACGAGCGGCGATGCGGAAGGTGACGAGAGGATGGAGAAGACGCTCAGACAATGATGGGAGGCGACGCGGGAACTAGGGATGAGTCGGTGCTCCTTGACGACGACCTCGAGCTCTACAAACGCACAGACGACGTGCCGAACCGGCGGTGGCGAAAATGGGTCAGGGATGATGCATGCTAGGGTATGGGCATGGGCGTCGGGATTTTATAGCTGATGATGGTCCAAACGGGCGGCATGTGGCTGACCGGTCGCGTGGCCATTATTGCGGGAGGCAGTGGCGGAGACAAGGGACTAGCAGGGGCCATGACCCCCCTAGCATCATTGTGTTAAGCCTAATATGCATGTTTTTAGATGATTGTTTGCTGCTAAAATGGTGTATTCAAGTGGGCTGGCCCTCCCTAACAAGGATTATGAACACTCGGCCCTCCTCATTGGATTTTTCTAGCCCCGCCACTAGCGGGAGGCGAGTAGCTCCTCGTTTGTCCTTAGAGTTACCTTTCCAAGGGTCAATATTGGCGGCATCGTGGCCATTATTGCGGGAGGCGGGCAACTTCTCGTTTATCCTCAGAGTTGTCCTTCAAGAGCAAATATTAGAAGTGCCACGGTTTAAGGGATACAAAGCTATTTTCTTTAAGGAACTAGTGATTTATGGGATCAGCTAAATGGGGCTTAATTCCCCAAACAAAAAAAAATCATCACACGTTTATAGGTAACGATGGGTCGGCTAGAGATGCCCTAACATTGGAGAGAGGATTTGTGGCACGCACGGACAGGGGCACATAGATTTGTGGCCACTCAATTGCGTCGTGATTCACAAATTGGATTGGTCCCACATACATTGTTAGGGCTTAATTGTTGTAAAGGGCGTCCACGTATGCATCTTTTGACAGATAGTGCATGGCTCACTCCTCCCACTCCTCGTGATTTTTGGCGACTTCTAAATTTGAATCCATTGTATCTTTTGAACAAAAAGTCCAATTTATATTTTATTTGCATGTTCATGTTGCTTGTGACAAGTGCTTCAAAATAAGACCAAATTTAAATGCATTCTGACACGTTTTTTAGGATTTCGCTAAGTTTTAACTACTAAAAGTTAATAGTTGAAAGCACAACTGTTCCCTTGGTGGTTTTGATTACTAATGACAACATACATTTTCTTTTGGACTAATAGTTCTATTAAGAATATTTCAGGAAATGTTCAAAGGATTGGAATGGTTGGGATATGTGATGAGGAACCCCTAGGATGCGAAGGAATCATACTGAAAAAAGCTTCAAGACTCTACATTTTGCTTTAAGTGATTTGATCACATTGAGTCCATAGGAAATCCAATACTATTAAGAGGAGATGAGGTATTGATGATGTGCTGGTTGCTCAAGTGCTTAAAGATTTGCCACCAAAAACTCTCAAACACTTCCTCCTATCATTTCTGTCCAAAACCCTAAATGCCAATTCGGTTCCACTAATTTCCTCATTTTGGTGCCACCGAGTTAACCCTAGACAGAACCCTAAGCCAAACCCTAACATCTCGGGGAACCCGAGATTGCATTCGGTGCAACCGAGATGCAGTGACCAACTTTCTGTGGTGAGGTTATTTCATTTCGGAATCTCCGAGTTGAACTGATCGGAACCTCCGAAGTGTTGGATCTGCTTAGGTCATGTCGAATCGGTCTCACCGAGTTGTTTCTTTCGGTCTCACCGAAAAGCCAAAAGTTGGAAGCTTTTGCACTAGTCGGTACCACCATGATTTATCTTCGGTGTCACCGAGTTGGACAATAATGTTGTAACGGTTGGATTTTTGGTGAAGGCTATATATACCCCTCCACCGCCACTTTCTCTCTAAGAGAGCCATCAAAATGAAATTGCACTTCCACCATTCATTTCCTGAGAGAGAACCACCTACTCATGTGTTGAAATCAAGGGATTCCACTCCAACAAATAGATTCTTTATTTCTAGCCTCCCTAAGTTGCTTTCCACCAAATCATCCTCTTCTACCAAGCAAATTTTGTGAGAGAGTGATTGAGTGTTGAGGAGACTATCTTTTGAAACACAAGAACAAGGAGTTCATCATCAACACAACATCTATTAACTCTTGGAGAGTGGTGTCTCCTAGATTGGTTAGGTGTCGCTTGGGAGGCTCCAAATCGTGTGGAGTTGAACCAAGAAGTTAGTAAGGGCAAGGAGATCGCCTACTTCGTGAAGATCTACCCCGAGTGAGGCTAGTCATTCGTGGACGTAAGCCATGATGGAATAGACACGGTTACTTCTTCGTGGACCCTTTGTGGGTGGGGCCCTTCATGGACTCGTGCAGCCGTTACCCTCCATGAGTTGAAGTCTCCATCAACGTGGATGTACGATAGCACCGCCTATCGGAACCACGACAAAAACTACCGTGTCTTCATTGCGTTTGATCTTCCAACTCTACCATCCTTTAATTTCTTGCACTTGTACGATATTTACTTTCCGCTGCTAAATCTCTAGATATGCATGTGTAGAAAGTTTTGGATGTGGCTTAGCTTGTGCTAAAATCTACCTAAAACTCAAGCAAACTAAAAACTGCACATTTGACTTTTTAAGTGTCTATTCACCCCCCCCCCCTTCTCTAGACGCCACTTCTCGATCCCACAATAGTAATGAACGATAAAATCAGTAAATTTCAGAAGTCAAACTTAAAACCATGTGGGGCTCGAGCCTTTCACAAGTTTTAAATTCATTAAGTTTCTAAAAAGCAAACGAAACTTGGCGAAACTTTGTAAAAAATAATATTATGACTATCAAGTTTTAATATTTGAAACTTGGTAAAAAATAAAAAAATGTGTCTAAATGTATTAAAAGATGGTCATTCAAAAGTACTTGTTGCAACGAACACGAATATGCAAACGAGATTTAATTTTCGATTTAAAAGATACAATATATTCAAGTTTTAAAATAAAAAAAGCATATAAGATGTGGAGGGTGACACATGTAACTCTACCAAAAGCTACCATGCATGGACGACATTGCAACAATTAGGAGTTAATGACGTAACTAGTGTGTAGGTTTTAAAGTAAATGAATAGCCACTAATGTTTACTACATAACTTTATTCTTGTAGACTTGTGTTGGGCCTCCAAGCACACAAAGTTTTGTAGGATAATAGCAATTTTCCCTCAAGTGAATGATCTAAGGTTTATCAATCCGTGGGAGGTGTAGGATGAAGATGGTCTCTCTCAAACAACCCTGCAATCAAATACAAGAAATCTCGTGTGTCCCCAACACACCCAATACAATGGAAAATTGTATAGGTGCACTAGTTTGGCGAAGAGATGGTGATATAAGTGTAGTATGGATATAGATATAGGTTTTTGTAATCTGAATAAATAAAAACAGCAATGTAACAAGTGACAAAAGTGTGTAAAAAAGATGTTGCAATGCTTGAAAACAAGGCCTAGGGTTCATACTTTCACTAGTGCAATCTCTCAACAATGCTAACATAATTGAATCATATAGTCATCCCTCAACGTGCGACAAAGAATCACTCCAAAGTTCCTGATACGTCCATTTTGCATCATGATTTCCTACTGATATTTATTATGTTTTGTTGAATAATAATACTTTAGGGAGTGATTCTAATGCCTTTTATCTCATAATATGCAAGGTTTACACAAAGAGGGAGAAGACCGGCAGCTGGAATTCTGGACCCAAGAAAAGCACATCAGAGATACCTATTCTGCACATCTCTAATGAAGCTGAAACTTTACGGAGATTATTTTTGGAATTAATAAAAAATACTGGAGCAAACAACTACCGGAGGGGGCCACCCTGGTGGGCACAAGACACCAGGGCGCGCCAGCCCCCCCTGGGCGTGCCCTGGTGGGTTGTGCCCTCCTCGGCCCACCTCCGGTGCCCATCTTCTGGTATATATTCACTTTTGACCTAGAAAAAAATAAGAGGAGGACTTTCGGGATGGAGCGCCGCCGTCTCGAGGCGGAACTTGGGCAGGAGCACTTTTGCCCTCTGGCGGAGCGATTCCGCCGAGGGAACTTCCCTCCCGGAGGGGGAAATCGAAGCCATCGTCATCACCAACACCCCTCTCATCTTTGGGAGGCCAATCTTCATCAACATCTTCAATAGCACCATCTCTTCTCAAACCCTAGTTCATCTCTTGTGTTCAATCTTTGTACCGGAACCTCAGATTGGTACCTGTGGGTGACTAGTCGTGTTGATTACCTTGCGTAGTTGATTAATATATGGTTTATTTGGTGGTAGATTATATGTTCAGATCCATTATGCTATTCAATACCTCTCTGATCTTGAGCATGATTATTATTTGTGAGTAGTTACCTTTGTTCTTGAGGTCACGGGAGAAGTCATGTTGCAAGTAATCACGTGAATTTGATATGTGTTCGATATTTTGATGATATGTATGTTGTGATTTCCTTAGTGGTGTCATGTGAACGTCGACTACATGACACATCACCATTCATGGGCCTAAGGGAATGCATTGTGGAGTAGTTATTAGATGATGGGTTGCTAGAGTGACAGAAGCTTAAACCCTAGTTTATGCGCTACTTCGTAAGGGGCTGATTTGGATCCAAACGTTTAATGCTATGGTTAGATTTTATCTTAATATTTTTCTCGTAGTTGTGGATGCTTGCGAGGGGGTTAATCATAAGTGGGAGGTTTTTCAAGTAAGAACAACACCCAAGCACCGGTCCACCCACATATCAAATTATCAAAGTAGCGAACACGAATCAAACCAACATGATGAAAGTGACTAGATGAAATTCCCGTGTACCCTCAAGAACACTTTGCCTATTACTAGAGATTGTTCTGGCCTGTCCTTTGCCACAAAAGGATTGGGCTACCTTGCTGCACCTTATTTACCGTTATCGTTACTTGCTCGTTACCAATTATCTTGCTATCAAACTATCTGTTACGTACAATTTCAGTGCTTGCAGAAACTACCTTGCTGAAAACCGCTTGTCATTTCCTTCTGCTCCTCATTGGGTTCGACACTCTTACTTATCGAAAGGACTACGATTGATCCCCTATACTTTTGGGTCATCAGTTCCTATCTAGCGTAGAACATAAGATGAAATTGTTGTAGGTAGCAAAACTACCTCAAAGTTATCCTTTCCGATCAATCTTATGAGTCATCCCTATAAGTGTCACAAATAGACCTAGAGTTCATACTAGAATAACACCTATGATATGCATCAATCAACTCTAATGTCACCTAGATACTCCAATGTCACCACAAATATCCATGAGTTAATTTTTCGACATGCACTAGTGGAGAAATGGCTAACCACAACTTTCTTGTTCGTGACGCGCCATTTCTCACCAACGTCAGCACTAATATTTTCAAATAGTGCTGACGTTGGCTAAATTCCAACGCCATAGCTATTTGCTTAGTGCTAGCGTTGCACATTAGGCCCATTAGGCCCACACCAGCACCAGCCGGTTTTCACAGCTCCCGGCGTAGTAAAAAAAGCTTATCCTTCCGTCCTCCTCTCGATCCCCAACTCCACCCGTCCTCCTCTCGATCCCCGCCGCCGCCCCACCCGACGCGGCCCGTCTCCGCCCCTCCTGACCCCGCCCCGCCCGATGCCGCCCGCACACCTCTCCTTGCTCCCGAGCACCTCCGCGCTAAGTCTGGCGCCCCTCCCTCTCTCATTGCTTAGGGTTAGGGTTAGGTAATGTATACCTCTCCTTGCGGAAGTATATGAGGGTGTATTAGCTGGGTTCGGTTGTATATGTGCAACGCGGTCCAAAGTTTCTAGTGTCGGTAGAAAAATTATTAAGAGTTTAAATGAATTTACCACAAGTTCATTCACGTCGCCCAAACATTCCATTTTCATCTCTGTCAATAAAGAACATCACTTAATAAAAATGTTGCTCGATTAAGGCTTTCCATATACGTATATTGATGGGAACTCAAAGAGATTTTTGGAATCCTTTTAAAATTTAGTAAAGCTGAAGCAATTGTAATAGTTTTGAAGTCCCTAGCTCAAAAAAAAAGAAATTTGTGGCGGAGTCCATGGTCCTTTGTAATTGTGGTACCTTCAATTGCATTGTTCTAGAGTTTTGAGATGCAAGGGCTAATACCGAGTCCAAATGACCCCTAGAAACTTAGTTCTTTTTTCTAGTGTATCCGATTGATGGGTTCATGTAATGTACATGTGGTTTGTAGTGGACCTATATGCAGCCACACATTGCATGATTATGGCATGGGATCTTTATATAGTGGACTATATGCAGCCACACATTGCATGAGTATATAGTGGACTATACATTGTGTAGCTACATTGTGATCTTTGTGTAGTGGACTATATGCAGCCACACATTACATGAGTATGGCATGCAGTTGATAAGGTTTCAATAGATATTGTTAATTAAACCAAAGTACGCGAAACATTCAAATAAATAGTTGATGATACACTCTAAAACATCACATAGTTGATGATAGAGCTTGCAAGTGTTTCTATTTAATTTGTCTACAAAAAAATCGATAATACACTCTAAAACATTACATCATAAGGTTTTATGTTTGATGCTACAGCATGGCCGACTCTAGCATCTAGGTAGGCTCCTCTGATCACCGGTCGGTGTATGCCGAAGATAAAGGCGAAGTGAGCACCAACCAGGTAATTATGGTTACAAAAAACATGCATGAGCATTGCAAACATCAATATATCTAACCATTAATTAATTGTTGATGTTTTGAAACCCTTGCCAGGCATACGTACGAGGTTCGCCTTCTCCAGCACCAGTTGAGCAGTATACATGTGACGTGGACGTGCTCAATCACGAGCTGATTGCGTCACATAAGAGTACCGTCAAGGCCCTGGAGGAGTTGAATGCTTCCCTGAAGAAGGAGAGGGATAAGATTATCGATGACAATGCTCTCGTCTATGATAAGATTTTCAATCTCGAAGGTCAGACCGCGTCGCTGAACCTCGAGATAAGTAATTACAAGAATGACATACAAGGCCTGAAGTCCGAGAGGACTCAATTGAAGACGGAGGAAGCCCATTACATCATGGAGGGGCAGATGCATAGAAATAAGCTCCGTGAGCTTAAGTTAGTCCTTAGAAGATAGGTAGTGAGAGGGGCAGATCAATATACATTGTGAAGTTGATACTTTCTTTTGTGAATTGGTGAAACGTTGTTTGTTTGCGAAGTTGGTAGTAACTTTTGTGAATTGCTGAAACGTTTAGTTTGTGAAGTTTCCACTGTTGTGTATTTTTTATTAGCTAAATATGACAGTGCCGGCGTGCAAGTTTGTCCAATGCCATATCTATTCAAAATACTGTTGGCGTCGTCTCCAACGCCGCCACTAAATTCTAACAATGGCACCATATTGGTGGCGTCGGGTGTCCACGCCAGCAAGTCCATTTTTTCTACGCCATAGCTAGGCTTTTCTGCACTAGTGATGCATCAAACAATTTCAGATCCATCATATTCAATCCAACACAAAGAACTTCAAAAAGTATCCCAAGATTTTTATTGGAGAAAGTAGGACGAAAATATCCATCAACCTATGTGCATAGATCACCCCAATGCCACCACGGGGATCCGCAACTTGATAACCAAAACATATATCAAGTGACTCAATAGAATACCCCATTGTCACCACGGATATCCACATGCAAGACATATATCAAGTGTTCTCAAATCCAAAGTATTCAATCCAACATAACAAGATCTCAAAGGGAAAGACTCAATTCATCACATCAAGATAGCAAGGGAAGAACAACATATGATTCAACTATATTAACAAAAGCCCGTGATACATCAAGATCGTGCCATATCAAGAACACGAGAGAGAGATCAAACACATAGCTGCTGGTAAATACCCTCAGCCCTGAGGGTGAACTACTCCCTCCTCGACATGGAGACCACCGAGATGATGAAGATGGCCTCCGATGATGATTTCCCCCTCCGACAGGACACCGGAAAAGGGCTCCGGATGAGATCGCATCAGAACAGAGGCTTGCGGCGGCGGAGCGGAAGTTCTAGGTTAACTTTCGGGGTTTTTGGAATATATATGATTTTTCAGCGTTGGAATCACGTCAGGGAGGTGCCCGAGGGGCCCAAAAGGTAACCCGGCACGACAGGGGGTGGGCATGCCATGTTGCCTTGTCACCTCCTCGTGGCACTTCTAGAACTCCCTCGAAGCTTCCTGGGTCCCTTTCCTTCCAGAAAAAATCGTTAAAAAGTTTCGTTCAATTCCAAGAACTTTCATTTTCTTCACAAAAACAACACCATGGCAATTCTGCTGAAAACAACGTCAGTCCGGGTTAGTTCCATTTAAATCATATAAAGTGTATCAAAAACATACAAAAGTATTGTAAACATGGGTAAATATGACATGAATATTTCATAAATTATCGATACGTTGGAGACGTATCAGCCACATGCAGACATTTTTTGACAAATGGTGGATTTTATTGACTCAAAATAGAGATCGAGAGGATACAAACACTATGAGCACACACCCCGTCTTTGCATAGGTAGAATGCTCACAACCCACACCAACACACAGGGGCGCAGCCAGGCCCAGGCTACCAGGGCCGTGGCCTGGGGCGTGCATGCTCTCTCCTTTGTTTATTGTAGCTACATGATCATTGTTTGACGCTGCTTACTACTGTTACTGTAGCAATGGTGTTGGCCGGAGGCTTCTCTCCAACTTGGTTACGCCACTGCCAACACACATACAAAAACATTGACAACTAGTAAAGTCATATAAAACCAAAACTATGTGTAGACGAGAAAAATGTCCATACATTTTAAAGTAAATGGATAGTCGCATGCATACATGCCCCCTGCGAGTTTCACCTAACGTTGCCTATCTCACCTTTCCAATCATGAATATGCAAGCCCATGTAGGAGTATGTCTACAAGAAGATCGGTCGTTTAGTTTCCGGTATGATTTGCACGCACGTTTTGCTTCGGCTTTGCAAGTGGTTCATGAGTAGTGGTCACTAGTTACCGTGCGCTCTTGCCCAAGGGCATCTCCGACGGTGTCCTGCAAATCAGACACATAAAATATTTTTGGAGGTCATCCAATCATATTCATGAAATGTTTGTTTCTATTAACTTTTAAAAATAGCAATGGTCTTCCTTCAAACAACAATGATATTCTGTCAAATAGCAGCGGCCTTTTACCGAATAGAAAAAGCCTTCCTTCATACTGCACAGACGGAGAGGAGAGAAGATTTGTGGCGGGGGTACGTGATGGCTTTTGATTGGTTAGACGTGCTTTCAGTTTAGTGAAATTCATACATGCGGCCACGTCCGCAGACGTTTGCGGTATCGTGTTAGATGACAAAAAATGAGTTAATACCTCGATCTCGACATTTGCGGTCGATTTAAGGGATGTCGTTGGAGGCCCTAACTTTCTTGTGCAAGTGATGTATGCCCGGTAGATGGTGCCCTTAGAAATTTGACAACGTCAGAAAAAGGAAGTTCTAACCTAGTGTAGCCGCCGGTCTTGGCGTGCATCTGGCCTTGTGGAAGATATTGACATTCCTTGTGCTTGGAGGACACGAACATGGGGACGAGAAACCATAAATAGTTTTTGCTCACATAAGTTGATGGCATGGAAATCAAGCAAGCCCCTGAACCATGATAGGATTACCTTTTCTCTAATTCTCAAACCAGAAATAATAAATCAGCCAGTACCATCTGCTTTTAAGTAATTTTAAAACACCAACTCAACTTGTATCATGTACTCCACTATACTAATAGTTTATAATTATTTCTCACATTAGTCGATGGCATGGAAGTCAAGCATGCTTACAATGCTGAACTAAGTATCGGATAATGATTTAAAAGTCTGAGCCTATTTGCATTTTCAAGTGAAGGGAACACCACTCTTCAAGTTTTCTTCTTCTAGAGAAATACCACTACCACAGTTGTTAATGCTAGCCACACCTCGCCTACATGGATTGACTTTTGGAGCAAATCATATTTAGTGTTTGTTTTCCAAAGTGAAGAACGAATAATGGAACTTTCTTCATCGGTCCTTCATGAACAACAATGCTATCCTGGTTTGGATTTGACGTCTCCATTTGTTTCTTTTGTCCAATATAAGGCCATGTTTCTGATGAGGATGACATCCCTATCGTTGATACAACCACACCTACCAATGCCACTCCTCAAGTTGCATTACAAGGTCAAATGAAAAGAGCACATTCAAGCCAAATTAATTACGAGGTAAATTTATTTCTCACAGTATACTCAAATAGTATGAACTCCATGCTACATCTTAAAGCGACAATGTCAGCTGCTTGGAGAGAGGGAGTGGACATGGTCATGCGAAGGTTATTGATATTTATAGAGATTGAGTCGATGTCGATGTATTATTTTTATTGGTATCATAGAGCTGATGTTGTAGTCCGCTCTGGCTGATCAGACCGCGTTGCAGCAAGGCTGTCTGCGTGGGTTGAAAGCTTTTTGGAGCGAGTGGAGGCTGCTCTGAGTAGACTCTCCCTTGCGTCGGCTATGTTGCATACCACTCCGACGTCACATTCTTCTTGTGCGGCCAGTGTTTGCTCCGTGGAGCATCGGGGGCGGGGGCTGGAGTTGTATGGCTCTTTCTCCCAGGGGCGGATCCAGGCCCCAGGCCCTCAGGGCCCAGGCCTGGGGCGTGAGGCCCAAACACACTATATACTGTAGCAGTATATTGTACATGTATGCTACATTGTACAAAGGCGGCCCGGGGTGGCTCGTTGGGCTGGCTCCGCCCCTGCTTTCTCCCCTCATGTTGGAGACAATTCATCGTCGGTGTCTACGACCCCTCTCATGTTGTCTTCCAGTGAGGGCGAGTCCATCGCCGTGCTCGTGGCTCCGGTGCTGTAGATCATGCCCGAGCTTAGGGGGCTTTGTATGAGTCTATCAATGGATCATATGAGGTGGACATGTCGGCTCTTGAGTGAGGGGCAAGATTCGTCTCTATCAAATGAGCAACTCAAGGTTCCTTTCGTTGATGATGCCAAAGGGAAGGCGTCCACGATTTCGTGCTGGATAGTGCTTAGTTTCTCGTTTTGTCAACACTGCTTTGGTCTTGTGAGTCGTCATTGTCAGTTTCCTCTTCGATGGTTCCGTTGTGTCGTAGAAGTGTTGAGGGTTATGGTTGTTGTGTTTGGAAGTATTTGGTGGGTCATCTACCTGGTTGTTGTGTTTCTTGATGTGTGAGTATGCCGATTTTGAAGTGTCTGTATCGGTTTTCGTCCGATTTTTCGTAAATTAATTAGGCAATTTTGATCTTCTTAACTAATCGACGAGGCAATCTTTTTCGCTTCCATTTCAAAAATATAGACTCAAAAGGAATTTTTCCTTTCATCTCTGGGCTATAGGAATCCTTGGAATTATATTGTATGAGCGCAGCTGATAGGATTTTTGTGCGTGTGAAGATTCATTCCCGTGGACCAAATGAACTTTAAACCAAAATAAATAAATTCATATAGACCGAAACTCTTTAAAATTTCCTTTTAAAAATGCCTTGAGCCAAAGAGGCCGAGGAGAAGGTCAATGTGCTTGCTCGTTCAAAATGGCACGCACGATCTCAAGTGTCAACCCCGCGCAAAAATAAAAATAAAAACTCTCATGTGTCAAACGCAAACGTGTGTGCGTGTGGTGTAAACCCCGTCAACACGACTAGAAGCACTCTACCGACCGGGTCTCGCTGTCGTCAGCTGTTACGAGCCTCTGACGCGCGGGCCCGGGTCTGGCCGGCCTCTCCAGCTGTTTCGGTCCTGGCTCCCGCACGATAAAACCGGGACGGGCTCCCCCTTCTTCTTCCTCCCACCCCACATTTGACATTTCGCACCTCCTCCTCCTCCTCCGGCCGCGCCTCCGATCCCAGCTGCATCCTGCGCGGATTCCACTCCATTCGATTCTCCCGAGGAGCAAATTTCCTCCAAGTTCCTTCCGAGGTCTTCATCTTGTTTCGGATTCCTCTTGTTTAATTGGTTCGGGAGCTAAAGAAGAGGAAAATGTGCCCGCTGAGGGTGATACTCATCTTCCTCTCCGCCACCGTCGCCGGATTCTTCCTCCTACGGGGCCTCAACGCCGACCCGGACTGTTTCCATGACGGCGACGACGGCTCGGAATCTCCCAGGGCCGCCGTTCCCCTCCATTCCAAGGTACCCACCTAACCTGCCTGCCATCCTGTCCTGCCTACTTTTTAGCTTGTTATTATATACGTACCTCTCCCGTTTCTTGCCTAATCCATCCAGAGGATTTCCAATCCATGTTCATGCAACCAACGTTAGCTAATAATTTATGATACGTTGGAGTAATAAAGTTGAAATTTCGCTGAAAGAACAGTCAATCAATTAGCTAATGTGTAATGATTTATAATTGATATACGGATTGTTGGTAAGGTTTGTTAGGTTTACGAGCCACCGAAGTCAAATCATGGTTCAAATTTGCAGCAACGTCGATTCACCATGTTAGCTCGTGATGGGAATTCATCCCTGCCTTAAGCGGCCAATGATGACTGAACGAGTATTTGCTTCTGAATGCAGGTTGGTTTGTTAACAACACACTATCACAGGGCTCTATTCCTCATCAATGGAGATTACAACCATGGATTCCTCAAGCTCTAACCAATACAGGGAAGGAGGGGGACACCAGAGGAAGAGGAAGACAGAAGCAGAGGAGGCCGAAGCCGTCCTGTTCCGAGCCAACTTCTTCGTAGACATCTCCTGTATATTTGTAGTAGCTCCCTCTCGAGGCCTCACTGCAGCCCAAGCCCAGCAGCCCATGGCCCAGCATAGGTTGGTCGCTAACATGGTTCAGCTGTGAAAACCGGGTTCTGGACAACGGTGGACATGGCGAGCGGGCGGTACCTTTGGCGAACCCTTGTTGCGCCACCGGCGAATTCTGAATCTGACAAGGCCCGGTGACGACGAACTCTTTGTTGTCTGTTTGACATTTGTGTAAAGGGGGAGACAAGGGAAGAAATTTGGTTGATGTGCGATACAGCGGCGATTGTAAATATGGGTTTTATATACTCTTTATATGTTGAAGCAAATGTGCAAATTGTTCATGTTTGAGCCTTGTGTGATATGCCAGAAGCCCAGAACTGGATTATTTTCTTTGAGCCTTGTGTTTTTGAGTTTTGACTAGTGAGGGCAGTGCTTGAAGTATGAATTTTGGACCAAGTTGGTTTCGTCTTTGTTTGGTTTCGATTGATTGAAGCATATAAAGGATGCCACAAATGGGGATTTGGTTATTTCCTAAAGTAAAATTTTTGTTGCTTTTTAAATTGTGAGAAATTTCCTGCTTTGCTCTTGGGTTGTCCCGAGGAGATGTTTTTTCAATATTGAAACTTCGGAGCATCATATCCTGTATTACTCCCACCCTGTATCGACATTTGAAGCACACACTTTGTGATCTCGACTCTTGGGAAAGTTGCTTGGCTGGTCATTACTAGTGTGAAAATGGGCTGTTGGATAGGGACAATCTCTTTAACTTGCAGCTGGAGTTACAATATTTTCTTGATAAGACTTAGCCAATGAGCCGTTGGATAGGGATAATTTCTTCAACTTGCAGCCGGAGTTACAATATTTTCTAGATTAGGCTTAGTCCACACGTGAAGTACGTTTGATCCTTCCTCATATGTTCTTTTATCATTTATACTTTGATTAATTTGTCAACTTACTTCCAGTGTTAATACGGATTGCAAGTGTTCCGCTTGATGTTAGCCCGTTTACTGAAATGCTAGTGTGATGTTTTCAGGGGAAAAAGCTTTTAGCATGATGATTTCTTCTTAATTGTTCACACAACAAATCTAGATAAATACTGAGGTCTTCACCTGTACAGTTTTTGCATACTGAATTCAGTATCAAGTGATATAATGACACGTTTGCATATGACTTTATCTGCTTATGCTCAGCACAGTATTTGACCAAAAAAGGCATAAGTAGTTCAGTACATGACCAAGTTTCACAAAGTACATCAATATGTATTTCATTGTGGGGTGATATGTGTTACAGCACAGAAACAACTTAATCCATGGTCTCAGCTTATTAACAGCTATTACTTGTCAAATACAGAAAGAAAGAACAATTTATTTGTGACAAAGAGCACACTCATGTAGAGTATATAACACAATTACACGAGCTGAAAACCAAAAAAAAACACGGAACTAAACATAACAAGTGAGACATCTAAAGCTACCCTTGATGCTCCCATCAGCTCCATGCCATGCCCAGACAAATGTCCTGCAGTGCTGGCCGGATGCCCTCCTCCAATAGCTTCTGGTACTCCAGTGAATCACCGCTTGTTTGTTTCATCTCAATGAGATGGTACGAGGGGCTGATCTCGAAGATCTCCGAGTCAAACTGAAGAACACCATTTCTGCCTTCCTTCCTCACTTGCATCTTGACGACACCATTATCCTTCTTCCTCACCCTGAGATTCAGCGCCTTTGCGACATCTTCCAGCTTTGAGACAATGGCCGAGGCAGGCTGTTCTGAAGTGAACCTCGCTTCCTTTTTGCTCTCCTTCTCGAGGAATAGGCCAGAGAGGTCAAACCCTGTGGAGAAAGAGATGATTTCAAAGGCATTTAAATTTGTCACTGCCAGGGGCTTCCTGTCTTCATGGCTGTTCTTCCTGCGCCTCACACTAAGTGTTGGAACAGCATCTGTGGTGGCATTCTCACTTGGCAGCCTCTCCTTCACTGTGAGGTTCTCCCCGGGACCTTTCCGGAACCAGGTGGACTCCTTTATCTTCTGGATCGATATCCTCTTGTTCGGATCAGGGTCCATGATCTTGTACAACAGCTTCTGGAGTTTCTGGGAAACCCAACCGGGGCACCTGAAATCGCCTTTTTCAATCTTTCGGTACATCTCTATCAAGTTCTGACCTTGGAAAGGGAGGTAACCAGCAACAAGAACAAACAGGATGACACCGCAAGACCAGATATCTGATTTTGCACCATCATAGCCTCCCTTGCTGATCACCTCTGGAGCCACATATGCAGGCGATCCACAGGTGGTGTGGAGCAAGCCATCTTGCCTCTTCGATTCCGAAAGTGCACTCAGTCCAAAATCTGAAACCTTCAGGTTTTCATTCTCATCCAGCAATAGGTTCTCGGGCTTCAAGTCCCGGTGATACACGCCTCGGCTGTGGCAGTAATCCACTGCACTGATGAGCTGCTGGAAGTACTTATGTGCAGCCCCCTCTGTGAGCTTGCCAGCCTTGGAAACCTTGTCAAAGAGCTCACCGCCTTTCATGTACTCCATGACGAAGTAGATCTTGCTTCGTGTCGCCATGACCTCATGGAGCTGAACAATGCTTTTGTGCGCTACCAACCGCATGGTTGTGATCTCACGCCTGACCTGCTCCGCGAGCCCGACCTTGAGCACCGTCTCCTTGTCCATCATCTTTATGGCGACACCTCGGTTTGACTCAAGGTTCTTCGCATAGTGCACCTTGCCAAATGCTCCTTTCCCTAACAATCTCCCCAGTTCATACCTCCCCATTACAATCTTCCCACTGTTCTCCATGCCTTCAAGAGTATAAGTCACAGCCAATAATATTCTTGTGGCTACCACTTAAATATGCTACGACACTTCAGCCAGCCTCCCCGAAGTCATGATCCAGCACTCTGGTGGATTCATCATAGCGGAGTCTAAATGGGGTGGAGTTGATGCAGGCAAGGTGGTTGCTCACATCAAGAGGTGACCAAATGGGCCCTCGCAGGGTCGTGATGTTCTTGGCCTCACAGAAGAAATCTCCTCTATGCAAGCACATCTTTCAGCATTCCTTGAGACTTTGATTTCTTGTTTTGGATGAGTTCCCTGAAAAAGAAGTACCTTCAGATTTGGCAGTTACAGATTTAATAATACTACGTAATAAGGATAAGTACTAGTATGAATGATTGATGAGAAAACTACAGATGGATAGAAAGAAGATCGAATCCAGGCATAAGTTGTTCAGGATCAAACAATTGTAATTACTACTAGGCCTGCATGCAATTCAGAGTTCAAAGGTGAAAAATATTAAGTGACTCCTTCATCAGCGCTGAATTGCCATGACTTCTGAAACCCTGATCACCTCTAACAAACTAGGTATCGGGAGAACACGGCGCCTACCAACAAGCCGGCAAGAGGGACAAATGACATAATGAGATTATCAATTTAGGATCCCACAAGAAAACAGAGAAAACCGTGCTACCTTTGCGCATCTAATGATTCGACAACTAGCAGGACTCTTCCATCCATCCGAAAACTGCGTCGAATTTTGAGATCTGACCGCGCGGGAAGCAGATGATTGGAGGAATGTACTACCTCCGGGCTAACTGAGAGAAAAACAGACAACGGAGAACTCCACAATCTAGGCGAGCTAACACGGAACAGAAGGCCCGGTTTCCCCCCTTCTCCAATCAATGTGCCCCCACCGGCACGCCAGAGATTTTCTTGGCTCCCAAGAAGATCCATCGACATGATATCACAACGCATAACAGCAACCGAGAAAAGCTCCCTCCACGGACGGACCGACGGCGAAACCCAATGCAGGCACGCGTCAAGAAAGAAAGTATTGGGAGGCAGAAGCGATAGGGAAGAGGTAGCCGCCGTACCTTCCGGCGCCGCCGCCGAGACGAGGAGACGGGAGCCGAGAGACTTGCGCCGGCGCGCCGCGCGGGCTCTGCTTCTCTCCTTTTCTTGGGCTTCTTCCGGAGTTAGAGTTGGGTTCCCAGTGTGTTGGGGTTGTGAAGTGAGGGGTCTCCGGCGACCGCGCGTTTTATATATCGCGAGGGGCGGAGGCGCGGAGCGGAGGAGGTTAGGAAAGGAAAGGCGATGAGATGAGGACACCACGTGGACGCCGACGCGGTATGACCAGACTGCCCCTCCCGGCCCGGCCCGGCCCGCGGTTCCAGGGCACCGCATCGCACCACCCAAGGCATATTCCGGTTTTTCTTTTCTGGCAAACCTTTTAAACCCACGCCTATATACCAATTTTTCTTAAACATAAAAACGAACAAATCTTGTACTCCATCAAGGACACAAATACTACAAGAAATACGCACAGATCTCCTGCAATTACTCCAAAATAAATCTTGTAAAAATATGCACAGGTACATCAAGGCTCGAGCGAGCCCTACCGTGGCCACCCTGGAGCCGTGTCCTTTTTGGTAATTCGTAGCCTGGATAGATGGCGTCTCAGCTGACAGCAGGGCACGGTAAGTAGCCAGCCAGGACGCAGCCAACGCTGTTTTGTGTTCTTCCTGTTTCCTGGCGATCCACTCGTGCCAGTTGAGGCCGCCGTTCGATCAAATAATTTGTTACTACCTTCCCACGCATGTGGTCGTGTGGCCGTGTGGTTTTTCTACTACGTACAATGATTATGGACGTGGTTGTGCTCGCCTTATCTCCATCCTATGCACTGCTGAGTCAAGGGCAGCCTGTCCCTTGGACCAGTCATGCATGATGCCGTGTTACATGTGATGGAGATTGAATAACCAACCATGTAGATGGGATACCGTCCCATCGGGAAAACTATGGGGTTCCCAGCCCATGGCATAGGTCCAGTTGTGCATGCCTGTCGCTCAGATGCACATGGACATGGCTGGTCGTGAATTATGAAGTGAATTCTAGTCAGTTTTCTTACCCCTGCTTTGATTTTTATGCTAATTACCTCGTTTAATAGCTTTTTGTTTGAACTATCGCACCTAATGAAACTTTTGCTGTTTTTTCCTTACCACGTCTACACTATTTTAGGTCGCGATGGTTTCTCCGGTAGTTCTTTTTGTTAGACAATATTACGTAGCTTCTGTATATAGTATGTAATCTTGTATTTGTACGCTAGACGTACGTATATATATATATGAGATAGCCACACCCGTATTGGGTGTCGAGCAGTTTCCCACAAACATAACTTTAACATGGTATCAGACTAGGGTTACGGTCGTACGCCCGATCCGATCGCAGCCATGGCTTCTGTCCCGCCCGCCTCCGTCCTCGCCGGCGCCGCCCCGGCCGCCGCCGCTCAGGCCGCCGTCGCCCAGGGCACCGCTGCCTCCCCGTTCCTGGCGTCCCGTCCGCTTGCCTCGATGGCTGGCGCATCCACGGCTGCGGCCGCCGCCGCCGCAGCGCAGGCCGCTGCTCCCCAGGGCGTTGCTTCTCTGTCTCCTGCTGGTTTCCACGACGTCCAGGCATCGCTGCATGTCGCCAATGCATCACTGCATGTACACGACACCAACCCATCTACGTTGCCTGGTTTTGCTCCTCCGCCACAGCCGATTCACGGCGCTGCTGCGCCCTATGGGGCTTCTCCTGCCGGCCCGTGGTGGCATCCCGCGCCATACGGTGGCCAGCCGCCGCCGGTCCACGGCGCTCAGCACCCCTCGCCGGCCTACGGCGCCCAGCAGCCCTCGTCGGCTCACGGCGCCCAACCGCCGCCGGCGGCCCACGGCGCTGTTTCCTACGGCGTCCCGGCAGCCGGTCCCTACGGCGCCGCCCCAGCTACTCCATGGCCGACTTCGTCTGCGCTGCCGTTGGCCTACGCCTACCCGACAGCCTCGGTGACTGCGCCTCCTTATGCTTTGGATCACGGTGTACCTGCTGCGCCGTTCTACTTCGCGCATCTCATCCCGGTGAAGCTGACGACGGATAACTACCTGTCGTGGCGTGCTCAAGTCTTGCCACTTCTCCGCAGTCGCTACTTGGAGGGCTTTGTTGATGGCACTCTGCCGTGCCCCCCGCCATATCACCCGGGGCATCATGCGTGGGTGGCTCAAGATCAGGCCATCCTTTCTGCCATCCAGTCCTCTCTTACGGAGGGGGTCTCGTCACTGGTCATCTTCGCCGCTACGTCTCGGGACGCATGGACGGCTCTTCATACCAGTTTTGCTTCGCAGTCTCAGGCGCGGGCTCACGCCATCCGCACTGCGCTTGGGGAGGTGAAGCTTCATGATCTCACCGTCACCGACTACTTCAACAAGGTGACGGGTATGGCGGACACTCTTGCCTCCATTGGCAAGGCTCTTGGCCCGGAGGAGTTCACCTCTTATGTGCTCAATGGACTGGGTGATGACTATGATAATTTGGTGGAGAATATCAATGGTCGTGACACTCCCATCCAGCCGCGTGAGTTGTACGCGCGTCTTCTCGCTACGGAACAGCGCATCCAGGCTCGCCGCTCTACACCGAGTTTCCCTTCTGCCAACGCTGCAACGCGTGGGAAGGGCAAGCCCTACAAGCCACCAACTGGTGGCAAACCTCCGTCGACCGCGCCTAATTCGCGGAACACCACTACCTCCACGGGAGGTCGAGTCCGTGCCTGCTGCCCTTCATGTGGTGCTCAGGTCCCCTGCCAGCTGTGTGGACTTGATGGTCACCTTGCCTCCCGTTGTCATCGTCGCTTCAAACAGGATTTCTTGGGGATCGGGAACAATGGCAAGGGTAATGAGAAGCAGGCTGCCCTGGCGAGTCATGAGCAGGGGCATACTCCTTCCTATCCAGTTGATGCATCTTGGTACATGGATACGGGAGCTACCAATCACCTGACGAGTGAGATGGGCAAGCTCTCTACACAGGAGCCGTACCGTGGACACGATCAGGTTCGCACTGCTAATGGGGAAGGTATGCACACCTCACATATTGGTCAGGCATCACTTCTTACGCGTCGATCCACACAATTACGTCTTCTTAATGTCCTTCGTGTTCCCTCTGTTTCATGTAGTTTGCTTTCAGTTCCTAAACTTACTCGTGATAATAATGTTCTTGCTGAATTT
This sequence comes from Elymus sibiricus, assembly GCA_039707655.1. Taxonomy (NCBI): domain Eukaryota; kingdom Viridiplantae; phylum Streptophyta; class Magnoliopsida; order Poales; family Poaceae; genus Elymus; species Elymus sibiricus. Next base: position 217,751,047 of record CM077671.1, on the reverse strand, counting down.
CATCCTTTTCATTTTTTTGTTAAGGACCGGGACACGAGGGACGTACTCCTTAGAGGTCGACTGCGCCATAATGGTCTCTATGCACTTGATGTGCCACCAGCTCTTAGTGCTTTCAGCGGCGTTCGTGTGTCACCATCACATTGGCATGCACGCCTTGGTCATCCTGCCACTCCCATCGTTCGTCATGTACTTCATCGTCATGAGCTTCCATTCGTGTCCAATAAACATGTTGATGCAGTTTGTGATGCCTGTCAGCAAGGCAAGAGTCATCAGCTTCCTTTTTCTGAGTCGAGTCGTGTAGTCAATAAACCGCTTGAACTTGTGTTTTCGGATGTATGGGGCCATGCCCAAACCTCTGTTAGTGGTCATAATTACTATGTCAGTTTCATTGATGCTTACAGTCGGTTTACTTGGCTTTATCTTCTTAAACGCAAGTCTGATGTGTTTAATGTTTTCTTGCAATTCCAAGCGCATGTTGAGCGTCTGCTCAGTCATAAAATCATTCATGTGCAATCTGATTGGGGGGGTGAGTATCACAACCTCAATGCATTTTTTAATAAGCTTGGAATTACACATCGTGTGTCTTGTCCTCATACACATCAGCAAAACGGTGTAGCTGAGCGTAAACATCGTCATATCGTTGAGACTGGTCTTGCTTTGCTTTCTCATGCCTCCGTTCCTTTTCGGTTTTGGAGTGATGCATTTTCCACCGCATGCTTTCTCATTAACAGACTCCCTACACGACTCCGTCAGATGAAAACACCACTTGAGCTCTTGCTGAATGAAGTTCCTGATTATACGTTTCTCAAGGTTTTTGGGTGTGCGTGTTGGCCACATCTTCGTCCATATAACCAACGCAAGTTGGAGTTTCGGTCTAAACAGTGCATATTTCTTGGTTATAGTTCTCTTCATAAAGGGTACAAGTGTCTTCATGTCCCCTCTAACCGCGTCTACATCTCACGTGATGTGGTGTTTGATGAGAATGTTTTTCCTTTTTCCGCACTTCCGGTCACCTCCACCACTCCCACTGCACCTGAGAAATCTGCTTTACCTTTGCCTGGTCAATTTGTTGATGCTGCATATACCCCCTTGTTGCTACCTAACCATGGTGCAGGTACTGGGCGCGGAGCACACCTCGAGCTTCTGGATGAGCAGCCGCCCGCGTCCCCTCGGATGTCCGCCGAGCCCGCTCGCGACGCCGCTCCGTCACCTGGCTTGCCGACGGGGCTGGCCGAGCCGGGCGCTGCCACCTCGGTCCAGCATGGGGCTGGCCACGCGCCGGCCGAGCCGGTCGAGCTGGCCGAGCCAGTTTCGCCCGAGCCAGCCTCTGCCGCGGGGACCGAGCCGGCGTCTCCGCCTGCGTTGGCCGAGCCGGCGTCCATGCCTTCCTCGCCAGGCCGGTCGCCTGGCGCGACTGGCCCTGCGTCTGGGGAGCGGTCTGCGTCGTCATCACCATCTTCATCGACCCCGTCTTCGCCGCCACCTTCGCCGCCTCCCGCTATTCTGCGTCCTCGTACGCGCAGTCAGAGCGGTATTGTTCGGCCAAAGGAGCGCACTGACGGCACGGTTGCGTGGATTGCGGCGTGTATGGCACAAACAGATGCTGACCCCACTGCTGAGCCTCGGCATTTTCAGGCGGCTCTTCGGATTCCTCATTGGCGCAGTGCCATGGAGCAGGAGTTTCAAGCACTACAGAGGAATGATACTTGGTGCTTGGTTCCTCCTGTGTCTGGTGTCAACATCATTGACTCCAAGTGGGTATTTAAGGTAAAGAAGCATGCTGATGGTTCTATTGAGCGATACAAGGCACGGTTGGTGGCCAAAGGGTTTAAACAACGGTATGGTCTTGATTATGAGGATACCTTCAGTCCAGTTGTCAAACCTACCACCATTCGTCTGCTTCTGTCCTTGGCTGTTGCCAAAGGGTGGTCTCTGCGTCAGCTTGATGTTCAGAATGCTTTTCTTCATGGGGTCTTGGAGGAAGAGGTTTACATGCGGCAACCTCCAGGTTTTGTTGATCCTGCTCGTCCACATCATTTGTGTCGTCTTGTTAAGGCCCTTTATGGACTTAAGCAGGCTCCTCGTGCATGGCATGCCCGACTTGGCTCGGTTCTTCGACGTCTTGGATTTGCTCCGTCCACTGCTGACACGTCTCTGTTCATGTTCCATCGTCCTGAGGTTACTATGTACCTGCTGGTTTATGTTGATGACATTATTCTTATCAGCTCCTCAGTGAATGCCGCTGATCGTCTGCTGTCTGCTTTGAGTGGTCATTTTGCTGTCAAGGATCTGGGTGCTCTTCATTACTTCCTTGGTCTGGAGGTTTCACGGTCTCCTGCTGGCCTGACTCTCACTCAGCATAAGTATTCCTTGGACTTGCTGCGACGTGCCGGTATGTTGCAGTGCAAGCATGCTACCACTCCTATGTCTGCGACTGATCGGTTATCGGCCTTGGATGGTGCTTTGCTTTCTTCAGATGATGCTACTGAGTACCGCAGTCTTGTTGGTGGCTTGCAGTACTTGACTATCACAAGGCCGGACATCTCCTATGCGGTAAATCGCGTGTGCCAGTATCTTCATGCTCCTCGGACTTCACACTGGTCAGCTGTGAAGCGTATCCTGCGTTATATCTCTCATACTGTCTCGTATGGCTTGCATCTTCGGTCTACCTCTTCGAGTGCTCTCTCGGCGTTCTCTGATGCAGATTGGGCTGGGAGTTTGGATGACCGGCGATCAACGGGGGGCTATGCTGTCTTCATTGGTCGCAACTTGATCGCCTGGAGCGCGCGCAAGCAGGCCACGGTATCTCGGAGTAGCACTGAAGCAGAGTATAAGGCGGTTGCCAATGCCACAGCTGAGCTCATTTGGGTACAGTCTCTGTTGAGAGAGTTGGGAGTCTCTCAAGAGCAGCCACCGGTTCTTTGGTGTGATAATATTGGTGCGACATATCTTTCGTCTAATCCAGTTTTCCATGCTCGTACCAAGCACATCGAAGTTGACTATCACTTTGTGAGGAAACGTGTTGCACAGAAGCTTCTTTATATCAAGTTTATCTCCTCCAAAGATCAACTTGCTGACATCTTCACGAAGCCACTTCCACAACCTCAGTTTGAAGGTTGTAGGCGCAATCTTAACTTGTTTTGTACTTCAGGCCACAGTTAAGATTGAGGGAGGGTGTTAGACAATATTACGTAGCTTCTGTATATAGTATGTAATCTTGTATTTGTACGCTAGACGTACGTATATATATATATGAGATAGCCACACCCGTATTGGGTGTCGAGCAGTTTCCCACAAACATAACTTTAACACTTTTGCCGTACAAAAGCCGTCGATGGGGTTGATGGCAAACCCTTTACATCGCGGATTATTATAGTGCGTTTACATTTCGCGAAAAACGTGTTTTGCGGGCTGGCGCGGGCTGCGGCCGAACAGATCCTGCATAGTGGAATATTTTGTTTTACAGTCCGCTATGCGGGGTCTGTTCGGGCATCACTCGTCAGCCAGCAAAACATGTGGTTTTTTCTGAATTTGACACATATGTCACATATTACACAGAATTATGAATTCAATGTAAGGTAAAATGTAAATATTATAATACAAATTACAAAAATTATTCAAATCACCGAATTAAACTAATAATTCAATACAAGAATTGTTCCTAATACAACAATGATACAATTCCAATCCTTGAGCTCCTTCACAGCGAGGACCACCACCACCATCTGCTGCCGATGGCTCTCGAGCAGCGACTCTACATCCGAGTCGTCGAACGAGGACAAATCCTCAAGCAAAAATTCCTCGCAAGGGCTCAAATCTATCTACAAATCGCACCCGAGCTCGCATGAACGGAAATTCATTAACAAATCGTTTGCTAAGTCGAACTAGAAGGGGCAGAAAAGAACTCATCGGCGGCGATCGTTTCGGGGCGGCGGCGACCCTGGGGCGGCTCGGCTCGACGAATCCGGGGCGGGCGGCGACTTGGCGCGGTCGCTCCAGGACGGTTCGGCTCGGTGGATCCGGGGCGCTGGCGAAGCGGCGCGATGGACCCGGGTCTGGAGCGGCCCGGCGGCGTGATTCCGTCGGCTAATATGGCCGGAATCGAAGGCGGTGGACGGGCGACGAAGGTGCCGGGTGGTTGCGGGATGGGGAGGGGGGGTGGGGAATGCGCACAGGCTGAAATGTCCCTCCCGCCAACCACTTTCGCAAGATACAGGGCACCGACAGGGGAGGGGAGGGAGGGGGAGGCTGTGTTTTCGCGGGTCGGAGGGGGCAATTTACCGCGCCCTTAGATTTTTTTAAGGATCAGACACGTGTACGGTGTTTGTTCGGGGTCACTTCTTTTACGCAAACCGTAAACCATATATGTAAAATTTGACCAAAGGTTGTTTTACTATACTGAGAATTGTAGGGATTTTATCGAGAGCCGAGACTATGGAAAAATATATTCTATGCAACAGTGTGCAAATGCACTCGTACGGAACTTCCTACATTTATGGTCATTCAAAAATATTTTGAATTAAAGAGGTCTGAGCATACTTCAGCTCCATGGAAAATGGATGTATAACCATCATGAAGGAAGTCCCGTTATTATAGGGGAAAAAAGGAAAAGTGATTAGGATCGAAAGGAACTGAATGACATTTTTGAAATGGACAAAACATGACACTGGCTAAGTTTGGCAGCAAAGTTTCTACAAAACTGTGGTAATTGAAAACCAAAGTATTCCCATGGGTGGGCAAGTAATACCGCAGTTTCTTAATACCAATGTTTTCTCAGTTTTACGTGTGTTTGGCTGGTGTTGTTTTATCTAAGTTTTGACCAGAGCATTTCCGTTGATGACCGAGTAATTAGCAGCTGCCGTTAGCAGCCGGCTGCATGCAGCCGCCATGCACACGTTAGGATCTGTAGAATAGGTCTATCCTAGCTGCACCTACATGCACGTCACTTAACCTACAATAATGCTATCCTGGAATCACGTATGGCCTTTGCATGGGCTGCTGGCATTTAAGGCTTCAACTAATCAACCTATATATGCCCCTCTTCAAACGAACACATAATCTAGTCTTCACGCAACAAGTTTCTCCTGGTTTGCGAATGTGATTTACGGCAAGTTATCAGGTACGTTCTATTATCAATCATGTTTTTGGGGATCTAGGAAAAGTGTATACCTGAGATGTCATATGCATATTTTTGTAGGTGTGTTATATTGCCAATCAGAATGTTGGGCAATTTTTTGACGCGCAAACGTAGAGAAGATGATGAATTGGCTATCATCGAAGCTTTGTATGGTAATGACAGAAGCTCGGCCAACCACACACGTATTCATACATCAATCCTTACAGGAGATCGGTACGTGCGAGAAGTTCTAGAAGGTCATGAATTAAGATGCAAGCGAGATTTTCGAATGGAGCCGTATATTTTTCGTAACTTGGTCCAGTGCCTTCGAGAGAGATGCCATCTAAGAGATACAGATTTTGTCTCGATGGAAGAACAAGTAGGCATATTTTATATGCTGTTTCAAAGAATGCAACCAATCGTACACTCCAAGGGCAATTTCAGCATAGTGGTGAGACAATAAGTCGCTATTTCAATATTGTGTTGAACGCCCTCATGATATTGTCTGGAAGTGTAATACAATTGCCTCCAATTAACGTTCCTTTCAAAGTTGCAAGCAATACAAAATTTATGCCATATTTCAAGGTATTATTCAAATTTTAACCCTTCAATGCTATAGCCAAATATAAATACAAAAAATTCATTGTATGTAATTTTTTATAGGATTGTATTGGAGCAATAGATGGAACGCATATTCCGATTAGCATATCTCCGAAAGACCAAGATCCATATCGTAACAGAAAGGGAACATTGTCACAAAATGTCATGGTTGCATGTGATTTTGATAATCGTTTCGTCCATGTCAGCAGCGGATGGGAAGGTTCAGCTTCTGACGCTCGAGTTCTACAAGATGCTCTTGAAAATAACTTCTATGTCCCCGAAGGAAAGTTTTATTTGGTGGATGCGGGTTATGCGAATACACCTAATTTCATTGCACCTTATCGCAATGTAAGGTACCATTTGGTGGAGCAAGCTAAATGCAATCAGCGGCCGCAAAACCCTCGAGAGCTATTCAATCTGAGGCATGCACAACTTCGTAATCATATTGAGCGTATAATTGGAGTTCTGAAGAAGCGTTTCCCCATACTGAAGTGTGCGTCGCAATACCCCATCGACTCACAAGCAGAAATTGCGATTGCATGTTGTGCTCTTCATAATTTTATTTGTAGTAATGAGGGCGGCGAACAATGGTTGGACCAATTTGAATCAGAGATAGATCCAATAAAAATAATTGATGTTCCAAGTGGAGATATGAAGTATACAAATGATATACATTCTCTCAATGAGCGGCGAGCACTAGGTATCACAAAAAGGGATGAAATAGCCGATGCCATGTGGAAAGACTATCAAGACTATCTCAGACGGACTAGAAGAAATACTGCATGACTTTCATTTGTTCTCATTATATATGTTTTTGTTTAGAAGTGTCCTGAATAAAATAAATTCATTTATTTTAGCGTATGTTGGATGTGTCATGAGTACAATAAAATAAAATATTAATATTGTATACGAGGAATTATTAAACAGAATCAATAGGGTTTGTGCTTCCTTTATTCAGAATAGAAAGAAACATGGTACTACTTAATTGACAACGATTCATGGGACTGAACTGATGTATAAATGAAATGCTAACATGATTAAATAAAATGTCTCCTACTTCGGTATCCTTCAGACATGCGGGGCCACCACTTCTTGGATAATCATAGAAAGAACATCATCGTCCACTTCCATGAATGTTTGACGGTTTAACATATCTTCTTTCAGATGTTTGATCATCTTGTGTTGTTCACTTGGTGTGAGTCCCAATGTTTTAAGTTTCTGAATACAGTTTGGCATGCCATAAGGATCATTTTTTGGGTCATTCCTTTCCATTTGGGCCATCTTGATTTCCTTGTAGCTCTCAATTTGCTTTGTCTTCATTTCTTTATAAGTCTGCATTTCTTCTTCCCTCACAGAAACCAAGTTGGCGAACGCAATGTCCTTACCTCTTTTTCCCTTAGTTTTGTCACTTCCATCATCAGATCCTTTTGAATTCCGAAGCCTCTTCCTTCGAGGTGAATCCACACTTGTTAAATCTTCTACTGCTGAAACATGATTTTCATTACCCCCTAGAGGTTCTGAATATCCGGCATATGATAAATCAACATCATCGCCATACATATCTCCGCCCCAGTCATAGTCTGGCATTACTGATCCCGGAGCAGATAGTGTTGCCTCAGGAGAATCCATACTAGCAGCCCTCATAACATCATCAGTATAGCTTCCATGTTCAGGAAGATGAGACACATTCTTGGACCTCTCTTTAGTACCATCGGTTGTCCTTTTGCAATGCTTGCCTTCTGCCATTTTACCTGCGTACAAGTTATGTGACTAATAAGTGACATGATAGGAGTAGCTTCTTATTTTTTTAATCATTGTCAAAAACAAACCTTCATGAATTTCATATAGAATATCATAGTAGGGGAATGGTTTGTGCCTCCACTTGCGTTGTTCGCTTGATAGCTCCTCCCATTTTTCATCTAAAGCCGTTGGAACTTTGTTCTTGGGATCCCAACCAAATCCACTCTTCTCTACAATAGACTTGACGACGTTCAATTCCTTCTTCAGCCTTTGCTCCCTATCTTTCAGTTGTTGAACAGTAAAATTAGCTCCAGGAGGCCTCGCATTTAATCGGTTTTTCATAGAATGCCATCCTTCCTTGGTCCACCCATTCTGGCCACGGTACTTCCCTACATCTGAGTACTCTTTCATCATTGACACTAGAAAGCTAAGCGACCATTAGTCCATGCTGCTCTATCCTTTTTGTCACTGCAAGTGTTTTTAAATTGTTAGTTCAAGATGGACCTATAATTACATCAGCCAAGTAAAATATGATGTAGTCCTCAACATGACTATAGCTAGATGCTGAGCTAACTAGACAAGTGCAAAAATAGAAGCATCAGTCGGCCTTTAATGGCACGATCAATTGAACGAGGACGTACATGATTGATCAAGAGCACATTGCATCTTAAGTTCATATAAATCAACTAGATTAAACTAATGCAATCTTAGGAGTGTTGCCGTTATATTATTTCTATACGTTCATGTACTTCCAGCCGGGCCAAAAATCTATGTGCCTGTACATGCGTCGTTTGTACTGCATCGGCTAGCTGCATAGCCTTGTGCGCCCGAGGGTTCTCCAGAAAGATCAGTCCATCTACTCCATGAACTAATGAAGACATGTGCTACTCACCGGAAACTAATCAGTGCCCTCGTCCCATCCAACTTTCACATCTATAATCAATATGCCGCCCCATGCGGCAGTATTACGATCACCGGACTGGGAAAATAATTAAAGATAGGACATAGACGAGCGCATACCTTTTTTGCCTGGTGGTGAGCTCGATTGACTCATGGCCGGGAGAAGAGATGGGATACTCCCAGGTGATGCCGGCTGGAAGAAGAAGCACCCAAGAGACAAACGTACGCGAATCAAACAGAATCAGCTAATTAGCAGGAGATATAACAGTCGGGGGGGGGGGGGGGGGGAGGAGAAGTAGGAGGCGATCTCGTCGGATATTGTTATCTCACGTAGACGTCGACGTCAAGTGCGCCGTTCGGTTTAGAAAAAAGAGGTCCGGGCCTCTTTTTCCGATACAGCAACAATACCTTGGTTTCTCGGATACCGTGGTTTGCAAAACTTCAGTTTTTTGCTGCAGCCAAACACATCAAAGTATTGAAAACCATGGTCTTTTTCAGAAACCTCAGTATGCTCTGAAAACTTTAAAAAAACCTTGCTGCCAAACGCAGCCTCAATAATGGATGGATAACAATAAAGTCATGGTGCCACATGCAGCCATCATCAACCATGAACAACAAACCATCTTATTACATCGTTTTGAATAAATTGCAAGGAAAGACGCCTGTCACACTTAAATTCTATCTATTATATTGATGCGGAGGAGAGTGGTCCATATCATCCCCTTGATGATTGCAAAGGAATTTGTCGATGACATTGTGTAGATAAGCTACTGATGTCGCGAAATAAAGAGTGAGGAACATTTGGTCCCTTGGCTATGATGTGATTTTGATTTATATTTACCACCACAATGGAGAGAAAGTATATATAAAAACATCGAAAAAAATCAATACAGATTCATGAATTTCAAATTTGGATAATGCTTACCACTGCACCTGAACTGCAACAGGTGTCGATTTAGATATTGACAAGGTTTTCTAAGTAACATTCTGATCATTTTTTTAATGAAAGTGTGTTGCAAAAACTCAGGCTAACTAAGTACACAACCTGAAAAAAAGGCTCCTTCCGTTTCATAATGTCGTACATATATTTTTTTAAGTCAAACATCACAAACTTTGATCAAATCTGTGAAGAAAAACAATTAGATATAGGATGCCAAACATATATAATTAGATTTCATCGTAAGATGTATTTTCATATATATATTTTTTGGTATTACAGATACAAATAGTTTTCTCTATAACTTGGTCAAACCTTGCAAATATTGACATTTAAAAAAATCTATACAAACTACATTATGAAACAGAGGGAGCATTTCATAATAGATCTAGGAACATCAATTTAATGTTGCAGATGTTTTCTTTTATCATGGTCAAGCCCCAAACACGTTTGAAATCAACGTAGGTAAAAATACCACTATAGAAACAGAACAAAAAGAGGGAGAGAAATTATTGCTGCATGAAGAACAGGAAATCAAGCATTGTCCTCTAGGATTTGTCTTCAGTCAAGTTCAAGGATTTGGTGAAAACGACATTTCCGTAGCTAAACCTGATTAAAAATATTTGGTGGACCATTAACCCTATCCGAGGAGGCTACCCGCCGAACCCTAGCCCTCCTGTGCCGCTCCCGCGGGCGACATAGGAGGCTACCCGCCGCCGCCGGCCCCGATCCCTTTCCTCCTCCTCTTCCCTCGCCGCCGCCCGGGCGTGCCGGCGGGCGAAGCCTGCCTGGCGTGGCCGGTGGTGGGGAGCCTTCTCCTCCTCGCCTGGTGAGGTCGACGTGGGGCGATCTAGCTCGGCCAGGGCGCGGTGTTGTGCGGGGCACGACGGCGACAGGCGACGGCGCTGGAGTCCGCAGTGATGGCGTGGAGGGCTGCGTGCGGGCGGGCGCGCATGGCTTCGTGCTGCTGTGCTTGGCGCTGGGTGGATGCGGTCGGTCTGATCTGGCTAGGGATCCCGGCCGGCTGGATGAAGGGACGGAGGGCGCGGGCGATGGTGTCCTATGCGCGGTCGGTGTCATGGTGGTTGGTGCTGGCGAGGAGTTCGGGCCTCCCCGTCCCTGATCTGGATTGGCCAGGTGTGGGGGCGTCGTCTGCGTCCCTCCCCTCCGGCTGCTGGTTGCGCGGGTGCGTGCCCGGCGACTCCGATGCTTGGATCTTGCCAGGCGGCGCGGATTGGGTAGTGGCCCGGTGTGGTGGCTGCTCCGGCCGTGGGTGGCTCCATGGCAGCTTGGCAGGTCGGGTGCGGCGGTGGCTTGCGTGTTCCGGCGTCGGCTCTTCCATAGGTGGCCCGTGTCGGCCTTCGATCCCTCTCCTCGTCGTCCGGACACTACCCTCATCGAAGGGTTGGACCACTCCCAACTGGAGTTCATCGCTCGTCTCGCGCCCGGTATAGCAGGACCGAGCTCGTCTTGCGCCCGACTGTAGGACCGAGCTCGTCTCGCGTCCGGCTGCAGGACCGATCTCCTCTCGCACCAGGGGCTGCAAGACAGGTCGATGGAGGCCAGTTTGGCCGGTCGATTGGGTCTCAACGCTGGGGGCCGCCCAGGGGTGTGAAAGGCAGGGCCTTTCCGCTCGTCTCTTTGGTTGGGGTAGCGGTGGGTCTCGGGTGAGGTGGTGTCATGGTCTTGGATGTCGGGGCGGCGGCCCTAGTGGTGGTAGCGCGGTGCTCATGGGCAGAACCTGTGGCCTGGTGCTTCCCGGTGGCCATGGTCATGTGGGCGGCGTGGTAGCCGGAGTGTGGCGTTCGGTGGCGATGAGTGTGGATGAAAACCTATTCTATCTTCGGACGGACCGGCGGCGGCGAAGCTCGTTACCTTCTTGAAGGCGTCGTCGCTGCTCTTAGTGCATGTCGTGTTACTCCAGGGGAAATTCTGATTCTCGGATCGGGCGGTGGCGGTGTTACGATGTCGTAACCTTCTTGAAGGCGCCGCCTTGGAGCCCACGGTTTGCCATATGCGGCTTCATCTCTTCATAGTGGTGTTTTCACGGTTGAAGCCCCAAGTTGCTCTTGTAGTGCTAGGGGTGATGTTGTTGCGTTCAGCGCCTATGTATCCTGTCTTGGGTGTGTGCATATGTTATGATGGCGTGCGTTTGTGCCGGGTTGTTGATGATTGTTGCTTTATATATAAAACGGGACGAAAGTCTTTTTGATAAAGGATTTGGTGAATATGCCCCCTTATCTTCTGGTAGTTGTGATGTTCCACTAGCTTCTTTTTTTTTGGAAAAGGAGGATCACCCCGGCCTCTGCATCATGATGATGCATGCAGCCATTTTATTGATAAAAAGTAAAAAATGTTCCACAAAAGTGCATAATCCAAAAGAGTTCACAGATCGAACTCATAAAAGTAAAAGTAGAATAAATGCCACATCCGGCTACGCAAGAACAAGCTACGATGACTAAACACCTAGCCTATTAGTTAGCCGCCATCCAAACCGGTTGAAGATAGTCCATGCTACCGTCTCCCACCGGTTGCATCCAGTAGCCAAAAGCTCCCTGGACTCCGCAGGTGTGAGTAACGACCACGTACGGATCCATGTTGTAGCTCTGTAGATAACCTGCAAAAAGTTGGTGAAGTTTTTCCTATTAAATATCATATCATTTCTGTAGTTCCATATAACCTAGAATAAAGCACATATCCCTATCCGAATATGACTCGCTATATTTGGTTGCACTCCATTAAGCCACGCCCCAAATAGCGTGTTCATACTAATTGTAGGGACAATGTTAAAGGCTATATGTATAGTACGCCAAAGTAGTTGGGCAAGCGGACAATCGAGAAAGAGGTGTTTTATAGTTTCGTTCTGATCACAAAAACAACATCTGGTGTTTCCTACCCATCTGCGCTTAATCAGATTGTCCTTCATTAGAATCACTCCCTTATGAATAAACCACATAAAATTTTTAATTCTTAGTGGGACTTTAACCTTCCAGATGTGAAGGGATGTCGGTAATGGCCCAGAATCAATGAGATCTAAATACATCGATTTCACGGAAAAACTACCACTTGCGGTTAATTTCCAGTGAATAGCATCGGGATGGTCAGTGAGTTGAACTTCCATCAACCTACGGACTAAATGCAGCCACGAATTCCATCGTTCCCCAACCAAGGACCTTATGAATTGAATATTCAGGGGAACCGACTGTAATACCGTAGCAACATAATCTTCCTTACGTTGCGCAATATTATATAGAGAGGGATACTGTATAGCCAAGGGCGTCTCCCCTAACCATGTATCTTCCCAAAACCTAGTAGTGTTACCATTACCAACATGAAATTTCACTCTATGGAAAAAAGTATCTTTCATCTTCATTAACCCTTTCCAAAAAGGTGAATCAGAAGGTCTAACTGTAACCTGCGCCAAAGTCTTAGATTGTAGGTATTTATTGCAAAGAATTTGTACCCACATACCTTCCGTCTCGACAGATAGTCTGAAGAGCCACTTACTAAGAAGGCATCTATTTTTAATTTCCAAGTTCTCATTTCCTAACTTGCCTTGGTCTTTGGGTCTACATATAATATCCCATCTGGGAAGCCTGTACTTCTTCTTGGTATCATCACTTTGCCAGAAGAATCGAGAACGATAGAAATCTAATCTTTTTCGTACCCCTACCGGCACTTCGAAGAAAGATAAGAGAAACATTGGCAGGCTAGTCAGTACTGAATTTATTAACACTAAGCGACCACCATAGGACATAAGCTTGCCCTTCCAGCAACTTAGTCTCTTTTCGAACCTATCCTCAATATATTTCCATTCCTTATTCGTGAGCTTGCGGTCATGAATGGGTATTCCCAAATAACTAAATGGAAGAGATCCCATCTCACAGCCGAATAATTGTTGGTATGTTTCTTGTTCTTCCTTGTCTGTCCAAAGCAAAACAATTCACTCTTGCCGAAATTGATCTTAAGTCCCGACAATTGCTCAAAGAGACATAGTATAAGCTTCATGTTTCTAGCTTTTGCGAGGTCATGTTCCATGAAAATAATCGTATCATCCGCATATTGCAAAATGGACACTCCTCCATCTACGAGATGCGGAATCAAACCTCCAATTAGATCGACTTCTTTTGCCCAACCAATAAGGACAACCAGCATGTCAGAAACAATATTGAATAAGACCGGTGACATCGAGTTACCCTGTCTTAGGCCCTTATGTGTCTGAAAATAATGACCTATGTCATCGTTCATCTTAATTCCAACACTACCTTGTTGGATGAATGAATCCATCTGCTTCCTCCAGGTTTCATTGAATCCCTTCATACACAAGGCTTGTTGGAGGAAGGGCCATTTGACCTTATCATATGCCTTCTTGAAATCCACTTTGAAGATAACTCCGTCAAGTTTCTTCGAATGTATTTCATGCAGGGTCTCGTGTAAGACCACAACCCCTTCTAGGATGTGCCTACCTGGCATGAAGGCCGTCTGAGAGTGTTGAACTACCGAATGGGCTACCTGTGTCAACCTATTCGTAGCAACCTTAGTGAAAATTTTAAAGCTAGCATTAAACAGGCATATCGGTCTGAACTGCTCGATGCGAATGGCCTCCACCTTCTTTGGTAACAACGTGATGGTTCCAAAGTTTAGGTGGAATAACTGAAGATGGCCATTAAATAAATCATGGAACATAGGCATAAGATCTCCCTTCATAATATGCCAACACCTCTTGTAAAACTCAGCCGAAACTCCATCCGGTCCCGGAGCCTTATTGTGTTTCATTTGCGTTATTGCTTCCAACACCTCTTTCTCAGAAAATGGAGCCGACAACACCTCGTTCTCTTCTACATTGAGTTGAGGGATGTCGTCTGTTACGCGCTCATCCAGCGACACGTGGTTCACCTCAGGTGCCCCAAAAAGTTTTTTATAATAATTAGAGACGTACAATTTAAGGTTCTCGTGTCCTATTATTGTACCCTCATCTTGTTCAAGCTGAATTATTCTCTTCTTTCTACGCTTCCCATTAGCAATCATATGGAAGAATTGTGTGTTGTCATCCCCTTGGACGACTTTTGTTACCTTGGCTCTGAGTGCCCACTTTATCTCTTCCTCTCGAAGCAGAACACGAAGTCTCTGCTCGGCCTCGTTCTTAATGTTTCTATCCGCGACGTTAAGAACATTGGACTCAGCTTTCAAATCTAACTCATTAATCAGCTGAATAAGTTTCTCCTTTTATACTTTGTATATACCACTCTGGCGCTTTGCCCATCCTCTCAAAAACTAGCGTAGATGCCTGATTTTGTTTTGCCATCTATCCATACTTGAAACACCGCTAACCGCTTTGGCCCATTCTGTAGCTATGAGGTCTAGAAACCCCCCTCTCTCGAACCATCCTAATTCAAAAGAGAAGATATTCTTTTTGCCCACATGAGTCGCCTCTCCAGAGTCAACCAAAAGTGGTGTGTGATCAGACACTGCTCTCTGTAGAGCCTGAACGGTTACTAGGGGAAACTTCTGTTCCCACTCCACACTAGTAAGCACTCTATCCAACTTTTCATATGTCGGTACCGGTAGCGTGTTCGCCCACATGAACTGCCTATTAGTAAGGCCGATCTCTCTCAAATCCATACTCTCTATAATTGTGTTAAACATGAATGACCACCGGCCATCAAAATTGTCATTATTTTTCTCTTCTCTTCTTCGAATAATGTTAAAATCTCCCCCTACAATGATAGGTAACGTTTCATCTCCGCATACCCTCACCAAGTCTGAGAGAAATTCGGACTTGAGCTCCGGTTGTGCTGCACCATATACAGCCACTAGTGCCCATCTAAATCCATCAACCTTCGATCTCACTCGAAATTTGACGGAAAAATCGCCATATACCACGTTAACCACTTCTAGTGTTTCACATTTCACCCCAAGGAGAATCCCTCCGGATCTGCCCCTTGGCGGTAGGCAATGCCAGTCAAACTCAACCCCACCACCTATGGTGTTGAGAAACTGGGGAGTAAAATTGTCTCTACTCGTTTCTAGTATAGCCATAAAGTCTAATTTGTGCTCTATCGATGCTTCTGCCAGGAACCTCCGTTTAGCCAAGTCTGCCAGACCTTTGCTATTCCAAAAGATTTCTTTCATTTTTCATCATAATTTTTTTATTTTGTTTGACTCTCGCACTCCTGCGAACCGCTGACATAGGATAAATTTTCCTCTTCCAGGAACGTTTTGGTTTATCCTGCATCGCTTTTGTATCCTCCTTACTAGAGGTAGAAGTAGTGCCATGTACTTGCTGAGGAGCCAAATACCCCTCCGCATCCGGCACTTCCTCCTCATCCTCTAATCCCGCAGTGGGAATAAGATCTTCACATAAACTTTGTAACACTGTAACCCCTAGGTTACTAATATCTGATTCATCTAAAGGTTTCACAGCCGCTAAATTTCTAATTACATCAGTTGCTCTTTCTGCTTCTAGATCTAACAAATCATTAACAGATTTAGCAATTTGTTTACCATTAATACCAAGAGAGATCCCTAAGTTGCAGGCTTTATCAATGTTCCACTAGCTTCTTACGTAAGCTGTAATTCTGATTTTACTCTGTTAAAGCATGTTTTCAGGAGAGCACTGAATCTAGTTCAGAATCCTGGCTCCATCCGTTCGCTCTAGGTTCCATTATGAATTCTGGGCCATGTACATAGAGCTACTAACCTGGTCCAAAATTATGTCTACATTAATTCATCTCTCCACCAGCTGGAATTCTAGCCACATTCATCTTTGCTCTAGGCGTCCAAATGAACAAACTTAGAGTATCTCCGAGAAACAATTTTTTAGTTTCATTACTCACGTTTGATCCATATTAATTATCGTTGATTTAGTACAACCCCTGATCCATATTAATTTGTCTGCTTCCTTCGGTTCAGTTTATAAGTCGGTTACGAGTTTTTATATCTTCGCTTTGACTAATAAAACATGTGTGATATGCAACAGAAATTATACGGTTAGAAACTACATCTAACAAGGAATCTCAAAATATATTCCTTTATGAAATAAAATGATTATTTTCCTAGTTAAAGTGGGGACCAAAAATCCGTGCCCGACTTATAAACCGAACCGAAGGGAGTAAGAATTTGAATTATTTTAGTGATCTTTGATATATCCATGCTCTGTTCTACTTGTTTTAATGATATCTCATATCTGTGTAGGCTTACACTCCCGGCAAAAAAGAAGAAGAAGAGAGTCTTACACTGATTTTTTTATATGTAGGAGTATATATTTATATAATGCATGTTATTTTGAAACAGAGACAAAAACTTTGTCTCATCTTATTAATAAAGAAGAAGAAAATAACAAGGTCCTTTCAAGAGGGTCAATACTCCTCCACAAATGATAAAAAGAAAGCCTACTATCGCGGCATTAATGATCCCAAATGTTTAGCGCCGGTCAGGATCTAATTTTTAGCCTCTACTTTGATGCCCTCGAACACAATTGTTGGCATAGAAGATTTCTTCTGAAGCACCATCTTATTTCTCTCTTTTCAAACCTCCCAGGATACAAGCGACACGAGTGAGGATACCGCCTTTTTCCGGTGCCCACGTCCAAGCACCGCCCTAGTCTGCCACTCCTGGACCGTTGGGATCCCTGTCCAAACGATACTGTCCAGCTCAGGCGCATCCAACCAGCATCTCACCGCATTCCAGATGCGCGTGGAGTACCTGCACCTGAACAATAAATCGGCCGCCGTCTCAGGCTCCCTCTTCCATAGCTGGCATAAGTTGCAATTTGGCCACCCTCGTCGCTGCAATCGGTCAGCCGTCCACACCTTATCCGTGATAACAAGTCACACAAAGAACTTACACTTTGGAGGCGCCCAGTACGCCCAAACCACCTTCTGTCATGTTGGTTGCCACTGCCCCGGCAAACTGCGCCTTGTAGCCTGAGGCGGAAGAGTATGTGCCGTTTGTCATGAGGGTATATTTGATGTCATCAGGCCGATCACCCTGAAGGTGTACCCTGCTTATCTCCTCCCAAAGTCCACAAAATTCTCAAATATGGTGGACCGAGAGTCCAGCCTCCATGTTAATCCACTGGATCCATTTGAGATCAAGCATGGCCTCTTGCACGAACTTGTTTCTGTCGGCAGAGATCGCAAAGATGGTGGGCGCAACGTCGTTGGGCTTCTTCCCCTCGAGCCATGGGATCGCAAGATAATGCATGTTATGATGTGGACTTGCGGAGTCGTCGGAAGATTTGTCTAGTAGCCGCAAGCAAGCAAGCAGTGATGTGCTTAATGATTGTCAATATATATTCTTGTGCCACAGTAATGCCAAAGGGAAGGAGTGGTTGAGGCCATTCTCGATGGACACTGCCACGTCCCCATGAATGTACACCTCATTCCTACCCTATCTTCCTCACTCTCGTGAGTGACTCGGATCCTCATCTCCATGTCGAATATCATCAGCAACCGTATAATTTCACATACTCCTCTAGAAGTGACAAGCAGCAGTGCGCAGGTGGCAGTGGGTGTAAATACTGCGAAACTCTTCCCCGTTTGGATACACAAGACTAAAATAATTCGACTGGCAGGGGTCTAGAATCGGCGTCCGCCAAAAAGGTTGATATTCCTGCTCGATCGGATTAGCAGCGCGCTATTTTTTTTAAGATGGCAATTATCATGCATCTCTACCTCTATACCTATAATAATAATAATAATAATAATAATAATAATAATAATAATAATAATATAATAATAATAATAATAATAATAATAATAATAATAATAATAATAATAAAAGGGCTATCGCTTCTTACCACCATAATTTCGTCCGTTTTCGTCCGTCCACCTCGCCCATATTATTATTTTCTCCGTACCTTTTTGAGGTGGTACTAAACTGTTTGTTTTTCTCTGTTCGCAAGGATAGGCCATCTGGGCCTCCGCCTGTTCTATCTCAACGCACTGGGCCATTGCGGGCCTACCGCGTCGGCTTGCCCACAGGTGCAGCTGTAGTAATAGCGATTTTAATAAAGGAAAAAAATGGTGCATAGCCTGGGTTCGAACGAATCTCACGAACGTACGATCAGCAGCTTTTGTTTATAGGTTGTTGCATAGTCCCACCTCGCTTAGTTTTACCTAAACCTATCAACTTAAATACAGCTACCAGTTTAAATCAACAAGCGGCCTGAAGGATCATAACTAGAGAACGCAATGTTCTTTACTTGCGTATGAGCAAGAAGGATTAAAATTAAAGCTAACGATGTAAAAGGATTGTGGATGACATGTTTGTGGGACTAAGTGAACCCCGGTCTAATAATAATACAAAGCACCAGACGTGGACCTGAGCGAGCAGGACAAGGACGACGCCTCGCCTCGGCCGCACCCCTCCGCTAGAGAGGAAGAGTAGAGGATAGCCGAAGTTCCCGGGGCTCATGGCCAACCGGACATGGAGAACGGGCACCGACGGACGTGCGTTGCAACGGGCACGGTGGGAGTAAGAGAAGCACCATGAACAGGGAAAGGACTGCTATGTGATGCAGCACAGAGTTAAAGAAGCTAAGCTAGATTGAGGTGTGTATACTAGCAAACATCTGAAAGTCACCGCGCCTCGGCCGCACCCCTCCGAGATCGACGAGGCGACTGATGAAGTGTACGGCAAAAAAGGACAAGGACGACGCCTCGCCTCGGCCGCACCCCTCCGCTAGAGAGGAAGAGTAGAGGATAGCTGCAGTCTCGGGGCTCATGGCCAACCGGACATGGAGAACAGGCGCCGACGGACATTTACTACGTTTGGAGTATGGTTTAGCTGAAATAGGTCAAAATATAATGAACTTGCTCCGATTTAGATGAAAAACATCCGGTATCATGTAAAAATTATCCAAGTATGAATGAATATCGTTAAATATGCATCAATTTTTTTCACTTACATTAATTTTTTTATGAAATGTAACCGAACATCATTTTCCGCAGACTGGTCTCCCTGGGTCTGCTGACGGATGCGGTGTCCGGTTTGAAGGTCAGCGTTGAAAATGCCCTAACATAATTGCTGATAACCAGTAGGCACAAATTAAACTTTTTTGCAAACCGTGCTTGCACATATATTTTTATTAAACTTGAGTTCATTTTAGTTTTCTCAACGTGCACGGTTGGAGTAAGAGAAGCTCGATATGGCCCCACCATGAACAGGGAAAGGACTACTATGTGACGCAGCACAGAGTTAAAGAAGCTAAGCTAGATTGAGGACGGATGCACGCGGACGTGAGCAATGAAACCAGCAAGCCAAGGGCTCGTCAGTCGTCACCACGCCACGCCGGCGCCACCTCTGCCCGTCGCATTCCCGCCGGCAATGACATCTGAAACAAACTACAAATCTGAATGTGTATACTAGCAAACATCTGAAAGTCTCAGAGTACATCGGTATACATCTAAACGTACAAGTGTTCGCATCTGTCCGCCAAACACTAGCAGGCGGTCGTGGACGTGGCTGATGTTAATCCTCCACTTGCATTGTCCTAGGAAGCTGAATCACCATACACAAGAGATAGCTAAAATCCATACAAATTATTTTACCATTTGGTCTTTAGATACAGACGGACATGCATTAGATTAAATATATAGTTGGCAGAGTCTTTAGAGTTAGGGAGAAACCCAAGATGGTTGACACATCTTTTTGCACAATTTAGAATTTAAAATTAAAGAATTCACTTCGGCAAGAAAAACCGTATCCAAAGAATAGTCTGGTATGCCATTGTTGCACTATTGAGCATAGACATTTATGTTGAGAAAAAACTAAAATTTGCTATAGTCACATCATAATTGAGTAGCTTAATATTTTCGTAGAAGATCCTAATTAAGCATTCATGTCATCGCCAGTGTCCATTTTAATGTTAATTACAATTAAATAATGTTCAATACAACCAGTGCCTCCACCCAGTTGGAAAACTCCGCATAATTTCCGTCACTTATGGTTGAACTATTTGTGAACGTTGGAACAAGAAAATTTTGTGTTGCAGAGAAAAGAGAGCACAAACGAAGGATTGGCTAATAAAGATATACATATGAGATATCACAGGGTGAAGTAGGAGATTGATAGATGAATGTTTTCCTCCGGTTGCGGGCATGTTTGCTATAGATACATATGCTAATACATGTTATGATATTGGTTCAGAGTCAACTGTAACATTTGTAATGTTGAAATAGATTTTGAGTTTGGTACATGCAAAAATGTTTACAGCCTATAAACATTTTAAGTAAGTGATAATTGATAAATGAATTTGTGTTGTAGATTCAACCATCTATGGCAAATATGCAAGCACGCATGAGTATCATTTGTTTTTGAAATTTTCAAACATTTTTCTCAACGATGGTCCTTTTTTATCTCGAATGTGATATATTGATATGTATTCAGATATTTACAGGTGCATTGCTGTATTTTGTATAATTCTAATTCAAAAAACACAAAATAAATGCAGAATAAGTTATTTTTTGTGTTTATAATCACTACCATTGGCCTTGCTTTTATGTTATTAAACATGCTATGATCTGAACATCGTGCATCCGCCTCGGAAAACACTTTTTCATTCACCATGAATGAGTCTTCCATTGAGAAAGAAGAGTCTCATTCTCAAGCCTCGCAGGAGGGTGCAGGCATTTTTTTTCTCCCGTTGCAACGCACGGGCCTTTTTGCTAGTCTTTACCTCTTTACCTAATAATAAAGCACGGATAACTTCTGGTCGTACGTCGTTTAAATTACCCTCGAAGTTGGCGAAAATTACCCACCAATGCCATCCGTAAGTCAAGAAAACGATTCGTTTTTTATGTTAAAAATCGCCACCGGATCGTGTTCTTATACATTGATACAGTCCGGTAGCATGAGAGAAGAAGTAGCGCGATGGCTAACGCCGCACTGTTCCACACGGGAGACCAGGGTTCGATCCCTGGTTCTACCCATTTTGCCTTCCTTTTTCCTCTCTTAAGCACGGTAATGGGCCGGCCCAAGTGCGAGTTGTGACGCCCCCTGTTTTCTATTTTTTTACTTTCTCATTTCGCTTACGTAAAGGTTTTATTAGGAGATTTGTAAAGGTCCTAACAAAATTTCAAAAAGTTGCGAGTTTTGAAAAAAGGAGGGAAATAATAAACTGTTTTTTAATTCAAAAAATATTCAGAAAATCATAAAATGTTCATGGGTTCAAAAAATTGCTCACATATTATAAAAAATCACGATTTCAAATAACTTTTCATGAAGTAAAAAATGTTCATGATTTTTAAAAATGATCCAATATTCAAAGAATATTCAGGAATTTGCAAAACATGGCCGTCAGCTTTTAGAAAATTTCACAAAAATTAAAACACATCTGTGAATAATGAACAAAATGAACTGTCGCTTACGTAAAGGTTTTATTAGGAGATATATAAAGGTCCTAACAAAATTTCAAAAAGTTGCAAGTTTTAAAAAAAGGAGGGAAATGATAAACTGTTTGTAAATTCAAAAAATATGCATAAAATCATAAAATGTTCATGAGTTCAAAAAAATTGCTCACATATTATAAACAAATCACGTTTCAAATAAATTTTCATGAAGTAAAAAATGTTCATGATTTTTAAAAATGGTCCAATATTCAAAGCATATTCAGGAATTTGCAAAACATGGCCATCACCTTTTAGAAAATGTTCACAAAAATTAAAACACATCCGTAAATAATGAACAAAACGAACTATCGCTTACATAAAGGTTTTATTAGGAGATATGTAGAGGTCCTTTATTATTTTATGTAGTCCCTCGGCGTCGGGTGAAAAAAGGTTTTCGTGTTTTGTACAACGTTGAGCCCCAACAAAATTGACACAACTTTTTATGGGTTAGTTTTTGTAAGCTATATTAAAATGAATAAATGTCTATTATGCCTGTTCAAATAAATGTCTATTTTTCTTCCATACATAGCTATATTTATTCTGGTACCAAAATACCGGTTATGGTAAACACCGCTACGCTAAGTTAAGGCGAGACACATCATTCATCGGTCTAGCTCAGGCAGGGTTCGTCAATATAGTTTGCTCAGCCACAATTTTTTTTATTGTGACGCCTTAGGAAACGAAGTCGCGATGATAATTAATAATAATAATAAAGGGGTGATCGCTTCTTACCACCGTAATTTCGTCCGTTTTCGTCCGTCCACCCCACCCGTCCAGTTTCGTACGCCGTCCTCTCTGTTTTTTTTTTGGTTTTTGTTGTCCATCCGCGTAACAAAAAATAAAAAATAAAATGTCAAAGTCATGATTCGAACACATGACCTTCGCCCTCAGGCCAACATGGGCTAGCCATACCACCAATCGACTGTTTGTGTTTGTATTTAAAGAGAATAAATATATACACGATCAGAGACCAGACGTACGTGCGCTCTCTAGGCTGGCCCATCCACGCTTCGCACAGCAGCTCCGGTTGAGTTGCTTCTTCCGGCCCAAGGCCCAGGCGGGCAGAATACATTGAATAATCAATCTTTTCACGTCCCTTCATCTTTCCCTGACAAAAAGAAGAGAAAAATGTTCATCTGCCCATTAAATAATCCCACCTCGCTCTCTCATATGTAGTTACATCGGTTTATATACGTCTATTCTTCTTAATCAGTAAGCCGCCTCAGAAGCTAATAAAGAGAGGAAGAGAGGGTCGTTGCCGTATCTCAGAAGCTAATAAGGAGAGGAAGAGAGGGATTAAGAGAGGATCGCTATGGGGACCAAATCATGGCAAATACCTCAAATAAGCAGAGGGAGGAATACATTATTGTTGGTAATATATGAATGAGCGTGAAGGAATTAACTCTCACTGTGTGTGTTCGTGATGCCTGCATACGCCAAATGTGCAAACTGTGCAACGGCCAAGCCAACCAAACCGATCCACAATGGGATTAAATATGAGACCCATTAGGCCGTGCATGCAATTCAAGAATTCTTCGCATGCAAGCTCCGGCCTCTAGAGGTAGCAGAATGGGAAGGAGCAATGTTGGATTCGGGTGGAAACGGAGCTAGGGTCTTTGAGTTCGCGCGAGTCAGCTGCCACTGTTACTCCAGATTAATCTACTTGATGCTATTGTCACTTATTTATTCAAAATATTATTTCTTTCTGTTTCACTTTTAAATTTAGCTCATGACATCAGGTACGAATTTATTAATAATATTTTCTTCCAATTTTTCTTTTAAATTTCAGAATGAACTAATAAGTTGAACTAAGTTGACTCGGGACCACATCTCATGTTTCAAATTGGCATCCTGAGAAACCCTACCCTCAATCGATCCATTGTTCGGCATGTCGTCCATTGTTTTTGAAGCTCACAATTCATGCCGAATGATCATTGAACGTCATGTCAAAATAGAGGACATGCACCCGTGAAGGGTCTTAAGAATGCTTATCACATTAGAGACGTGTGCTGCTTTTTATCTCCCGTTGCAACGCACGGGCATGTTTTGCTAGTAATCTCTACCTAATAATAAAGCAGGGATAACTTCTGGTCGTTCGTCGTGAAAATTGCCCCTAGAGTTCGCAGAAATTACACCCCTATGCCACCCGTAAGTGAAAAAAACGATACGTTTTTCTAAAGTCACCAGCGTCGCATTTAGGTCATGTAGAAAGTTATCCCATCATCAACCACAAGTACACCAGCAGCCTACTGGTTGGAGCCTTGCACTCCCATGCAGCGAACCCGGGTTCGATCCCCACGTCTGCCATTTTTCTTCTTTTTTCTCTTGATTTAATGTGAGCACAAGTTAGAACAGCCTCGCCCAAGTGTCATCTTATCCGATGGGCTACATAATTTTTTAATTTCAGCCCAACCATTTTCTTCTTAAACTTTTTTGGCAGATTCAAGTATTTTCAAAAATATTCATATCTTTCAAATGCTAACTTGAAATTTAGAAAGTTATATATGAAAATCACTGAAAAATGTGTAAATTCCAGATATGATATTATCTTGCATGATAATCATTTTTAAAATTATTATAATTTTCCAATTTCGGCCCAAACATTTTCTTCTTAAACTTTTTTGGCATTCAAGTATTTTCGAAAATATTCATATCTTTCAAATGCTAACTTGAAATTTAGAAAGTTATATATGAAAATCACTGAAAAAATGTGTACATTCCAGATATGATATTATCTTGCATGATAATCATTTCTAAAATTATTTTTATGTTACACCCTTAATGAATATTTTTCTCCATATGGGGTATTTGCAAATGCCTATTCGTTATACATGTCCTTACAGATTGATTGTTTTCGATGGAGATATCTAACATGTTTGCAAGCAAATTAAGCCTTGACTTGGATTACAGTTGCAAACACATATATCAACAAAACAAAACTAATGCTCTTATGCACGTGCTATCATTGAATACTAAAGTGTGATTTGCTATTTTATGCATTATTTCTTTTTTTTACGGGTAATGCATTATTTTTTAGGTATCACTAAGGAGGAACACCGCAAAGACGTCAATTGGTACTGGAACTAGGTAGATATTTCTGTTGTCTAATAAACTGGACACAAGTTTAGTTACTTAAAAAATCATCCCACCTTTATATTTGTGCACAACATCACTTATCATGTTATTTTTTGTACAACATTGTGAAAGATTTCATATGATTTCTTGGTGTCGTTGAGTGTGTGTACGGGGGGTGATTTATTTTCTCCCGTTGCAACGCACGGGCATGTTTGCTAGTATATATATAATAATAAAGCGGCATGCTAGTATATATCTTTACCTAATAATATATATATATATATATATATATATATATATATATATATATATATATATATATATATATATATATATATATATATATATATAATATAATAAAGCAAATTGGGTTTCTGGTCGTCCGTCATGGCATTTTGCAGAAAAGCCCCTGTGTTTTCTGGTATTCAACCCGCGGTCTTCAGAATAAGTTAACCCGAACCGGTAAGAAAGAAAATCAGCCCCTCGCACGACCCTGCCTCCCAATCCCCGTCTCCACCTCCTGCCACGCCCCTCACCGCGCGCCGCTGTGCGCCGCCACCGCCCACCCCGCCGGCGCGCCTACCCCTGCCCGACCGGCTACACGCGGACGACGCTCGAGCGCACCTTCTGGATCAGGTCAACGCGGCAGCTCGAGCGGTTGGGGGCAGCACGGCTGCTCGATGCAGAACGGCGGCGACGGCGGCTGGAGCTTGCAGGGGCCGGATCCGTGCGTGGCAGGGGCTGGGGAGGCTGATCCAAAGGCGGGCGGTGAGGCGGGGGTCGCCGGTGACGACGAGGAAGGCCGGAGCGAGGGATCAGGCGACCTAGGCAGGAGCTCACCGGAGCCGGGCAACGGCGGACGGGCGCGCGAGACGGAGGGATCCGGTGCGGCGGTGCGAAGTCCTTGCAGGAAGAGGCGGGCCTCCATGGCTGGCAGGGAGAGCTCCAAGGCCATGGCAGAGCTTCGGTTTTCCCTGGTATATAGAAAAAAGAAACAGAAGAGGATTCAGGGAGAAGAAGAACGGGGGAAGATGGATGGCTGGCCTCCTCGGCACATGCCATACGATCTAAAGGTCTGACCATGTTGCTTTTCTTCCATCTTCTAATTTAATCAGAAATCAGCAATCAGCAAAGAGGGAGCTGTAGGATCAGAGTCCACCCTTCTCTGCAGCTCAGTCATGGGGTTGTTGGTGGCTTCCACTCTCATACTGATTGATTAGGTGCTCTAACAGGTTCATATCACACAAGGCAACCATGACGGTACAGCCATGATAATCTCATGGGTGACAACAGTCGAACCTGGATCAAGCACTGTGCTTTACGGGACTTCAGAAGATAATCTCAATTGTTCTGCAAAGGGAAAGCATTCGCAGTATACGTTATACAAATATACCTCGGGATACATTTATCATTGTACAATCAAGAACCTGAAGGTTACCGGCATGTCAAACATTTGATGCTTATGTTTTATGAAGGCTGGAATCTTGATTCAAGACTTAATTATGACTTTCTTGCAGTTTGACACAAAGTATTACTATGCCGTTGGAACTGAAGAGACGCTGAGAAAGTTTTGGTTCAGGACCCCTCCGAAAAGTGGCCCAGATGTTCCATATACATTTGGTCTGATAGGTATTGTCAAATTTGCTCAGAATATAACTTGCATGATCATGTCTGAATTCCAACATAATTTTACTATTGTAGTTTATGAGTAATATTACTGAGAATTTTACTATTGTGTTTAGGTGATCTCGGTCAGAGTTTCGACTCAAATGTCACGCTCGCTCATTACGAATCCAATTCAAAAGCCCAGGCAGTGCTTTTCATCGGGGACCTGACATATGCAGATAATTACCCATATCATGATAATACAAGGTGGGATATGTGGGCAAGATTTGTAGAGCGGAATCTCGCATACCAGCCTTGGATCTGGACAGCTGGAAACCATGAGATAGATTTTGCTCCTGAACTTGTAAGGATAGTTGTCTCTGATACTTTATTCGCATTTCTTATGTTTCAGTGGATGCTTTTACAGTTCAAGTAGAAGTACCAAATAGAAAACAATTCAGTGGATCTATGTTATACGCATTTAAATGCTCATTGAATTAGACCGTGCTACATTTAGAATTTCATTTGATTATTCATATTGCTATTTAAAAAGAATATCAACGTATTTGCAGGGCGAAACGAAGCCATTCAAGCGATACAGCAGCAGGTATCCCACACCCTATAAGGCTTCCGGTAGCACAACACCTTACTGGTATTCCATCAAAAGAGCCTCAACCTATATCATTGTCCTGGCATCATACTCTGCATACGGTATGTTACGTTCTTCTGACTCCTAATATGAAGACAATTTGCATTGACAGGTATACATATGTAGTAGATGGGTACATAATTAACTGAGATACAAGTATGAAGTGCTGCAGTTGCAGCAGCAGATGGTCCCTGCAGAGCAGCAACACTCTAGGCAGCTGCAGCCCACTGAATCCAAACTTGTGCGCACACACGAGGAAGATGAGCATGAGGGAAATGTGGTTTCAGAACTGAGCGTGTTGGGCGGCGGCGCGGAAGAAGCTTGGATAATGGTTTGCTAATTAATTTACATCATGTGGAGTCTCAAGACTCCTATTGCTTTGGGTGACACATGGGTATGCCGGCTCCTATTGCTTTGGGTGAGAAAACGCATTCTCTAGGTGACAAATGTATATCTACAGATTTTCTTTAATCGTATAAAGAAGTTACAGCTAGGTGTTTCCTTTCTTTTTTGCCTAGATACAATTTTGTTTTAGGCTTTGGGTGAGCTGGGTGATTTCAGCATAGGTATATTAGCTTATATAAATTCCTAATTCAGTGCATATTCCTAATGGTGTTGTACTAATTGATAGATGGTAGTTTATAATTCTGATTGATGCATTCCTACAATTCTACTCAATGTGTACCAAAAATTTCTGTTTAAATTTGTTCCTAGATATGGTAGCTAAAATAAACGAGATGATAATCTAAAAAATTGATAAGAATGGTGCTCCCTTTTTCTCTTAAACATGTAGGTTCTAGGCAAGCAAATCAATACAGTAAAATGTGTGTTTAATTAAGAGTTAGAGTGCTACCATCTAAAAAAGATTAAGATTGCTACTAATTTCATACAAGATTATTAAGGTTATTACCAAGTACACACCACAGTTCTTTTGGTGGTTCACTACAACCCATCCCTTTGTTACAGACCAGCGCCACCTATGAATATCCGAAGGATATATAGGTGACTGGTTTGCCTGAGCAAACGAGTAGCAGTACATGAATATTGATTCAGCAACTGTGAGTTATTCCCATTCAAAATCAGTGTATAAGCTTTTATATGCCATCACATGTGGAAATTGGCTTCAACTAACATTGTTAAGTTCTTGCTCGGTGACCTTTGCATGCTCTTGAACATGTATAGGATACGCACTGGCAAGGCTGGCGATAATGTGTTCAAAAAATGTCTTATATTAAGTTACAGAGATAGTATCACATAACCTACTCGGTTTAGGTACCAACTCTTCTAGATCATTGATCTGTCAAAGATGTTTTTCATGGTTTTTCTAAATAACAAGCAAATTAAATGTTTCTGCAGACACTTTCAGAAAGAATGAAATGGACAATATGCAAGTAACAATAACAGTTTAGTCTTTTTTTGACACAGAGTATATTCTCTATAGCTGAATGCTTGAAAAGGGAATTTGGAGAGCAACATTTGTGGGTAACTACTACTGAGCTACTTGGTTCTTATATTGTCATTGAACTTTTATTCACAATCATGTTTGCTACTTCAAAATAGTACAGTGCAACACATTTGGTTCCATAGTCCCTGTTCAATGACGCCTCAGTGATGTGCACTGGTCCATGGTCGGGCGATGCGCTAAGGATCCCTGAGCTGCTGTGGATCTCACGCCGCCGACGGAGCCCCACATCCCCTAGGATCCGACTCCCACCACAAGGGCTTGATTCCTCTCATTATCCCTACTCTTGACAGTTGACATGCTCTCCTATCTTTAGTTGGCGGCAGCTAATCGTCTACTATTCAAAACCAAATTTTGCCGATCTAATGTGTGTTGGTTGAGTTGTTTTCTGAAGAGTTGAGTTTGTTTGCATTCGCTCTACGTGCAGCTGCAGCACAATCAGGTCAGGGTGCTAGAATAGTAAAAAGCTCAAGTGATGAAGATGATGCATAGTGATTGGATGAGCTTCGCCTGCATGCCCCTGCTGCATCCCATGTCTCCAAGTGCAGGTATTGGCTTCATGCAGTTCTATTTTTGCATACAGGTACATACTGGACCACAAGTTTGTCTATTAGGATGAATTCTTGTAACTAATTTACTACTGTTTGCTGCATGGATAATGTGCTCATATAATTTTGGAGATCATGGGGATCATTTGATTACTTGTAGGGGACTAAGCACAGAGAGGATTACCGATCCTTGCCTGCATATACATGCACCATGGACGGGGGCCATATGGCATGATGCACGGCATGCCATTGAGACCACCGGATCGTCGCTCAGTACATCTGGTACATACACACGAACCTCCCTCCACTGCAGTGTCGCTGCTGTTTGTTTCGTCTCTCGACTGCGACACTTCGTACCACGAGAGCACAGTAGTAGCTTCAGGATAGGGGGCCAATCCTATTATCCTTTCATGAGTGATGACCCACTACTTTTGCCTTTAGGAAACCAAACATTGCACAAATTGATCCTGTCATGGCATGTAATACTGTTATCTTGTATTAACAAATCTAGCGTCAGTTCTGATGATACAAACAAAATAAACATAGATGCTGATAAGCTTAATTAATTCAACAGTTTATCATGGATTATAAAGCTTTCTTTTCCTTCATCTATTATGCTTTCTTTGGTTTGTCATGGATTAGCTGCAAAAACTTGTGAAATACAATTCACTGTTTGTCTTTATAGTTGGCATGTGATATATTTTCTCAAGTTCATGACTGCGATGGGCACAACTAACATATGATTCGCATATCATTCCCTTTCGTCTTTACATTAGCAAAGTTTCTCCTTTAGTGGCTTTCTTTGAAGTTCTATTTTGGGCATCCATGCATTTTCTCTTTGGTCAGTTTAATCATTTTACCCTTTTTCTTGAAACAGATAAATGTTGTACCTCATGAACATGTCACCGCAGGAGTTCTCTTCTTTATTGTATTTATGTTTATTTTTGAAGAAATTTCATTCAGTGGTTATGTTGTATCTTAATTATGCTATAATATTTTAAAGCACCAAATAGTATGATTTTATATGCAATTTTAGAACCATGGGTGTGTGTTGGATAGTTTCATTTGTCTACTGTCATTTGTCTACCAGTTGGCTCATACAAGTGAGTTGGCTATGATTCTCCTCTAAACGATACCTGTTTATATTTGTAAATGTGTTATCTGTTGATATGATGATAGTTACAAGGTGAATAAACAATGGTAGGCATCTGCTAATGCTACTGGACTCGAGTTCCGGTATGCATTTTTGTGTTCTACATTTTGCTTCTATAGGACTTTTGAGTGTTGCCATGTAAACTTCGTGCAAGGCTGTGATAGGACTTTAGTAAAAAGTGATGGAACATGTTTGTGGAACCAAATATTCTTTTATAGGAATCAATGATACAACTATTTGTAATTTGAATTTCAGCACATATGTGCAGCTATGGATATATTTGTTGCTATTGCTCATTTATAAAGCATCTATTTGTGAATAAATTTCTGAATATTACCATAATGTGTATGATAATGGTGGAACACTTAGATTGTGGTTCATGGCAAAACACTTGTGATGATGTTGTTCAACTATTGTATGGCAGTTCCAGTTTGTGTGTTTGCGTATGCCTAGCCAACTTTGGTTCATGGCAACTGACATTTATTCCGAAGCGAAGCTTTAGAAGCATCATCTTTTTTTAGAAGGTGCGGTGATACTTTTTCTCCTCCCGTTGCAACGCACGGGCATTTTTCCTAGTAATAATAAAGCACGGATAACTTCTGGTCGTACGTCATTCAAATTGCCCACAAAGTTGACCTAAATTACCCACTATGCCACCCATAAGTCAATCTCTACCTAATAATAATAATAATAATAATTTTTTAATAATATAATATAATAATTTATTAAATAATAAAGCACGGATAACTTCTGGTCGTACGTCATTCAAATTGCCCACAAAGTTGACCTAAATTACCCACTATGCCACCCATAAGTCAAGAAAACGATTCGAATTATTTTCTGTCAAAGTCGCCGTGAGGTACGGTTCTTATAAGGTCTTCCCCTGATATATCATGAGCATGTGTGTGGCGTACTGGCTAGAGCGCCTCTCCCCCACCGAGGAGAACCAGGTTCGATCCCCGGTTCTAACGCTTTTTTCTCCCCCTTTTCTCTCTTTATTAACAGCAAGCATGCACCTCCTCTTTCCCAGTACGGGTTCATGAGCCGGCCCATATGCCCACGTTTTATTATTTCAATTTGTTTTTTCCTTCTTTAAATTAATTCAGAATTTTTTAGAAATCCAAATTTTAAAAGTTACGAGTTTTGAAAAAAATGTTCGTTAAATCACAAAATGCTCGGGAATTTAAAAGAGGCTTTGGGAAATCATAAAATGTTCACGGATTCAATTTTGTTTGATGATTTTTAAAAACTGTTCGTATATTATAAAAGAGTTCATGATTTTGAAAAATATATTCAGCAAATATGAAACGTTCATAATTTTGAAAATGATCATGTATTAAAAACATATTCGTGAATTCGAAGAAAATATCTATGGAATTTTAAAAAATGTTCACATAAACTCAAAAAAATCATGAATTTCAAAATTTGTTCCCCAATTTAAAAAAAAGTTCATTGATTCAAAAAATATTCGCTGAGTAAAAACTGTCCATGCATTTGACAGAAAAGATAAGTGGATATCAAACGATAAAATATGATTGCTTCTTCCTCTGATTATTAGTCCGTTGTTATGGTTTTCGTCCGCCCGTCAGGTTAATGATTTTCGTACGTCGCACATGCTTATAAAATCATACGCAAGCTGGCCTCTCACACGTAGTGGGCCATCGCTTCTAAAATCGTTGCAGGTCTTCTCTACATCAAATCAATGCACTACTGGATCATCTCGCTTATGGGGCAGAAACCACGTTTCGAAATTTATTTTATATATGGGCAAGTGGCCATCATAGAATTCATGGAGAAGGTGCTTTCTTTAGCGGTACTTTAAACTGAGAGGATGCATGCATCTTTTTGTTGAGTAGTCCCACCTTGCTTTCTTATATCAATTTCCACAAATTCATAAACGATGGCAAATTATCCGAAATATCAACAAGCTGCCTACACAAAGAGAGGGATACATGAGAGAATCCATTGGCAGAAGAGAATACTGGATTCTGTAGTCTCGCAAGAAGGAAGATGATGGTTGTTGGGAGGGGGTGGACCACGTGTTGGCCTGCCCGTTGAGGCGTGCATGGCATTCGCTCAGAATTGTGGGCTTGGACGTGTTGAAATTTTTTAACCGGATTTCATAGGCTGGGAGGAGGGAAGACAACGCGGGGTCGGCGAGACATCCGATGATGATGGAAACGCTGGGAAGCACAGATGTTGGGAAAGCCAAGGAACGATGATGCTGACGATAAAACTTGATGAGAAAAGTAATCGCTATTTTTTATCTATTGCAGCATAAAGAATATATATTTCCGATGCCCCTCTCCCCCAGTAAACGCCGTCATCAGCCGCGGTCCCGACCATCCCCCACACCGCTCTGTATCAGCGTAAATACTTCCTTTTCTCCTCTGACGAATCCCCATGCCTTCACCGTAAGCAGCCCCACAGCTACCTCTATGGCTTGGGATTCCAGCATGGTGTCGCCCTGGACGTCCACACGGTCTTCCACTGCTGGACTTTCTCGACGCTCTCCACACGGTTTAGACCACCCTTATTGGGTTAGGGAATGCATTGTTTTTTCTTCCGTTGCAACGCACAGGCCTATTTGCTAGTATAATAATAAAGCGGCTATCGTATGTCGTCGGTAAATTTACAGAAAAACCCCTAACTTTTTATAGAATCAACCCGCAGTCCATATAGGATCTAACTCGGAAGAGGGGGAAAAACGGAGTCCGTCTCCAACAACGGGGACGCCGCCCCCGGATCCCCCCATGCGCCGGAGAGCAGGCCGCCAAGGAGGGGCTCCATCACCACGACCACGGGTCCACGGCACGAGGACGCCGCCCCCGGACCCCCCCAACCTCCAGGCCAACCCCGCCGACCACATCTGGCGAGCCGCCACATCCGGCGCTGCGTCGGGCCACCAGGAAGGAGGGAAGGCCGAATCGGTGAGTGACATAAACATTGTGATCCAAAGCGCGGGGGCATGGCGCAGGGTTGGCCGAATCGGTCGGAGGCGAGCCTTGACAGGAGGTTGCAGCTCCCGGCGTCGCCTTCCAGCAAAACAAAAAAGCTGGTTCCAGCAAGAAACCCATCTCGGCAGTGAGAGAGGCGACTTACAGCAAAAAACACAGGAAGCAAATTCCAAAAAAAGAAGTCCATGTAGCAAAAACACTAGCAAATTCCAGCAAAACGGTCTACAGAAAAGCAGTTGCAACTCCGTCGGTAAGGATTGCAGCGAACTGGAGGTTGAAGCGCCTGGAGCAGCACGGGGGGACGAGCTTCAGCCCCGCCCAAACAGCTGAAGAAGAGCCTCCGCGCCGAGGAGGACCCGTGCCCGCCTCCCCACCACGAGATCATAAAGGGGTCTCCTCTAGGAGGAGGGACGGCCGTCGGTCCTGGAGCTGCGACGGCGGCCAGTCCGAGCTGGGCCTTGGGGAGGGCGCGATCCACGCGCGAACGATGCCGAGGCGAGGAGGCATGGCGACGGCGGCAAGGGCTCACCGGCACGGATCCCGACAGGGGACCGCGGGGACGGGGTCTGGCGGCGGCGGATCCCGCCGGATCCGGGCAGCGACACGACGCGGCAGGGCTCGGGACCATGGCGGCGGGAACGGAGGATCAAAGGCAGCGGCGGCTGACATGCGGGAAAGAGAGGGAGAGGGAGAGAAGAAGGAGAGGGTGCTGGAGCTGGAGCGAGAAGGCCGGCCCGCCATGGCTTGCAGCGGGGAAGAGAGGGAGAGGAGGAAGCGATGTTGTGGATAAGGGAGCGGGCACGTAGTGCGTGGCTCGGTGGGGATTTACCCCATCCCAGAAGCCACGGCCGCCTCCCCTAATCGCCACCCGATCCCTTAGTTTTCTATTTGTTTTTTTTAATCAATCGTTGTTGCTAGATGCACACCACTGGAAGCTGCTAGATGCACCGATTACAATTTTTTTGAGTGCGCATCCGTTGAATTTATGTATGATTGTTGATGGCGTTCCAACAAATGGTTATCTGCTAGGTGTTCCCTTCTTATATTTGCCCACTGTGATTATTTAAATGTACCGCCTTATACTCTGATGGCAACAGTTTCAACTTAATAAGCCATATGTTGATATTTATGTGACTGTGATCCCGGAAATAAAAGTTCAAAGGAAAGGAACAGAATACCACTCATGAAAAAAAGGAAAGGAACATAAACCTTAACTAAACATAGAGTTGTGTTGTACATGTACTGATAAAGGTTTGTACGGTATGAAAATATGTTTCGAGATGAAATAAATATGATTATTAGTCATGGCAGTTGTAAGCACAGCTACTGTCAACTAGGTTTTGTAATGCTGGACTAAGGATGGACCTTGGTCGAAGAAATCAAAAAATCTGGGACCCTCCATGGGATAATATATCCAACATGTTTTCATTGTGCTTTGAAGAATTGTTCTTGAAAGCGTACCGAGCAGGCCATATACCCAACAAATCGTTGTTCACCTAGATGGTCACATTTTCTTCTTAGAAGAACGTAAAATGCTAGAATTAGTTTATGCATTAGAATTATAATGTTAGTGACGAATTACCTCATAAAGTGTTAACGTGTTTATCTAACGATCATATATCAACTAGA
Source organism: Elymus sibiricus (assembly GCA_039707655.1). Lineage (NCBI taxonomy): Eukaryota > Viridiplantae > Streptophyta > Magnoliopsida > Poales > Poaceae > Elymus > Elymus sibiricus. The sequence continues at coordinate 217,716,284 of CM077671.1, read as the reverse complement.
CGCGAGACGGTCAAAATCTTCACACACTCAACACTCATTGTAATAAGTGGTCAATAGATAATTTTCTTACCCGTTACAACGCACGGGCTCTTTTGCTAGTTCATTAAAAAAGAGTTGTTCAGTTAATTAGAAAAAATCAAGTGAAAACCAGATTGTACAGTTGATTATGAAAAACCGGCCGAAACCCATACAACAGTTGAGTGGCACACACAAGATACGCCACGCACGCTACTTCAATGAAGGCATCATTGAGACAACACACATGCATCATCGTCATCACTCCTTTCCTAGAGACGTCATCGCCATCCCTAAATCTTGAGCAAACAACTCCGACTTCGTCACAAGCGATCGTTGACTCAACACACACTGCAGAGTCAACGTGAAGATGTATGAAGATCCGCACCAAAACTCAGCCACCTGCGACCAAACATCGCAACTCCAACTCTGACGGAGAACTACGAAAAACAAAACCAGGCACGACTGGCGCCGCGGAAGATCGCCGAACGATTCACCTGCAGCCAGTCATCGTATACCACAGGGCCTCGCCACAGCAGCTTCGACTTCACAGCAACAAACAAACCGAGACAAACCCACGGACACGCCGGAGAAAAGCTGACTACCTCAACCATTGCCGCGTCGCCGACATCGCTCCCATCATCATCATTGCCACAGAAGCCTGGTCGCCACAACTGCCGCCATCCACCGGTCTCACTTGTCGATGCCGAGCTCCCATGATGAAGCCCCCAAGAGGGAATGCGACACCAAGGCGCCGTCATCGTCTGATCACAGATCAAGGGTTTCCCCCGGAGAGGCCGAGATGGCCGGATCCGCACGAGAGGGGTGCGGCAACAAAGCAACGATGCCTCCAAGAAGATCAACGATGGCACCATCCGCCTCACTGGTCACGACACAAAGCCGAGACAAGTTCTTCACCCAAACTGACACACCGCCTCAGTCGAACATCATCCGGCACCGGCACAGACAAGCCCACCAGCCACCCCAACATCGAAGCTGCCCCTCGACGAAGAAGAGGCTCCGAGATCGGCCGTAGCCCACCGCACCTCGCGGAGACCATCGGCAGCCAACCTCCAGAATGAGGCGCCAGATCCATCAACGGCCTTCCGGACGCAGAGCCACCGGACGCAGCACGAGCCGCCGTGTCCGATTAGCAGCTATAGGGTGATGTGCCAAATGATCAACGTTGTCTCACGTTGAAAACGGCCTTTGTGATTGTTGAGGATAACAAAGTCTTGTGCAAGAATCTCCGAGACACCCGTCCCCTGGTCGCCCCCGGTTTTTCCTTCGGGCCGACTGACTTGTCACCGCAGGCTCTACCACACCAACAGATACCTGCTATTGATTTTTACAAATTGGGGAGTATATAAGAACATAGTAAGCCGTCGAGATTAGAATACAATCTTGCAATTATTTGAAACCGTTTTTACAAAGTGTGAACTATTTTAAATGCTCAATATTTTAGAAAACACAAACAATTTTAAAATTTCAAACAATACTTCTCAAATGTGAACAGACATTGTAGTTCTGAACTTTCTTTGACAAATAAGAACAAAATTTGGTATTCCAAACAATTTCTTCATGAGCATTTTTTGAAAAACGTGAATAATTTATGAAAATCCCCGAACAGTTTTTAAAGTGTGGACAATTTTGAAAATTCAATCATTTTTCAAAAAACACGGATACATTGAGTTTATTTTTATTTTAATCACAAATTTACAATAAAAAAATTGTTTGCACCATTTTAGAAATGTTGACATTTGAAAAATGTTCATGCATTTCAAAATAATGCTTGTGATATTTAAGAAAACTATATTATACATTGAAAAAAGTTTCGTAGCATCCAAAGAAATGTTCATGACAATTCTTTAAAGAAATTTCACGCATTTAGAAAAAATCATTACATTTTCTAAAAGTTCGTGAAGGATTGTTCTTGTTTTTCCTCGAAACGAATGTGGACATGCAATTACCCCCCAACCTCCCACCCCCCACCCCAAACAACACCAATTCTGCAACCCGACATAGCCACGCCTAGTTGCAGTAGCACTGAAGGCGTGTAATGTAGTCGGGGGACAACACATGTAGTTGCAAATCGAGGGTGGGATGAAACAAACTATGAGTCCAGTTGCGAGTCAAAGGTGGACTTGCAACTCCGATGAAAAACAATGCACATGCCTAGTTGCGAGTCGAGGGTGGGCTTGTAGCTGTGAGAATTAGGAGCTGAGTTGCGACTCAAGGATGGACTTAAAACCGGGACAACTACAAACTACGAGCTAGTTGCGAGTCGAGGATCGACTTGTAACTGGGATAAAACAAACTACAGTCCTCGTTGCGAGTCAAAGATGGACTTGCAATTGGGATGAAAGACCAAACACAAGCCCAGTTACGAGTCAATGGCGGGCTTGCAACTGGGATAAAATAAACTATGGGCCTAGTTGCGAGTCAAGGATGGACTTGTAACTAGGACAACAAAAATTACAAGCTCAGTTGCGACTCGAGGCTGGACTTGCAACTGAGATGAAAAACAAAACACATGTTGAGTTGCGAGTCGAGGGTGGACTTGCAACTGGGAGAACAAAAAAATATGGGCCCCGTTGCAAGTTGAGGTTGAACTTGCAATTGAGACGAAAAACTATAATCTCAGTTGTGAGTCGAAGTGTAGACATGCAAGTTGGAAAAGTAAAGGGCCAGGCCAAAATATGTATGAACGGTGGAACCGTAAGTAGGACAAGAAATGGAGGGGGGCCCAGACACGAATCGATGATGGATTTGCAACTATGATAAAAAGAGACGAGCCTAGTTGCGAGTCCATGATGGACTTGTAACTGGGTAAAAAAATGCCAGACCCAGTTGCAAGTCAGAGGTGGATTTGCAGCTGGTGCAGAAAAAAAGGGGACCCGGTTGGGAGTTGATGATAGGCTTGCAAGTGGGGCAAAAAGGGTCACGCCAATTGCGAGTCTAGGTAGACTTGCAAATGGGAAAAAAGGTCGAGGCCCACTTGTGAGTCAAGGGGTGGACATGCAAACTGGAATAAAAGAAGTTGAGCCTCAGCTGCGAGTCAAGTGTGGACCTGCAACGGGGACAAAAAATGGCCCGATTACGAGTCAATGATGGACTTTTAATGGGGACAAAACATGACCCGATTGCGAGCCGATAGTGGACTTGCGACTAGGGGAAAAAATAGGTCAGGACCAATTGTGAATTGAAGGCGAGCTTACAACTGAGGGAAAAAAATCAGGCCCAAAATTATGAGTTGACGGTGGATTTGTTACTGGGACGAAAACAACAGATCGGTCTAAATTCCAAATCAAAGAATGGGCTTGCAACCGTGGTAAGAAAAAAGGTTGAACTCATTTGTGAACGAACGAGAATAAGCAAATCCCCTGGTCGACTCACCCATCTTTCTCGTGTCGGCTATATTAAAAAACCAAAAGGAAATGGAGCGAGAAAAATGAGGAGGCAACAACAGAATGGATGTGATATAGAAGCAGCGACCAGCGAAAACCTGTCGCTTGCAATACTACAACACAGACCAATAACGAACAACAAAAAAGGGCAACAAGAATGGTCCAAAAAAAGCAAAACATTCTGAACAAAAAATGGGCCTAAAAACGAGTGCGTCTGGCGTGAACGACCCGATAAACTGGACATTGGGGTGACTCATCCTAGAAACAACGCAACATATATGGGTCGACAATAGTGAAGCCAAACTGGCAAACAAAAAAAATACGCGACAAACAAATGGTCACCAGGGAGGCGAGGGATCGAGCGCTTGAATGAAAATTACAAACACTAAATTGACAAACATAGATGAAATATCATTACGCATGAAAAATTATTTATGAATTTAGAAGGTGTTCTTACAAAAATATTCACAATTTTGAAAAAATAAAAAATTATACAAAATGAAAAATAAATAAATAAATAAATAAAAACCGATACAAAAATAAAAAATGAAAAGAAAAACGGATAGACATAGTAGTGGAAAGAAAGAAATCTAAAAATAGGAAAAAGTTGATAATGAAGGAAAAAGAACGGAAGATGGAAGAGAGTGACAATAGAGAGTGAGAGGAAATCGACCAGCGCTCTTGGTTTACATGGATTGGCCGCGCTCTTGGTTTACATGGGTTGGCCGGTCGACTTTCAAATTTTACAAGCCAATAAACAAACGAACCAACAACAGAAAATAAGCCGAGCCCATCCTCACATCGGCTAGATAACGGGTTGAAGGAGAAAAGAAACGAGAACGGTTCAAAACAATGAGCGCGACGAAGCACACTACAGAACAATGTCAATCGCAGTGGCACGAGATTTACACCGTCAACTGATCAACACGGCCAACAACTTAGATGTGAGGTGACTATATTTCACATCTAACACAAAGTTTCATTTTGTTTTTATTTATTTGATGAAAACAAAGATTGATGCAAGTCCAGATGAGACGGAGAGAGTGAAGAACGCAAAAATGGCAAAGACGTTCTGTATTCCCTTCTATTCCCTACACGTTTGGTAGCAGCCTAGTGGAAAAAGCAAAAGACAAAACAGGCCCAATCCCGGACATAAGGACAACGGGCCACACAACACACACCAAAGGAAACAAAAGCTAGCTACTTATTTAGATGTGGGTAGACATGTCTGGCTGGATGTTCCATCAGCTCACCTTTGTATCCCTCATTTTATGAACTTTGAATAAATGCATGCTGATACTCAAAAAAAGGAAACAAAAGCTACCTATGCAAGACGCCAAAGGAACGGAACGAACGATGTCACAACGTGGCCAGCAACGAAAATCAAAGCACACGAAAAAACAAGCGATAAAAAAGATCCAACGGTGTTGGACTTAGCTGTGAGGTGGCTATTTTACATCTAAATGTGAAATAGCAAATCCGTAATTGTTTTATCATGTGTCTAGAGGTGGACGTTCGGTTTACATGCTTAATTCAGCTCGTTTATTCGGGTTCCTGGAATTTTTGTTTCTAGCATAAGTTAACAACCGAAATAATCATAATAAAAATTGCCTTCAAACCTTATTAACCAGAGTTTATCATTGTTTTGTTCATTTAACAAGAAAACGAAATACGTGTGCACCATCATGAGTTGAAGCAACATGTCAATTAGTACATACATACATACATGAAGCCAGAAACGGTCAATATAGGATGGGTATCGTGCAGCAGGGCGGGTGTGTGTGTGTGTGTGTGTGTGTGTGAGAGAGAGAGAGAGAGAGAGACCCACCAAGACGACGAGTGCCTCACCCAAAAGGAAAGCAAGCAAACTGGAGGCTTCAGTAACTGGTTCATCTAAAAACACAAGTAATAAACAAACTGTGTTCGCTTGTTTCTTCAAAAATAGCTTAGGAAAAAAAATCAGATATATAAATATGCGATGGTAATTTTTGCCGACTATCTAAATAGCTTACGTCGTTGTACTAAGCATCATTTTTAAGGCAAGGCCAGGTGAGGCACATAACCCCCACCTTAACTCTTTTTTTTTTTTTTTTTGCGAAAAACTTCCAATCTATTCATCTTCAATCATGGAGAAGACATGGCAAGGTGACAAGTACATATGCACTACTCCCTAATCTATGCATCGGTTTTTGCCCGGTTTTTCGTTAATTAACTGGGCAATTCTCTTCTTCTTAATTAATCGATGAGGCAAATCTTTTGCCTCCGTTTCGAAAAAAAAGTACATATGCACTTCATCATGGCCCAAAAGCCCATCTGGTAGCTAGATGCTCCTCCTATGACATAAATCTCTTTTCCAGTACCAGAGCCACCGCACGCCATCTGGTCACTTTTCTCATGACAATTTGACGCACTATGCACTCTCGCAAAAGCTTGGACCACTGATTCTTATCTCTTAAATCATGTAAAAACAACCTGAAGAAGTTTCAAACAATGTTTTCAGGGCACCTGTTTAAAGCATTATGGTGAATCTTGGGCATTTGGAAGTAGCTTTCTCAACATGATGGCATGTATTTTGACAAAAAAAAAATCTCATTTTTCCTTTAAATACATATGCTTGTCACTCGACAAGGAGAATGAGATCAGCCAGCGGAAACATGTGGTGTGCATATGCCAATAGAGAGTTAAGGGCACATTAAGCTGGCAAGTAGATACATACCTAAGGGGATGCATGTGACAAATGACAACCCCATTGAAACCATCTCCGCAAACAAGCTCAAAAATGAAGATTGTTCGTGGAGTGAGCATGAATGAATGAGAAGAAGCCAGAGTGCTTCCGACAAGCCACAAAGTTGCCATGAGTCCAACAACAGCCATTGTCAAATGTGATACTCATGGTCACCACACCACACCCGGAGCAGGTTCATACTCATCACCCTATCAAGCAACCAATGACTAGAAGACAAATTGGTACATGTAGCAAGGTAAAATTTCTTTTGACAAAAAACTGGTATAGCTATCAAGATAAACAAAACGACACATTTGTCATTGATGCTTATTTGTTTTGTTTTGTTTTGTTTACCTCGCTTAACTACGAAATTGTCCGCTCCAAATTAACTGTAACTCTAGGTAAAATATCTTTAAGTTTGATCGAGTATATAAGAAAATGTGCTAAAATTTGAGACATCCAACATATATAGTACGAAAATGTATTTTATATAAAGAATCTAGTGGAACTAATTAGGCGTTATAGATGTTCATATATTTTTCTATAGAACTTGATCAAACTTATTTTTTTTTTAACTTAAAACAAACCTAGAACTTCAATCCTTGGACCGAGCAATTATTTTTTACTAGTCACTTATGAAGAAACAACACTGTCTCCAACACACATTTGACCCCCACTTATTAAATTGCTTAGATAGTCTGTTAATACAAGTTTCTATTATCAAAAAAATCCAAACAGCTCTGCATGATGAATGATCAAAGTTTTAGGGTTACTGCACTGATCTTAAAAAGCGTACTTAAAGGTTTGAGCGAGTAATTAATGCTTTTATCCACAAAAATTTGGTGGGCCAAACTCAAAGCAGTGACAATATTGAGTAAGGGCAGGTCATCGTCCATTTATAATCTATGCATACGGCCAAGTTGCAAGACAAAATTGATAGGAAGGAACTTGAGAAAGAAGACATATTACCGGATGCATAGAGTTGTAGAATTCAAGGCACCACAACACAAGCTCGCGATCGTCAGCTAAGCCTTCCGAGCGGCGAAATGAAAAACTAGCGGTCCGGGTTTCTACCGGATAATGGGATGTCGCATATTTTGTTTGAAGATGTGTGCATACACAATGCAGATACGAAGTATTCCACTCACTTTGCTTTAACAAATGTGGTTTTCTTTTTTTTCGGACCCCAATCACTGTTTGACAGCAGAAATTTATTACACTCAACATATTTTATTTTTTAGTCCAAAATCATTCAACCATACTTTTAGTTTGATTCATAACTCCGTAACACTTTTAACTTTTGAACAAATGATCCGTTTTTTAATCCATTTGCAGATTTGGGTTGATGACATTTAAATCTTTAAAACAAGATCAATGTTGGACATGTTTTGAACAAGTTCAAATTCAAATGTATACAGTAATGAAACTTATATGATACTCCCTCCATCCACATATATAGGGCATGATACGTCTTTTGAGGTAGGATTTGACCAATGATAAAATTATTAATATATAAAATGTATGATATAAAAGTTATATCATCACAAACTCCTTTCACATACGAATCCGAGGATATGCTTTGTGTGACATGAATGTTATATAATATTATATAATCACAAACTCCTTTCACATACGAATTCGAGGGTATGCTTTGTGTGTCCAAAATTGATCTTGTTTTGAAGATTTAAATATCATGAGTACTAATATCCAAACGGTTTGTCAATCGGATACTTTGTTTAAAAGATAAAGTTGACACAAACAATGTAATCGGACTGAAAAGCATGAATTGGTGGGATATAATACTATTTTTTACTTCAAACAAACCCACTACTCACTATGTCATGGGGCCTCCTCGCTAGTTGTCCGACACATCATAGAGGTGGTAAGAAAGTTAGTTTGATGGAAGGAGAGAGAAGATAATGTGATGTATATGTGTCACACAATATGTGATATTGCCATAATAGAGTAATACATGCACATATCTTCAGACGAAGTGTGTGACATCCCACTACCCGATAGAAACCGGTACCGCTAAAAAAACCACTCTCCTTCCGAGCGCCCATATGGCATAGATCTACACTACACAGAACAAAGAAACGGGTCATCATATTCAACCGAAGAGAAGGGAGGCGAAAGGATCCGGATAGGGTCGATGCAAAATTGAAGTTCTGCGGATCGATGGAACTGGATGAGCTGATTACCAGAAGACGCTACCCGGATCGGCCATGGCTGCTATGATCCGATGCTCGGTTAGGGTTATGTAAAATCCAATAGATGATGTATATTGAAGATGATGTAAAATCCAACTCCAACAGAAGATGTAAATTGAAGATGCAAAACGGTCGGCGGCCGCGCAACAGAGGCGCATGGAGGCGCCGGAGCTGTCCGGGGCTGCGGGGCAGGGCCACAACAACGGCAGCCCAGTCGACCTCCATCTCAGAGCGCGGGTAGCGGGACGCCGCCGTCAGCCACGACCAACTGCAGATCCGAGCGACGGCAAAGCCCCGTGAGCCGAGCTCGGGCCATGGCGCCATGGCGGCTGCCCTCCTCGTCGCGCCGTCGAGCAGCAGTGGCCCTCCTCGGCGCACCCTCGAGCAGCTGCAGGCCTCCTCTGCTCGCGACCACTCCTCTGCTCGCAGCACGGCGGATGGCTAGATTCGGGTGGCGGGGATGGTCGGCGGCGTACTGGAATGGGTAGGGGAGGCGTCGGGGCGGCAGGGCGGTGCCAGAGCTAGCCGAAATTGGTCGTCGGCGGCGGTGGCGGAAAGGGGATCGGGCAGTTGGGAACTTTCATGGTGGTGGTTGGGTTGGCGCGCGACTGGTCGTTTTGCATCTGGATTTACATCTCATGTGGTTGGTGATGCAAATTTGCACCGCGAGGTATTACTGTTTACATCTCCGGGAGGCGAAGATGTATTTTTTTCCACATCTACATCATTTATTGAAGCATTGTTTTTGGCCCTTAAAGATGTAAAAGATAGTTTTTTTTATATCTGCATTATCTATTGGTGATGCTCTTAGCGCTGCCGTTCGCTGCTTCAGTTTGATGCGCGCCGCCCCAAAGCGGCGTCGACTATTTTCTCAAGTCTAAAAATCGCTGCTGACTTGTTACATACTCCAGGTCAGGTTAACCTAATTAATCCAGTAGGATTAATATTAGCTAACTAACCTGCATCTCCACGTCAGTATAGATACTGGGAAGGGATACTCGGAGTCGGAGTGGGATACGATCCAGGCATTGAACTTGCATAGGTTGAGTCCATCTCCAACTCCTTGCCTGATTCTATCGCTCACATTACATAACCTACCTCGCCCGCACAGCCGCACGCCGTCTGAGGATATCGTTCACCGCGGCCGTCCACACAGCCACGACCGCCGGCCATCGCCATGGACTACGATGACATGATAGATTGGATCATATGGGTGCTTCTGTTGACCTTCGTCGTCGCTGCCGCGCTCAGCGCCGCCGTGGCGCTCGCCGTGGTGATCGCCGAGGTGGTCCGTCACGTGCGGCAGCGCTGCAAGTCGCTGTCCATCGAGCGGCTGCTGGAGAGCATACCCGACGTCGCATACAAGCAGAAACCCGATCGAGACGGCGGCTCTCCGGAGGAGGAGGAGGAGGAGGAGGAGGGGAAGGAGTTGCGCCGGAGCCAGAGCTCGTGTGTGATCTGCATGGCGCAGTACGAGGGCGGCGAGCGGTGCAGCGTCCTACCGGGATGCGGCCACGTGTTCCACAGGGGCTGCGTCGCCACATGGCTGCACACCACGCACGACACCTGTCCGCTCTGCCGGGCGACGATAGGCGCCGGCGCCGTGGCACGGAAGGACAACGCCGCAGAGGATATGGGGTAACAAAAAGCCTAGAAGTAGAGTCTCGTTTTTACCCCTCAGTTTTTGTTGCAGCTCAGGTTATATTCAGGCACACTTTGTAATTAAGCAAGTGTTTGTCTGTGCACGGTTTTGCTACTCCCTCTTTAAATTTTTATAAGACGTTTTAATCACTATTTTAGTGATTCAAAAACTGCCATGCACCTCCTCTGAGCCACACCACGACTACCATCACAAATAGAGAGAACCAGAACACTATGCGAGGCAACCAAACCTCAGACGTCGTCGAAAGGCACTGAACTCCGAGACCTCATCAGCGCCACGTATCCCCGAGAGAGAGGTCGACCAGCAGTACCACAGGTGACCAAGGCAAATGCCGTGGCCACAGATCACTTCCACCGCCACCACCGAACACTCCGTCAACCCAACCACGCACCAAATAGACCAACCGCACTCGAGCCGAGACGACAAACGGTCAACAACGGCTCAATGGCTCCAAAGACTACGCCCCCAAGGGGGTAATGACGTCAAAGATGTCGTCGTCGTCCGATCCATGGAAGGATCTTAGGCTTTCGCGTGGAGCACATCAGAGAAAGAGATGCATGAACTTCACAACGATGCCTCGAAGGAAGAAAAACGGCGCTCGACGGCGTCGCCACCATCGATCCCGGCAAGGCCGGCAAAAGACTTTCGCCTGAAGCAATGCAGATCGAACCTCTCCACATATGTTATCCGCTGAATCCGGCAAAACATCGGAGCGCGAGACCTCCCACCCACCCGCAACACCACGGTGAGCATCCTCACCGGAGCCAGCAGGGGCACCTTGTTTGGCACAACTGCTCACCTCGAGCACCAGCGACGACAAGAGCGGAGATCGAGCCTGGCCGCCACAACTCCTTCTTCACCCACTTCCACGCTCCAAATCCACCTCCACTGCCTAGCCTGCCTGACAGGGAACCAGCCCCAACAAGCCAACGGGCCGAGTGCCACCGACGCTTACCCAGAACAACACCACCGGAGGACTCCAGCCCGGCACCTCACCCCGGCAACCGGAGGAGCCCCATGTGTTGCCCCCATCCGAGCGCACATGGAGCAGGCCCTCGAGGCCCAGATCCATCCCGCCAGGCCGCCCATGTGCGCCCACCGCTGCACACCCTCCACATCGAGGCACGGAGCCGCCGGAGATGAGAAAGATGCCACCGCCATGGAGGGAAGAACGCGTCCCGCCGCACCGGTCGGCCGATGCGCCCGAGCAGCGATGCCATCGGGCAGCAAAACGAGTGCCCCGCCGCCACCTTCCCTGGGCACGCACGTGCTTCACCGGCGTCCCCTCCGATGGCGGCGATGCAGGAGAGGGGGCGTTGGGAGGTCCTGCCGTCGGCGGGCTAGGGTTTCCCACATGTCGCCAGAGAGGGCGACGCGGGGGGGGGGGGGGGGGGTCATGAATCATTCAACCGTTCTTTCTCTGTCCGCTTCCAGCACCGTCCGGCATGACGCCAGCCACCGCACCGCCCTCCACTGGCCTCCTTCCGCCATCGTTCTTCCACTGCCCTAGACCATCTCTCTAAACCTGCACCCCGACCAGATTCTTTTAACGACTCGCATTAGTAAACCTGCATCCTCACTTTTGCCTGGGACACCGCATCTCGCCATAACTCGTTGTGTTGTCCCCATCTTTGTTTTGCCTCGCCGGGGCCGACGCACCTGAGATTTAGAAGACACGTTGAATAATAGTATTGTATATGAACTCATGGACATCAAGGTGTAAGCATCCTCAACTATGGTGTTACCTCATTTTTTCTCTCCGGTCCTTGTATCAACCAGTTTGGTCCAACTACAATACAATAAGCTTAGAGAGGTGGTTAGAAAAAAACATATTTGTATAGCGCGATGCTTAGTGCTATAAAACATGCACACATGCTTAAAGGAGTCAATTAGATGGGTTGGTGCTACATAAGAGTTTATACATCACCATGTACATACTCGATACCAAATTCTTCTGATTTGTACTTGCAGCAATCATTGCAAGCATGGTTGCACAACAAGTTAACTCTTTGAGACTGTCTACAACTATCTTTCCACTAGCAAAATACACGTGCGTTGCAACTGATACGTCTTCAACGTATCGATAATTTATGAAGTATTCATGCCATGATTGTCTATGTTTACAATACTTTTGTATGGTTTTGATGCACTTTATATGATTTATTTAGAACTAATCCGGACTAACGTTGTTTTTAGCAGAATTACCGTGGTGTTGTTTTTGTGCAGATAATGAACGTTCTCGGAATCGCCCGAAACTTTTTTTTTATAATTTTTTCTGAAGGAAATAAGCAATATTGGAGCGAAGAACCTTCGGAGGGGGGCCACCTGTGGGCCACAAGCCAACAGGGCGCCCCCCAGGCCGCGCCATGATGGCTTGTGGGGCCCACGTGGCTCCATTGCGCATGATTCCAACGCTGAAAAATCCTATAAATCCCAGAAACCCCAGAAATAAAGAGAGACTCTCCGCTGCAACTCTCTGTATCGACGAAAAACCAATTTGGAGAGAAAACAGTAGCAAAAACAGGAGAGAAATAGAAAGAGAGATCCAATCTCGGAGGGGCACTCGCCCCTTTGGAAGCCATGGCGGCCAAGGACCAGAGGGAGAACCTCTCCCTAGATGGGGAGAGGCCATGGAGGAGGAATCTTAAGGGGGGAGACTCTCTCCCCCTCTCTCTCGGTGGCGTCGGAGTGCCGCCGGGGGAGCCATCGCCGCGGTGATCGTCTTCATCAACATCACCGTTTTCATCACCTTCCTCATCTCTTTTCAGCGGTCCACTCTCCCGCACCCCGCTGTAATCCCCTACTTGAACATGGTGTTTCATGCCACATATTATTAATCAATGATGTGTCTAGTATGTTTTAGTAGATCTATATTGTCCTTTGGGTTGATTGATTATCTTGATTGGTTTGAGTGTATGTTTTATTTTGGTGCTGTCCTAAGGTGCCTTCCGTGAGGCGCACACGTGAAGGATTCACGATGGAGGGTGTTGCAATATGTTCATGATTCGCTTATAGTGGGTGGCTAGAGTGAGAGAAGCTTACACCTGAGTAAGGGGATTGTTGCGTATGGGAGTAAAGGGGACTTGATGTTTAATGCTATGGTTGGGTTTACCTTAATGATTTCTAGTAGTTGCAGATGCTTGCTAGAGATCCAATCATAAGTTCATCCAAGTACGGAAAGTATGTTAGCTCATGCCTCTCCCTCACATAAAATTGCAAGAATGATTACCGATCTTGTTATCAATTGCATAGGATGATTCCGCACACCATACCATCATTATTCCACACTCGCTATTTGTAATACATTGTAATATATTCTAAATTTATTTAGGCATCAACTATTTTCATATTTTAGTTCTCCATTATCATGCAAAGCTATCCTCTTTATACCCTCAACACACTTTTATTTCTCGTTACTAGATAGAAGCAAACGTTCGGTGTATGTAGAGTCGTATCGGTGGCATATAGGACTTGAGGGAATATTGATCTTACCTTTAGCTCCTTGCGGGTTCGACACTCCATACTTATCACTTCCATCTTTGGAAAGTGCTACGATGATTCCTTGCACTTGGGAATTATCAAGCTCTTTTCTGGCGCCGTTGTCGGGGAACAATAGCGTGGGGTTAATATTTTCGTGTATGCTTGTTTGCTTCTATCACTAAGTAGATTTGTTTTCCTTTTGTTTCTGTTTTCTTGTTTTATTTATTTAGTTGTGGGTGAAACAAACAAAAAAATAAAAAAAATAAAAACACAATTTTTTTACTTGCCTTTTATAAGAGAAGCGATTGGAAAGTTATGCATTGGAGAAGTGAGGGTCGACCTTGAACACTTGTGTTCATGCTCATGGAAACAATGTAGAATTTTTCATGGAAGTTTCTCATAAAAATAATTGTCTCATTGTAAATACCACTGTATCATAAAAATAACGAGCATGATGCTGTTTTGCATGTTTCGTCTACTATTCTTATGTGAGCATCATTAAAATCTTCATTCTTAGCTAAAAGGCTTTAAAGAAAAACACTTGTTGGGAGACAACCCAACACTTATCCCTTCTGTTTTTGAGTGTTCACATGGTTAAGCTACTGTAGTAATCATGTTTTGTGTCTTTTATTTCAATAATGTGCCAAGTAAAGCCTTTGGGATGATTTGAATGATAAGTAGAATTGATACGGTGCAAAAACAGAAACTTTTGGGTCAGGTGCAGAATTTCTCTGATTTTACTGGAACATATTTTTGATTTGAATTTTTTACATAGTATTTTTATGCAAATTCTTCAGGTTTTTCTAATTTTTCAGTATTTTTAGAGTTACATAAGTATAGGTTCTTTACAGATCTTTACAGACTGTTCTGTTTTAGACAGATTCTGTTTTTGCTTGCATGGTTTGCTTGTTTTGATGATGCTATGGACTGCATCGGAGGGTATAAGCCATGAAGAATTTAGAATACAGTACCTTGTGCAATAATAAAATAAGAATAAATTTATAACAATACCTAAAGTATTTGATATGTTTACTATACTAATGGATCTCATGAAGGTTTTGTTGAGTTTTGTGTGATTGAAGTTTTCAAGTTTTGGGTGAGATACCGATATGAGGAGAATAACGAGCATCAAGAACCTAAGATTGGGGATTCCCAACGCACCCCAAGGTAATATCCAAGGAAGACTCAAGCGTCCAAGCTTGGGGATGCCCCGGAAGGCATCCCCTCTTTCGTCTTCAACACTATTCGGTATACCTTACTTGGGGCTATATTTTTATTCGTCACATAATATGTGTTTTGCTTGGATCGTCATTTTATTTTGTTGTTCTCTGTTAGATGTTATCAATAATCATGGTTTTCAATAAAAGGTTCCAAGAATTGCCTTAAGATGTTTCAATTGCATGTTTTGATGTGCGACTGTGTAAAAACAGAAACTTTTTCTGTAGTGTTTTAATTTTCATATTTTACTGGAATGTGGAAAGTTTCTGAAATTTTTACAAAGTACTTTCATACAAATTATTTAGCTTTTCCTAAATTTTCAGAATTTTTTGAGTTACATAAGTATACTTATTAAATGAATTTCTACAGACTGTTCTGTTTGGACAGATTGCTGTCATAGTTTTGTTATCTATTTATCCTAGAGTTTTCATGGCTTATATTGGTAGATATAAATTGTGTAAATGACATTATACATTACCTAATGTTTGAAAATTATTATTCACCTTGTCTTGGCAGTACATGAAGTGTTGATTTATTTTTATATGTACTAACCTATCTTACGAGTTCTTTTCAAGTTTTATGTGGATGAAGTTTTTGAGACTTAGGTGAAACCGGGATATGAGAGGATTGAACAAGATACAAAAGCTCAAGCTTGGGGATGCCCAAGGCTCCCCAATTCAATATTTCAAGAAGTCTCATGCATCTAAGCTTGGGGATGCTACTCCCACCTCTCTTCGTCAACAATTATCGGTTATGATCATAAGTTTTTATTCGTTCACATGTGCTATTCTTGGAGAATCTTTTGTGTTTATTTTTCCTTTTTATTTTATGCACCATGCTGGTATGAGGTAATCCTTGGCTTATTTATAGAATGCTTCATGTGCTTCACTTAAATCTTTTGAGTATGACTTTATAGAATGCTTCATGTGCTTCACTTAAATCTTTTGAGTAGGGCTTTATAGAATGCTTCGTGTACTTCACTTATATATTTTGAGCTTGAATATTGGTCTCTCTATATTCATTGAAGAATGCTCTATGAACTTCACTTATATCTTTTTGAGAGTAGTCTGATGATCACTCTTGTGCTTGACTTATATCCTAAGAGAAAATGTTGAATGAATTGAATGACATAAAATGTGAAATTATATATGCTTCATATGCTTGTCCACGGGGAGTAGTGACTTCACATACTAAGAGTATAAGCAATAAAATTTATTGGAGGTTAGCAAACATAGCATTGGTCACTTGAACAATTCATGAAAGAATATTGAAGGAAGAGAGATTTCACATATAAATATACTATCTTGGACATCTTCTATGATTGAGAGCCCCCATTAATTATTTTCAAACTTGATCAAGTAGTTGACATTGGACAAGGAAGACAACGTAATGGTTATGTTTGTTTATATTCACATAGTAGTTATATTGTCATGGATCCTCTAACATGTGGTGCTTGCTTTAGGATCTTTTGCTAGCAACAAAAAATTCGCACTAAGTAGAGATATACTTGTGCATCCATAACCCTTAAACCCAATTTCTTGCCATGAGAGTCCACCATACCTACCTATGGATTGAATAAGATCCTTCAAGTAAGTTGTCATCGGTGCACAAAGCAATAAAAATTGCTCCTAAACATGTATGACCTTTTATTGTAAGGGAAAATAAGCTTTGTACGATCTTGTGATGGCAAAGAAATAAAAGCGACGGACTGCATAATAAAGTTTGCTATCACAAGGGGCAATATAAAGTGACGTTCCTTTTCATTAAGAGATTGCACATCCAAAAATAAATACGCATGACAACCTCTGCTTCCCTCTGCGAAGGGCCTATCTTTTACTTTTATGTATTTCTATATTTACTTTTATGCAAGAGTCAATAATGTTCATCCCTATTCCAATCTAATAATTCTTTAGTTGGCAAGCATCATGTGGTGGGGAGAGATCCAGGCACATATATCCAGTTGGATATAGGTGGTCATGATTCATTATTGTTGACATTATCCCTGAGATAAATAAGTTGGGAGGCAGAACATTTAGCCCCTATCTTTCTATGTGTTTTATTGAAACCGCTTGTTCTAAAAATATGCCTTGAGTGTCAACAATCATGGAAGACTAAATGATAGTTGAGTATGTGGAATTTGCTAAATCAAAGCTCTTACATAGACCCTTCCTGAAAACAAGATGAATTGTAATTGTTTGATGACTGACAACATAGTTTGCTAGTTTTCAAGAAAGTTTATGGTATATACTTTAACATGTGAATAGCTTGTTACTTGATCATGAGAAGTTCTATGAGAAAAGAGTTGCTGTTTTATCATGCTAGAAAAAGTGATTGGAAGTAACATTGATCAAAATTATACACTATGCTAGCATTCACACTTCATAAATTATTTCTTTTATCATTTACCTACTCGAGGACGAGCAGGAATTAAGCTTGGGGATGCTGATACGTCTTCAACGTATCGATAATTTTTGAAGTATTCATGCCATGATTGCCTATGTTTACAATACTTTTATATGGTTTTGATGAACTTTATATGATTTATTTAGAACTAACCCGGACTGACGCAGTTTTCAGCAGAATTACCGTGGTGTTGTTTTTGTGCAGAAAATGAAAGTTCTCGAAATCGCCTGAAACTTTTTTTATAATTTTTTCTGGAGGAAATAAGCAATATTGGAGCAAAGAACCACTGGAGGGGAGCCACCTGTGGGCCACAAGCCAACAGGGTGCGCCCCCAGGCCGTGTCATGATGGCTTGTGGGGCCCACGTGGCTCCGTTGCGCGTGATTCCAACGCTGAAAAATCCTATAAATCCCAGAAACCCCAGAAATAAAGAGAGACTCTCCACCTCGCCACCGCGACTCTCTGTATCGACGAAAAACCAATCTAGAGAGAAAACAATAGTGAAAATAGGAGAGAAACAGAGAGAGAGATCCAATCTCGGAGGGGCTCTCGCCCCTCCGAGAGCCATGGCGGCCAAGGACCAGAGGGAGAACCTCTCCCTAGATGGGGAGAGGCCATGGAGGAGGAAGCCTAAGGGGGCAGACTCTCCCCCTCTCTCCCGGTGGCGTCGGAGTGCCACCGGGGGAGCCATCGCCGCGGTGATCGTCTTCATTAAGATCACCGTCTTCATCACTTTCCTCATCTCTTTTTAGCGGTACACTCTCCCGCACCCCGTTGTAATCCCCTACTTGAAGATGGTGTTTCATGCCACATATTATTAATCAATGGTGTGTTGCCATCCTATGATGTTTGAGTAGATCTATGTTGTCCTTTGGGTTGATTGATGATCTTGATTGGTTTGAGTGTATGTTTTATTTTGGTGTTGTCCTAAGGTGCCTTCCGTGAGGCGTGCACGTGAAGGATTCATGCTGGAGGGTGTTGCAATATGTTCATGATTCACTTATAGTGGGTGGCTAGAGTGACAGAAGCTTACAACTGAGTAAGGGGATTATTGCGTATGGGAGTAAAGGGGACTTGATGTTTAATGCTATGGTTGGGTTTACCTTAATGATTTCTAGTAGTTGCGAATGCTTGCTAGAGATCCAATCATAAGTTCATATGATCCAAGTACAGAAAGTATGTTAGCTCATGCCTCTCCCTCATATAAAATTGCAAGAATAATTACCGATTTTGTTATCAATTGCCTAGGATGATTTCGCACACCATACCATCATTATTCCACACTCGCTATTTGTAATATATTGTAATATATTCTAAATTTATTTAGGCAGCAACTATTTTCATATTTTAGTTCTCCATTATCATGCAAAGCTATTGAAAGGACGTGGATGTCGCCTAGAGGGGGGGGGGGGTGAATAGGCGCTTTAAAATAATTACGGTTTAGGCTTGAACAAATGCGGAATAAAACTAACGTTTAATATGTCAAGCACAAAACCTAAAACAACTAGGCTCGCCTATGTGCACCAACAAATTATGCTAAGCAAGATAAACAACTAAGTGATAGCAAGATATATAACAAGAAACAATATGGCTATCACAAAGTAAAGTGCACAAGTAAATGGCTCGGGTAAGAGATAACCGAGGATGGTGGAGACGATGATGTATCCCGAAGTTCACACCCTTGCGGATGCTAATCTCCGTTCGGAGCGGTGTGGAGGCACAATGCTCCCCAAGAAGCCACTAGGGCCACCGTAATCTCCTCACGCCCTCGCACAATGCAAGATGCCGTGATTCCACTAAGGGACCCTTGAGGGCAGTCACCGAACCCGTACAAATGGCAACCCTTGGGGGCGGTCACCGGTACCCGTACACTTTGGCAACCCTTGGGGGCGGTCACCGGTACCCGTACAAATTGCTCGGGGCAATCTCCACAACCTAATTGGAGACCCCGACGCTTTCCCGGAGCTTTACACCACAATGATTGAGCTCCGAGGCACCACCAACCGTCTAGGGCGCCAAGGCACCCAAGAGGAACAAGCTCTAGGGTGCTCAAACACCCAAGAGTAATAAGCTTCTCAAACTTCACTTCCACGTATCACCATGGAGAACTCAAACCTATGCACCAAATGCAATGGCAAGGGCACACGGAGTGCCCAAGTCCTTCTCTCCCAAATCCCACCACAACAACTAATGCTATGGAGGAAATGAGAGGAAGAACGAAGAAGAACACGAAGAACTCCAAACTCTAGATCCAAGGGGTTCCCCTCACATAGAGGAGAAAGTGATTGGTGGAAATGTGGATCTAGATCTCCTCTCTCTTTTCCCTCAAGAACTAGCAAGAATCATTAGAGGGATTGAGAGTTAGCAAGCTCGAAGAAGGTCACCAATGGGGGAAAACACGAGCTCAAGAGTTTTTGGGATCAATGGGGAAGAAGACCCCCTTTTATAGGGCCCCTCAAATCCAACCGTTATGTGCACAGGTCGTGCACAAGCGGTACTACCACTCGGCTGAGCAGTACTACCGCTTAGCACGGTAGTTCCAAGGAAAGCATGCAAAACGGCAGAAAACTCGAGGCGGTAGTTCCGCCGGAGCGGTACTACCGCCCTACCCAGCGGTACTTCCGCTGGGATGCAGTAAGACGCCAGACCCCAGAAATAAGCGGTAGTAGCAGCGGTACTAGAGAGTGGTAGTACCGCGCGGGCGGTACTACCGCCCACTACTACCGTCCAGAAAACCACCCTGACCAGAGAACAAAATATAAGCGGAAGTAACAGCGGTAGTATATAGCGGAAGTACCGCCCAAGCGGTACTACCGTGGTATCGAGCGGTACTACCGCATGTTCAGAGAAAAACAGCTCTGGCACTAAAACTGCCATAACTTTCGCATACGAGCTCGGAATTGAGCAAACTCAAGCTTGTTGGATAGCACACGACAAGTACTATCCAAACAGCGATGAACCGGTAGTATGAAAATGCCAATGGTATAGAGATGTGAAACCTCTATGAATGACGAACCGGCAAAAACTCCAGCATCGAAAACATCATAGAAGATGCATATGGACTCCGTTTTCGATGAACTTAAGCTTGTCATGAAGCTGACCATAAGCTCAATAACCCACAAAGAGAAAAGCCAACCAAGAACCAAGAAAGATGATGATGCCAAGAATGCAATGGTTTGAGCTCTCAACGAATGATAAGATCAAGCTACTCACTTGAGAGCCCCCCTTGATAGTACGGCTATCGATCCTATAACCCGGTCTCCCAACTACCACCATGAGACCGGTAAAATAGAAAACCCTATCAAGGTCAAACCTTTGCCTTGCGCATAGTCCACTTGAGCTAGATGATGATGATGATGATCTTGTCCTCTTCAAGATGGACCACCTTTCTTGATTGCGTTGGCTCGATGAAGACTAGTTGATTGCTCCCCCATACTCCACTATGGGTGAGCCACTCTTTGG
The DNA here is from genome assembly GCA_039707655.1 of Elymus sibiricus. Taxonomy (NCBI): domain Eukaryota; kingdom Viridiplantae; phylum Streptophyta; class Magnoliopsida; order Poales; family Poaceae; genus Elymus; species Elymus sibiricus. The sequence continues at coordinate 217,695,702 of CM077671.1, read as the reverse complement.
CACATCTTCACAAGTCCATTGTCACCACAATGGACGGCAAGCTTCAAGCATGATCTCTCCGTGATGCTTCACTTGAACTTGCACACCGCAACCTTGATGACGATCACCACTTGATGTCATCTTCCATGGGTTATATGGGATCTTCCTATTGATGCACGCCCATGTAAACATAACTAACCCCACAAGGAACACTCACAAGGAATATGGGTTAGTACACAAAGCGTAATGGACAATACTTATCATACCATGTGATCACTTGATCCCACTTGGTACATCTTCTACGCTTTGTGTGTTGATCAACTTGAATCATTCTTTGCCTTAGTCTTGATCAACCTTGTGTCTTATCTTTTCTCTTCAACAATGATGATGTCTTGAAGGTAAACATGAATGTTCACACAATCTTCTTCTTCAAGACATGCTTGCAATAATCTCAACTCTCTCATGACCAATCTTTGGATAAAACCTTACATACCACCTTGGTCATGAGAGAGGATGATGTTTTGGTCCCGCAGTCGACGCCATATAAACTCCTTGAAACCAACACATGTACTTCAAGAAGTGTCTATGGACAAATCCTTCGAATATAACTCAAGGCAACCATTAGTCCATAGGGATTGTCAACAATTACCAAAACCACATATGGATAAATATGCTCTAACAGCTATCCTCTTTATACCCACAATGCACTTTTATTTCTCGTTACTAGATAGAAGCAAACGTTCGGTGTATGTAGTGTCGTATCGATGGCAGATAGGACTTGATAGAATATTGATATTACCTTTAGCTCCTCGTGGGTTCGACACTCCATACTTATCACTTCCATCTTTGGAAAGTGCTACGATGATTCCTTGCACTTGGGGATTATCAGCCACGTGGGTAACTTGAGTTTAGTGGTTCAACGTAGGGATATTTTGATTATCTTGAGATTGATATATGTTGTGGGGAGGGAATCCATAGGAACATGTAACGAAAGATATGGTGTGACTGAGATTGTGTATGTACAACTACGTGAATTGATTTGGTTGTTTTATTAAAAGGGATTTCTTTCTATTGGCAATTAATTTGATTTCTGTTGATCCCTTTACAATGGATTTATTTTCCCCGAAACGAGGAGGTGGGTTTTGTTTGGAAAAAGTTAATGGGGTTATCACGGGGTTTAAAAAATGATGGGAGGGGGCATGTATCGATGGGTTGGTGGAAGCAAAACCAATAAACTCCTTTTAAATAGTAGAGTGATGTTTGAACAAATTAAACCTAATAAGAGCGAGATGTTGGGCGCTCTCGCATGTATGGCACGTCGGATGGAGTGAGCGCGTGGGTTGGGTAGAACATGCTTCTCCTACTCGTTTTCTTTGGTAGATGTGTTGCACGTTCATTGGGGAAAGATGGAAACAGATGGAAAACTAGTGCGCTTTCTCCACCTCTAGGGTTTCCAACCTGTAGCACCATCACCGCCCCTATGCATCTTCGGCCCAAGCAAGGAGCAACTTTGCTTTAGCCTCACGGTGCCACACCTCACCGACCAGAGCAGGGGTGGCGCGCCTCATCCGAGCATGAAGAAATATGACGACGGTTGGATCTGGCCAAGTGGATAGCGAGGATGATGTTTTGGCCCCGCAGTCGACGCCAACCAGCCCCTATTGTCGAATGTCATCCTGTTCTTTCTTCCCTGGCTCTGATCCTGTCATGCCCACCACGAGTAGTAGCAAGAAGTCAAGCCCCATACAGGTGTACTACGCTTCCGTTGCTTGTTCCCGTCAAGCCCTGGGGAGGTCCGTCAATGTGGTGACTCGACCTTCACCTCCTCATCCTCAGGCAGGGAAGATTAATTAAAAGGTAGAATGACCTACAATGGCACAATCTATCCCTTCCGTGGTTGTTTGATCCATTTTCTTGCGTCATTGCTAATTCGGGTTGAGTTTATATGAGCAGTAATGCTAGCAAGGCAAGGGTATGTGAAATATTTTGGGGAAGCCATGAATCACCCAGGTGGTTGGATTTTCCATAAATAGGTTGATCCATGCCTATGCGGCATTCCAGATTACTTTGATGTTATTGGCAAGCCAATGGACTTGGGCATTGTCAAGAAGAACCTCATAAATAAGAGTGATTTAAGAACTGGTAAGTTTTAACAGATGTGAGACTAACGTCTTCAAATGCAATGAAGTGTAATCCTCTCAGAAATCAGGTTCATACAACAACTGAATACCTAAATATAATGTTTGATTGAGAATAGACAACATGTAAAAGAAAATGGAGAGAAATTTTGAAGCCATTGCGGTTGCTGATGAATGTAATTAAGGCTCGTGTGGTTGTCAATTCAAAGCCAATGGTTTTTTAGACGGATGGTATCATACTTGAATTCAGTTGCAAAGAACGCATTGACAAATGTAATATCCTCCAAAGTAAGACAACCTGATACCGTCAATCACTTGATTATATGGAATTTTGTATTGCTAACAGCAATATGATTTTAATGTACCGCTATATGTTGTAATCACATGTTAAAAAAAATAAGTTTTGTGTATGTGGCTCGCGGCAAACCATTTTCAAAGGTGTGAAAGGTGTAACTTCTTTTCATTATGTGCCACAAAGTATTTCGGACTATACTCTTTTTCATGATTATTGGTACTTTTTTATTTTAATTGAGAGACACCTTTGTATGCAACTGGTAGCAGAGAGGGCTCTTTAAATCATTCTATACCTTGCACCAAGGTTTCGATGATGAGTTATCTTATTTAGCTTTATTATTGGTGAAGCAAATTTCCAGATGAGCCTCTTAAGCCTTGTATCCTATCTTTAGGAGGGTGCTAACTCAACTAAGGTGCAGTCGGGTGAGTAGAAGTTTGAGCCAAATGATATGTTGATGAATTCCACGTAATTGCATCCCATCTCATATGTTTTGTTAAAAAAATTATTTGCTATCTTAGGAAATGAATCATGATCTCATAGAGATACTTCAACTTCGGCTCTTGCTTCTTACGGACAAGGTACTATAAATTGAAGTGAAGAATTGGAGCTTGAATACTTTGTCCTTCATAGTTTTTTTCTTTTGTATTGGGCCATTGTGAACACCATACTGTTAAAGGGGGTCTAGGTGATACATAGGCGTATTTTCTAAGTAATGCTCAACCTACCTATTTCTTTGAGTGAAGAATTTGGAAATCTCTTGCTATGTAGTTGAGTTCTTCAGCGATAGAGATGATGTTCTTTTGGCCGTTGATGAAATTGGTTTGACCGAGGAGTTAGGAAATTGCGAGTGCGATTCTCCTACCTTGAGGAAATTGAGAGTTCAAATATTCCGACTGTTGTTGTCCAAGTGTCAGTTGTCGAGTGGATCATTATCCTAATAACAGTCATGTATGAAGGGCCTATTGGTCAATTCATGTCGGGTTGCCCCGAGGCTATAAATAGTGCCCCCCCATCACCATTTATTGGTTGGCTGCTCCAAGTGATTGCATGATAAGTGTCATCTAGAGCAACCCATCCTTTGAAAAATATAATAGAATTATAAGTGAGGAGAAACCCAAACACACAAAGGCAAATTGATTGAGCATCACTGAAAAATGTGTCTTGTGTGATCCGAGGCTTGTTACCTTTGAGAATTGTGATCTTCTAGACGGTTAGGCATCACATTCTGTGCATCCAAGAACAAATTGTGGAGTTCCATAGAGCGAGTCTGTGTAGGTTTTGGAAGTATACCTTGAAGACTTACCGCAAGTGACTTAGTGAGTTCTAAGTGATCTTAGCTCAAGGAGAATACAATGAATATTAAGTGTCTTCCAAGTTAAATCTTTGGCTTCTCCAACTAGGCTGTAACACCCCAATTTTCTATTAATCAAATTGCGACAAATCATGTTTTTGGACTCTCTATATCCATATTTATTTGGTTCAACTAATCAAATATCTGATGCCGCAGATTCTTTGGGCTCATTGAGATGGTTGAAATGGACTACTCATGTGGCCAGATCGGAGTTCAGATGATCTTACACGGTTTGTTTGATTGGATGGTGAGGATTCTTTTTCGTATTTCAGAGTTATGTTATGTAAGAGGGAAAAAGAGGGCTGAATATCCCCCTGACTTATCTCTTCCTCCACCGTGATGTTCTTCATGCTCATCGACAAAGCAACCACTTTCTCTTTTCCTCACAAGGGCTCTCTCATCCCCCTCCACATGGCGCCTCCTTCCCTCCACCTCCCCTTCCTCTCCACTCCTCCCCAGATCCATCCTTGCTGCACCACACCCTTCACCACCTACATGGAATGCCTTTGATCTAGGGCTTTGCGGAAGAAGAAAAGGAGACAAGAAGAGGAGGATAACAAGAAAGCTTCCCCGACTTTCCCCTCCACCAAATCTTTCTGATTTGATCATAAAGGTGAGGTTCCCCATCATCTATGAGCTCTTACCCTTTGTTAGTGACAATTCATGGAGAATAGGGCTAGGATTACGAGCCCTAGGTGAGGGAAATAGGGGGAAATCATTGTTGCCACTGTACATCTGAAAATTAGCAATTTTGAGTTCCTAGATGGCAAAATCAGAGGAGGAGCATGCAGTACGTTTTGTAGGTGTTGTTCCCATGATCGTTTGTAGCAGTCATTCTCTCAATTCGGTTCCGCTATTTAGCCGTGGCAATAAAAACAAGTTGCTGCATTGTTGGTGCAAATCGGTATTTTCATAGTTTTTGTCCATATCTATTCATGAGCTTTGAGGATTGATAAATTGGTGTTATACAATGGTATAAATACCTAGTACCTTGTAGTTCATATATCAATTTTATTTACTTAATTCCCATGAGAATAGGTCTTGTTATGAACTTCCAAAGGTGGCTATCGATTATTTTCTGAATCTGAGTACATCAGAGTAGTATTTGCTGGTTTTGACATCCATAAGTTTGTATTCTGAGTTTGAATAGTTGTAGTTATTTGTAGATTAGTTACTTATGAATCCATGACTATCTTGTTTGCTTGTTTTTGATCCTCCTAGCTTAAGATAAGATTTTTTTTGTGAAAGGGTAGACAAGGGTTGCTCCCCCGGGAATGCGATTAGGAACGTTTTTGGGTATTGCTATTCAAAGCTTATTTTGGTGCAATCTTTAAAACTTGTATGTATGTTCTACAACAGGTTGCAACATCGATCCAACGGAGGTAGACTGGCACCACCTCCCTCGCAATAGTTGAGGCGAGTACACCGGCCAACAGTAGCTAGATGGCTCTCTTATATTATGTTCATGTTCACATAATTCATTTACATTCATGCAATTGTAAACATACAATTCTCTAGTGTACATACCACTAGTATGTGATAGGGATTGGTTTTTCTTGGTTCTTCTTGATCAAAAGTCCATCATGAGTGAATCTTCCGAGTTCAAGGAGTGATCCTCGTTTCGCGAGCGTTTGGTGCTTCGGGTCCGTCCTCATGTTATGGTCCTGTGACTTGGTGAGGGTTGAGAAGGAGTGAGGTGAGACATCACCCCTCCTCAGCTTAGCGGCAAAAGCTAAGAGCCGAGTCCTTAGTCTTATTTGGTTGCATTATTTCTTTTTGCATTCTCGTGACATTCCAAGTATTGAGGTTTGAGAATAGCATTCACCTATTCAACCATGGTTCATCTCCATGATCTTACTTGCTATATTTTACATGCTCTGTTGCGTACTTGCTGAGTCATTGGACTCACCTCTCGTGGGCTTTGTTTCATGTACATCACCGTGAGACTTTGCAAGTAGTAGAAAGGGCCTAGCTCCCATGGGTGTTCACTCACAAATTACAAACCCCTTCCATTCACCTAGCTTGATCATGATATCTCCCATACTTTGGTTCATGATTCTGGATAGCTAGGATCTACTCGTTGCGAATAAACTCTGCCTTTGTTTCTTTGTTAGAAACATGCCCCAGAGGCAATAATATTCTATTATTATTTTTCCATATTCATAATTAATAGTTTACATTCTAAGCTATAACTGCTATGATCTTGGAATATGTGATTCAGTGGAAAACTCATATGCACGTGTCACGTGTGGAATGATAAACAGTAAAATAAGATTCCAAGTCTCGCCTCTAAGACTAGCTCAAGTGTTGTTGGTGCTCACGTTTTCTGGATCTTAGGATATTGTTAAGTTTAACGATGATCCTAAAACAACACTGAGAGTGTGACGTTAAAAGAAGGATCATATTGAATCGACCCAAACTTGTTTGTTATACTTTGAGATAATATCGTCTGAAATCAATTGTTATAACATGGAGTGTTAACATGTGTTTTATGTTCCTTAGACCATGAGAGCATCGTAGTCACTTCTTACCATACGATGAACTTTGGGGTTTCTCAACCGTCATATGTAACTAGGTGATCATAATGAAAACTTACAGTTTCATCGGAAAGTTTGACAAGGGACTAGATAGCTCGAGAGTGGGATTTTCTCCTCCGACGATGGAGAGATATTCACGGGGATGACGACATTCGTCATAGTTTGGCCAGACACAATTGACAATGTCACGGGGATGCCAGAACACACCAACGAGAAAGAAGAACACAATATGCAACGAGAATAATGGTATAATGAGCTTGGAAATGGCTTGAGAGGATATCGATGATTCTCGGGTCTTGAAAGTATCGCGAAGCAAACGGAATGTCACATGGTAACCAATGGTGTACTATCATTCGTGTACTAATAGGGATCGATATAGACGTCCACGGTTCCGCTATCGGTCATTGAACAAAGGAGTTTCGTTCATGTCTATGAGTTACCGAACCTACGGGGTCACAAGATTAAGGTAATCACGATCTGCTGAGTGTTAGTAGGACGAGCGTATCAAGAATTTATTTATGGAATTATTTCATTAATATTCAGAATAGTTTCGAGAGGACCCGGAAGCGTTCACTAGTGCATAAATGGCTAGCCACAACTCTTGTTTGTGGCACACCATTTCCCTCCAACGCCAGCACTAATATTTTCGAATAGTGCTGGCGCTGGCTAAATTTGCATGTTATTTCTAGACACATAGTGGTGGCGTTCAAATTCTGCCGAACGTCACTTGTATGAGGACCCCAGTGCTCTCGCCTTTCACCTATTATTGTTGGCATGGCTAAAGTTCCTACTCCATAGGTATTTTCTTAGTACTGGCGTTGCACATTAGGCCCGGTGTTGCGCATTCAGGCCCATTAGGACCACGCCGGCACTAGTCGGTTTTAACAGGTAAAACCTTATCCTTTCGTCCTCAGTCTCTCGATCCCCAACTCCACCCGTCCTCCTCTCGATCCCCGCCGCCTCGCCGTCGCCGCCGCCCGACGCTGCCCATCTCTGCCCCGCCTGACGCCGCCTCGCCCGACCCGGCCCGTCTTCGTCGGAGGAGGAGCGTGAGGCCGCCCCGCCCGACGCCGACCCGCCCCGCCTGACTCAAGCACATGTAATTCAATTATGTTATACTCACTCCGTTTCTAAATATAAGTCATGATAGATAATTTTGTTCCTTATGTAATGTTTCTAGAGATCTCAATATGGAGTACAACGGATGCATATAGACATATTTTAGAGTGTACATTCACTAATTTTGTTCCTTATGTAGTCAATATTGAAATGTAGATGAATTCGCCATGATAGATAAATTATCATGATAGAATAGCTGTAGGGCAACTCCTGTTAAACTAGTTGTAGTATAACATGTAGATTAATTCGCCATGATAGATAAATGTTATGATAGATAAATTGTCATGATAGACTAGCTATAGTACAACTCTTTTCAAACTAGCTGCAGTATAACATGTAGATAAATTGTCATAATAGATAAAAGAGCACACTGTATTTCATAATGATTCGTAATTTTACGGTGCTTAATTATGTTCTAGTTCTTTTTAAATTCTGCATGTTATTTTTAAATTCTTCATTCTATAAGATGGTGAGCTTTCATTACAGCACATATGGACAATTCATCAACCAACAACGAATCGGTGGGCGACATGCAAAAGTGGAATCAGTGGCGATTAGAGTCTTTAGACTGGCGCATCAAAAAAGTCGAAGAAGGCAATGCCTTACTGAAGAATGAAAGGGATAGTCCGCTCGCAGAGGGTGCTAATGCCCAAACTAATTCAAACAAACTGAGGGATCTGAGGGATGAGTTGACGGAGAAGAGGGACAACTTGAAGATGGAGAAAAAATACAGGCTAGAGAAGTATAACCTACAGACAGACATTGATCACTTCAAAAAAGACGGAGAGAACAATCGGAAAAAGCTTCGCCAGCTGGACTTAATCCTTGATGATGTTGAGTAGTTCTAAACTGTGAAGTTTATGAGTATGTTTAGTTGTTCAGTACTAATTAAGTTTTAAAATCTGAAGTTGATGAGTATGTTTAGTTCATTAGTACTAAGTTTTAAACTCTTATTAAGTCTATGCGTATGTTTAATTGATCTGTACCTTTTGTGAAGTTTAAGCTCTTAGTTTCTGAAGGAGTTTTTTTTATTATCCAAAAAACAAATTGCTAGCGTTGCACAAAAAACGCACGACAATGGTAGTGTAGATGTATAGCTGGCGTTGGCCAATTTGGACGCCAGCATCATGTAATATACTGCTGGCGTAGGATCCAATGCCACCACTATTTTTTAACTGTGGCGCCATATTGGTGGCGTCGGGTGTCTATGCCAGCAATGCCATTATCGCCACGCCATAGCTAGGCTTTTCTGCACTAGTGGTTCCGGGGTCACCGGAAGGGTTTGAGAGAGTATCAGGTAATACCGGCTATTACCGATAAATAATATATATGTGGAAAATGTTTCTGAGGATGTTAAATTATATAGAAAATGATGTGAAAGTATTGAGAACAATTTTATATTTAATTTAATATCAACGGGCCTTAAAAGGCTAAGAGGTGGAAGGCAACTTGGGCCACAAGGGCTGAAGTGGGAGGCGCATCCCTTCCCTAAGGAAGGAGGATGAGTTGCGGTGGGGGATGAGTCCAACTCCTCCTCCCTTGGCCGACAAAGGAGGGAGCACTTTCCCTCCTTGGTTGATGCCCTCCCTCTCCCTCTACCATATATATACTTGAGGTATTGGCCCTATTGTCGGTGTCAAAACCAGCAGACCTCGGGTAGGGGTGCCCGAGCTGTGAGATCGGATCGATGGGTAACAAGAGACAGGCAACACGAAGCTTTTACTCAGGTTCGGGCCCTCTTTAAGGAGGTAAAACCCTACATCCTGCTCCTGCTGATATTATGGGTGTATCAAAATACAGAGTTGATCTACCTCGAGATTGTAAGTTTATTCTAACCCTAAGGCTAGGTGGTTGTAATTGTGATCCTATAGACTAGCCTAGCCTCGGCTTATATAATGTACCGGAGGCCTAGGATAACACGTGTCATAGTCGGCTACGTCGGTGGAGAGGAGTCCTTCTCTTGATCCCCAAGTCCTATGGAATCCTCCTCGTATATGTCATCAGCTACCCGAAGTGGCCCATTAGTGAACCACCATGGGGGTCCTCAGTCAGATCCACCTAGTCGGGAGACTATGTAGTGAGTACCACCTAGTCGAGGACACCATCAGTAACCCCCTGAACTTGTCTTCAAGTCGGTGAAGCTCCTCGGTTCTTCCAAATTGTTCTCTGATACGTCTCCATTGTATCTACTTTTCCTAACGCTTTTGCTCTTGTTTTGGACTCTAATTTGCATGATTTGAATGAAACTAACCCGGTCTGACGCTGTTTTCAGCAGAACCACCATGGTGTTGATTTTGTGCATAAATAAAAGTTCTCGGAATCGGACGAAACTTTTTGGAGAATTATTTTACAATAAATAAAAAATACTGGAGCCAAGAACCACCGGAGAGGGGGCCCTGGGTGCCCACAAGACACCAGGGCGCGCCATGGTGGGTTATGGGGCCCTCGGGGCTCCGCTGACCCTAATTCCAGCACTATAAATTCCTATTTTCGGAGAAAAAAATAGGAGAGGAAGTTTTATCTCGTTTCACGAGACGGAGCCGCCGCCACCTCCTGTTCTTCATCGGGAGGCCAGATCTGGAGTCCGTTTGGGGCTCCGGAGAGGGGAATCTTCGGTCTTCTTCATCACCAACCCTCCGTCATCGCCAATTCCATGATGCTCCCCACCGGGAGTGAGTAATTCCTTTGTTGGCTCGCTGGTCGGTGAAGAGTTGGATGAGATTCATCATGTAATCGAGTTAGTTTTGTTAGGGCTTGATCCCTAGTATCCACTATGTTCTGAGATTGATGTGCTATGACTTTGCCATGCTTAATGCTTGTCACTAGGGCCCGAGTGCCATGATTTCAGATCTGAACCGTTTATGTTATCACCATTATATCTATGTTCTTGATCCGATCTTGCTAGTCATATGCACCTGCTATGTGTTATGATCCGTAAACCCTAGAGTGACAATAGTCGGGATACTTTTCGGTGATGACCGTAGTTTGAGGAGTTCATGTATTCACTATGTGTTAATGCTTTGTTTCAGTTCTCTATTAAAAGGAGGCCTTAATATCCCTTAGTTTCCTTATGGACCCCGCTGCCACGGGAGTGTAGGACAAAAGATGTCATGCAAGTTCTTTTCCATAAGCATGTATGACTATTTACGGAATACATGCCTACATTATATTTATGAACTGGAGCTACTTCTGTGTCGCCCTAGGTTATAACTATTATATGATGAATATCATCCAACGAATTCACCGATCCAATGCCTACGAGTTTTCCACATATTGTTCTTGCTAAGTTACTATTGCTACTGTTACTGTTACACTTGCTACAAAACCATTGCTATCACTGTTACCGTTACTGTTACTACTGCTATCAAAGCTATCATATTACTGTGCTACTGATCACTCTACTGCAGATATTTAATCTCCAGGTGTGGTTGAATTGACAACTCAACTGCTAATACTTGCAAATATTCTTTGGCTCCCGTTGTGTCGAATCTATAAATTTGGGTTGAATACTCTACCCTCAAAAACTATTGCGATCCCCTATACTTGTCGGTTATCAAGACCTTTTTCTTGCGCCGTTGCTGGGAAGCATAGCTATATTTGTTGAGTCACTTGGGATTTATACCAATTGATCACTATGAAGAATCTGGAGGATACAAGAACCATGTTTTTCCCTCTAAGACGACGGGAGGTAAGGAATTGCCATCTAGCTCTGTACTTGAATCAGCTTCGGTTATGAGTAAACTTGCAACACCACCACATGCTATTAATCCAGATATGTCGCAAGTTATTGATGATGCTACTTCTGCTATGAATGATGCTTATGATGATGCTAGTACCATGTGATACGTCTCCAACGTATCTATAATTTTTGCTTGTTCCATGCTGTTATATTATCATTCTTGGATGTTTTACAATCATTTTATTACAACTTTATATCATTTTTTGGGACTAACCTATTGACATAGTGCCAAAGTGCCAGTTGCTGTTTTTGCTTGTTTTTTACTTCGCAGAAAATCAGTACCAGACGGAGATAAAACGCTGCGGGGATTTTTGTGGATTTTTTACGGACCAGAAGAAACCAGATGGGCCAAAGAACACCAGAAGAGGGGGCCCAGGGTGGCCAGCCCCCACCAGGGCATGCCAGAGGCCCTCTGGCCCGGCCTGGTGGGTGCTGGGCACCTCGGGCACCCCCTCAACCGACTATCATGCCTATAAATTCCCTGGAAATCCAAAAACCCTAGTAGAGTCGCCGAAACACAATTCCATCCGCCGCAAGTTCCAGAACCGCGAGATCCAATCTAAACACCATCACGGAAGGGTTCATCTTCTTCATAGGTGCCTCTCCAATGATGCGTGAGTAGTCCACCATAGACCTATGGGTCCGTAGGCAGTAGCTAGATGGCTTCTTCTCTCTCTCTTATGATTCTCAATACAATGGTCTCTTGGAGATCTATTTGATGTAAACTTTTGCGGTGTGTTTGTTGGGATCCGATGAATTTTGAGTTCATGATCAGTTTCTATCCATGAATATTATTTGAGTCTTCTTTGATCTCTTATATGCATGATTACTTATAGCCTCGTATTTCTTCTTTGAATCTTTGGTTTAGTTAGAACAACTAGATCGATTTTTCTTGCCATGGGAAGAGGTGCTTTGTGATGGGTTCGATCTTGCGGTGTTCTTTCCCAGTGACAGAAGGGGCAGCAAGACACGCATGTATCGTTGCTATTAAGGATACAAGATGGGGTCTATTCCTACATGAATAGATCTTGTCTACATCATGTCATCGTTCTTATTGCATTACTCCGTTTTTCCATGAACTTAATACACTAGATGCATGCTGGATAGCGGTCGATGTGTGGAGTAATAGAGGTAGATGCAGGCAGGAGTCGGTCTATCTATCTTGGACGTGATGCCTATATAATGATCATCACCTTGGATATCGTCATGACTATTTGATTTTCTATCAATTGCCCAACAGTAATTTGTTCACCCACCGTGCGCTATACTCATGAGAGAAGCCACTAGTGAACCCTACGGCCCCCGGGTCTACTTTTCCATCATATTGCTTTCCGATCTACATTTTTTGCAATCTTTGTTTTCAGATCTACAAAACCAAAAACCCAAAAATATATTGCTGCTTATTTGCTCTTTTTATTTGTGCTCTGGAGAGATCCATCTCTCCTATCTATCACTACCTAATCTATCTTATTACCATAGAGAGATTAACAACCTCTCCTTCGCGTCGGGTTGCAAGTATTTGTTGTTTGTGTGCAGGTGCTGCTTATTGGGTGGTGGTGATCCTCCTACTGGTTCGATAACCTTGGTTTCATAACTGAGGGAAATACTTACCGTCGCTGTGCTGCATCATCCCTTCCTCTTTGGGGAAATACCGACGCAGCCCAAGCCACGTCAAAGGAATTTCTGGCGCCGTTGCCGGGGAGGAAGCGGTCTCTTCTACATGCCTATAGTAGGCGCCGAGGGGACTCCACCATCATCTACCAGGTTCCTAATCACAAATCTCATCTCCTTGCAATTACATTATTTGCCATTTGCCTCTCGTTTTCCTCTCCCCCACTTCACCAATTTGCCGTTTTATTCGCCCTCTTTTTCGTTTGCCCTTTTTCTCGCCGGATCTCTTTTTGTTTGCTTGTTTGCTATCTTTGCTTGTGTTGCCATGTGCCTTCTATTTGCTTGCATCTTCGCTTGCTAAAAATCTATTGATATGGATCCTCATCCACTTGCTAATCTTTTCAAAAGACCAAATTATGATGAACCAATTGCTAGTGAGTTGAGTGAACTTGATTATCTCTATGATGTTTTGATTGATAATCATGAATCTGAAAATTTTGATGAAGTGTTGAAAGAAGAAATTTATAAGGTGAGTCATGATAGCTCCTTGATTGAAAAGCATGATTGCAATGATGTTACTATAAATTCTATTAACGTCAATTATGCTAATGATATGCAAAACCACAAGCTTGGGGATGCTATGTTTGATGAAGATGATATTTTTAGTTCCCCAATTTATTATGACGATTGCATGCCTCCTATTCATGATGATGGTGATGACATGTATGCTATAATGATTAATGATAACCATGAAACCTATCATCATGGTTTTAATTTGCAATGTGGTTATGTCAATCAAGTGTCTCATGATAGTTAGTTTGTTGAGTTTGCTCCCACTACCATGAATGAAAAGGAATTTGCTTATGTGGGGAGTAATGAAAATTTTATGCTTGTGCATCATGAAAAGAATGATTTATGTGATAGTTATATTGTTGAATTCCTTCATGATTCTACTGAAATTTATTATGAGGGAGGAACTTATGCTTGTAGGAATTGCAATAATATCAAGTTTCCTCTCTATGTGTTCAAAGTTTTGAAATTATGCTTGTTTTGCCTTCCTATGCTAGTTGATTCTTGTTCCCATAAATTGTTTTCTCGCAAAATCCCTATGCATAGGAAGTGGGTTAGACTTAAATGTTCTTGTCATGATATTCATGATGCTCTCTTGCATATTTCAATTACTACTTTTTATGTCAACATCATTGAAATCATCATGCCTAGCTAGGGGCGTAAAACGATAGCGCTTTTTGGGAGGCAACCCAATGAATAAATAATTTTTTTCTTTTTTCCTTTCTGTTTTTGAGTGTTGACACATTTATGCCTCTGTTATGATTGTGTTTTTATGGTTTATTTAGTGTTTGTGCCAAGTAGAACCGTTAGGATGATTCATAGGATGAGTAGAAGTGATGCTGAATCTGAAACAGAAACTTTGCGTCCAGTATATGAATTTTCATTTTTTGCCGGAACGTGATCTTGAGCTGAAATTTTAACACAGTGTTTCTATACAAATTCCTTACGTTTTCCTAATTTTTCAGAAGTTTTAGAGTTACAGAAGTATGGGTATAGTACAGATTACTATAGACTGTTCTGTTTGACACAGATTCTGTTTTTGTTGCATCGTGTGCTTGTTTTGATGAATCTATGGTTTGTATTGGAGGGTATAAGCCATGGTAAAGTTAAAATACAGTAGGTATAATGCAATTATAAAATTTGAATGGGTTTACAACAGCACCTAAAGTAGTGATTTGCTTTCTTATACTAACGGATCTCAAAAATATTTTGTTGAGTTTTGTGTGATTGAAGTTTTCAAGTTTTGGGTGAGATCACGATGGATGAAGGAATAAGGAGTAGCAAAAGCCTAAGCTTGGGAATGCTACCGCACCCCCAAGATATATCCAAAGAGTAACAAGCAACTAAGCTTGGGGATGCCCCCGAGTGGCATCCCCTCTTTCTTCTAACGACCATCGGTATTTTACTTGGAGCTATATTTTTATTCGTCACATATCATGTGTTTTGCTTGGAGCGTCTTGTATCTTTGCTTGCTTTGTTTGTTAGTTTTTCCTTTGTATCCTTGCTGTACACACCTATTTGAGAAAGCCACAATCATGCTATGATTTGTTAGAATTGCTCTTTGTGCTTCACTTAAACTTTTTGAGCTATAGAATTGCTCTAGTGCTTCACTTATATCTTTTTGAGCACGGTGTGCTTGGAAACTTTTGTAGAAATACTCTCATGCTTCACTTAGATTAATTTGAGAGTTAGTAAATTTTGAAGAAATCCTCTCATGCTTCAGTTATACCTTTTTTAGAGATGAAATCTTTATGCTCATGTGCTTCACTTAAATTTGTTTGAGCTTGCCAAAAAGCAATGGCAATATATGAAACTAGTCCGAAAGTGATAGATATCCAAGGAGGATATAATAAAAACTTTCATGAAGATCATTGGACAAATTAAACTTGATTCCTTGTAATAGTTTTGAAACATGATGATAGTAATATGTGAGTCATGTTAGTGAGTAATTATGCTTAGTAGGAATATTGGTGTTAAGGTTTGTGATTCCCTATGCATGCACAAAAGTCAATTGTTATGCAATGAAGTTACATCCTACTTGTGGTGCATTATTCCGTGTTAGTTATGTTTAATGCTCACTTATGTGATTTTTCGTTTCTTTGTTTGGTTGCTTCCCAATCTATTTGCTAGCCTTCATTTGTACTAAGTAGAAATACTACTTGTGCATCCAAAATCCTTAAACCAACTTTTGCCTTATGAGTCCACCATACCTACCTATATGCGGTATTTCCATGCCGTTCCAAGCAAATTTGTATGTGACATCTCTAAATTTTCAAAATAAATTTTCTTTTTTGTGTGCCCGTACCGCTCATGAAACGGTGGGGAGTGTCCAATATTTTTCCATGCTAGATGTGTTATTCTCAAGATGAGTGTTTATTCACTTGTCATTGCACGAGAGTGCGGCGGTAATAGGGATGCCCATTCCCGAAATGAAAAAGAAAAACTATTTATTTTATGTTGTCAAATAATAAATTCCTTGGAAAGTGTTGGTATGGAAGGCAACCATGGATACGGCCCGCCATGGAAAGTGAAAGTTTGATGGAAAAAGGAATAAACTTTATTTTCTGTTTGGGAACCGCCTATGATATATCTAGCATGGAAAGTATTGTGAGCTACTTTCTCGTTTTCGTTGACAGGAAAAGCATGCCACCCAAAATATTTTTTCTCTCTCAATTTAAAACTTTGAGCTCTGGCACCTCTACAAATCCCTACTTCCCTCTGCGAAGGGCCTATCTATTTACTTTATGCAATTTTTATTTTTGCTTTGAAACTCCATCTTCTCTTATAAGCACCAACTAGGGGCACTATGATCGTACCTGAGCATTGGGCATAGCTAATATTTGAGTGTGTTTCATGAATGGATCAATGATTGAGCATGATGGGCTAGGGATAACTTTCTTTAGTGTTGATATTTTGAAAGACATGGTTGCTTGTTGACATGCTTGAGTATTGAAGTCATTATGTTAAAACTAGACTATTGCTTTGAATCATTTACAAGTCCAAATGTCCATGCTATACAAAGAAGAAAAGAATATGATGAACATGTTAGGCAACATTCCACATCAAAAATTCTGTTTTTATCATTTACCTACTCGAGGACGAGTAGGAATTAAGCTTGTGGATGCTGATACGTCTCCAACGTATCTATAATTTTTGCTTGTTCCATGCTGTTATATTATCATTCTTGGATGTTTTACAATCATTTTATTACAAGTTTATATCATTTTTTGGGACTAACCTATTGACATAGTGCCAAAGTGCCAGTTGCTGTTTTTGCTTGTTTTTTACTTCGCAGAAAATTAGTACCAGACGGAGATAAAACGCTACGGGGATTTTTGTGGATTTTTTACGGACCGGAAGAAACCAGATGGGCCAAAGAACACCAGAAGAGGCCCCCCCAGGGTGGCCAGCCCCAACCAGGGCGCGCCAGAGGCCCCCTGGTGCGGCCTGGTGGGTGCTGGGCACCTCGGGCACCCCCTCAACTGACTATCGTGCCTATAAATTCCCTGGAAATCCAAAAACCCTAGAAGAGTTGCCAAAACACAATTTCAGCCGCCACAAGTTCCAGAACTGCGAGATCCAATCTAAACACCATCATGGAGGGGTTCATCTTCTTCATAGGTGCCTTTCCGATGATGCGTGAGTATTCCACCATAGACCTCCGGGTCCGTAGATAGTAGCTAGATGGCTTCTTCTCTCTCTCTCTTATGATTCTCAATACAATGGTCTCTTGGAGATCTATTTGATGTAAACTTTTCCGGTGTGTTTGTTGGGATCCGATGAATTTTGAGTTCATGATCAGTTTCTATCCATGAATATTATTTGAGTCTTCTTTGATCTCTTATATGCATGATTACTTATAGCCTCGTATTTCTTCTTTGAATCGTTGGTTTAGTTAGGCCAACTAGATCGATTTTTCTTGCCATGGGAAGAGGTGCTTTGTGATGGGTTCGATCTTGCGGTGTTCTTTCCCAGTGACAGAAGGGGCAGCAAGACACGCATGTATCGTTGCTATTAAGGATACAAGATGGGGTCTATTCCTACATGAATAGATCTTGTCTACATCATGTCATCGTTCTTATTGCATTACTCCGTTTTTCCATGAACTTAATACACTAGATGCATGCTGGATAGCGGTCGATGTGTGGAGTAATAGAGGTAGATGCAGGCAGGAGTCGGTCTATCTATCTTGGACGTGATGCCTATATAATGATCATCACCTTGGATATCATCATGACTATTCGATTTTCTATCAATTGCCCAACAGTAATTTGTTCACCCACCGTGCGCTATACTCATGAGAGAAGCCACTAGTGAACCCTACGGCCCCCGGGTCTACTTTTCCATCATATTGCTTTCCGATCTACGTTTTTTGCAATCTTTGTTTTCAGATCTACAAAACCAAAAACCCAAAAATATATTGCTTCTTATTTGCTCTTTTTATTTGTGTTCTCGAGAGATCGATCTCTCCTTGCTATCACTACCTAATCTATCTTATTACCGTAGAGAGATTGACAACCTCTCCTTCGCGTCGGGTTGCAAGTATTTGTTGTTTGTGTGCAGGTGCTGCTTATTGGGTGGTGGTGATCCTCCTACTGGTTCGATAACCTTGGTTTCATAACTGAGGGAAATACTTACCGTCGCTGTGCTGCATCATCCCTTCCTCTTTGGGGAAATACCGACGCAGTCCAAGCCACGTCACCATGCCCGATGATTATGTGCCACTAGGTGAATTTCTTGATGAACAAATGGCTAGAGCTAAAGAGAATGAAATTATTGAAACTGATGAGATTACTAAAACTGATGAAATCCTTGGAACTGAGAATTATGAAACACCTATTAGTCCTAGCTCTCCTAGATTTGAATTGCCTAAGATACCTGAGGGTTATGTTATGGATGGAGAAGTAGCTAGAGAAATCCTTGCTTGTAAGGATAGAGATGATCTTAAGAAATTATTATGCAAGTATAAAGAAAAAACTTTGAATGCTAGAATGAAATGTGATCTTAAGTTTGCTACTTCACCTATCTTTGTTATCGATAAGGATTATGAATTCTCTGTTGACCCAGAGTTAATTACTTTGGTTGAATCTGATCGTTTCCATGGCTATGAAACTGAAACTGTAGGGGCACATCTTACTAAGTTGAATGATATAGCCACCCTTTTTGCTCATGATGAGAAGATTCGCTACTACTATATTCTCAAATTATTTCCGTTCTCATTAAAGGGTGATGCTAAGATATGGTACAATACTCTTACTCCTGGTTGTGTGCGTAGTCCCCAAGATACGATTTACTACTTCTCTGAAAAATATTTTCCTGCTCATAAGAAACAAGCTGCCTTACAGGAAATATTTAACTTTGTGCAAATTGAAGAAGAGAGTCTCCCACAAGCTTGGGGGATGCTTCTCGAATTGCTTAATGCTTTGCCTGATCACCCTCTTAAGAAAAATGAAATACTTGATATCTTCTGTAATGGACTAACTGATGCTTCTAGGGACTTCCTAGATAGTTGTGCTGGTTGTGTTTTCAGGGAACGAACTGTTGAACAAGCTGAGGAACTATTGAATAATATATTGAAGAATTATGATGATTGGATTCTCCCTGAACCACCACTTAAACCCACTCCGAAGAAGAGGGGTATCTTATTTCTCAGTCCTGAAGATATGCAGGAGGCAAAGAAATGCATGAAGGAAAAAGGTATTAAAGCTGAGGATGTTAAGAATTTACCACCTATTGAAGAAATACATGGCCTTGACACACCACCACCTCAACAGGTGGTAGAGGTAAATTCTTTATTAAAGTTCGATGAAGGTGATATTCCTTACAATAAACATCCTAGTCAATGCTTATATGAGTTTGACAACTACATTAGGAAACAAGATCACTTCAATGCAAATGTTCTGAAACAATTGAAATATAATTCTGATATGATTGCTCGCTTGAGTGACTTGTTATTTAGAATCAGTAACGATATTAGAGGTGTAGGAAAACATGCCTCTATGGTTCAAACCCAGTTAGAACAAGTTGCTAAATCTCAAAGAGAATTGCTTAATGAAATGAATAATAATATGAATGATCATGCTATTAGAGTAGTGGCTAGAGGAGGTAGAATGACCCAAGAACCTATTTATCCTGAAGGTCATCCTAAAACAATTGAACAAGACTCTCAAAGAATTAATGCTGATGCACCTAGTACTTCTAAAAAGAAGAAGAAAAAGAAAAATGATAGGACTTTGCATACCTCTACTGAACCTGAGATAGAAAAACCTCCTAAAGATAATGATGTCTCTATTTCTGATGCTGAAATTCAATCTGGTAATGAACATTCACCTAGTGATAATGAAAATTATAATGATGATGTTCATGAAGATACTCAACCGACAATGATAAAGAACCAGATAATGATGTTGAAATAGAGCCTGCTGTTGATCTTGATAACCCACAACCTAAAAATAAACGATATGATAAGAGAGACTTTGTGGCTAGAAAACATAGTAAAGAAAGAGAGCCATGGGTTTAGAAACCCATGCCTTTTCCACCTAAACCATCTAAGAAAAAGGATGATGAAGAATTTGAACGCTTTGCTGAAATGATTAGGCCAGTCTTTTTGTGTACCCGCTTAACTGATATTTTAAAGATGGCCCCTTATGCAAAATACATGAAAGACATCATCACTAATAAAATAAAGATACCTAAAGCTGAAATCTCCACCATGCTTGCTAATTATTCTTTTAAGGATGGTGTACCTAAAAAACTTGGAGATCCTGGAATACCAACTATACCTTGCTCCATTAATTTTGTATGTCAAAACTGCTTTGTGTGATTTGGGAGCTGGTGTTAGTGTTATGCCTTTATCTTTATGTAAGACTTGATTTGAATAAACTCACACCTACTGAAATATCATTACAAATGGCTGACAAATCAACTGCCATACCTATCGGTATTTGTGAGGATGTTCCCGTTGTTGTTGCAAATGTTACTATCTTAACAGACTTTGTTATTCTTGAGATGCCCGAGGACGACAACATGTCGATTATCCTTGGTAGACCCTTTTTGAATACTGCAAGGGTTGTTATTGATTGCAATAAAAGCAAAGTCACTTTCCATATCAATGGTAATGAGCATATGGTGCACTTTCCGAAGAAACAATTCCAAGTGAATGGTATAAATGTTATTGAAGAATCTCCGACACTCATTATTGGAAGTTTTCAACAACCTCTACCTACTACCAAAAAGAAATATGACATACTTATTGTTGGGGATATGCATATCCCCATTGAGGTAACTTAGTGTTTCACGAAAGTTATTCGGTTCCATGCTAATCGAAAGTGGTTGTTAATAAGACTTGATGAACCTTATTATTGGATCATTTTTGAGAGGTATGAAATTGATGAATCTAGTAGGCACAACCTTCTGCTCCCACCTTTGGTTTTCTATTCTTCTTAGTCATATGAAATAAAATGCCATGTTCATCCTGTTTTCTGATTTCTCCGTGCAATAAAAAAATGACCAAAAAATAAAAGTTCTCAAAATGTCCTGAAAATTTGACACGACTTTTTCTGAATATTTCTGAATTTCTGGTGCAAATATCTTAATGAGGGGGGTGCACCTGGTGTCCACAAGACACCAGGGCACGCCAGCAACCCCAAGCGCGCCCTGGTGGGTTGTGGTCCCCACGTGGGTACCCTCACTTATCCCTTTAGCCCATGTCATCTCGTACCTCCAAAAAAAATCACCATAGCTCTCACTCTCGTGTTCTTGCTCTCAAACCTGCGGATTTCGATCTCTTTGCTCGAAGCTCCGTTTCCGAAACTGTTTTGGGGGATTGCTACTTGGTATGTGACTCCTCCATTGCTCCAATTAGTTTTTGATTTAGTGGTTTATTTTAGAATAATTAGCTACTCTTGGTGCTACTGTAGATGGGCTTGCATGTTGAATTCTTAGAGTTCTAAGTAGTTTGAATGCTTAATATGGCCTCTAGGCATCCTTATAAGTAGTTGCAATCAATCTTACGAAGTTTTGTTGACAAAAAAATTGTAGACTAAAATTTTCAGAAATTTATTTATAGGAATAAGATGGATTTCTTTAGGAAGTTTTCCTCCAAGAAGAATGCCAAAGGAGTCATTGGGGAATCATCAGAAAATGACCTCAACACTCCGAGAAAGGCAGAGGTGCGGCCGTGCGAATGGCCGCAAAATGCCTTCATGGAGCAGGCCGGGTTCCATCAAGAGTTTGCCCAATTCGTTGCAAATGCTGGGCCGACCGACTTCCTCGCAGCTGAGTGTGACCAACACCACCTCCTTACAAATTCCTTTGTGAATTTTTTTCATTTTCTGAGTAGGAATAATCCTCCTGAAGTGCAGTTTGATTTGTATACTGAAACCTGTCGGATACCGCTCACTGACTTTTGTGACATATGTTTGATCCCTCCTGATGAGGAATTAAGAGAGCCTAGACCAGTGGAGTTTGAGGACTTTCTCCTCACTTTGACAGTGGGTGATGAAAGATGCGTGTCAAATGCCATTCCCACCAGTTTAAAGTTTCCTTATGTGCATTACTTTGCTTTATTCATCGCGAAGTGTTTAACCGCTAGGGAGAAGGTCGGTGCACTCAGTGCCCCCGACCTCGCCATTTTACGTCGTGCACTGCACAATGATCACACCTTTAGCCTAGGGGCTATTATTGCACGTCCCCTACACCTTAATAGGACTAAGGGCAAGATACATGGTGGTATTTATGCTACTCGCTTAGCGAGTCACTTTAATGTTCAGATTCGCCCACATGATTATCCCTTGCCCCGAGTTTATCTAGATCACAAGGCATTGGAGTATCATCAATTTATTGATATAGCTAATTCTTTTCATAACATTCGCTACAACTTAGTATTCAGCGTGGTTACCCATGATATTATCCCGTTGCCTGCACCTGCTTTGTTTGATTCTATTGCCAGGAACGGATACAGGGTTATGCCAGAGGACATTACTGCCTACCGGAACAACCTGGCAGCGGCTGAGGAGGAGCCCCAGGAGTGGGACGCTCAGGTGCCGTCGCCACAACACTTCCACTTAGGACCGGATGGCTATTACGGATGGTGATTACCAAGCTAGGCCAAAATCCTAAGCTTGGGGAGTACGTATTTCCACTGACATTATATTCATGTTCACATATTTCATTCCAGTTGTCGGTGTCTACACTTTTTCATTGTATTATCCTTGCTAGATTTATTTTTTTGCTTTCTTCTTGTGTGTTCTAAAAACTTTGAGAAAATCCAAAAATATTTCTTGCTTCTTTTTGGTTTTTCTTTCTAGTTTAAATTAATTGTAGTAGCAAAAGAAAACCCAAAAAGATTTCTCGTTTCTTCTTTTACTTGTTGGGAGTTTTCCCGTGTAAATAGTTTTTCTCGTTTTTGTTTTTCCTTCTTTAATTCGCTTTCTTTAAGAAAAACCAAAAACTCAAAAAAATATTTCAGTGTGTTTCTTTGAAATCCTTTTTCTTTCATTCGAGTCATACCAAGGAGAAGACCACGATGAAAATGTTGAGTGGCTCTCATATGCACTACTATTGATCTAACAAAGAGCCCATATTACTTTGTCTTCTCCTCTTGAATAAAATGTTTGCAGATCCAGCTTAGTCCACAGTACTCTTGCACTATTATTATTTTCATATCATTCGGTCGTGCAAGAAGAAAGGCAATAATGACGATATTTGATGAAGTGACTGTGGCAGAGAGAAGTGGGTATGAACTCAACTTGTTTTTGTTTTTGTAAATATGTTTAACCTAGTATCCATGATTTAGCATATTATGATCAAACATGTTTGCAATGAAAATTAGAGATTATAGTTGCTCATGCCATGCTTAAGTAGCTAGGAGTGGATAATGATTTATCTTGGATGTCAACATGCATTAAAATGATTGTGATGTAGTATGATGATATGGTATCCTGCTCTTAATGTTTCAAGTGGCTGGACTTGGCACATGTTGACGCATGTAGTTGAATCAAAACCAACATAGCCTTCACGATATTTATGTTCATGGTGTCCATATCCTACTCATGCTAGTATTCAATGTTGATTATTCATAATGCATGTTCATGACCGTTTTTGCTCTCTAGCTGGCCGCTTCTTAACCTACTTGCTGGCCTTCACCTGTACTAAGCGGGAATACTGCTTGTGCGTCAAAATCCTTGAACCAAAGTTATTCCAGATGAGTCCACTATATCTACCTATATGCGGTATTACCCTGCCGTTCCAAGTAAATTTGCATGTGCCACCTCTAAAATTTCAAATGAACATCTTTTTTGTGTGCCTGGACCGCTCATGGAGCGACAGGGGGCGGTCAGTATCTTCCATGTTAAGCGGTTTATTCTCATGATGACTGTTTATTCACTCGTCCTTGCACGAGAGGGGCGGTAACAGGGATTCCTAGTCCTAAAATTAAAAATTGCAAATAATTAAACAAACTCCCCCAGGAATGTTGTTGGTATGGACAGTACCCGTGGATTCGGCTAGCCGTGGAGTGTGTTTGTTGGTGGAGGGGGAGTAAACCTTTACTTTTACCGCTGGGAACCGCCGCTAATTTGTTTAGCATGGAAGATATTGATAACTCTTGGTCGTAACGTTGACAGGAAGGGTGCACCTCCCAAAAATTATATTTATCTCTGATTTAGGCTTTGAGCTCTGGCACCTCTGCAAATCCCTTCTTCCCTCTGCGAAGGGACTATCTATTTACTTTTATGTTGAGTCATCATCTTCTCAAATAAGCGCCAGATCTGAGAGCACTATTGTCATCCTCATGCATTGTGTATAGTTAATGTTGGGTGCAGCATGACTGGATCTTTTCTACCATGAATTACAATGTTTAGTCGCTGCTTGAACTTTGGAGGTGCTCTGCATTAATGTTTTGCGGTCTCAGAAAGGTCTAGCGAGATACCACTGTTGTCATATTATATCATGATTGTTTTGACAAAGTGTTTGCATTTGAGATATTTTATTATTGCTCGCTAGTTGCTTATGACATTGATATGAGTTAATATAATTTTTAAGAGTTATTGTTGACATGGTTAGTCATAATCTTTGCTGAAAACCTGGGTGCTACTTAAGCATATGTATGTAAACAAGAACAAAAGAGTTCGTAAAAGTTTTCTTTATCACTTTCAGTTTGTCAACTAAATTGCTTGAGGACAAGCAATGGGTTAAGCTTGGGGGAGTTGATACGTCTTCATCGTATCTACTTTTCCTAACACTTCTGCTCTTGTTTTGGACTCTAATTTGCATGATTTGAATGAAACTAACCCGAACTGACGCTGTTTTCAGCAGAACCACCATGGTGTTGTTTTTGTGCAGAAATAAAAGTTCTCGGAATCAGACGAAACTTTTTGGAGAATTATTTTACAATAAATAAAAAATACTAGAGCCAAGAACCACCGGAGAGGGTGCCCTGGGTGCCCACAAGACACCAGGGCGCACCACCCCCTCCAGGCCCGCCCTGATGGATTGTGGGGCCTTCGGGGCTCCGCTGACCCTAATTCCAATGCTATAAAATCCTATTTTCAGAGAAAAAAATAGGAGAGGAAGTTTTATCACGTTTCATGAGACGGAGCTGCCGCCACCTCCTGTTCTTCATCGGGAGGCCAGATCTGGAGTTCGTTTGGGGCTCCGGAGAGGGGAATCTTTGGTCTTCGTCATCACCAACCCTCCTTCATCGCCAATTCCATGATGCTCCCCACCGGGACTGAGTAATTCCTTTGTAGGATCGCTGGTCGGTGAGGAGTTGGATGGGATTCATCATGTAATCGAGTTAGTTTTGTTAGGGCTTGATCCCTAGTATCCACTATGTTCTGAGATTGATGTTGCTATGACTTTGCCATGCTTAATGCTTGTCACTAGGGCCCGAGTGCCATGATTTCAGATCTGAAGCATTTATGTTATCACCATTATATCTATGTTCTTGATCCGATCTTGCTAGTCATATGCACCTGCTATGTGTTATGATCCGTAAACCCCGAAGTGACAATAGTCGGGATACTTTCCGGTGATGACCGTAGTTTGAGGAGTTCATGTATTCACTATGTGTTAATGCTTTGTTCCGGTTCTCTATTAAAAGGATGCCTTAATATCCCTTAGTTTCCTTATGGACCCCGCTGCCACGGCAGGGGTAGGACAAAAGATGTCATGCAAGTTCTTTTCCATAAGCACGTATGACTATTTACGGAATACATGCCTACATTATATTTATGAACTGGAGCTAGTTCTGTGTCGCCCTAGGTTATGACTGTTATATGATGAATATCATCCAACGAATTCAGCGATTCAATGCCTACGAGTTTTCCACATCTTGTTCTTGCTAAGTTACTATTGCTACTGTTACTGTTACACTTGCTACAAAACCATAGCTATCATTGTTACCGTTACTGTTACTGTTACTACTGCTGTCAAAGCTATCATATTACCGTGCTACTGATCACTCTGCTGCAGATATTTAATCTCCACGTGTGGTTGAATTGACAACTCAACTGCTAATACTTGCAAATATTCTTTGGCTCCCCTTTTGTCGAATCTATAAATTTCGGTTGAATACTCTACCCTCGAAAACTGTTGCGATCCCCTATACTTGTGGGTTATCATTCTCCGTCTTCGGCCGTCGGTCTTGAAAGCTAGTTCAACAAATCTTCCCATCTCTGATCTTGAGGATTGCCGAGGTAAATCCGAAGAGTTCACACGTCGGGTATCCGAGGAGCCCCTTGATACATCTCAAACATATCTACTTCTCCAAACACTTTTGCTCTTGTTTTGGACTCTAATTTGCATGCTTTGAATGGAACTAATCCGGACTAACGTTGTTTTGAGCACAACTACCTTGATGTTATTTTTGTGCAGAAATAAATGTTCCCAAAATTGGATGAAACTTTTTGTGAACTATTACTGGAATATATAATGAATTATGGAGCGAAGAACCACCGGAGGGGGGCTGCCCGTGGGCACAAGACAACAGGGCACGCCCACCCCCCTGGGCGCGCCCTGTTAGCCTGCGGGGCCCACGTGGCTCCCCCGACCCTAATTCTAGTCCTATATATTAACATCTTCGGAGAAAAAAATAGGAGAGAAGATTTCATCGCGTTTTACGAGACGGAGCCGCTGCCACCTCCTGTTTTCCTCGGGAGGGCTGATCTGGAGTGTGTTTGGGGCTCCGGAGAGGGGGATTCATCGTCGTCGTCATCACCAACCCTTATTCATCAACACCGCCATGATGCTCACCACCGGTAGTGAGTAAGTCCTTTGTAGGCTTGCTGGACGGTGATGGGATTGGATGAGATTGATCATGTAATTGAGTTAATTTGATAGGGCTTGATCCCTAGTATCCACTATGTTCTGAGATTGATGTTGCTATGACTTTGCTATGCTTAATGCTTGTCACTAGGGCCCGAGTGCAATGATTTCAGATCTGAACCTATTATGTTTTCATGAATATAAGAGTGATTTGGATTCTATCTTGCAAGTTGTATGCACCTATTATGTGTCATGATCCGTATACCCCAAGGTGACAATAATTGGGATTCTTTCCGGTGATTGCCGTAGTTTGAGGAGTTCATGTATTCACCATGTGTTAATGCTTTGTTCCAGTTCTCCATTAAAAGGAGGCCTTAATGTCCCTTAGTTTTCGTTAGGACCCCACTCCCATGGGAGGGTAGGACAAAAGATGTCATACAAGTTCTTATCGCAAGAACGCGTATGACTATATACGGAATACATGCCTACATTACATTGATGAATTGGAGCTAGTTTTGTGTCGCCCCAGTGTGTAACTATTACATGATTGATGTCATCTAAATCATTATCCATCACCGATCCACGTGCTTACGCTTTACATATGCTGAATCTTGCTAAGTTACTACTGCTACTGCTATTGTCACAACTGCTACAAATTGCTGCTGTCACTATTACTGTTACTACTATTACTTGTCGTGCTACTAAAACTTTGCTGTAGAGAGATAGCCCAGGTGTGGTTGAATTGAAAACTCAACTGCTAAGGCCGATAAATATTCTTTGGCTCCCCTTGTGTCGAATCAATAAATAAGGGAGTAATACTACCCGCGAAGACTGTTGAGACCCCCTATACTTGTGGGTTATCAAGACTATTTTCGGGCGCCAGGGAGCATAACTATATTTATTGTGTTAACTAGAGGATATCCGATTGCTACTATGAAGAATGTGAAAGATACTCGAACAAAGATCATTCCCTCTCGTACGAGAGGAGGTAAGGAACTGCCATATAGCTCTGCTTTTGATTCACCTACTGTTTTGAATCAGCTTATAACACCACCGCCTGTTGCTCGTTCTGATATATCGCATGAACTTGATGATGCTACTTCTTAAATTAATGATGATACTACTGCTACACTTGTTGAAACTGAAACTGTGCCACTGAATGAATTACTTGATGCTCGTATTGCCAAAGCTAGAGAACTTGAAAATGTTGAAACTGGTGAAGGTTTTGAATCCCCTATTACACCTCGCTCTCCTAATAGATATGAATTTCCTGATGTACCTGAGGTTTATGTTATGGATGGGGAGATAGCTAGGGACTTTCTTGCTTGTAATGATAGATATGATTTGAAGAAACAACTATGCAAACTAAAAGAAAAATCTATGATGGAGAAAATGAAACATGATCCTAAATTTGCTACTTCTCCTATATTTGTTATTGATAAGGATTATGAATTCTCTATAGACCCTAAGTTAATCCCCATAGTAAAATCTGATCCTTTCCATGGTTATGAAACCGAAACTATTGTTGGACATCTCACTAAACTGAGTGATATTGCCACTTTGTTTACTCATGAGGAAAAGATGCGCTACTATTATATCCTTAAGCCTTTTCCTTTTTCGCTAAAAGGAGAGGTTATGGAATGGTTCCTCACCCTTTCTCCTGGTTGTGTGCGTAGTCCCCAAGATATGATATATTACTTCTCTGAAAAATATTTTCCTGATCATAAGAAACAAGCTGCTTTACAAGAAATATTTAACTTTGTGCAAAGTGAAGAAGAGAATCTCCCTCAAGCTTGGGGTAGGCTTCTCTAGCTACTAAGAGCTCTACCTGATCATCCTCTTAAGAAAAATGAAATACTTGATATCTTTTATAATGGGCTAACCGATGCTTCTAGGGACTACCTAGATAGTTGTGCTGGTTGTGTTTTGAGGGAAAGAACCGTTGGGCAAGATGAAGAATTGTTGACTAATATATTGCAAAATACTGATAATTGGACACTTCTTGAGCCATCGCCGGAACCTATTCAAAATAAGATATGTATTCTATTCCTCAGTCCTGAGGACATGCAAGAATCCAAAAGAACTATGAAGGAAAAAGGTATTAAATTTGAAGATGTCAAGAAGTTACCACCTATCGAAGAAATACATGGACTTGACACCCCGACACAGGTAATAGAGGTAAATTCTCTCCGTGCCTTTAATGAAAGTGACGTACCTTATACTAAGACCCCTACTCAGTTTATGAATGAATTTGATAATTACATTGTTAAGCAAGAACATTTCAATGACTATGTCAAAGATCAATTAAGACGTAATGCCATGATGATAGATCGCTTGAGTGACTTGATGATTAGAATTGCTAATGATGTGAAGGGTCTAGGTAAACATGATTTTATGGTTCATACTCAACTAGACCAAGTTGCTAAGTCACAAAATGATTTGCTAGCTGAATTAAGTGAGAATATGAATGATCATGTTGTTAGAGTAATGACTAGAGGAGGAAGAATGACTCAGGAACCCCTTTTTCCTGAAGGTCATCCTAAAAGAATTGAACAGGATCTCTCAGAGAATTAATGATGATGCACCTAGTCCATCTAAGAAGAAAAAGAAAAAATGATAGGACTTTGCATGCTTCTAGTGAACCTGTTATAGAAAAACCTGCTGAAAAACATAATGATATTTCTATTTCTGATGCTGAGACACAATCTGGTAGTGAACATGAACCTAGTGATAATGAGAATGATAATAATAATGATGATGTTCACGTAGATGCTCAACCAGATAATAATAAAGAACCTAATAACGATGTGGAAACAGAACCTGCTGAAGATCTGGATAACCCACATCCCAAAAATAAACGTTATGAGAAGAAATACTTTTTTGCTAGAAAACATGGTAAGGAAAGAGAGCTGTGGGTTCAAAAACCCATGCCATTCCCTCGTAAGCATTCTAAGAGTAAGGACGAGGAGGAGTTCGAATGCTTTGCTGAAATGATTAGACATGTCTTTTTGCGCACTCGCTTGACTGATATTTTGAAAATGCCTCTATATGCTATGTATATGAAGGATATTATTACCAAGAAAAGAAAAATACCTGAAACTGAAATTGCTACTATGCTTGCTAATTATACTTTTGATGGTGGAGTGCCTAAGAAGTTGGGAGATCCTGGTAGACCCACAATACCTCGCTCCATTAAACGAAGTTATGTTAAAACTGCTTTATGTGATTTAGGAGCCAGTGTTAGTGTTATGCCTTCTCTCTATATAAAAGACTTGATTTGAATAAACTTACACCTACTGAGATATCCTTGCAAATGGCTGATAAATCCACTTCTATACCTATTGGAATTTGTGAGGATGTTCCTATTGTGGTTGCAAATGTTACTATCTTAACAGACTTTGTTATTCTTGAGATGCCCTAGTACAATAACATGTCGATTATCATTGGTAGACCCTTTTTAAATACTGCAGGGGCTTTTATTGATTGCAACAAAAGCAAGGTTACTTTTCACGTCAATGGCAAATAACATACCGTGCATTTTCCGAAGAAGCAAACTTTGGTTAATAATATTAATGTCATTGAGCCAATTGCCACAATCACCATTGGAGGTTTTAAATTTCCTCTTCCTACTACCAAGAAGAAATATGATATTCTTATTGTCGGGAATATGCAAATCCCCATTGAGGTAACTTAGTGTTATACGAAAATTCTTCGGTTTCATGCTAATCGGAAACAGTTATTAATAAGACTTGATTAACCTTATTAATGGATCCTTTTTGAAAGACATGTGGTTGATGAATTTAGTAAGCACAACTTTTTGTACCATTATTTGAGCCTCGGTTATTCTTAGTTAAATAAAATAAAATACCATGATTATGCTGTTTTCTGAGTTTCCCGTGCAATAAAAATGACCCAAAAATAAAAAGTCTCATAATGCCACAAAATTTTAACATGATTTTTTTCTGGAATATTTAAGAATTTTTGGTGCTAAAAACACATCAGGGAGGAGCACCTGTGGGCCACAAGCCAACAGGGCGCGCCCAACCCCCCTGGGCGCGCCCTGATAGCTCGTGGGGCCCACAGGGGCCTCCTGCCTTATCCCCTCAACTCATGTCATCCCTTACCTCCAGAAAAAATTCATACTCTCTCTCTCGTGTTCTTGCTCCCGAAACTGAATTTTTTAATCTCTTTGCTCAGAACTCCGGTTCCGAAACTGTTTTGAGAAATTGCTCCTTGGTATGTGACTCACCCATTCCTCCAATTAGGTTTTTTTGCTTTAGTGGTTGATATTTTGCTGCACTTGGTGCTGCCGAAAATGAGCTTGCATGTTGAATTTTTTGAGTTCCAAGTAGTAAGAATGCTTGATATGGCCTCTAGGTACCTATATGAGTAGTTGCTACCAATCTTGCAAAGTTTTATTGACATAATTTTGTGGCCCAAAAATTTCAGAAATTTGTGCTTAGGAAAATGAATTTCCTTAGGAGGGGTTCTTCGAGCCAGAGCCCCAAAGGGATTGTTGGGAGAACTCAGGACCAAGACATCAACATCTTTCGCAACACCGAGTTTAGGCCCTGTGAATGACCGCATGAACCTTTCACGAGCGAAGCTGGTTTCTACCAAGAGTTTATGCAATTCATTGCAAATGCCGGGCTGACCAACTTCCTCGCAGATGATTATGATCAATACTATCTCCTTAAAATTCCTTTGTGCAAAATTTCTATTTCATAAATAGGCCTGGTGCCCCGATGGTACGCTTTGATTTATATGCGACACATTATGAAATACCACTTGCTGAATTTTGTGAAATATGCTTGCTTCCCTCTAACGGGGGAATGCGTGATCCTAAACTAGTGGAGTTCGAGGAATTCCTCCTGACCTTAACTGTGGGAGAAACTAGGGGCGTATCAAATGCTAGGGCCACCAGTTTACATTTTTCGTCTGTGCATTACTTTGCTTTATTCATAGGGAAATGTTTAACTGCTATGAGTCAGGGTGGTGATCTCAGTGCCCCCACCCTCGCTATCTTGTGTCACGCACTATATGGTGATAACACTTACAACTTAGTAGCTATTGTCGCGCACCACTTGCATCTTAACCGGACCTAGGGCAAAGTTCATGGTGGTATTTATGCCGTCCGCTTAGCAAAATGTTTTAATGCCGCCTTACGCCCCACCGATTACTTGTTGCCTAATGTTTATCTTGATCACCAACCCATGCTAGATCACCAGTTCATTGATGAACCCCAGCTCCCGCAGCACATTTGTTATAACTTAGTATATAGCAAGGATACTCGCGATGTTATTGTGTTGCATGCACCTTCTTTGTTTAACTATCATGCCAGGAACGGATACATCATCATGCCACCAGACATAATTGCTTACCGGAATGAGTTGGCCAGGGCGGAGGCCGCAGCTCAGGCGTGGGATGCAAAAGTACCTCAACCTAACTACTTTCCTCCGGGACCAGATGGCTACTACGGATGCTGATCACCAAGCTAGGCAAATGCCTAAGCTTGGGGGAGTACGTGTTTCTCACCGACATTACATTCATGTTCACTCACTTCATATAAATTTTCGGTGTTCATCCTCTTTCATTGTATATCCATGTTAGTTTTATTTTTCCGCTTTCTTCTTGTTTGTTTAAAAAAAACTTTAAAAATCAAAAAATATTTCTCGTTTCTTTTCGGTTTTTCTTTCCCGTTCAATTAATTGTAGTATTAAAATAAAACCCAAAAATATTTCCTTTGCATGTTGGGAGCTTTTTCGTGTAAATAATTTTTCTCATTCTGGTTCTCCCTTTGTTTATTTGCTTTCTTGAGAAAACCAAAAACTCCAAAAATATTTGAGTGTGTTTCTCTGAACTCCTTTTGTTTTGATTGAGTCATTGAAAGGATAAGACCACGATGAAACCATTGAGTGGCTGTCATATGCATTATTGTTGATCCAACAGAGAGCCAATATTACCTTGTCTTCTTTTTTGTTTAAAACTGCCTTGCAGATTCCAGCTAGTCCACGACACTCTTGCACTATTATTATCACATCATTCGGTCATGCAAGTGAAAGGAAAAAATGATGATATTTGATGATGTGATCATGGTAAAGGAAGCTGATATTTGACGATATTGATGATGTGATCATTCGATCTTGATTCGGTATATCATGAGCGAACATGTTTATAATGACAATTAGAGATTATAGTTTCTCATGCCATGCTTAAATAGCTAGGAGTCAATAATTATTTATCTTATGAGTCAACATGCATTAAAATTGTTATGATGTGGTATGGTAGTATGGTATTTCCCTCTGAGTAACTCGAGTGGCTTGACTTCGCCCATGTGCAAACAAGTAGTTGATTCAAAACCAATGAAGCCTTCATGATGTTTAAATTCAGAGTGTTCATATCCTACTCATGCTAGTGTTCAATGTTAATTATTCGCAATGTATGATTATGACCGTCTTCGCTCCCTAGTTGGTCGCTTCTCAATCTTTTGCTAGCCTTCACCTGTCCTAAGTGGGAATACTGCTTGAGCATCCAAAATCCTTAAAACCAAGTTGTTCCACATGAGTCCACTATACCTAATTATATGTGGTATTACCCTGCCGTTCCAAGTAAATTCGCATGTGCCATCGCTAATATTCAAATAAACATCTGTGTTGTGCGCCCGTACCACTCATGGAGCGACGGGGTGGTTAGTATCTTCCATGCTAAGTGGGTTATTCTCAAGATGGGTGTTTCTTCGCCTGTTATTGTAAAATCAAAAATAATTAAACAAAACTCCCGAGACAGTTGATATGTTCGAGGGCATCCGTGGATTCGGTCAGCCATGGCTTGTGTATGTATGGTGGATGGGAGTAAAATTTACAATTCCGCTTGGGAACCACGAATAATGTGTTTAGCATGGAAGATATTGAAAACCTTTAATGTGACGTTGACAGGAAAAGCGCACCAGCCAAAAATTATAATTTCAATCATGTTTTAAACCTTGAGCTCTGGCACCTCTGCGAATCAATGCTTCCCTCTGCAAAGGGCATGTCTATTTACTTTTATGTTATGCTTGAGTCATCATCCTCTTACTAAAAGCACCAGACCGGAGAGCACTATTGTCGTTCTTATGCATTGAGTCTAGTTAATTTGGGATGTGAGCATGACTAGATCTTTTCTACCCTGAATTATAATGTTTGCTCGCTGCTTGAACCCGAGAGGTGCTTTGCATTTATGTTTTGCGGTCTTAGAAAGGGCTAGCGAAATACCATGTCATCATATTATATCATGATTGTTTTGACAAATTGTTGGCATGTGAGATTACTTATTATTGCTTGCTAGTTGGTTATGTATTGCCATGAGTGAATATGATGTTTAATTGTTATCATGGATTTGGTTATTTATGATTTATGTTGAAAACTTAATAACTAGCTAAGCATATGTATAACAGCGAGAACAAAAGAGTTTGTAAAAGTTTTCTTTATCACTTTCAGTTTATCAACTAAATTGCTTGAGGACAAGCAATGAGGTAATCTTGGGGGAGTTCATACGTCTCAAACTTATCTACTTTTCCAAACATGTTTGCTCTTGTTTTGGACTCTAATTTGCATGATTTGAATGAAACTAACCCGGACTGACGCTGTTTTCAGCAGAACTACCTTGGTGTTATTTTTGTGCAAAACTAAAAGTTCCCGGAATTGGATGAAACTTTTTGTGAATTATTTCTGGAATATATAATGAAATATGGAGCGAAGAACCACCGTAGGGGGGTTGCCTGTGGGCCACAAGCCAATAGGGCGCGCCCATCCCCCCTAGACGTGCCCTGTTAGCTTGTGGGGCCCACGTGGCTCCCTCGACCCTAATTCCAGCCCTATAAATTCAAATCTTCGGAGAAAGAAATAGGAGAGAAGATTTCATCGCATTTTATGAGACGGAGCTGCCGCCACCTCCTGTTCTTCCTCGAGAGGACTGATCTGTAGTCCGTTTGGGGCTCCGGAGAGGGGAATTTGTCGCCATCGTCATCACCAACCCTTGTTCATCAACATCGCCATGATGCTCACCACTGAGAGTGAGTAATTCCTTTGTAGGTTTGCTGGCGGTGATGGGATTGGATGAGATTGATCATGTAATCGAGTTAATTCGATAGGGCTTGATCCCTAGTATCCACTATGTTCTAAGATTGATGTTGCTATGACTTTGCTATGCTTATTCTTGTCACTAGGGCCCGAGTGCCATGATTTCAGATCTGAACCTATTATGTTTTCATGAATCCTATCTTGCAAGTTGTATGCACCTATTACGTGTCATGATCCGCATACCCCAAGGTGACAATAATTGGGATTCTTTCCGGTGATTGCCGTAGTTTGAGGAGTTCATGTATTCACCATGTGTTAATGATTTGTTCCGGTTCTGTATTAAAAGGAGGCCTTAATATCGCTTAGTTTCCGTTAGGACCCCGCTGCCACGGGAGGGTAGGACAAAAGATGTCATACAAGTACTTATCGCAAGCACGTATGACTATATACGGAGTACATGTCTACATTACATTGATGAATTGGAGCAAGCACGTATGACTATCCCGTGGGCCACAAGACAACAGGGCGCGCCCACCCCCCTGGGCGCGCCCTGTTAGCCTGCGGGGCCCATGTGGCTCCCCTGACCCTAATTCTAGTCCTATATATTAACATCTTCAGTGAAAAAAATAGGAGAGAAGATTTCATCGCGTTTTACGAGACGGAGCCGCTGCGACCTCCTGTTTTCCTCGGGAGGGCTGATCTGGAGTCTGTTTGGGGCTCCGAAGAGGGGGATTCATCGTCGTCGTCATCACCAACCCTTATTCATCAACACCGCCATGATGCTCACCACCGGTAGTGAGTAATTCCTTTGTAGGCTTGCTGGACGGTGATGGGATTGGATGAGATTGATCATGTAATTGAGTTAATTTGATAGGGCTTGATCCCTAGTATCCACTATGTTTTGAGATTGATGTTGCTATGACTTTGCTATGCTTAATGCTTGTCACTAGGGCCCGAGTGCAATGATTTCAGATCTAAACCTTTTATGTTTTCATGAATATAAGAGTGATTTGGATTCTATCTTGCAAGTTGTATGCACCTATTATGTGTCATGATCCGCATACCCCAAGGTGACAATAATTGGGATTCTTTCCGGTGATTGCCGTAGTTTGAGGAGTTCATGTATTCACCATGTGTTAATGCTTTGTTCCGGTTCTCCATTAAAAGGAGGCCTTAATGTCCCTTAGTTTTCGTTAGGACCCCACTCCCATGGGAGGGTAGGACAAAAGATGTCATACAAGTTCTTATCGCAAGAACGTATGACTATATACGGAATACATGCCTACATTACATTGATGAATTGGAGCTAGTTTTGTGTCGCCCCAGTGTGTAACTGTTACATGATTGATGTCATCTAAATCATTATCCATCACCGATCCACATGCTTATGCTTTACATATACTGAATGTTGCTAAGTTACTACTGCTACTGCTATTGTCACAACTGCTACAAATTGCTGCTGTCACTATTACTGTTACTACTATTACTTGTCGTGCTACTAAAACTTTGCTGTAGAGAGATAGCCGAGGTGTGGTTGACTTGACAACTCAACTGCTAAGGCCGATAAATATTCTTTGGCTCGCCTTGTGTCAAATCAATAAATCAGGATGTAATACTACCCGCAAAGACTGTTGCGATCCCCTATACTTGTGGGTTATCACCCCTTTAAGATCTCGGCTTTTATGAATGCCTTGTTATTTTAATACCACACATCAGGTTCAATTTTTTTACCATCGGCAGTGTTCTCTTGCAGCCGAGCTCCAACACGGGACTACATCTGAGGTGTCTTTTTTCAGCCGAGTTCCAACGCTGGTCTGCATCCGAGGTATGATAGGTTACCTCGGTCTTGAAAAAGTTGAAGGAGGTCAACCGAGCGTAATACTCTAAATGCCCTCTATGGTGCCAACAACTTGCATCCGAGCTTTATGTCGTACTTCTTTCGAGGTGGTGCACCACCTTGGCCTTAGGCTGAGCTGTACAAAAATTATTTCCGATCGGTGCAATATATTTACTACCGAGATGTATAACCATTAGCCCTCAAGGTGTGTGCACCTGAAGGATAACATAAAACCGCTTATCCCAGTAGCCCCTGAGACTCAGGTCGATTAATGAAATCGTCTTTAGGATAGAGTCCTTGCTTGACAGCATACTTTAGGAACGGATACACGATGCACAGTAGCTTTTGAGACTTAGGTTGGGTGCGGCTAACCAACCTGAGGATCGTAATCTCCTCGGAAACTATTTTGCACTTAAATTTTATTCACTGAATCAATAACGCAGTAGCCCCCGAGCCACTGCTCGGGTGGGAACACCAGATCTGGATCGTTGAACCCCTTTAATGGATTTTAATTGAGAAGCGTGAAGCCCAGTATAAATTTGGTTACTTGAATGATTCTATGTACCCAAGTACCTTACATCATGAACGTTTGGATCCACACTGTACAAACTTTGTTGACTGACCATCTGCTTCAACCTCCTCGGCCAGTAGTCGGGGAGTGTTTTCCTACTTTATAAAGGCTTTATGAGGGCAAAGATTTATGGAAAACAAGGCAATCCGGTCATACGGTTTTATAAATAAAGGCACGAGGAGAGATATGTTATATTACTATTTAACGTAAGAAACATCTTCTCGGAAAAATAGTTCCTTTATAAGTTCCTTTTCCTGGGCTGCCATATTGACCATGATCATAAAACTTCACCTCCGATCAATGTGGGAGGAAAATACTAAGGATTTAGTTTCGGGAAAGTTCTCGAACTCTATGGTCTTTAATGAACCTAAATTTTCACTTTCTGTCATTGCCACTGTTCAAAAAATCTTCCGATTCATCGATTTATCTTCCGATTTATCACTACTCATGGGGTGACCGATAAGATTATGCCTTATCTTCACCGTTTATCTTTTGGGCCGATTTATTGCCCTGACAAGCGATTTATCGGGAATCTACCGATAAATCAAGCCTATTCCTAGCACTATGTTTGCAAAAACTATGTTTATTTGTGTTTTTGTGGACTTTGTTGTGCAATATGTACTATTGCCCTATTTTGTTTGTCATTATACAAGGATTCAAAGGCTAGGAATCAAGGTAACACTTCTGTCCAATATTTGTTTGGTGTTGAATATAGCATATTTCAGTGTTGGAACCAGGGATTTGTAAAAAATAGCCGATTAATAGTCGACCGATGAAATCGATTAATAGTCGACCGATGAAATCGATTAATCGCCCGATTTCCGATTAATCTCTAATCCCCAATGGACCGAGACGCTAACGATAAGCGATATCCTCAACATTGGTCGTTCCCGACCAATTATATTCTTAAGACAACTAGCTTTCGGCTTCACCCGTCTGAGGTACGAACCCAGATGACCCGATAGTAACAATCACAAAGGTGCTCAATTACCCCTGATACGTCTCCAATGTATCTATAATTTTTTATTGTTCCATGATACTAAATTATCATTCTTGGATACTTTATATGCATTTATATGTTGTTTTATATCATTTTTGTGAACTACCCTAGTAACCTAGTGCCCAGTGCCACTTGTTGTTTTCTGCTTGTTTTTGGCCTTTCAGGAATACTGTACCAAATGAAATCCTAATGGCCCGAAACTTTTTGATGATTTTTATGGACAAAAATAAGACCTGGAAGCTTCGGAGGGAGACCAGAGGCCACACGGGGTGGCGCCTAGCCAACAGGGCGTGCCCAGGGGGTGGCCGCGCCCTGATGGCTTGGGGCCACCTCCCACAACCTCCTGACCTAATTCCACCTCTATATATTCTCTAAAATCTTGAAAACACCCCGAGAGCCAGCCCAACATACTTTTTTCGCCGCTGCAAGTCTCTGTTCCATCGTGTGCCCATCTGGAGCCCTGTTTCGCTGCCCTGCCGGAGGGGGCACTATTGCAGGAATGCCTAGCAGTGGCGGGTGGGAAAAGGCCAGCAGCGGCGAGCAAGGTTCCCATGGTCTCCCACCACTGACATCCTGCCACTGCTATTATGGCATCAGTGGCGGGCGCCCTTCTGCCAATGGTGGGCATACTGCTCGCCACAACTCATATCAGTGCCCGCTAGTGTTACTACTAGACTAAGTGGCGGGTGGCGCATACAGCCCGCTACAACTGATTTCTCCGCCCGCCACTGGTAATGGTCTAGGCATATAGAAGAATTGCTGCCACTGTAGCATTTTTTACTGTCGTGGCAACATTTTAATGAGGTGGTATTTCGCACTCAATGATCACATTGCAATACGAATATAGAATGTTGTCTCATCATTCAAACAATCATGCAATACATTAATTATTACAACGTCACCATAATAAATAAGAGTAATAGTGAAGCAAAGCAGTTGAGTATAAAAATATCGGAGAAGAAAACATGTGTGTCTCAACACATAATCAATAGTTTATGAAGTTGTTTTCAAAAATTGTCTCAAGTAGGCTTCTCGCTAGCAATCGATGACCGAAGTGTGTCTTCGATTCGGTGAAATCTTTCTTCATGTGACTGTGGCGCGTAGTGGTACTTCCCATCCTCATTTACAACCTCCTTGTTGATGATTTTGGCCAACACCCTTTTGGATGCACTCAGGCTCACATAATAATTCCCCTATGTCAATGTCTTTCTCCATCTCCTCAAACCACTTGATGATCTGGCTATGATTTCGCAAATATTGACTTTTCTTCAAATAGTCATTCATGAAAGCCATGGCAAAGTAGCCGGACATATGGGAGGTTCTGACATTTGGTTCTTGATAGCAACAAGCGCTAGTGATGAACTTGAATTCTGAATACTATGTTACCTTGTTGTTGAAGTTCTTACACTTGCGTAGAGCAACATTAAGAACCTCCTTCAATTTAGTCCATTGCTTCTGAGGGTCTCTCTTTGAATCGAAGAAATATGCCAAGCCCTGCGTCGGCAATAGTGCGATTACGATCCAATGTCGGTCGTTGCGCAATAAATGAAGAAATTAGCATGGATGAGATCAAACTAGAAAGTCAACTATATATGTTTCATAATAAATGAGTGAACGTTAAAAACTTACTTGTCGCAGTATGGCAACAGAAAGGTGTCCTTTTGTGGATGAGTTGTAATAATGCACGAGAATAGCTAGTCCGAGATGAGCTCCTGGCTAATTACGGATTCAAGGTTGTGGCAGTGCATGTAAAAATGATCAAGTAAAGACACTTTACTATGCCCGAGTAGGGGATCTGAAGCTCAATGAAGTAACCAAAGCCTCATTAACTCCGGGGAGAGTGCACTCACATAGACGATATTTGCATGGATCACCTCATTAAATGGTAGATCAATTATATCAGCCGAAAACTAAAGGATGAAACTATAACCTTGCAGAACCTTGGCCATGTAACCTTGTTGACCTTCTTTTGATCTACGTACCACGTCATCGTGTAGGACATTAAGATCTGTCGTGAGGGTCATCAATGTAGAGTCCGATAGCGACGGTTCGCCGGGCTTATACTGATTCCATTGATGTCCTTTCGGGAAGACAATTGTGACAGGTGGCTTGTCTATGGATGGTCTGTAATTAGCACGTAGATCCTTCCGTGCTGATTTCGGAATATCATTGGCTATGTTGTCTCCATTGCTGTCAATGTTGAAAATGGGGTCAAGGTTCACGAAGGCGGCATCTCGGTCATTACCTGAGAATCCGTGTGCACTAATCTCCTTGATATCACTGAGTGGCCACTTAAGCAGGTATCCCCGTGTCACTTTTCCTAACATAGTGATGCCTTCATCAGGGGGTGAGGCAACAAACAATTTTCAAAGCTCGGCATTACATACTGCACTAGCACCCTCGTCATGTCCAGTGGCATGATGACCCTGTGCATCATTCTAGTACCATCTGTAAATGGAATTATTTGCCCATTGGCAACCTTCGTCGGCACGCCGTTCACTCTAGCTAGCAGCCAACATGAAACATCGATCGATGCTCCTGGTTGTTGGGTGCTACTATATAGATGATGCTCGTGTCCAGAAGGGAATATTTCAGCTAACTTTCTTTCAATTGTTGCAGCTACTTTCGCATCTACTTTGGCTTCGATCTTGTCTTCAACCTTGTTTTTCCTTCTATATTTTTGAACTCTTTTGTCTGGGGATAGGCCTGGTCCCACAACATCCTACCTGCGACCAACACACGCCCAGTCTTGGGCTTCCTGTCAACCCCAAATCCCTCGTTCACAGCCCGTGTAAGATGGTCTTCATACCTATAGCCGTACGGAGATTCATGAGGAGCGGTTCCAAATTCCTCCTTCATTTTTCTCTACAAAAAATTACATAAGTTGTGGTAAATGGTTAGTATGATAATAATTGT
This sequence comes from Elymus sibiricus, assembly GCA_039707655.1. NCBI lineage: Eukaryota > Viridiplantae > Streptophyta > Magnoliopsida > Poales > Poaceae > Elymus > Elymus sibiricus. The sequence goes on along the minus strand of CM077671.1, from coordinate 217,654,716 downwards.
AGTAGGTACTAAATTATTAGTCTTCAATGATGTTCCCAAGCCCTCCTAAGTCGAGCGAAGTTGCGGCGTCGGGAGGACGAACTCCTTAGCCTCTGGGTCTCGAACTGCATGGGCCCTGAGGAAATGGAAGTCACGTGGACAATCTCGATATTCCAAGAATGGGGGTGGTTTACCCGCGGCTTCAAAGTCCGCGGCCTCCTTCTCCCACTTGGGTATTGTAGCTTTGAAACCACCAGGGCCCAGGCGGTGGTTACCTGGCAGATTTTTCCGTAAATTACGGAAATGGCCGCTTACCTCCTTGCTTGACTCGCTTCCTGATGATTCATAGAACTTCCTCCATTCTTCGTGATCCATAGTTGGATTGAGCCGCTTAACGGTCTCGAAGTCCTTACCCACGAGATTGCAGCGGGCAGTGCTCTTCCAGTCCCTAAACATTTTCGGCCATTTCAGTAGGGCATACTCTTCGGCCTTTTTTTAGAGTCGGACGGAAATGTATAACCCTGGTGTAATGATTCTAGTAGCTTCTGCTTATGTGTGCTGATATAGTTGCAACCGATCGAGACGTTTTTTCTCAAGACGCAACCTAACATTTTACTATATGCCTTTGCCGCGTCAACTGGGGCAACGGGTGCTCCTGTTGGGCCAACTACGGTTATTATAATGATACCTTCGTGAAGTTTGTTCGGTTGGCTAGCCTTACGCGTGCTCTTGTTGCTGGCGGTGGTGCTGGATGAAGTCCCGTTAGTGTGGCTCATTTCTCCTTGCTCGGTGGGCGATTCTTCATGATGGTCGTCGCCCGTCTTGACGTCGGGGCGCCCATCTCAACGCCAGGGTTGTTGTCGTTGAGTTCGCCTTGAGATGATGCTCCGGCGTGGGGATCCATTCTCTAACGGGAAAATTGATAAAGATTTAGAAATTTCGGTGTGATCTTTGCTAAAAGTAGGGCATATTGAGTGCTAGAAATTTGACGAAACGGAAATTAATCAATGTTTCGTCAGAACATTGGCACTCATATTAATCCCTGCAAATAAACCAGGTTAGACATTTCATCGAACACCTTGCGTTGCTCAAATAATGTTGTTTAATGTTACTTGAAGCAGATGGGGTCAGCCGTAATATATATGTACCTCTATGGGAGACGACTAGGCGGTGGCGATGGTGTTAGAGTACAGTGGGCATGCCGGCGACAGTGTTGGTGGAGATCTAGGGGACGGCGGCGCAGGAGGCGAGCACGCTGGTGACGGTGTTGGAGGAGATCTAGGGGCCAGTGGTGCAGGAGGCGAGCACGCCAGCGAGGTGTGGTCTACGGCGTGCGGCGGCGGCGGTGGCGACGAAGGAGGGAAGCACGCCGGCGAGGTGAGGTCAACGACACGCGGCGGCGGCGGTGGCAGCGGCTGCGCGGGTGGGGGAGGGAATTGTTTGAATGAAGCAGGAGGTAAGGTATGGGGGGGGGTGGGGGAGGGGATCGACGTGGCGAGCGTTCCGTACAGCCCGCCACCGCAATATTTTTTAATGTTTTTGTGGTCTTTCTTTAAAATGTCAATCCTTCTAATCAATATATTCATCACACGACACAACCATTATCTATCCGATCCACACATGCACGCATATATATGTCTTTATAGTACAAATTAACCTTCACATAACAACAATATCTTCTTGCTGTTTCTTGCAATGCTCCAGGCTAATCGATTTATGAGAGATGATGTCAAAGAAGTTACAGAGGTCTTGAAGTGTCTTTCTGACATGCGGTTCCATTATTTCTATAAGTGCAACCGGCAGTATTTGTGTAATCATCACGTGACAGGCATGCGACTTCATCCCAGATAAAGTTTTCTTCTCACGTGATCTGTGTATGTTTGACGAGTGCCCGGAACTTACTCGAACATTAGCAAGACAGCCGAATATCTTGTCAAGCTCCTCTAGAGACAGACTATAGCAAGCGGGCTTGAATTTTGACATTGTTTTCTTAGCCTTACCAACGTTACTTTCCTCCACGCCAGCCCACAAATCTAGCCTAATTTGAAGTGATTCTAGGTCTTTTCTTGAGCTCCCCGTATCTTTTGTCTTGTGTGGGATGTTCAAACTGATAGCAACCAAAATCTCGCAAACATTCTTCGCGATATGCATGACATCGATACAATGGGGCGTCGAGAGATACTTCCAATATTTCAAGTCCCAAAATGGAGATCGCGTTTACCATACTTTTAACAGTGGCTCCACTCTCTTCCGTTTCTTTCCAGGCTCTGCACACTCTTCCCAGTTGTCTAGCACTTGTAGGATTTCTATTCCACTCCTCTTGCGTGGCTTCCCTTGCTTTTCTTTTGTGTTATCAAACAAATCTTCTTTGTTTCTCCATTCATCATTTTTATTCGGCCATCTTCTATGCCCCATGTAAACTGTTTTATGAGAGGCCTTCAGATATAGAGAATGAGTTTCATCCATGCACCTAACACATGCGCAGTTCCCATGGCAAACCTGACCCGAATTATAGCCGTATGCCGGATAGTCCTGCACCGTCGTATTAGCATCATATGTCCGCAGCCCCTCATCTGCCCATAAAATTTCTAGCTCCTCCTTCAGTAGCTGCATATACAAGTTCAGATCACTACCCGATTGGCTTGGCCCTTGTATTAGCACGACCATGTGTAGATACTTTCTCTTCGTGCACACCCATGGGGAAGGTTGTAGATGCAGAGAACCATAGGCCAGGTGTTGTGCATGTTGTTTTGTTGACTAAAGGGATTCAGACCATCCACAATATAGCCCAGCCTCACATTCCTATCATCGCCACTAAAATGAGGGAACTCTTCATCGATTGCTTTCCACTGACGACCATCTGCAATGTGTTTAATAACTCCGTCATCTCTCTTCCTCGTAGAATGCCAAAGCATAAGCTTTGCCTTCTTCTTGTTTGCATACAAATGCTTCAAGCATGGAATGATTGGAAAGTACCATACAACCTTATAAGGAGTACCGCTAGCGGGTGCTCTATCATCATCATTGTCTTACCGACTATTTTTTCCTCGCTTGAATCAGGGAAAATTGCATGTTGGACACCTTGTTAGGTTGGAGTACTCATTCCGGTAAATGACGCAGTCATTTTTGCACGCATGGTACTTTGCCGGATCCATGTCAAGAGGACACAATACCTTCCTTGCCTCATCGACACTTTTTGGCAACATGTTGCCTTCAGGCAGAATATCATGCAATAACTTCAAATTCATTTCGACGGAAGTGTCTGTGCTATTGCTTTTTTTTGCTTTAATGTCCATAAGATTCATCATGACACTTAGTCGGGTGTGTTTTGCCTTGCAAACAGCGTATAAAGGAGTTGTTAAGTCCTTCACAAGAGTCGCCAGTTTGGTAGCCTCTCTACGAGAAGCTGCCTCGATGGTACTCTCTTTCACAATCAACTCTTGCATGTGTTCATCGTGCACCATTCCTGCCAATTTGCCCCAGATGATTACCTCCTCCGTTTCGGCCTCCTCACTTTCGTAGGACTCTTCACCGGACTCGTCGTATTCATCATTGTCAGATTGTTCATCATCTCCATCCATCATCCATTCTCGTTCCTCGTCATGTTCCGCTCCTTCACATGACATCCCATCCTCACCATGACTTGTCCATGTCGAATAGCCGGGAATGAAGCCATTAGCCAACAAGTGCTTATGCAACTCTCTCGATTCAATTGTGTACATAACATCATTCTCGCAAACAACACACGGACAACATATTTTCTTCAAACCCCTTTTCCTAACATGTTCCTCCGCAAACTGTAAGAACTCTATCAAACCAGTAACAAAATCAGTGGATGCTCGTGGTATGGAGTACATCCAACTACGATCCATCAATCGACGCCAAAACCTACAACATACACACATAACATAATATATTACTATTTGATCTTAGAATATGGATAATAAAAAAATTCGGCATGACCTTTGCTAAAAAATGGACATATTGAGTGACACCAACTAGAAGAAATGGAAATTAATCAACATTTTGACGAGATTTGGCACTCATTTGTGTTACCCGAACTTTTCAACAAAAGCATGTGATCAGCGGAAAGTTTAATCGCCCAACACGTCCATCATGCCACACACCAACAATCATGTATGCATGCATACTCATACGTACATACACATGATGTTGAATTTAGAAAATAATTCTCACCTACAACGTGTCTCCTCGTCTATCTCCGATCAATTGCATGAAATCAGGAAGAGAGAGATGTGGTGGATGACCAATGGTGAGAGGAGTCGGAGGAAGAGGAAGAGGGCGTTGCGGGAGAGGAAAAAGAAAATGAGGGAGAGGGTATGAGGCCATTGGCCAAGTAGGAGGCATACATTATACACAATCTTATCAGTGGCGGGCACTGCAAACAGTCCGCCACCCGTAAGTGACGTGGATAGCACCCCGCGCGGGAAAAATATTTTGTGGCGAGCAAAAACTATTGCCCGCCACAGTTATTGCCCGCCACAGCTATAATCTGCTAAGTTTGGGCATGAGGTAAAGATATATAGTGGTGGATAACTGTCACTGCTCGCCACTGCTAGGTCATCTGCTTGTGGCAAGCCATCGTTGTCGCCCGTCACAGGTGAGTTACGCAGGCAAGTACCATCCGGGAGATTGTACATGTGGCGGGTCCCACTAGTTGCCCGCCACAGTTGAGCTCCTAGATATGGCGGGTGGCTTGTAATACCTGTCGCTGCTTGTTTTCAAAAGTAGTTGTGGCGGGTAACCCAGTACTCCCGCCACTAATTAGGGTTCACCTATATGCCCTTTCCCGATAGTGGGGGATCGATCACGGAGGGCCTCTACATCAACCTCGCTGATACCATGATGATGCGTGAGTAGTTCACCATAGACCTACCGGTCCATAGCTAGTACCCAGATGTCTCTCTCTCTATGATCTTCAATGCAATGTTCACCGTTATTCCCACGGTGATCTATTCGATGCAATCTTCTTTGCGGTGTGTTTGTTGGGATCCGATGAATTGTGGTTTATGTTCAGATTATTCATGAAAATATATCGAGTGTTTACTAAATTCTTACATGCATGATTGTTATAGCTTCATATTGCTCTCCGATCTATCGGTTTGGTTTGGCCAACTAGATTGATTTATCTTCAGCTGGAGTGGTGCGTTGTGATGGATTTAATCTTGCGGTGCTCTATGCTCGTGATAGAAGGGGTCAAGACTCGTTTTGTATTACCGACATTAAGGGGAAAATGATGAGGTTTATTCATATTGATTGGATTGACTTTGTCTACATCATGTCATCTTGCTCCAAGCATTACTCTGTTTTTACTTAATACTCTAGATGCATGCTGGATAGATGCCCATGGGTGGAGTAATAATAGTAGATGCAGGCAGGAGTCAGTCTACTTGTTTATGGACATGATGCCTATATAAATGATCATTGCCGTGAATAAATATTGCAAAACTATGTGCTTTTCTATCAATTGCACAACAATAATTTGTTTACCCAATGTATGCTTTCTTCGAGAGAGAAGCCTCTAGCAAAAACTATGCCCCCGGGTCTTCACAAAATATATTACAAAAACTACAAAAATATTGCTGCCATTTATTTACTGTTATTTTATTTTATATTTATATTATCTATTTGTCACTAGTTGTCGCTTCCAAGTAATGAGTTCAAGGGGTTGACAACCCTCTTGCCCGCGCTGGGTGCAAGTATTTGCTCTTTTGTGCGTAGGTGCTGAAGACGGGGGTTTGCGTGGTCCTCCTATTGGTTCGATAACCTTGGTTCTCACCAAGGGAAATACTTATCTCTACTGTGCTGCATCTCCTCTCCTCTTCGAGAAAATTCCCGCAATTTACAAGTAGCAACCCCCTAGCCGTACAATCGGGAATGTAGGGGGTAAGCACAGGAGCCAGGCAACCCAGCTTGGCCAAAATCTGAAGTCAAATTGATGCATAATTATGTCTTTAAAAAGATGATTACGGAAGGCGGCGCTTGTATTTTGAATACAAATGCTGATGATATGTTGGGATCTCCAGGATTCCCGATGTAACCGTGCCGAGGTGCCTCAAGGAGCCCCCAATATGGTTTATTTTGACTCCGTTGCGACTGTTTATAATCTGAAAGTGGCCCATAGTTGGCTTCCACCCCTTTGTAGATGCCGACGTCTCAGTGCCCGGAGGCGGTTTTGTTAGTGGAAACGAGGCAATCCGATATTTAGGCTTTATAAATTTCACTTACTCATAGGAGCTTTAAGTGGGGAGGCAAGTTACTAGCCCCGTTTAGTTTTTGGTGTCCGTCAAGGTCAAGCCATTAACACTTCGGCCAATGTTATGAAAGGATCATCGTTTAACATTGTCGATGCTTTAAAGGCGTCTGGCATGCATTGTCGAGCGGAACCATCACGCAAAATACCTTGAAAAAGACGATGTCCTACGTCCTGGAAGAAAAATATAAAAGATGTTAAAAGTTTCATAAGCTCAGAAAACCAAAAAACATATGTACAAACTTGACATCTTAATTGAATCAAGCTTTTTTGGTGCCAATCCAAAATTGGTCTTAAAATTAATTTGTGCTTCTCTCGTGCTTTAACATGAAACATCCGATCTCTAAACTTCAAGTGGGTGATACGTCCATTTTGCATCATGAATTCTTATTGATATTTATGTTATCCTTATCCAATATCCCCATTATGATATAATTCCTATTCCTTTTCTCACTGAATATGCAAGGTACAGCACAAGGAGGGAAATCACCGGAAACTTGAATTCTGGACCTGAAAACCAAGAAAATGGCTGAAAATTCACTGAACTCCAAATTACCGGATTTTTTATGGAATATATAAGAATTATTGGGCCAAAAATATACCTGAGGGGGGCCACCTGCTGGCCACAAGACAACAAGGTGCGCACCCCCCCTGGGCGCACCCTGTTGCCTTGTGGGGCCCCGGCAGGTCTCCCGACCTGTAACGCCCAAGATGCGATCCTATACTCATTTTGGCTCGAGGGCCTCGACAGGGATAGAAGCACATCTCGCCGTTTCGCAAGAATTGATATCATTACAAGTACATGTAAAGAAGAGATGAGTATATGGAATTGGCTTACACTCACCACAAGGTAAATCAAGATCACATCAATACAACAACATATACAATCATCATACAGAAGAGCAGGGTCCGACTACGGACGAAATCAAACGATAAAATGACATCCATCCTTGCTATCCCAGGCTGCCGGCCTGGAACCCATCCTATGATCGATGAAGAAGAAGAACTCCATATCAAACAAGCATCGCTCTCACGTCAAGCATCTCTTTACCTGTACCTGCAACTGTTGTTGTAGTAATCTGTGAGCCACATGGACTCATCAATCTCATTTCCAAGGGTATCAAGACTAGCAAATCTTAATGGGTAAGATATGGTTAAGTGGCGAGGCTGCAGCAAGCACTAAGCATTTATTTGAGTGGCTAACTTACGAGTACAAGAATAAGGGGGGGTGATCGTCACATAAACGGACGTGAACTAGTAATAATCACTAAGTGATCCTGAACACCTACTTATGAGTCAAACATAACCCCACCGTGTTCTCTCTCAGTTCAGAAATTCACGAGAAGAGACAATCACAGTTACGCACACGGTTGGTGTATTTTATTTGAGTTTACTTTAAGTTTTCTATGACCGGATGTTAAACAAATTTCCAAGTTGCCACATAACCGCGGGCACGGGTTCTCAAAAATATTTAACCCTGTAGGGGTGCTCCAACTCATCTATGACAAACTAACCACAAGCTGCATTGGAATTCCTCAACCGTGGGATAACCCGTAGTATTTGCGGAATCCCGATGGAAACTCTCAACCTCGAGATAGCCCAAAGTGTCCTCGAACTCCCGCGCACAAGACGTTCAACAAAGGTAAAACAATTCCAGCAAGACCGGCCGACGTGTCGACAAACCCGATAGGAGCTGCGTATCTCGTTCTCTGGACACGGCGGATAAGCAAAGCGTACGGTGTCCTGATAGACATCTCCCGAGTTGCCCCGGGTTGGCCCCGCACGGTGCTCTAGTTTGGACCAACACTCATGAGGAGCACTGGCCCGGGTTGTTGATTAAAGATCCTCGTGTTAATTACTCCCTATGCAGGTTTATTAGTTATTAGCCAAATGTAGTACCAATATTGGGCCTTGCCAGAAGAGTTTTATCCCAAAACGAAAATCAAGGGGGTCCCCATAACAACCCCGAGTATGTTAGGAGCGCTCAATATGCAACATAACACCGGTACACAAGTAACTAGGGCGGCAAAAGTGGAACAAAACACCGAGCAAAAGGCCAAGCCTTCCACCTTTTACCAAGTATATATGTGCATTAAATTAAATAGCAATAATATTGTGATATCTCAAAAATATCCATGTTGCACATGGAAACAACTTGCACCTGCAACTAGCAACGCTATAAGAAGGGTTGAGCAAGCGGTAACATAGCAAACAATGGTTTGCTGGGATGTGGATGGTTAGAGGCTTATCATGGCATTTTGGGAGGCTTGACAAACAAGTGGTAGGTAGCGAGACATAGCGATAGAAATGAGACAACTAGCATGGCAATGATAGTAGTGGTATCCAGCAAAATGTTCATCTTGCCTGAGATCCCGCTTGGAAGAAGAACGAATCCGTGAAGTAGACAAACCAACGTAGTCGAACGAATCCTCACACTCCGAACGCTTTCGGAACTCTATCGAGAAGAAGCAATGTGGAAACAACAATCAACACTTGATAAACACCACAACATATGCATGACATGATGCGCAAGCAATGATGATGAATGTCAAGTTTAAATATGCAAGGCATGGCAAGCACAACAATCAAACACTACAAATTAAGTGAAGTTCAATATGTAACGGGTTGCATATTGATGAAACTCCACAGTTAAATTATTTAGTTAAGTCTCATGTAGGTACCCAACAAGTTTAATTGTTGTTTAACATGGGTGGTCATGGCATAAGGTGAAGCATAAATAAACTAGACATTTAGGCAAGTTTAGATGAAGCCGGAAACAACGTATAACATTTCCGAAACGGCCCCATATGCAGATTATGAATTTGGTCTAGATCTGAACTAACCATATTTTATATTAGTTAAACAGCAACAAAATGCACCATGTGATTCTACACGTCATTCTAAGAGGTTTACATATATGGAACATATGAAACGGAGCTACGGCCTAAAAGATATGAACAACAACAGATGCATATGTCATGAATGCAAAATGCATGCAAACAACCACCACAAACATGTAAATCATGGATGCAACAAGATATTATGAAACTACATGAAATTCTAGTCAAGTTACATGTGGAACATGTTCAAAATGGAGTAACGGTTCAACACTAGCAAGCAACACAAGTAGTAGACATAATCTGCCCAAAACAGCGACATGACATTTTGCACACATGAAAACAATAAGCTACAGATCCTACAATGCACAAACAAGACATGGGGGTGTAGCCTACATGATGCACAACAATTCATATCATCACATCAAATTGAGTAGAAGCATGGACCACTAGGAAATAAGCTCACAAGACGACAATAAAATATAACAGATTAGGACTAGCTAAAAATAACAGTTTTTTGCAGAGCAGTTTTTCCATGGGGGCATATTGGCAGCAATGAAACTATATGCTACAGGACATATCATGGCATGAAATTTGACAACAAGGTATAGGACATGATGCACTACAATTCATTCCGTTATGGCAACATCAAATTATGCACAGATTCATGGCAAACATCAACACAACATGGCATTCGGATATAACCAGATTCTCAGACCTAGTGAAAATTAGGGTAGACATGGGCAACAGTTTTTAACAGATTGACATTTTGGACAACAGATATAACTATGATGAAAATCCTACACATGGCAACAAATGGCACAACCTGGTTGACAATGACATGCTTAACAAAAGACTCCATTGGAGCAACAACAAAAGACTCCTAGATCAATAGCAAATCACATGGCAACATGGCAACAAAATAACAGTTTCAGACTTGGAATTATTTTGGACCCTCAAAACAACAACATATTTTTATGGCAAGTTAGCAACAAGAAAAATAACACCTAAACATGGATTTCTATAGCAACCAAAAATACCAGGGCCTAACACACATGTCCATGGGCATATCTCATGTTCAAAATTATTTCATATCATGCATGGATTAATTCACACAAAATAAACAAAAGGGCATCATAGCAAAATAACATGCACACAAATTTGCTCAAAAGACAAAACTAAATGCACAAATAAATTCTATGGATTTTGCTACCCCAAAATCATATATAATATGTGGGTTTTTACTATAAAACAAATGACATAACATTTATGCGAGATTAGGACATAAACCGTTTTAGCAAGTTATGTATGCAAATTAAATGCAACCATCACATTAAACATTTTCCCCATGCATGAAAATGCGATATAATGAATGTACACATTTTACATATATGGTTTGATTAATCCCAATGCACGGTTAATGCGGTATTATATGCATGAACATTAGGTTTCTTTGTTATTAAAAAAATAGGTAATTCACAGGTTACATAGAAAAATTCGTAGAAACTAAAAAAATGACTATGGGCCAAATCTGCTATGCTACTGGGCCTAACAAGGGTGAGCGCTGAATGGCAAAACGGCGCACGGGCGAGGCATAGGGCAGACGCGCTCACCTTGGGCCTGAAGGAGATGGGCCGGCTCGAGGCTGAGGAGGTTGGGCCTGGCGAGGTCGAACGCGGGGCGCTCCTGGGCTGGCGGCCCAGGCGAGGACGCGAGCGAGGAGAGCGGCTCAACGTGCTCGTCTCGATCTGGATCGAAGGCATGTGGGGCAAAGTCAACGGCGACGGCGGGACAACAGCAGGTGGTGCTCCGGCGAGGCACGGGTCGACCAGAGGTCGGGGATGGACGGATCCACCGGTTCCCCACTGGATCCGGCGACTGCTCGAGGTCAACGGCCATGGCGCCCTCCTGTTCATCACGAAAAAGGGAGGGAGAGCTTAGAGAGGAGCACGGGGAGGAAGAGGCCGGGAGAGAGAGGACGGGGGAGCTCCGGCCTGATGGATGGGTGGCGGGGTTTCCGGCGACGCATGGCTCCGGCGAGCTCTGGTGGGCTGGGTCCAACGAAAGGAGGCAGGGGCGCACAGGCGGCCGGCTCCATGCGGGACGGCGGAGGCAGCTCGGGAGGAGCCGGCGGTGGGGCGCGCGGGCTCGTCTGGGTCCCAGATGGGCTCGGGCGGGCCGCGGATGGGCTCCCACGGCCGGCACGAGGTGGGAGGAGCAGGTTGCGGCGGCGGCTGGTGGAGGCTAGCGGCACGGATCCCTAGGGGAGTCTAGGGTTACCCGAAATGGACGTGGGGGTGTCTATTTATAGTAGGGAGGCTAGGTTAGGGGGGGTTTGTCCATTTTCGGACCGTCGAATCACGATCGGGCGGTTCGAAACGAAGGGGGTAGGCTAGGTGGGTCTAGTGGGCTGTGAAGAGGGCATGGGCTGAGATGAGACGGAAACTTTGCGGCCCGTGACATGATTTTAGAAACCCGAAAAAACGTCTGATGATGTGACCGATGATGGTGCCGCTACGGTCGACCGTTCGGGTATCAAACGACCTCCGATTGCGACGAAACTTGGCAGACGGTCTACCTACAATATAACAAGACCGCATGCCAACTTTCGACCCAATCCGAGAATATTTTTTGCGCACTTTAAAAACGATATTTTATCGATGTCGCAGGCACGTGCGTGTGTGGTTGCCTCGAAACGGTCATCGACGAGAATGGAGAGAACCGGCAACTATGAACAGATGCGAGTTTTGAAAAATGATGGCAATAAAGTGCCATTGCTATGCAGATGATGCGAATGATACAATGATGAGTGCGATAGGCAAACGAATCACACGACGACATTGGAATAAAACGGGAATCTTCTGGAGCGTCAGTCTCGGGCTGTTACACGACCCCCCTCTTCTCGTATATGGTGTGTTTACCCTAGAAAAAAATCATAAGGATACTTTCGGGACGAAGCGTCGCCGTCCCGAGGCGGAAACCTAGGCAGAGGCCCTTTTGATCTCTGGCGGAGAGATTCTGCCAGGAAAACTTCCCGCCGGGAGGGGAAGATTGAAGCCATAGTCATCACCAACGCTTCCTCCTTCGTGGGAGGACCAAACTTCATCAACATCTTCACCAGCACCATCTCATCTCAAACCCTAGTTCATCTCTTGTATTCAATCTTTGTCTCAAAACCTCAGATTGGTACCGGTGGGTTACTAGTAGTGTTGATTACATCTCGTAGTTGATGCTTGTTGGTTTACTTGGTAGAAGATATTATGTTCATATCCTTGATCTACATTATTACACCTCTGATCTTGAAGATGTTGATGATGTGTGAGTAGTTACTTTTGTTCCTGAGGACATGGGAGAAGTCTTGTTATAAGTAATCATGTGAAGTTGGTATTCGTTCGATATTTTGATGCTGTGTATGTTGTTGCTTCTCTTAGTGGTGTCGTGTGAACGTCGACTACACGACACTTCACCATGTTATGGGCCTAAGGGAAGGTGTTGTGGAGTAACAAGTAGATGATGGGTAGCGAGTGTGACAGAAGCTTAAACCCAAGTTTATGCGTTACTTCATAAGGGGCTGATTTGGATCCACACGTTTCATGCTATGGTTAGATTTATCTTAATTGTTCTTTCGTAGTTGCAGATGCTTGCGAGAGGGGGTAATCATAAGTAGGTTGTTTGTTCAAGTAAGAACAACACCTTAGCACCAGTCCACCCACATATCAAATTATCAAAGTAACGAACGCGAATATACTCAACATGGTGAACATGACTAGACAGAATTTCCCATGTGTCCTCGGGAGTGCTTGCTTTATATAAGAGTACTTTCAGTCCTGTCATTTGCTATAAAAAGGATTGGGATACCTTGCTGCACCTTTGTTACTATTGCTACTTGTCACTTGTTACAAATTACCTTGCTACAAAACTATCTATCATTGTTACTTGCAGCACTTGCAGAGAATACCTTACTGAAAACTGCTTATCATTTCCTTCTGCTCCTCGTTGGGTTCGACATTCTTACTTATCGAAAGGACTATGAGTGATCACCTATACTTGTGGGTCATCAGTGGGCCAGCCTTCGGCTTCAACCTCCATATCCCTAAGGTGGAGTGCTTCTCCGAGGCCAGTTTAGCGAACTAAACTCGAGCACTTTAGAAAGAAACCAAGCCATCCGACTACTACTGACCATACCCGAGTTAAAAAGGGAGTGGCAAAAAAAGACTTTGCAACGACTAAGAAGAATATATATATATATATATATATATATATATATATATATATATATATATATATGTATATTATAAAAGGACTCATGTTAATTTAAGAGCCCAAGTTGACATGGGAAAAGAAGTGTTTTAGCAAACTAAGTTTTTGACAAACAACTTTTTTTGTTTAACACAAATATAATGCTTGGTCGAACCGAACAAAAAAATAAAAATGTAAAAAATATTCAGCATGAAAGCGACTTAGCTGGTTAATGTGATCGGCGTGAGAAAGTGGCGATGCAACCCGGTCGATGTGGATAGACGAAGCCTCCAGTCTAGCTGTCGTGACAAAGCTGGTCAGATGGTGATGATGAAGTGATGGTGAAGCCCCCGGTCTAGCCGAGGTGAAGGAGCAGGTCAATACGGTGACGTTGGAGCCCCCTATGCCAGCTGACGTGTTAAGCATGCCTACGTAGCGGTCATCGGCTTGAAGAAGCGACGGCGCGGCGATGCCAACGCAGGTCAAAATTTGTGACGCGATAAATGCGACTTGGTGAAGCGACGGCGTGGCGATGCCGGTGTGTTTGACTCATGCAATTTGTGGTAACAATATTTTGGCCTTCGTGATGTCGAACTCTTGGTCGACTAGCTGAGGTAATGATCTTATGTGGTTCATGGCGGCTTGACGAAGCAACGATCTGTCTAGCACAGGTCGGCAGCCGTGAAGAAATGTTGTCGGGCTGGTTTGACACCAAGGCGACGGTGAAGATTACCTTGGAAAAGGATTTAAAAAATTTAGACATGTGCTTGAGAACAAAACACAATACTCTAGAGAAAATTTCCTTCAAAAAGGATGGCCGATAACCGGTAAATGAAAAAGACGAACTCGGGTTCGATTTATTTTCGCGCCAAAAAAAGATCCGAAAATTGATGCACTCATCGGACGTTTCCCAGAGTTTGAATGACCGATTGAGCTAAAATTTGGAGGGATGATCGATATAGGAATTCTGCAGTCAATGAAAATGGTTGGATTTTCCAAAGGATGTCTGAGCTGGACGCTGGACTTCATGCTCCTAACTCGTCCAGATTCCCATTCAGATTCGATAGGGCTCCGGTTTCCTCCATCGGAACGCGAATTTTTTTTACAGGATTGTTGTAGACTCAATTCAACACAATTCCACGGAAGCAATCGTCAAAGGGACACTCAAGGAGACGGGGAAAACAAACACGACTCCGATGTCCGAAAAAACTGTTGTTAATCCGCAGACGAGTCATCCATCCTATGCGATCACACAATGGACTCTCACCAATGTCGGTGTCAAAACCGCCAGACCTCAGGTACGGGGGACCGAGCTATGATATGGAATAGATGGGTAACAAGAGACGGGGGACACGAAGCTTTTACCCAGGTTCGGGCCCTCTTTAAGGAGGTAAAACCCTATGTCATGCTCCTGCTTATATTATGGGTGTATCAAAATACATAGTTGATCAACCTCAAGACCGTAAGTTGTGTTCTAACCCTAAGGCTAGGTGGTTGTAATTGTGATCCTATTGACTAGCCTAGCCTTGGCTTATAAAATGTACCAGAGGCTAGGATAACAGGAGTCCTAGTCGGCTATGTCGGTGGAGAGGAGTCCTTGTCTTCATCACCAAATCTTGTGGAATCTTCCTCGTATTTGCCATGGACTGCCCGAAGTGGCCCTTTAGTGAACCGCCATGGGGGTCCTTGGCCCGATCCACCTGGTTTGGAGACGACGTAGTGAGTACCACCTAGTCCAGGACTCCGTCACCTATTGCTATATACAAGTTTTGGAGCCTCCTCTAGTTCTAGTTCTAATTGGTCCTAGTTGACTAAGTACAGAAAGGTCTAGTTACTCTAATCCTCATAATTAGAAGCCCAGTGTGGTTCTAATCTCCTCCCTCTAATTTTCCGGTGATGATTAGCTTTGGACGGTGAAGATCATGAAGACTGCACGCTTGCAACCAAGTAGAGAGGCCGTGCTTTCGGTCTTCGGTTCGAGGGGTAGTTCGTGGGCGGTTGTCGGGACCCCAATACTAAGTCATACGAATCTAGCATGTAACACATCATATCACTTTGTAGGCTCACGCATGGTAAGCTCCACAAATGCCACCTTACCTTGGTCAGGACCGTTTGCGCCTTTTGTCTCACGTATATGAATATGTGTCACGCCCAAGATGCGCTTCTATCCTTATTTTGGCACGAGGGCCTCGACAGGGATAGAAGAGCATCTCGTCGTTTAGCAAGAATGGATATCATTACAAGTACATGTAAAGAAGATATGAGTATATGGAATTGGCTTACACTCGCCATAGGCTACATCAATATCCCATCAATACAACAACATATCCAAATATCATACAGAAGAGCAGGGTCCGACTACGGACGAAAACAAACGATAAAAAAAGACATCCATCCTTGCTATCCCAGCCTGCCGCCTGGAACCCATCCTATGATCAATGAAGAAGAAGAAGAACTCCAAATCAAACAAAGCAATGCGCTCACGTCAAAGCATCGCATAACCTGTACCTGCAACTGTTGTTGTAGTAATCTGTGAGCCACAGGGACTCAGCAATCTCATTTCCAAGGGTATCAAGACTATTAAAGCTTAATGGGTGAGATATGGTTAAGTGGTGAGGCTGCAGCAAGCACTAAGCATTTATTTGAGTGGCTAACTTACGAGTACAAGAATAAAGGGGGATGATTGTCGCATAAATGTGTTGGGGAACGTCGCATGGGAAACAAAATTTTCCTACGCACACGCAAGATCTATCCATGGTGATGAGCATCTACGAGAGGGAGAGTGAATCTACATACCCTTGTAGATCGCTAAGCGGAAGCGTTAAGAAACGCGGTTGATGTAGTCGAACGTCTTCGCGATCCAAATCGCAAGTCGTCCCTCGATCCAAACACGATCTAGCGCCGAACGGACGGCACCTCCGCGTTCAACACACGTACGGCTTGATGACACCTTCACCTCCTCGATCCAGCGAGCGATGGTGAAGTAGTAGATGAGTTCCGGCAGCACGACGGCGTGGTGATGGTGGTGAGGAACAATCTCTGCAGGGCTTCGCCAAGCGCTACGGAGATTATGACGGGACGAACTAGAGGGTTACGGTTGCCGGCACACGGCTTGGGAAATCTCTATGTCTCCCGTGTGCTAGCCCTGCCCCACTATTTATATGTTGAGCTCTGGGGTCTGAACTTGGAGAGAAAGCCTCCACAAGGTCGGTTTTGCCCGCACAAGGTCGGTTTGGCCCGCACGGAAAGAGTCCCACTCGGATTCCGGCAGTACCGCGTACAAGCGGTAGTACCGCTCATGAGCGGTAGTACCGCTTCACACAAGCGGTAGTACCGCTTACGCAGTAGTACCGCTTACGCGGTAGTACTGCCTTACCAGCGGTAGTACCGCTTAAGGCAGCAGCAAAACTTCCTTTTGCACTTTCCAATACCTTGTGGGCTTTACCCCTTTGGCCCATATAAAGTGTTGCTGCACCCGAACACTTCGGTAAACATCCGGAACCCCTTCCGGTGAATTCCGGAACCCTTCCGGAGATCAAAACACTATTATCACATATATCAATCTTTACCTCTGGACTCTTCCGGAGATCCTCGTCATGTCCAGGATCTTATCCGAGACTCCGAACAACCTTCGGTCACCAACACAATAACTCAACTATACTAATCGTCACCAAACGTTAAGTGTGTAGACCCTGCGGGTTCGAGAACTATGTAGACATGACCGAGACACCTCTACGGTCAATAACCAATAGCGGGACCTGGATGCCCATATTGGTTCCTACATATTCTACGAAGATCTATATCGGTTGAACCTCTATGTCAAGGATTCAGTTAATCCCGTATGCTGTTCCCTTTGTTCTTCGGTATGTTACTTGCCCGAGATTCGATCGTCGGTATCTCTATACCTAGTTCAATCTCGTTATCGGCAAGTCTCTTTACTCGTTCCGTAATACAAGATCTCGTGGCTAACACTTTAGTCACATTGCTTGCAAGGCTCATTGTGATGTTGTATTACCGAGTGGGCCCTGAGATACCTCTTCGTCACACGGAGTAACAAATCCCAGTCTTGATCCATGCCAACCCAACAGACACCCTCGGAGATACCTGTAGAGCATCTTTATAGTCACCCAGTTACATTGCGACGTTTGATACACACAAGGTATTCCTCCGGTGTCAGTGAGTTGCATGATCTCATGGTCATAGGAACAGATACTTGACATGCAGAAAACAATAGCACACTACTGGAAACAGGGAATTTGCCATCAGTCAGCTCTTTGCCGTCTGCCAGCGGATGGCAAAGAACGTCTTTGCCATCTGCTTACAAAAAACAGATGGCAAAGAACTGACAGATGGCAAAGAACCTGGTTGCCATCAGCCAATTCTTTGCCATCTGCCAGCAGATGGCAAAGAGGTTGGTGGGGTCCAGCGGACGACGGCGTTGTAACGGCGCACTAGGCCCACCTCTTTGCCATCAGCCAGCAGATGGCAAAGCCCCACCTTTTTGCCATCAGCCAGCAGATGGCAAAGCCCCACCTCTTTGCCATCAGCCAGCAGATGGCAAAGTTCTTTGCCATCTGCTGGCTGATGGCAAAGAGGTGGGGCTATCTTCCCTCTCTCCCAGCCCGGCCCCACCCCTCTCTCTCTCTCCCTCTCTCTCCCAGCCCGGCCCCACCCCTCTCTCTCTCCCTCTCTCTCCCAGCCCGGCCCCACCCCTCTCTCTCTCTCCCTCTCTCTCCCAGCCCGCCACCGAACCCAATCGAGAGCAGCAGCCGGCCGCCGGCTCTCCTCGCTAGGGTTCGCTGCCGCCAGCTCCTGCAGCCGGACTCCGGCGACCTTCCAGCCACCGCCGTCGCCCGGAGCTCCATCCCCGCAGCCCGGAGATCCATTCCCGCCGCCCGTCGCAGGTAATACTCTCCTCCCCTTCGTTCCTCCCTCCTCCCCTTCGTCTCTACCTCCTCCCCTTCTTCTCTGCTTGGCTGGGTGGAGCACCGCCGGCTGGCCGGCGTACCGGCTCCATCCTCCCCGCCCCCCCACTCTTTCTCCTCCACCGCCGCCCCTATCATCTTATCCATTCCCAACTCCTGCCCTCCCCCCGCCGCGTCACCGTCTCGTCCCTCTCTGCTGCACGGCCGCCGTCTTGCTCTTGCTCCTCTGTTGGAACCAACCGGAGCACACCTGGAAGCTGAGGAAGGCATGCCCCTGCACCCGCGCCTGCCTGCTCGCTCCCGAGCAGGAGCTCGTTCCCGTCTGCCTCCGCCCGTCCTGCCCCGAGCTGCCGCCATCCGGGTTTCACGCGTCGTCGTCGTTCTCTCCGGTAATCCCGTGAGTGTGCCACCGGCCGGCCCCTCTCCCCCATCCTTCCTTCTCTTCTCACCCGCCTCCCCTTCCCTGTACATGAGCTCAGTGCCCAGGCTTAATGCCCAAGAGGTCTTCCTCGCCGACAGATGCCTTGCCTCGCCAGATCCAGCACCCTAGGCCCTAGATCCACGAGCCCCACCTCCCTTGCGACCTGCAGCACCGCCCAATCACCACGCCCCTGGCTGTTGATGCAGGTATGAATCTTTTCTGGTTGTAGTTTTCTCATACTTGTGAACATTATGGCTGATTGCTTCGTGACCTAAAGCAATAATTGATGGTTTAATTATTAATCTGTAGCAAATTTTCTATGAACTTTGTTACTAGAGAAATTAGATGTATGTGTGGTCTTGTAGCAGAAAATATGTGTATGTGTACTTCCAAGAATGATTTCCAGAACAATATTGTGATAATGTTCATGGTTAGATTAACCTAGCTATGTAATGTTATTGTTCTAGGAAAATGTTCTCTGAATGTAGACAACGTGTGTGTATCCAGTTATCCATATTGCATTTTGTACCATGTGGTGTGGCCTAGAGCTCAGTTGCATGCTGCTCTTCTCTGTGATGCTACTCCATTAACCTCTCTACTTGATAATCCTTGTATCTCGAATGGACTATGAGTGTGGGTTACATTGCATCAATGAGAGCTCTGAATGTCATGCTATGTACCACTAAACTTGATTGATAATTGTTTTTTTAATCAATCCAAAATTATTGTAGATAGGTTATATACACATTCAAAATAGCTCATGATTCTCGGGTGTATTCGGTCGCCGCTGCGTGCAGTATGAATATGATACTATTTTATCTAGTATGGATTTGCTATTCTCTAGAGAGTTTATCCTTTCATGTTTGATAATTACTTTATTCAGTTTGCTTACATGCTCTCGTTATATTTGCAGGACAACAAAGAAGCCGCAGCACCAGTTCTATCTAAGCCCCATTCAGATCACCCCCTCGAGCTACAAGAGGTGGCGACACTACCACGGATCAGAGTACATGGGTGACCCTTGTGGCTGGGTCCAGTTCTCCGTCAGCCGCACCACCATCGGTCGCCTCTTCGTCGCGGTCGTCTTCTCCGTCCATCATGATGGTGGCCTCCTGAAAGCTAGTAGGTGGCGTCCTGCATCATGACGGTGGAGATGTACTCTTCCAGTGGAGCTGAATGACTATGGTTTTACTTCACGGGTCTTAAATACTGTTACACGTAGTACTACTAAGCTTCCAGTGTTTCAAGGAAAAGCAAATGATATGTCCAGTACAAATTCAATAAAAAATGTTTGGCAAGTTCAGTCATAGCAAATCCAGTATCTCATAAGTTGCATACCTTAATTATGTGTGATGATGCAAAAAAAGATTTGCTTTTGAACATTTGCATCTTCTTCAGAGTTGATGTGTTGAGAGAAAGCACATAAGCAGTTTTTGCTGCATGTGATGCCGCACATGGACGATGGGCTAAGCTGCTAGGTGTTCGTGCTGCTCTACATCTGTGGAATTCTGCAACAACAATCAAAGAAATTTATCGACTATCAGCATAGCGTTCGGGTGAGTTATGTATTGTTTTACTGAAGTTTATGAGAGCTAAATTTACACTTTTACTATATGATCATGGAACAAATTTAGAAGCTTGCTTTAAATTTTGTTAGTATGAGCAGCAGCTTATAAAATAAGTGCAACATCATTGTGCCTGAAACATGAATGGGTAATGGTGCTATTTCTAGAGTATAGAGCCTTCAACTTTCTCCCTTGTTTATAGCCTATGGTTGTGCACCAACTTCTATACAATTAAGTTCCTTTTTAATTCTGTTTTTCAAGAAATATTACCCCCCCTCCCCCAAACACACACAGTATTGATATTCAGCATCAATCAGATAACTTGATTTTTTGTTTTAGAATTGTTTATAGTCACAGCATGAGTCCATCAGGGAAGATCGGACCGGTCCTGAGTATTGACTCCTAACTTGAAATTGGACCCAGATTTGACTACTTGAAATGTAAATGCTAATATCTATTAATTGAGAGTGTACTATGGTTAGCACATAGGTCCTGAAGATTCTTATTGTGTGTCTTGTGAATTTATAATCTGTAAAATGATTTTCAAAGAGTTTCACAGCAATACTTGAAATTGGACCCAGATTTGCAGGTACCATAGATTGCAGTTTGTTTGTGACTGCCTACTTGTTTGTTTAGCTGGAAATATCTACTTGTTTTCTTTGCAGTATCTGAAAATGAGGTCCCGACCTTTTGGTTTCTAAACAGAGCAGAGAGAAATTCTTGGAAGAGCGATGTTAGCGTACATCCTGATAAAAACATCAGATGTGGTTGCCTTTCTATTTTTTCGTTTGCTAGTTAGGAGTATCTAACTAGTAAAAGGTCCTGGGTTACCCGGCCATACGAGGCCTCCTCCCTCGCGCAGATCTCAATTCTTGATTTGGCTGGGAAATGGAGGCTTCCCAGCCCATGTGCCCTAGTTCCCGTCCGATTCGTTTCTGCTCCCCGCCGTGTCCTGATCTCAGCCGCTGTCTGGATGGTATAAGAGCACCGACGAAACCTAGTTTCTACTGATAAAAGAGGAGCGAGTGCGCCCAACTAGCGGCACCAGCCACGTCGCCTTTTATTGCCGCTATAAACAGTTCACGCTTACTGTCTGTAGCGATATGGTCCCCAGTGCCACGCTCGTTTTCGTAAAGCTTTGTGCAGCGCGTTCTGTGCGGGGGTGCAGGGTGCAAACTGCAGCGTTAATCGCGGCAAGTGGTGCTCGTGGGCGGTTGAACCTTTTTACCGGCGCCTGTTATTGATTTTTTAGAATCCTCAAAAACCTAACAGAAAAAAAGTTACGATGCTTTTAAGATCTGGAGGCAGACGGCAAAGCACGCCGTTAGCCTTCTAACGTGGCTAACCCCGTTCAGAGGCTTTGCCATCTGCCAGCTGATGGCAAAGGCTGCAGGCTCTTTGCCATCTGCCAGCAGACGGCAAAGTAGCCTTTCCCGGCTGGGTTTCAACCAAACTATTTGCCGTCTGCTGGCAGATGGCAAAGCCTTTGCCATCCGCCGACCATGCCTTTGCCATCTGCCATGGCAGATGGCAAAGTGGCTGATTCCTGTAGTGGCAATAAACTGACACGATCATATGCTACGTTTATAGTTTGGGTCTTCTCCATCACATCATTCTCCTAATGATGTGATCCCGTTATCAAATGACATCTCATGTCCATGGCTAGGAAACCTTCACCATCTTTTGATCAACGAGCTAGTTAACTAGAGGCTTACTAGGGACACAGTGTTGTCTATGCACCCACACATGTATTTGAGTTTCCAATTAATACAATTATAGCATGGATAATAAACGATTATCACGAACAAGGAAATATGATAAGAACTAAATTATTATTGCTTCTAGGGCATATTTCCAACAGTCTCCCACTTGCACTAGAGTCAATAATCTAGTTCACATCACCATGTGATTTACATTGTTCTAACACCCATTGAGTTCTGGGGTTCGATCATGCTTTGCATGTGAGAGAGGTCTTTAGTCAACGGGTCTGCGACATTCAGATCCGTGTGTACTTTGCAAATCTCTATGTCATACTGTAGACACTGCTACCACACTCCACTTGGAGCTATTCCAAATGGCTGCTCCACTATATGTATCCTGACTGCTACTCAGAGTCGTCCGGATAGGTGTCAAAGCTTGCATCGACGTAACCGTTTACGACGAACTCTTTATCACCTCCATAATCAAGAAATATTTCCTTAGTCCTCTTAGTTACTAAGGATAATCTTGACCGCTGTCCAGTAATCCACTCCTGGATCACTCTTGTACCCCTTGACAGAATCATGGCAAGGCACACATCAGGTGCGGTACACAGCATGGCATACTATACAGAGCCTATGGATAAGGCATAGGGGACGACCTTCGTCCTTTCTCTTTCTTCTGCCGTGGTCGAGCTTTGAGTCTCACTCAACTCCACACCTTACAAATCAGGCAAGAACTCTTTCTTTGACTGATCCATTTTGAACTCTTTCAAAATCTTGTCAAGGTATGTACTCATTGAAAGTTTTATCAGACGTCTTGATCTATCTCTATAGATCTTGATGCCCAATATTTAAGTAGCTTCATTCCAGGTCTTCCTTTGAAAAACTCCTTTCAAACGACCCTTTATGCTTTCCAGAAATTCTACATCATTTCCAATCAATCAATATGTCAACCACATATACTTATCAGAAATTCTATAGTGCTCCCACTCACTTTATTGTAAATACAAGTTTCTCATAAACTTTGTATAGACACAAAAACTTTGATCACCTCATCAAAGTGTATATTCCAACTCTGAGATGCTTGCTCCAGTCCATAGAAGGATCGCTGGAGTTTGCATACATTGTAGCATCCTTAGGACTGACAAAACCTTCCGGTTGTATCACATACAACCTTTCCTCACGGATACCATTAAGGAAACGATGTTTTGACATCCATTTGCCAGATTTCATAATCGAAAAATGCAGCAACTGCTAACATAATTCCAACAGACTTTAGCATCGCTACGGGTGAGAAAATCTCATCGCAGTCAACTCCTTGAACTTGTGAAAAACCCTTTGCCACAAGTCGAGCTTTATAGACGGTGACATTACCGTCCGCGTCCGTCTTCCTTTTAAAGATCCATTTGTTCTGAATGGCCTTTCGCCCTTCAGGTAATACTTCCAAAGCCCATACTTTGTTTTCTTACATGGATCCCATCTCGGATTTCATGGTCTTAACCATTTCTCGGAATCCGGGCCCATCATCGCTTCTCCATAGCTCGTAGGTTCGGCGTTGTCCAACAACATGACCTCTAAGACAGGGTTGCCGTACCACTCAGGAGCAGTACGCATCCTTGTCGACCTACGAGGTTCGATAGTAACTTGATCCAAAGCTTCATGATCATCATCATTAACTTCCTCTTCAACTGATGTAGGCTCTACAGAAACATCTTTCTGCGCTGCGCTACTCTCGGGTTGAAGTAAAGGTTCAACAACCTCATCAAGTACTATCTTCCTCCCACTCAATCTTTCGAAAGAAACTCTTTCTCGAGAAAGGACCCGTTTTAGCAACAAACACTTTGTGCTTGAATCTGAGATAGAAGGTTTACCCAACTGTTACGTTAGGGTATTCTATGAAGATGCATTTGTCCGCTTTGGGTTCGAGCTCATTAGGTGAAAACCCTTTTTCACATAAGCGTCGCAGCCCCAAACATTAAGAAATGACAGCTTAGGTTTCCGCCAAACCAAAATTCATACGGTGTCATCTCAACGGACTTATGGTGCCCCTTTTAAAGTGAATGTGGTTGTCTCTAATGCATAGCCCTAAAACGATAGTGGTAAATCGATAAGAGACATCATAGTTCGCACCATATTCACTAGAGCATGACTACAACGTTCAGACACACCATTACACTATGGTGTTCCAGGTGGCGTGAGTTGTGAAAGAACTTCCACACTGTCTTAAGTTGTATACCAAACTCGTAACTCAGATATTCACCTCCATGATCATATCGTAGATATTTTATCTTCTTGTCACGATGATCTCAAACTTCACTCTGAATTTGCTTGAACTTTTCAAACGATTCAGACTTGTGTTTCATTAAGTAAATATACCCTATATGTACTCAAATCATCAGTGAAGGTAAGAAAATAACGATATCCACTGCCCGCTACAACATTCATTGGACCGAACACATCAACATGTATCATTTCCAATAAGTCAATTGCCCGCTCCATTATACCGGAAAACGGGATCTTAGTCATCTTGCCCATGAGGCATGGTTTGCATGTCTCAACCGATTCGAAATTGAATGAGTCCAAAGATCCATCAGCATGGAGTTTCTTCATGCGTTTTACACCAATATGACATTTAGCGGCAGTGCCACAAGTATGTGGTACTATCATTATTAACTTTGTATCTGTTGGCATCAGTATTATGAACATGTGTATCACTACGATCAAGATTCAATAAACCACTCTTATTGGGTGCATGACCATTGAAGGTATTATTCATGTAAACATAATAACCATTATTATCTAACTTAAATGAATAACCGTTTTGCAATAAACATGATCTAATCACGTTCATGCTTAACGCAAACACCAAATAACATTTATTTAGGTTCATCACTAATCCCAAAGGTAGAGAGAGCGCGCGATGGTGATCACATCAACCTTGGAAACACTTCCAACACTCATCGTCACCTCGCCTTTAGCTAGCCTCCGTTTCTTCCGTAGCTTTTATTTCGAGTTACTAACATTTAGCAACCGAACCGGTATCTAATACCCAGGTGCTACTAGGAGTACTAGTAAGGTAGACATCAATAACACGTATATCAAATATACTTCTGTCGACGTTGCCAACCTACTTATCTACCAAGTATCTAGGTTTGTTCCACTTCAGCGACCGTTCTCCTCATAATAGAAGCACTTAGTCTCGGGTTTGGGTTCAACCTTGGGTTTCTTCACTGGAGCAGCAACTGACTTGCCATCCATGAAGTTTTCCTCCTTACCCTTGCCCTTCTCGAAACTAGTGGTTTCACTAACCATCAACATTTGATGCTCCTTTTTGATTTCTACCTTCGCAGTGTCAAACATTGCGAACAGCTCAGGGATCATTATTTCCATCTCTGGCCTTTTATACTTCATCACGAAGCTCTAGTATCTTAGTGACAGTGACTTGGAGAACTATATCAATCACTATCTTATCTGGAAGATCAACTCCCACTCGATTCAAGCGATTGTAGCACCCAGACAATCTGAGCACATGCTCAACGATTGAGCTATTCTCCATCATCTTGCAGGCAAAGAATCTTGTTGGAGGTCTTATACCTCTCAAGACGGGCACGAGTCTGAGATCCCAATTTCAGCTCTTAGAACATCTCATATGTCTTGTGACGTTCAAAACGTTTTGGAGCCTCAATTCTAAGCCGTAATGCATGACGCACTGAACTATTAAGTAGTCATCGGAACGTGCCTGTCAGATGTTCACAACATCTACAGACGACGCTAGAGGGGGTGGCACACCGAGCGGTGCATTAAGGACATAAGCCTTCTGTGCAGCATTGAGGACAATCCTCAGATCACGGACCCAGTCCGCATTATTGCTACCATCATCTTTCAAATCTATTTCTCTAGGAACATATAAAAATTCAAGGGAGCTACAGCGCGATCTAGTAATCTACAACATAATTTGCAAAGACACTTTGACTATGTTCATGATAATGAGTTTAGTTAATCATATTATTTAAAACTCCCACTCAAATTGACATCCCTCCGGTCATTCGAGTGTCACATGATCCAAATCCACCAACTCAAGTCCGATCATCACGTGAGTTGAGGTGGTTTCAATGGTGAACATCTTCATGTTGATCATATCTACTATATGACTCATGTTCGACCTTTCGGTCTCTTGTGTTCCGAGGCCATGTCTGTACATGCTAGGCTCGTCAAGTTTAACCCGAGTGTTCCACATGTGCAACACTGGCTTGCACCCGTTGTATGCGAACGTAGAGTCTATCACACCCGATCATCACGTGGTGTCTCGAAACGACGAACTTTCGCAACGGTGCACACTCGGGGAGAACACAATTTATCTTGAAATTTAAGTGAGGGATCACCTTATAATGCTACCGTCGTCCTAAGCAAAATAAGATGCATAAAAGGATTAACATCACATGCAAATCATAAGTGACATGATATGGCCATGAACTCGTGCTTTTGATCTCCATCTCCAAAGCACCGGCATGATCTCCATCGTCACCGGCATGACACCATGATCTCCATCATCTTGATCTCCATCAACGTGTCGCCATGAGGTTGTCGCGCCGACTGTTGCTTCCACGACTATAGCTAACTCATAGCGATAAAGTAAAGCAAAAACGGCGAAAATAATTAAAGACAACTCTATGGCTCCCGCCAGTTGCCGTACTCATCGACATGCAAGTCGTGATATTCTATACAATACATGATCATCTCATACATCACATATATCTCATCATGTAATTGGCCATATCACATCACAACATACCCTGCAAAAACAAGTTAGACGTCCTCTAATTGTTGTTGCAAGTTTTACGTGGCTGCTACGGGTATCTAGCAAGAACAATTCTTACCTACGCAAAAACCACAACGATGATACAAAAATTGCTTTTCAACCTTCTCAAGGACCGCCTTTGTCAAATCCGATCCGACTAAAGTAGGAGAGACAGACACCCGCTAGCCATCTTTATGCAACGAAGTTACATGTCAGTTGAAGGAACCGGTTTCTCGTAAGCGTACGAGTAATGTTGGTCCGAGCCGCTTCATCCCACAATACCGCCGAAACAAGAAAAGACCAAGGGAGGAAGCAATCTGAATATCAACGCCCACAAACTCCTTTGTGTTCTACTCGAGATCTCATCTACACATAAACCTGGCTCATGATGCCACTGTTGAGGAACGTCGCATGGGAAACAAAATTTTCCTACGCACACGCAAGATCTATCCATGGTGATGAGCATCTACGAGAGGGAGAGTGAATCTACATACCCTTGTAGATCGCTAAGCGGAAGCGTTAAGAAACGCGGTTGATGTAGTCAAACGTCTTCGCGATCCAAATCGCAAGTCGACCCTCGATCCAAACACGATCTAGCGCCGAACGGACGGCACCTCCGCGTTCAACACACGTACGGCTTGATGACGCCTTCACCTCCTCGATCCAGCGAGCGATGGTGAAGTAGTAGATGAGTTCCGGCAGCACGACGGCGTGGTGATGGTGGTGAGGAACAGTCTCTGTAGGGCTTCGCCAAGCGCTACGGAGATTATGACGGGACGAACTAGAAGGTTAGGGCTGCCGGCACACGGCTTGGGAAATCTCTATGTCTCCCATGTGCTAGCCCTGCCCCTCTATTTATATGTTGAGCCCTGGGGTCTAAACTTGGAGAGAAAGCCTCCACAAGGTCGGTTTTGCCCGCACAAGGTCGGTTTGGCCCGCACGGAAAGAGTCCCACTCGGATTCCAGCAGTACCGCGTACAAGCGGTAATACCGCTCATGAGCGGTAGTACCGCTTGAACGGTAGTACCGCTTCACACAAGCGGTAGTACCGCTTACGCGGTAGTACTGCCTTACCAACGGTAGTACCGCTTAAGGCAGCAGCAAAACTTCCTTTTGCACTTTCCAATACCTCGTGGGCTTTACCCCTTTGACCCATATAAAGTGTTGCTGCACCCGAACACTTCGGTAAACATCCGGAACCCCTTCCGGTGAATTCCGGAACCCTTCCGGAGATCAAAACACTATTATCACATATATCAATCTTTACCTCCGGACTCTTCCGGAGATCCTCGTCATGTCCAGGATCTTATCCGGGACTCCGAACAACCTTCGGTCACCAACACAATAACTCAACTATACTAATCGTCACCAAACATTAAGTGTGTAGACCCTGCGGGTTTGAGAACTATGTAGACATGACCGAGACACCTCTACGGTCAATAACCAATAGCGGGACCTGGATGCCCATATTGGTTCCTACATATTCTACGAAGATCTATATCGGTTGAACCTCTATGTCAAGGATTCAGTTAATCCCGTATGCTGTTCCCTTTGTTCTTCGGTATGTTACTTGCCCGAGATTCGATCGTCGGTATCTCTATACCTAGTTCAATCTCGTTATCAGCAAGTCTCTTTACTCGTTCCGTAATACAAGATCTCGTGGCTAATACTTTAGTCACATTGCTTGCAAGGCTCATTGTGATGTTGTATTACCGAGTGGGCCCTGAGATACCTCTCCGTCACACGGAGTGACAAATCCCAGTCTTGATCCATGCCAACCCAACAGACACCCTCGGAGATACCTGTAGAGCATCTTTATAGTCACCCAGTTACGTTGCGACGTTTGATACACACAAGGTATTCCTCCGGTGTCAGTGAGTTGCATGATCTCATGGTCATAGGAACAGATACTTGACATGCAGAAAACAATAGCAATAAACCGACACGATCATATGCTACGTTTATAGTTTGGGTCTTGTCCATCACATCATTCTCCTAATGATGTGATCCCGTTATCAAATGACATCTCATGTCCATGGCTAGGAAACCTTCACCATCTTTTGATCAACGAGCTAGTTAACTAGAGGCTTACTAGGGACACAGTGTTGTCTATGAACCCACACATGTATTTGAGTTTCCAATTAATACAATTATAGCATGGATAATAAACGATTATCACGAACAAGGAAATATGATAATAACTAAATTATTATTGCCTCTAGGGCATATTTCCAACAAAATGGTCGTGAACTAGTAATGATCTCTAAGAGATCCTGAACACCTACTTACGTCAAGCATAACCCCACCGTGTCCTCTCCCGGATAAGGACTCACGAGAAGAGACAGTCACGGTTACGCACCCGGTTGGTGTATTTTATTTGAGTTTACTTCAAGTGTGCTATGACCGGGTGTTAAACAAAGTTTTCCAAGTTGCCACGTAACCGCGGGCACGGCTTTCCGAAAGATTTAACCCTGCAGGGGTGCTCCAACTCATCCATCACAAACTAACCACATGCAGCGGGAATAACCTTGACCACGAATCTCGTGATCTTCCTAGGCAATTCCATTGGAAAACCGCAACCTCGAGATAGCCCGAAGTATTCTTGGAATTCCTTGCACAAGACGTTTGAGAAAGGTAAAACAAATCCAGCAAGGCCACCCGACGTGCCGACAATCCCGATAGGAGCCGCGTATCTCGTTCTCAGGGCAAATCGGATAGGTCACACTACGAGTCAAACCAAACCCTGAGTTTCCCCGCGGTGGCCCCGCAGTCTACCTGTTTTGGACCAACACTCATGAGGAGCACTGGCCTGGGTGGTTGATTAATTATCCACGGGGTCCGGAAAGTCCCTATGCAATTTTATTAGTTATTAGGCAAATGTAGTACCAATGTTGGGCCTTGCCAGACAAGTTTTATCCTAAAACGAAAATCAAAGGGGGTCTCCATAACAACCCCGAGCATGTTAGGAGCGCTCAATTATGGAACATAACACCGGTACACAAGTAACTAGGGGCGGCAAGAGTGGAACAAAACACCGAGCAAAAGGCCAAGCCTTCCACCCTTTACCAAGTATATAAGTGCATTAAATTAAATAGCAATAATATTGTGATATAACAAAAATATCCATGTTGGCACATGGAACAATTTGCACCTGCAACTAGCAACACTATAAGAAGGCTGAGCAAGCAGTAACAAAGCCAAACAATGTTTGCTGCGATGTGGGGGGGTTAGAGGCTTTTCATTGCAATTTGGGAGGCTTGACATACAAGTGGTAGGTAGCGAGACAAGCGATAGAAACGAGACAACTAGCATGGCAATGATAGTAGTGGTATCCAGGGAAATGATCATCTTGCCTGAGATCCCGCTTGGAAGAAGAACGAATCCATGAAGAAGACGAGCCAACGTAGTCGAATGAATCCTCACACTCCGAAGCGGTTTCGGAACTCTATCGAGAAGAAGCAATCCGGAAACAACAATCAACACATGAACAACACCACGACATATGCATGACATGATGCACAATCAAATATGATGCATGTCCGGTTTAATTATGCAAGGCATGGCAATCACAACAAACAAATACTACACATTAAAGTAGAGCTCAATATGCAACGAGTTGCATATTGACGAAACTCCACGTTGAATTATTTAGTTCTCTTCCGTTTAGGTACACAACAATATTAAATGTTGTTAAACATGGCAAGAGGTGAAGCATAAGTAAATTAGACATCTAGGCATATTAAATGAGGCCGGAAACAACATATAGCATCTCCGAAACGACCCCATATGTTAATTTCGAAATTGGTCCAGATCTGAACTAATCATGTTTTATATTTATTAAACAGGAAAATAAAGTATACCATGCAATTCTACATGTCATTTTAGTCGATTTACATATATGGAACATCTCAAACGGAGCTACGGTCTAAAAGATATGACAATCACAAGATTATATGCCATGAATGCAAAATGCATGAAAATGACAACCACAACCATACCAAATCATGGATGCTGCAAGATATTATGAAACTACATGAAAATCTAAGCATGTTACATATGCAACATGTTCAAAACGGAGCTACGGTTCAACAAGTACAACCAACACAAGTTTTAGTTGAAATCTGCCCAAAACAGCAAGATAGCCTTTTGCACACATGAAAACAACAAGTTAAAAGATTCTAATATGCACAAACTAAGCATGGGGCAGTAGCATATAACATACACTTCATTTCATCTTCACATATCATACTCAAAAGAGTCATGGATCACATGGTAGGAAGCTCACAACAAGGCAATAAAATATAGCAGATTAGGACTTAGTGAAAATAACAGTTTTTAGCATAGCAGATTTTCACGAAGGCATATTGGCAGCAGTAAAACTATATGCTACAGGTCATATATTGGCATGAAAATTAACAGCATGGTAGTAGACATGATGCACTACAAATCATTCCACGGTGGCAAAGTCTAATTGTGCATAGAATCATGGCTAGCATCATCACAACATGGCATTATGAAGAAAACAGATTCTCGGACTTAGTGAAAATTGGAGTAGACAAGAGCAGCAGTTTTTAACAGATTGGCATATTGGACAGCAGAATTAATTATTATGATAAACCTATTCATGCAAACTATTGGCACAACATGATAGGCAACAACATGCTTAACAAAAGACTCCATGGTGACATCACCAAAAGACTCCTAGAACACTAGCAAATCACATGGCAAGACAGCAACAAAATAACAGGTTTTCAGACTTAGAAATATTTTGGACCCTCAAAACATCAGATTTTTATAGCATGTTGGCAACAAGAAAATAACACCTACACATGGATTTCTATAGCAACCAAAAATACCAGGGCCTAACACACATGTCCAAGGGCATATTTCATATTCAACAACAATTCATATCATGCATGGATTAAATCACATGAAAATAACAAAAGGGCATCATAGCAAAAAATAACATGCACACAAATTTGCTCAAATGACAAAACTAAATGCACTGATAATTTCTATGGATTTTTCTACCCCGAAAACATATATAATATGTGGGTTTTCACTATAAAACAAATGACACAACATATATGCGAGAATAGGACATAAACCGTTTTAGCAAGTCACGTATGAAAAATAAATGCAACCACCACATCAAACATTTTTAGCATGCACGAGAATGCGATATAAATAATCTACACATTTTACATGCAAAGTTTGTTTAATTCGGATGCACGCTTAAATATTAATGCACAATGCAATTCATGACATTTATGCAAAATACAAGAAAACAGCAAGTTAAACATTTTAAACATGCATGAAAATTGGATATTGCGAATCTACACGAAATTTTACACGTTTTACATATATACAACTATTACATGCGATGCACGGTTATTTATCTATGAGCAATTGCAAAATATGGGTTTTTTTTTTCTGGAATTGTGCAAATCCTCGATAATACATAATTCGCGGCAGAGGAAAAAACAATATAGGCCTAATCTGCTAACGGGCTAAACATGCAGAGCGCAACATATAATAAATCGCTCTCGGGCGCGATATAGCTTGGACGCGGTGGCCTCACCTTGGGCCTAAAAGGCCAGTCGGTGGAGAGGCCCACCAGGGCAAGGCAGAGCTGGGCCAGCGGGCCCACGTGACAGATGGGCTGGCCCACGAGCGGATGCAGGCAGGGGGGGTCGTTCTCCTCCTCGCTCCCATGCCCGAGCGGGAGCAGGGCGGCGGCTGCAGCGATGGTTCCGGGTGCGAGGGGGCAGAGGCCGACGGGAGGCTTCGGGGTGGCCGGCAGCGAGCAAAATAAGCGGGGTGGCGAGCTCCTCGGGCCCCCCATGGCGGCCACGACGGTGCAAGGGCGTGGGCGGCGCGACGGGAGGCGAGGACGGGGACATGGCCTGTGGTGGCCGACGGCGCTCCGACGAGCGGCATGGTCGCCGGCGGGAGGGGCACGGCGCGGCCTCCGGGCGGCGCGGGGTAGCAACGGGAGGAGCTCGGGAGGCCCTCCCGACCAGATCGAGCGGAGTGCTCGGGAGCGGCGGCGAACGGGCGGCACGGGCTCGCGCGGGCCCGCGATGGGGTTGGGCGGGCCACGGCAGCTGGGAGGCGGCTTGGGGGAGACGTGGCGCCCTACAATTGGTTGAAACGACGGCGGCGGCGGCGCCAAGTGGCGGGCAGAGGCTGGCGGCGCCGGATCCGAGGGAGGAGGTGGTCAGGGCGGCTGGGAGGCTAGGGTAGGCTAGGTTTGCACAGCTACGGTCGATCGTTCGGGTATCAAACGACCTCTGATTGCGACGAAACTTGGCAGGCGGTCTACCTACAATATAACAAGACCGCATGCCAACTTTCGACCCAATCTGTCGGGGATATTACCCCGCGGTATAACCCGGCCGGAAGTATGACCCGGCCAGGACTTGGCGACTCATTGGTGACCCGGTCGAGACTTGGCGGTTCATTGGTGACCCGGCAGGCTGGTCAGACGAGCGATAAGGCCCATGGCCCAGCGAGCAAGCCGGCGCAAGGCGGCTCGTGGACGGGCCTAGAGGGGCGGCTCACAAGAGAAGGCCCAAAGGAGAGAAAGAATTCCCTCACAAAGGAAACAAGACCCGGATTAGGATTCAAGAGAGACTAGTCCTAATCCTACTCCTAGTAGGACTCTACATGTAAACCTACCCTTTCCACTTATATAAGGAGGGGTAAGGCGCCCCAAGAGGGAGGGGTGGACAAGTTCAAATCATTAGAGATAGACAGATTAGAGGCTCTCGAGATTAGAGGTACCAAGACAGCACCCTTGTAATCGAGATCACCCTCATCATCAATATAGACACAAAGCAGGACGTAGGCTTTTACCTCCATCGGAGGGGCCGAACCTGGGTAAACTCACGTCTCTCGATTCCGACCAACCCCTCTCAAGCCGCTACATAGCTGCGATGGCCTCACACCTAAGTTCTCTCACGAGGACATCTTGCCGTGATAAAACCACGACAATTGGCGCCCACCGTGGGGCAATTGCATGGTGGAATCGTGTTCTTGGAGGAAGCTTTACAAGGGATCGAGAAGATTGCTATCGGCCGGATCAGGAAGAGTCACAAGGATCTACATTGACTCCAAGTGCATCAATCAAGATTGAAAAACTTGGAGCAGCAATATAAACAGATCAAAGTAACTTCGACGGTAATCAGAACCGTGTGTACAAGATTTACGATGAGAGATTAGGGTTTAGGCGATCCAGGCGCTGCTACGACTCGCCGAGACCGACAAGAGTTTGAGAGATTTTAGTGGCGTGATGTTCGCCGCTCCTAGCGGTCCGTCAAAACATGGTTTCTGCCAGAGGTCGACTGGTATTACGTTTTGTCTCCACCGTCGTCATATGCCACGCCAGGACCGAGGCAAACCCACACACAAGTTCCTCGTGGAGGTCTGCTGCTGGATCGAGTCTCAAGAAGTTTTTCTTTCTGTGTGATACACACCGATCCGTTATCCGCTGCCCTAGCATACATCTGCCGCGTTACGCGTGCTTATCTGACCAACCATCGAGTGTCTCAAGAGGCCACCAGGAGTCGCACATGCATGCACTGCAGTTACAGCAATCAAACTAAGAAAAGGCAAGCTCCGTTATCCACGTGGAGACCTCAATCGGCCTAGGCACTTGAAGACAAGATAACCAATACGACTACTGCTCTCAACATGGCATGGCTTCCAAGACAACCAAAGGAGACGTTGGAGGTTTCCTACCTTACGTGAAGCTTTTTCAAGCTGACCCGGAATTGCAGAACTGGATGAACCACGGACTCGGTCGTCTCCGCATGGCCTGGATTCCGCCGGTGCTCCACCTCGCCCCTGCGGCTCCGCCTGCCGCGGGAGGCTCCGCCTGCCACTCTGCCTCGCCGAGCCGCCCGTCCGCCTCAGGCCGACTGGTCGGCTCGCTGCTGCGCCGGCTCACCTCGCCCGCTTTTGGCCGGCAGGGCTCCAGCTCCACTCCATGCCGAGTCGCCCCGGCCACCAACACGGACTCACCGCCGCGCGCGTCGGAATCATCCTGAATCCGCCTTTGCCTCTGCAGCACCTCGATTCGCCAACGCACGGCGAGCCGGCCCGCTGCGGCCTTAACCCGCCACCGCCATTGCCCCGCTCCGCCCCTGCCGCGACCGGCTCTACACCGCGGCTCGCCACGCGCGCCTCTGCCCTGGCTCGCGCCGCTGCTACGACCACTCCGAGCCGGCTCCGCCTCGTCGGTCGCCTCCAAGATGGCCGCTCTAGCCGCGTTCGCCGCGTTGCGCCCCCACCGGCTTGGCCTCTGCTTCGTCTCGAGCCGTGGCGCTCGCTGCGCTACACGCTGGCCGGCTTGACCGCCGCCTGGCCTGCTCCATCCGCCCGCGACCTCGCCGGGCCTGACGCCTCCCCCGCGCCTCGCCGCTGGCTCACTACTGCCGCACCTCACCTTGCCCCCGTCACGAGCCTCGGCCTCGCCTCTGCCCCTCGCCCTGCCGCCGCACATCATCGATCCGCATCGGCCGCCTCCCCCGCGCCCCGCTGGCTCACGGCACTGCGTCGGCCGATTCCCCCATGCCGGCTTGCCCCGCTCCACCCCACTCATTTTCATCGCCACTACCTCGTCGCATCTCGCTGCTGTGGTGGTCTGAGCCACTTGACCCTGCCCCTCGCCTCATCCGCACTAGTGGACTGAGGATAAAAAAGAGAAGTAGAGGCTGGTGGGGCTAAAATCAATCAGACGTACATCTGTTCTCGTCTATCCCGCACCAGCGTTTGCGTTCACTCAACAAAAATATCAGGTGATATGTATTTTATCTGTTTTTCAGTACATATTATTTTCTGTGAAGAACAGTTACTTTAGCCTGCAATATTTTCCGCAGGACAATTACTCAAGCGGCATCATACCGCGGAGATGGAGCGCATGACAGCATCGTTATGTACTGGTGTTCGTCTGTGGCGCGTTGATCAATAGACGCGCGCAAGCCGCCGCTGCCGCGGCCCGGTTTACATCAACACGTCGGTACCGCGCATGCTCACCCGCCAGTATGAGCCGCCCAATGAGTGCGGCAAGCCGCCGTAGCTGCGACATGGTTTTCACCAACAACGCCATGGCCGACTCGTCGTCTGCACCGGCTTACAACGCCGCGGTCTTCTCTCGAGATCGCACCGGCTTACAACGCCGCGACCGTCTCTCGCGACCGCACCGGCTTACAATGCCGCGGCCGCCTCGCAACTGCGCCGTCTTCAAACGCGCGACTGACTTCTACGTCTACATCAACATATCAATGCATTGCTCACCTGTACGAGCCGCCCAAATGGACAGGCGCACAAGTCGCCGCCACTGCAGTTTGGTTAACTTCAACAACCAGCCGAGACGAACCGTCGACCGGATTATCGAAACAATTCATACGGGATCGTCTATAACCCTCCACGGTCAAACTCAACCTTCAGTGGAGACTCTCAAGCTGCCTCTTCGAGTCAACTTAAGACTCGGGGGCTACAGACATGGCTCCATACATTTGGTCATTTTTCAATGAGAACCCCGGGTCATTGCAAGGAAGTTAACCCGATCCCGGGGGCTACTACGTTATTCATGGAAGAATTAAAAGTTGCCCAAGAGGACGAGCCGCCATGATGCACCGTTCAAACATGGGTGCCCTGATTTATTGGATCATCATAAAGTAACTTGGAGTTTCTGCCGTTTATGCATTTCAGATTGTGCATAGGTGGATACTTCTACATGGTCATTTGGGGGCTTCCAACCCATTGGCGGCCTACAAGACGGCGGCTTACAAGTTGGCGGCCTACGAGACGGCGGCCTACAAGATGGCGGCTTACAAGATGGTGCAACAATGTTGATACTTCAACAAGGTCATTTGGGGGCTTCCAACCCGCTAGGGTTTAGCTTACACACCCTCTTGATCGGCTCTTCAGCCACCGTAAGGCCGGGTTATATACCCAAAAAGTTGACTCCGTCGACAAGGTCATTTGGGGGCTTCCAACCTGCCGGGTTTAGCTTACACACCCTCTTGATCGGCTCTTCAGCCACCGCAAGTTCGAGTTAAACCTGCCTGTATGCTACTGCTGCTCCACTAGGTGACCCGCCGAACTCTTGCCAGTTAATCTCGACTAGAGACCCTGAGTTGTTCAAAGTATTTGGCAGTCACTCTCACTAGAGACCCTGTACTGGTCAAGGTTCAACCGGCGGATCTTGTCACATGAGGGTCGGCTTACGGAAAGTGAGGATAAACTCACCCATCTGTTGCCGACTCTCCGCTATGTGGCCCGTTCGTACTCTTAAACAGTTACTCTTTTAAAGATCCTGCACTGTTTAAGGTTCAAACAACGGATTTATGTCACGTGAGAGGTAGCTTATGGGCCCTGGGGGTACTCATGCCCTACCGTGCCTCTCTCTGGTTCGTTGTGCTCTTACCAGTGAATCTCGCCTAGAGACCCTGAGCCGCTCAAAGGAGTTGACGGTCACTCTCACTAGAGACCCTGTACTATTAAGAGTTCAAACAACGAGTTCACCCAGGAGAGCCGGCATATGAGTTTTCGAAAACAAAAAGAAAAAGCAAGGTCATCAAGGATTTAACATCTCCGGGTTGTGCTTTTCAAGCCGCCCTCACAACGATACAGAACATACTCTGTCTTGTTTGTTTTTGCAGGTCTTGTCTCCTAAGATAAGCTGCTATTAAGTGTGAAGAAAGATGTCTATGGCCATACATTGCATCTTGCATTACATCATCCTGCATTGCATCATCATATCATGCATCATCATACATGCATATCCATATTTGTTTATGCTGCGGAAAGCCGGTCACCAAACCGGGTTACATCATAACCTCTGCAGGAACAAATAGATCTTTAATAGCCAACATGGCTGGATCTTCATCATGGTTTATCATAACCAGTATTAAATGATTGGGGTTTTTTCAAGCCAGCTTGGAGAATTGATTATTTTTGAAGAGCCGCCTTATCAGATATAATGCCGTGTCATTTAATTGACCGGCTATTGGTTTTCTTCAACCTGTGCTCTGTAGTATACTACAACACTCATGGATTTCTCAGACATGTATTTGTCGGGTTGCACTGCAACCATGAGCAGGGATTTGCATTTTCAAGGGTAAAGGCATTATTTCAGGATATTCGACAAAATACCGGGTTACAACCACGGTCAAGGATTCATTCAAGAAATTATGATGAGTTATATTATTATCACACAGTCCCGAGTCGCCGCAGGCAGACGACCCGACACTTGGGGGCTACATTATTCAAGTCCAGTTTATATCAAGTATGCAAGTCCCATGTCGCTGCAAGCATGCATCACAGCACTTGGGGGCTAATGCAAGTTGCTTTTCAAATCATTACATGGTCAACAGATCCTGTTGTCTCAAGGAGATGAGCCAGCCTTTCTATATTTTTCTAAGTCCCAGCCCAGTACTTCTTACTGAACCGGCGCTTGGGGGCTACAGCATTCAGCTGATCAAGCAGATTATAAGGTCCAAATTGAAGACCCGGCCCATCACATACTGATGAGCCGGCCCTTGGGGGCTACACATGTGAAATACAAGACACTCAGTATATATTTGGCGACTTAGATGACAACCCCGTTTCCTCCACATTCAACACCAAGTTCAAAAGTCCCAGGTTGTTGCACGCAAAACGACCCGGTCCTTGGGGGCTACATCAGCCGAAGCTTTATAAGGTATAAGACAGTTACAAGTCCCAGGCTGCTGCAGGCAAGACAACCTAGCACTTGGGGGCTACCCAATCAAAGATATTATTGCAAAGCACCAAGTCATCATGGATAAACTTGGAGCTTGGGGGCTACAGGTAATATGGATATATCAAAAAATTGAAGAGAGTTTTCAAGATGTCAATTTTGAGCGAGACTGGCTCAACAGAATTTTATCTAGCCAAAGCATTGAAAGACCAGCTCAGCATCACACGGATTTCTTTATTCCCAATATTTTTATCAAGTCAGCTGGAGTCCAATTGTTTGACCCGGCGTCACCAACAATCATGACCCGGCATTATCAAAAGATCATAACCTGGCAGAGCTTATATGAGCAACCCGGCTTTACAAGTTGAAGAGTATTGGAGGCCTACTCAATGGCATATGGGTGTTGTATTCCCAATATTTTACTTCAAAGGACACTGATAAGCAAGACGATTGAGAAGACGGCTCGTTCATATGAAGAAGAAACCCGGATTTTTAAGGAGCTACTTCATTAAGCCGGCCAGTGGAGCGACCGGTCACTTAACATATTTATTCTTATTTCAGGAGCTTAGCATGAATAAATTCAAGCTAACCTGGGGGCTAATGTCGGGGATATTACCCCGCGGTATAACCCGGCCGGAAGTATGACCCGGCCAGGACTTGGCGACTCATTGGTGACCCGGTCAAGACTTAGCGGTTCATTGGTGACCCGGCAGGTGGGTCAGACGAGCGACAAGGCCCAGGGCCCAGCGAGCAAGCCGGCGCAAGGCGGCTCGTGGACGGGCCTGGAGGGGCGGCTCACAAGAGAAGGCCCAAAGGAGAGAAAGGATTCCCTCACAAAGGAAACAAGACCCGGATTAGGATTCAAGAGAGACTAGTCCTAATCCTACTCCTAGTAGGACTCTACATGTAAACCTACCCTTTCCACTTATATAAGGAGGGGTAAGGCGCCCCAAGAGGGAGAGGTGGACAAGTCCAAATCATTAGAGATAGACAGATTAGAGGCTCTCGAGATTAGAGGTACCAAGACAGCACCCTTGTAATCGAGATCACCCTCATCATCAATATAGACACAAAGCAGGACGTAGGCTTTTACCTCCATCAGAGGGGCCGAACCTGGGTAAACTCACGTCTCTCGATTCCGACCAACCCCTCTCAAGCCGCCACATAGCTGCGATGGCCTCACACCTAAGTTCTCTCACGAGGACATCTTTCCGTGATAAAACCACGACACAATCCGAGAATATTTTTCGCACACTTTAAAAACAATATTTTAACGATGTCGCGGGCGCGTGCGTGTGTGGTTGGACTCAAAACGGTCAACGACAAGAACGGAAAGAACAGACAGCTACGAACGGATGCAAGTTTTCGAAAACGAGTGACAATGATATGTAGATGATGCGAATGATGCGATGATGAATGCAACAACCACTCGAATCACCTGATGAAAATGGAATAAAAGGGGAATCTTCTGGAGCGTCGGTCTCGGGCTGTTACAACTCTCCTCCACTTACAAGAGATCTCGACCCGAGATCTTAGAATGAGAAGGGGAAGAGGAAGAACAATAGGTAAAACTTAGTTGCTTCTTTGACAAACGAGTGAAACCAATGATCGTTGATGGTTTCAATGAGATGACAAATGACACGAGGAACAAGGAAGAATTCACAAGAAATTTGGGCAGCACTTCGGCAGGAAAGAGAAGAAAAACTTGATAAGATGGAAAGAACTTGAAAAGAGGGCACAACACACCGGTTAGATGGACAAGCAAGGAAAGAACATGATCTTGACAAAATAATATGATGGGCAAAGAGAGCAACATGACAATGCCTCCGAAACAAACGAATGAAGCTAGATCATTGGATAGAGGAGAATGGAGAAGAAATGACAATTTCTAACTCAATTGAATATGAAAAACAACTTTACAAAGAAGGATTTAACGGAGTTGTTGAAAAATCAACAACGAAAAGAATAGCTTGTTGTGGGCTTATGGTAAACATCTCAAAATTATGAGGTGACAACCAACCACTAACGAAAACAAGATTGGTTGGGAGGAACAAGATATGCAAAACTTCTTACACCAAGAGGATACATTGAGAACTTGGATCATTGATAAGCACCATGATAGCAACAATCCTAAGGAAATGCTTTAGGTGAAATCCAATCCAAGATAGCTCCAATGAGGAAGATGATGGGTTTACATATCTCATTCTTGTCAACTACTCTTCGAGACTCCTCAAAATCAAGAATGATATAACACCAACTCAAAAGATAATTAAGAAAGAATTGCACTTGGGAATCCAAGATGAAAGATACTTGAGGTACTACCTCAAGAATATTGAAGAACACTTCAAGAAGGAATTAAATACTTGAAGAACCACCATGAAGAACATCTTGGAGAACTCCGGAAACAAATGATGATCAAAAGAATGAAGGTTGAGAAGAATAAGATTGAGGCCTAGCAAGATTTCGATGGAACTTCATGAAGAGATAGTTGAGAAAATTGGAACTCCGGAAAGAGAGATGAACAACTTAAAACCGAGAATTTGATATCAT
This sequence comes from Elymus sibiricus, assembly GCA_039707655.1. NCBI lineage: Eukaryota > Viridiplantae > Streptophyta > Magnoliopsida > Poales > Poaceae > Elymus > Elymus sibiricus. Next base: position 217,613,700 of record CM077671.1, on the reverse strand, counting down.
GAACAACTCTGGAAGAAGGATTGAAATCAACTTGATGAAACAAGAATAAGAATTATGTTATGCTTATCCTTCATCAAGTTAAATTCACGACAAGCAACGGATTTGGCATACGACTTATTCTTCTTGCAACGATTGAGGATAGATAAGAGCACAAACTTGAGGAAGTCTTGAACGAGAACACCGGTTAGAATTTGCAACGAATGAGGATACTTCGAATTAATGGAGATGCATGAGAACGAAGAGATCATGATCCGCCTAGCAGAAAACTTGTACGAAGCACCGGAATAACAGAGATATGAACGAAGAGACAACAATTGAGAAGAATTTGCGAATGAAGGCTGAAAGCTGAGAACGAAGAAATCTTCTGAAATGATGGCCTTCGGAGGATCGAGAAATGACAATAACTCTGAAATGCTCCGGATAGATATGGAAAGAATTACTCATTATCAAAAACATTTGAAAGGATAGCACCAAGCTAAAACCAAGAATCTCCGAGAATGGAACAAGATTTAAGAGAAACTCTCCTTTGGTCTTCATGCTGAGAATAATGACGAGAAACACCACCAAGAATTACCGAGGCACTCCGGAATAATGAATACGGAAAGGTTGAGGCAATGATGAAAAAGATTTAGAAGCGACCTTCAAGAAGGAATATGACTGATGGGATTCATTCTTACGTCATATATGAAAAGAACTTGAGAACATCTCCGGAAAGATTAGAAGAGCCAGGTAAGATCCTGGGGAAAAAAACCTGTGGGTTATGAGCCCACTCAAAGAGGCCACCGTTGAAATGATTGCTTAGAAAGATGTTGCACCGGTACAAATGAAAACTTGTTGAGGTTGAGATCCTCGAAATAATTGAAAGGATTTGAACAGAAACATGAATCTTCAGAGATATCTTGCCGCTCCAGATAGAATAGAGAGATGAATAAGCAAGAGAGGTTGCCTAAGAATTTCCAGCATGGGAGAGCAATTAGAGAATGAAAAAGATATGATGAGCATCGAACGCTTGAATTGAATCCACCGGAGAAGATAATGGAGACGAAGAATGATGAACTTGAGCACTTGAGTATCTTTACATGAACCACCGGATCAACATCGAAGAAAAGATAGCGGAAGCATCACATGGATAGATAAGGCACTTGGATGATAATTACTCTTTGAAAGAAAAGGGCCGGAGGGTGGGAAAAACAAAGACAACTTGAGATAGATGAGACGAACTCCAGAATGAAACATGAGGATAGATCTTGCAAAAATTGGAAGGGATAGAATTATCTTGAAGAGAAGCACACCGGTTGGAAAGAATTGACATGACAACTCCGGTTGAACACAAGGATTAGCATTCCCATAAAAATGTGAGAACACCGCTTAGAAAAGATATGAAATCACCACTTGACATCGAAGCAACTTGAATTTACCATACTTCAACAAAACCAAAGGATGAAGCTTACGAAACAAGCCGGAACAAACACAAACCCATTTGCATTTGTTGGAAGGATAATCCTAGGTAAGTACTTGAATTCCCACCTAAGAATTTCCGAAGTCTTTCTTGTTTATGCGATTCGGGTTGCGGACCCAGGAACGTACCCAAGGTAATCAGGTACAACTGCACCCGCAACCTTCCACAATATAATCCAAGAAACTCCGCAAACTCATCTACCTCAGACACTCGTAATCACAACGATACTAAACATGGCAGTACCCCGGACGCCTCCCCAGTACTGGGTGACTCTAGCCTTATCTCGCCACGAAAAGTATTGAAGCAATTTTGAACATCCTCCGTCCTGAGATACTAAGGAAACTGAATGATAACGATGTGTCAAGAATCCCCTGGAGCTCAACTCCCCGGAAGAAATCAAGTCAGACAGGAGGCACCAAGACAGAATTCCTTCACATCGGCATCATATAGTTTCCAAAATACCCGCGTGATCCTAAAATTTTTTTTGAGCGAGAAGAGGAGTAGAATTAAAATTCCTAAGTCGAATACCTCACCAGAGCATAGAAGAGGAGTAAAAGAAACCTACTCTCCGATATAACTAGACTCAAAATAGTTTTTCACTAGACTCGACTCGGCCAAGGTTCGATCAATCAAGGGGGCTCCTAGGTCGGTACATGCTCTGACACCAACTTGTCACGCCCAAGATGCGATCCCATCCTTATTTTGGCACGAGGGCCTCGACAGGGATAAAAGCGCATCTCGTCGTTTAGTAAGAATGGATATCATTACAAGTACATGTAAAGAAGAGATGAGTATATGGAATTGGCTTACACTCGCCACAGGCTACATCAATATCACATCAATACAACAACATATCCAAATATCTGTTGACACCCGATTTTGGCACGGTGCAAAATACAGTAAAGGTGGACTCAAGCAGAGAAGTCTTCTATACGAGAAAATTCACATTGCCGGCATGAAAGGCTTGCTGGTGAAATCTTACCGCTCGAGCTGAAGGCTTGCCGGTTTGGCTTGTCGATTTTGAGTGCTTGTCGATTTCAGTGGAGGCCCAAACAGGGGTTGAAGATGACCTGGCAAGGAGACGATCCGGCAAGGAGACGACCCGGCGAGGAGACGATCCGGCAAGGAGACGACCCGACGAGGAGACGATCCGGCAAGGGGATGACCCGGTAGGAGATCCGGCAAGGAAACGGCCCGGCAAGGACACAGCCCGGCAAGGAGGTGATTCGGCAAGGAGGCAGCCCGGCAAGGAGGCGATCCGGCAAGAAGATGACCTGGCAAGGCGACCCGGCAAGATATCCTGATGGTACTCCCGGGAAGGCAACGGCTCGTCGAAGACCGAAGATCAAGATGGACACGAGGAGACGTAAGCCAGCCCATCAAGACAGCCTCTCGAGCGGTACTACCGCTTGAGCGGTACTACCGTGTTTTACTACCGCGCCTACCACCGCTTACGAAAATTCTTCTGGTATCCCGAGACCCTTACTCGGTAGTAGCGCGGTACTCGGAGCGGTAGTATCAGCCAGAGCGGTAGTACCGCCCTCCAGAGCGGAAGTACCACTATGCGGTAGTACCGTATTTTACTACCGCGATTACTACCGCTTATGAAAATTCTTCTGGTATCCCGAGACCCTTACTCGTTAGTAGCGCGGTACTCAGCTATACTCAGAGCGGTACTACCGCTTGTAGCGGTACTACCGCTTGACCAGAGCGGTACTACCGCTTATCGTCGCGCAGATTCGGGCAGGTTTTTGAGGAGTCCGAATTTGGCTAGTGTTTTTGATACTTTGTAAGGAAAGATGAATCCATGACTTGTACGGGAAGTGCAACCCCCTCTTAAATAGAAGAGGTGATGGCCGATTGAAATAACACACACAATCGAACAAATCAATATACTACTTTTTCATTTACGTTTTGTCTATCCCTCGTTATTGCTTCCTCGTTCTTCGTCGTTCTTCGTGTTGGAGAGCTGCGAATCCCAAGGCCCTAGGGGCGAGCGAATCGACCTAGGGCAGCCCATTGCCGCCGTACTCCCTGACGGGGTCCCTCCCGGGAGTGTGGAGTTTCGGGTCTCAAAAGCGCCGACCGGATTGTCTTGCGTATCGTGCTTCCGGCAGGTCTCCCTCGACGTGAGCTGAGGTGCATCACCCCCGGCGTCGAGGGTATGCGTGACGCGTTCGTGTGTCAACACACTTTTTGGCAACTCCGCTGGGGACCTTTGATCCATCATCATCATCCATCATGTCCAATCTTCCCAATCGCTCGGAAGTTGACGCCGATAACATCATCAAGCCCAATCTGGAGGAGTTATCGGCCGAGCATCGCCAAGCTTATGAGGAGTACAAGAAGGCGCGTGAAGAGAAGGAGTTGCAGGAGTTCCTTGGAAACTTCAAGAAGGACCGCCAAGGCAATATCACTCCGGTTGGAGAAATCAAGTTCCCTCCTCTTCAAGCCGATCAGGTTAAACCTTCTATAAGTACTACCTTTTCTCCTGAGCAATTGGCTGAAATTGAGAGCCGTATTTCTGATAGCAATAATCTGATCTATCAAGCTTTCTTAGAAAATAATAATGCTCAGAAGAATATGCCTAATATGCCTGCTAGTATGGGAAACCCTAATTCAGCTTTGCCTATCTCATCGGCGCCCCCCATGCCGATGAATTATTTTCCCACCCATACCAATCAAATTGTGGCTGCACCGCTTAATCCCTTCATGAATATGTAGAGTTCGGTGGCAACGCCGAACCAAACCTTACCGATAGGTGGAAACATTGCTAGATCATCGCCGAACTATGGTTCGGCCAACATGCCACAATTTACACCCATAGTTGCTAACCCTAATCCTCCTATGCCATTGCCACAAGCTCCATCGTCTACTATGGACGATGCTTTAGCTAATTTTAGAGAGGAGATGGCTAAAACACTTCGAGAGAATTTTGGCGTTGAATTACCTAGGAATCGGATTTATCAAAAGCCGTATCCTGAGTACTTTGATGCAATTCCGTGCCCCCAAGGATATAAAATTCCAGATTTTGTTAAGTTCAATGGAGAGGGCACGAAAACCACATGGGAGCATGTTAGCCAATACCTAGCACAATTGGGTGAAGCAGGCTAGATAAATGAATTGAAAGTGCGTTTATTTCCTTTGTCATTAACTGGTACTGCATTTTCATGGTTTTCTTCTTTGCCGCATGGATCTATTCGTGTTTGGTCACAACTAGAGCAAAAATTTCATGATCATTTTTATAGCGGCGACAATGAACTTAAGTTGTCACATCTTACATCGGTTAAGCAGAAGCATGATGAATCGGTCTCCGATTACATCAAGAGATTTAGAGAGACAAAAAACCGGTGCTATAGTTTAGTGATAACCGAGAGAGACTTGGCAGATCTTGTGCTTAATGGTTTGAGAACTCAAATTAGAGAAAAGCTAGAAGGTTATGAGTTTATAAGTATGAACCAAGTCTTACAGAGGGCTTTGGCTCATGAAAGCCGAAGCAAGGACCTCAAAGAAGTGCATAGATATAAAACTGATCGTCCAAAGATGAATATGGTTGAATATGGTAGTGATCATTCAGACGATGAGGGTGATATTTATGCTGCTGAATTTGTTTGGCCCTCGAAGGCCAAATCTTTTACTTGTCATGATTTAAAGCCGATTCATAAGAATCGTGATGATGAGATGAAGTTTACTTTTAACATTGCTAAATGTGATAGAATATTTGATGCTTTGCTACAAGCTAAGATTATTAGAATATCTCATACTTTACCGCCGTTTGAAGAGCTGAAACGGCGTGCTTATTGCAAGTATCATAATTCTTTTTCTCATGCTACTAATGATTGCAATGTTTTCCGACGACAGATACAATCGGCCATTAATGACGGACGATTGAACTTTTCTGAAATGCAAGTGGATAAGCAGCCCTTCCCAATGAATACTCTGGATTTGGAGGGGAAAAAGTTACTCATTCGGCCGGAGGTGGCCGAATCCGCTAATAAAACTAATGTTGTCATTGGTGAGCACAGGAAAAACAGAGATGGCGACAAGATCTTGGGAAGGCAAGTGGTGCTTGACAAGCAACCCGATGGTGGAGAGATAATCAAGATCACCGTCAAGAATCCTACACTTGGGGGGCAACCACAGGAGCAACAAGACACTCGTGTTAAGTTTGTCAAGCCCAAGAGTCCGGAAGTTGGCAAGTGGAAGCTGAATGAAGCCAAAGTGCAGCGCAAGAGAGCCAAGCCAACTTTTGATATGTTGTTGTCCAAGTATGCTAATCAAGCGGCCGGTTCTAGCTCTAATCGGCCATCAAATTTGAAGCGCCCAAGATCACCTCCGAGGCGAGAGTTGCAGCATCACACAAGGCCATATGGGTCATGGGCGCCAGGACCGTGGATGGCGCCACCTCCCTATGCACCATACTACATGGGAGGATTCAATGGAGGATGGGGGCAGCCCCCAATGGCCCCTTATGCTTTTCATCCAGGATGGGCAGAGCCAAGGAGGCCTACGCGTGAAAGGCTTTCTTATCCCACACGAGGCCGTTTGAACAATGGTGTCAATCGGCCAATGCAGAATAATCAAGAAGGGATCAACAAGCAAGTATGGCGTGCCAAATCACCAAGCACATCAGTCGAGTCTGGAAAGGGCAAAGAAAAAGTTGATGCCGACTCACTCATCTTGGGCACTGAGACATTCACCATACAACAGCCGACTATGCGGAACAACCCTACTGAGCCGATACTTGCTATCGCGCCAAAGCACTCGGCTAATGATCATGAAGCTAGCACAAGCAAGGCCGAGTTCAAAGATCCAAAGTATATGCAACCTAAGTGGTGTCCTCCAGGGCTGACAAAAACACAAAAGAGAAAACTACAGAGGATGAGAAGTCATGAGATGGCTGAACAGGAGGCCGAAAAGCAAAGGGATAACTGGTTCAATGACATTCGGCCCATGGTACCTACAAAACAAGTATGGGTGCCTAAGCAAATAAAAAGTGCGGTAGTCTCTATATCTGTCACATCAGTGCCTGTACCACCAAAGGAGGATGATGCCACTGTTATTACATCGTTCGCGGCGCCTATTGATTCCGCTTCGCTCGAACAAATTTCAGAACCAATAGACACGCCCAAGGAGAAGGAAGATATGGTGGATTGTGAGCCTACACCGGTGCATGAAGGTATGGATATCAACATGGTGTTTTACTTACCCGCTGAGTTTCATGCTATAGATGAAGAAGGGGAGGTGGCTCAGCTGGATTTTGGCCCTAAGAATGCAATATTTGAGAAGCCAAAAGAACCAGTGACACACTTGAAACCGTTGTACCTCAGGGGCCATATCAATGGATCACCAATTACTCGAATGCTTGTTGATGGTGGTGCTGTGGTGAATCTCATGCCCTATTCAGTCTTCAAGAAATTGGGTTTGCCAGACGAAGGATTGATGAAAACCAATATGGTGCTCAATGGATTTGAAGGCAAAGAGAAAACCGAAGCTAAAGGTGTGATTTACGTGGAGCTTACGGTTGGAAGCAAAACTTTGGCTACTGCATTCTTTGTCGCCGAGGTGCAAGGTAACTACAACGTCATTCTAGGCCGTGATTGGGTTCATGCAAACCAATGTGTGCCATCCACTATGCACCAATTTTTAATTCAATGGGTTGATGATGAAGTGGAGATCGTTCATGCGGATAATTCGGCTTGCGTTTCTTTAGCCGATACACTGGTATATTGGCAACACCCCAATGCTGCTTGCTTGACGGGACGGGACTTATCAGAGTTTGACTTTCTCAGCGCCACCAAGAGTGGTTTTGTACCCGTTTCTTTAAAGCCGGTTGGTGGAAATCGGCTCCAAGGTATGACGTATTTAAATGGATCCTAACTCTGAGTGGTTACAAAAGCGGCTTGCAGAATATCGGTCCAAAGGGAACGATATGTATGAGTCTATAGAGGAGTTAGGTGATATGGATAAACTTGGACAAGGTTTTACATCGGCCGATCCATTAGAAGAAGTAGATATTGGAGATGGCTCAATTCCTAGGCCGACATATGTAAACAAAAATTTGAAAGCCGATTGTAAAGTCAAGTTAATCGAGCTATTGAAAGAATATATTTGTTGCTTTGCATGGGAATATCATGAGATGCCAGGTTTAAGCCGAGAGCTAGTGGAGCATCGGTTACCTATAAAAGCCGGTTTTAGACCGTATAAACAATCGGCTAGGAAGTTCAATCCAAAAATATATGACCGGATCAAGGAAGAGATCGGTCGTTTGCTTAAAGCTAATTTTATTAGACCTTGCAGGTACGCCGAGTGGATTTCTAATATTGTGCCAGTGGAAAAGAAAGGCTCCGGCAAGTTGAGGGTGTGCATTGATTTTAGAGATTTGAATAGAGCTACGCCCAAAGATGAGTATCCTATGCCTATAGCCGACATGCTTATTAATGATGCTTCTGGACATAAGGTTATTAGCTTTCTTGATGGCAATGCGGGGTACAACCAAATTTTCATGGCCGAAGAGGACATGTCCAAAACGGCTTTTCGGTGCCCCGGTTTCCTTGGATTATTTGAGTGGACAGTGATGACCTTTGGATTGAAGAATGCCGGCGCCACATATCAAAGGGCTATGAATTTGATCTTTCATGATTTACTCAGTGTTATACTTGAAGTCTATATTGATGATATTGTTGTCAAATCGGATGTTTTTGAATCTCACTTAGCTGATTTGCGTTTAGCTTTTGAGAGGATGAAGAAATATGGGCTGAAGATGAATCCTTTGAAGTGTGTGTTTGGCGTGTCGGCTGGTAAGTTTTTGGGTTTCATTATTCATGAAGATGGCATAGAGATTGATCCCAAAAAGATAGAAGCTATACAAAAAGTGGAGGCTCCAACATGCAAGAGAGATATGCAAAAATTCCTTGGCAAGGTCAATTATTTGAGGAGGTTCATAGCTAATTTGTCAGGGAAGGTTGATGCATTTACTCATATCCTTCGGTTGAAGAATGATGTTGATTTTACTTGGGGGGCAAAAATGCAAGAAGCATTTGATATGATTAAGAATTATTTGTGCACTCCTCCGGTGATGAAGGCGCCCAAGCATAGAGAGCCCTTTAGACTTTACATTGCAGCCGAGGAAGGCGTTATTGGAGCTGTTTTGACTCAAGAAACCGAAGGAAAAGAGCATGCTATCACTTATTTGAGCCGACGCCTATTGGATGCCGAGACAAGGTATACATTTTTTGAAAAATTATGCCTATGCTTGTACTATGCTTGCACAAAATTGAGACATTATTTAGTACCAAGTGCTTGCATAGTAGCTTGTCAAACCGATGTCATTAAATACATGTTGCATAGACCAATTCTTAGTGGTAGAATTGGTAAATGGGCTTATGCTTTAATTGAGTATGATTTGGCTTATGAGTCTCTAAAATCCATGAAAGGCCAAATTGTTGCTAATTTTATCGTTGAGCATCGGATTAATGACAAGCAAGATATTGATATAAACCTTGTCTCGTTAGTACCATGGAGATTATATTTTGATGGTTCAGTTTGTAGTAACGGCCAAGGTGTTGGTATTGCTTATATATCTCCTCATGGTGCTGTTTTTGAAGCCTCATGCCGCTTAGAATATTTTTGCACAAATAATGAAGCCGAATATGAAGCATTGTTATTCGGCTTAGAGATGTTGCTTGCTATAGGTGCTACACATATTGAGGCTTTCGGTGATTCGTTATTAGTAGTACAACAAGTATCCAAAGTTTTTCAATGTTTAGACGAATCACTTAATGTTTATCTTGATAAATGTCTAGATATAATTTCTACTTTGGATCATTTTAGCATTGCTCATATATCTAGACATGATAATTGGAGAGCAAACGAGTTGGCACAACAAGCATCCGGCTATCATGTCGATCATGGCATGTTTCATATCTCTCTAAAGCCGATGTCTTGTCTTGCTAACATAGGAGAGACCGAACCAGAGCCCACTGATTCGGTCACTGACAATAAATCTAGTGCAGATGAAAATCATGACTGGAGGAAGCCCATTATTGATTACTTGTGCAATCTGAGTGGAAGGGTGGACAGGGCTGTTCGGCGCATGGCTTTCAAATATACAATGAGAGACGATGGTCTTTATCGCCGAACGGTTGAAGATGTTCTCTTGAAGTGTTTGGAGGAAGACCAAGCGAGAATTGCTATGGGAGAGGTTCTTGAAGGAATTTGCGGCACTCATCAGTCGGCCCCCAAGATGAAGTGGTTATTACGACGTGCTGGATTTTATTGGCCGACGATCATCAACGATTGCTTCAGGTATTATAAAGGATGTGAAGCTTGTCAAAAGTTTGGTGATATTCAGTTGGCTCCCGCTGCTATGTTACATCCTATTATCATGCCGTGGCCTTTTAGAGGTTGGGGATTAGACTTTATTGGGGAAATTCATCCTTCCTCTTAAAAGGGGCATCGGTTCGTGTTGGTGGCAACTGATTATTTTACTAAATGGTCTGAAGCAGTACCTCTCAAGAATATGACACATACGGAGGTAATTCAATTCATAAGTGAGCACATTATTCATAGATTCGGTATTCCGCAAACATTAACTACGGATCAAGGTTCATCTTTCATGTCACATCAAGTTAGAGAATTTGCCGAATCATATAAGATAAAGTTGCTCAATTCCTCCCCGTATTATGCTCAAGCCAATGGACAAGCTGAGTCTAGCAATAAAATTTTGATCAAGCTCATCAAGAAGAAGATTGAAGATAATCCAAGGAGATGGCATGAATTATTGTCCGAGGCTTCGTGGGCGCATAGAATCTCAAGGCATGGTGCGACGAAGGTAACTCCATATGAGCTCGTATATGGTCAAGGGGCCGTTTTACCGGTGGAAGTTAATTTGAATGCTTTGAGAATAGCCAAACAAAATGATTTATCGGCAGTGGACTTTTATAACTTGATGATGGATAATATTGACGAGGTTGCCGATAAGCGTTTGGCTGCATTAAAGGCCATAGAGAGAGACAAGTTGAGGGTAGCAAGAGCCTACAATAAGAAGGTCAAGTTGAAGAATTTTCAGATTGGTGATCTTGTGTGGAAGGTGATTCTACCGATTGGTTCAAAGGACAGAAAATTTGGGAAGTGGTCTCCATGTTGGGAAGGTCCTTTCAAGATTGCAAGAATAGTTCCCGGAAATTCATATTTGGTGGAATCCATGCAAGGAACATTGCTACCTCGAGCTCTCAATGGCAAATATTTGAAGAAGTACCACCCAAGTGTGTGGCAAGAAGCCTAAATAGGCAATGGCCGATATATGATTATCGCCCTAAGCACATATTAATGGCCGATGGAGTGTTGACATCGTCCTTAGAACAAGCCTAATGCAAATTATTTTTCGGCATGCAAGCTTTGCCGAAAAACAGGGGGGCATGTGTTGACACCTGATTTTGGCACAGTGCAAAATACAGTAAAGGTGGACTCAAGCGGAGAAGTCTTCTATAGGAGAAAATTCACATTGCCGGCATAAAAGGCTTGCCAGTGAAATCTTACCGCTCGAGCTGAAGGCTTGCCGGTTTGGCTTGTCGATTTTGAGTGCTTGCCGATTTCAGTGGAGGCCCAAACAGGGGTTGAAGATGACCTGGCAAGGAGACGATCCGGCAAGGAGACGACCCGGCGAGGAGACGATCCGGCAAGGAGACGACCCGGCGAGGAGACGATCCGGCAAGGGGATGACCCGGTAGGAGATCCGGCAAGGAAACGGCCCGGCAAGGAGACAACCCGGCATGGAGGTGATCCGGCAAGGAGGCAGCCCGGCAAGGAGGCAATCCGGCAAGAAGATGACCCGGCAAGGCGACCCGGCAAGATATCCTGATGGTACTCCCGGGAAGGTGTTGGGGATATAACCCCGCGGTTAACCCTGTTGGCGACTCATAGTGCAAGAGACTAAGCCGGCCCAGGAAGGCAAGACGTGAAGACGACAACTTACAGATGGGCCAGTCGAAGGCCTAAAGCCTGGTGGCGACTCAAGGCCCGAAAGGGTAAACCGCCATGTGAAGACTTATCTTGTAAGACTAGGAAAGTAGAACCTGGGTCGGTTACGTTGTGTAACCTGACCCGGACTCTTGTAAGCCCAGGGCCTATACCTATGTATATAAAGGTGAGCCCCTGCGGCGGGTTAAAAAAAAGAAAAGAGGGGAAGAAAGACAGACAAGCCTTACGGCGAGAGAGATCAAGCAATCGAGAGTTAGGGCAAGCAAGCCGCCCCTTGTACTCAATATACCAGTTAATACAGCTTAAGCAGGACGTAGGCCTTTACCTCCACCGTGAGGGGCCGAACCTAGGTAAACCCGTGTCCCTTGTCCCGCTTAACCCCTTTGAGTCCACTTCCATGGCGTTGACTCCGAACCTAAGCCTTCGGGCATCTGCCGTGACAAAACCACGACAGTTGGCGCCCACCGTGGGGGTAGCGCTCGGTGGTGTTGAGTTCTCAAAGGGTGCTCTCCTCGGGGGCGAGTGGTACGTGGTCGGCGAGATGACTAAGAGCCGCCGTGGAAATCTTTACATCGACGACGCCAGCTGGGGTCCTGAGGCTGACTCAATCGAGTACGGCTTCCGGGTCCCCTTCGGTGGAATCCATGTCTTCATCGGCAAGATTGGCGGATCTGAACCCGGGCCGGATATCTGCACCAACATCGTCGAGCCGGCCCGGCGCAAGCAACCCGCCCCAAGCATGCAACCCGCCCGTTCTGACCCGGGCAGGTAGCATGTCTTCGTCGGCTTCACTCAGGGCGTAGAACTTGAGGGTTCTGTGTCCGAGGAAGAAATTCACGACTACTCCGGGGAGGAATCTTCATGTGGGGAGATGGAATCGATCTATCAGCTTCAGGATGGAGGGCTTGGGGGCTACGACGAGCCTTACCCCGAGTCAGAATACCATGAGCCGGAGGGTTATGAGCCGCCAAGTCATGCAGCCGTCTTCATGGCCGGTTCAGCGGCGGCTCAGGGCAGTACACTTGCTGGTGCGACCGTGTCCGGGTCAGGCGCGCCCCCGGCTCAAGTTCTCCTAGATCTGATGAACGAGCTTACAACCTTGATGGCAACTGAGGTCACTGTTGCGAACCAAGTGGCCCGCAATGCAGAAATCACTAGGTTGAAGGATCGGATGGCCGCGGTCCAGCAGGAAGTTAACGAGCTGAAGGCTCAGATGGATGCTGAGGCGGAGCGCCTTAAGGCAGACGCTCTTCGCCTCGAGATAGAGCAACAGTCGGCCGCGGCGGTTCAGCGGATGAGACAACAGTCCCGCTTGCCGGAGCAGTATGAAGCTAGGAATCTTTTCAACACGCCAAGAACGGGACGAAGTGTGCTGGCCATAACCCGGACGGCGGAAATACCTGGGAGCCGGGCGGCGGTTCAGCGTCAAGACCCGCCACGACGGGGCCAAAACCTGCCACCGCTTTATCCGACACTGCCGGGTCATTATTCTAACCCGGCGGAGAACATGGTGGCAGCAGCAACCAGGCTTGATACAATTCCGATCCCCGATGAGGCGCCTTATGCAGAAGAGGTGCGGAACGCCATCGGATACCTGCGCACGGCGATGGCCCAGCAAGAGAAGTATAATTACAGCCGGAGTCGCGTGCACTCAACGCCCATCCACAGCCGTAGCTACAGCCGGCGTTATGAGTCGCCGGCGGTTTCTAGCAGCGAACGACATCGTAACCCGCCGCAAGCGGATCGGGCGGCTCTGGATGCTCAGACATTGGTGGATCAGGTGAGAGCACGGCGAGAAGAGGCGGCTCAGGCAGCGGCGGCGTCTCAGGAACACACAGTCGCCCCTTCCGTTTCAGGAGGAGCGGGGTTGACTTCCAAGGCCGTGGGGGTGCCGTGTCTGGTACCGGCTCTTCGGAATGAGCGTCTGCCGAAGGATTTCAAGGGTCCTCGTAAGGTGCCCAACTACACTGCTGATTTACCTCCAGAGGCCTGGGTTGAAAGTTATGAGCTAGCCATGGAGATGTTGGACGTTAGTGATGCGGTCTGCGCCAAGTATTTCATCATGATGCTGGAAGGGCCGGCTCGCACATGGTTGAAGGGTTTGCCACCCAACACCATTAACTCCTGGGCCGAGTTAAGGGCGAAATTCATCAAAAAATTTAAAGGAACATGCAAGCAGCCCATGACGATTGTGGATTTGGACCATTGTGTACAGCGTGAGGACGAGTCGGCTCATCACTGGGTCCGGCGGGTCTCTACTATCATCCACTCTTCGGAGCAGATTACGGTGGCTCAGGCGGTTTTAATTCTTGAGAAGAACTGTCACTTCACGCCTCTGAAGCAGAAGCTTGGCCGGCTCAAGCGGTCATGTCAAGACATGGGGGAGCTCATGGCGGCTCTCACCAAGTATGCAGATTCTGACAATACGAAGGACCCGGGCTCTGATGAGGAGAAATCAGGTCAGGGGAAGAAGGGTAACAATGGCAAGGGTCAACAGCCGGGTACGGCTGGAAGTAACAGCGCTAGAAAGCGGAAACACCCGGAAGGCGGGTCAGAGCTAGTGGCTAATACCAACACTGGGAATAACCGTGCTAAGGGCAATGGGAATTATAGACAGCCTTTTAACAGGGGTAAGATTCCTCTAGAGGAGATGCTTAATAGACCTTGTCCAGAGCACAGCCGGAATGGCAAGCAAGCAGATCATACATGGGGAAATTGCAGCGTTATGCGGGATTTCCGGAACTACAGCATTCAGCAGCATCGTAACAACGGTAATGGCCCGTCGGGCGGCTCAGGGCCGGGCGGCCAGGGTCAAGGCAACCAAGGAGGTCATAACCAACAGTCTGGTGGCGGAAGCCAGCAGCAGAATAACCAGTCAGGGTATCAGAGTAACCCGAAGTAGCTCAGCGGGGGTCAGTACCACGTCTTCACAACCAGCCTTGACAAGCGGGAACGGAAGGTACGCAAACGGGTGGTTAACGCGGTCATGCCAGCTCTCCCACAGTATCTCAAGTGGTCTGAGTATGACATCACTTGGAGCAGGGCGGATCACCCGCCACGTGTTGATAACCCGGGGCAGCTAGCCTTAGTAGTTGCCCCCCAAGTGGGAGGATACAAGTTCACTAAAGTACTTATGGATGGCGGCAGCAGCATCAACATCTTGTACTATGACACATTTCGCCGGATGAACTTACTTGACAAGGATCTTAAGCCTTCTTCAACAGTTTTTCACGGTGTGGTACCAGGAAAGTCGGCTTACCCAGTCGGGAAGATCTCTTTGGAAGTGGCTTTTGGTGATGAACACAACTACAGGGTGGAGTCTCTATGGTTTGAGGTGGTCAAGATCAAGAGCCCGTACCACGCTATTTTTGGACGGCCGGCTTACGCGAAGTTCATGGCCAGACCCTGTTATGTGTATTTGCAGCTCAAGATGCCCGGCTTGGAGGGAACGATTACTGTACATGGTGATCGGAAGATGGCTATGGAATGTGAGGAAGGTGATGCGGCTTACACAGAGACAAGCTGTGCAGAGGCAGAACTTAATTTCTATAAATTTCTATAAGCAGAATGTTGACCCGGCAGATATGACCTCTCTGAAGAAACCCAACACGGAATCTGAGCCGCCCCTCAAGTTTTTGGCAGAAGATACTAAGTTGGTGGACTTTAAACCGGGCGACTCATCACAGCAGTTCACTATTGGGGCCAATATGGACCCCCAATAGGAAAGCGCGCTCATCGAATTCATCCGTGAGAATCGGGACATCTTTGCATGGAAGCCTTCTGACATGCCGGGTGTACCGAGAGAATTCGCTGAGCACCATCTTAATGTGGATCCTAAGTTTAAGCCGGTTAAACAGTTCCTCCGGTGGTTTAACGAAGAGAGACGTAAAGCCATTGGAGAAGAGGTGGCCCGGCTCTTGGCTGCAGGGTTCATCGTCGAAGTGTTTCACCCGGAGTGGCTTGCTAACCCGGTGATGGTACTTAAGAAGAACGGCACGTGGCGCATGTGTGTGGATTACACGGATCTCAACAAGGCGTGCCCGATTGATCCTTTTGCCCTCCCCCGCATTGATCAAATCATTGATGCCACGGCGGGTTGCGAGAGCCTATGTTTCCTGGATGCTTACTCCGGGTATCATCAGATCAAGATGGCGGTTAAGGACCAAGAGAAGACGGCTTTCAGAACGCCTTTTGGTGCTTTCTGCTATGTGTCTATGCCTTTTGGGCTCAAGAGTGCCCAGGCGACTTATCAGCGCTGTGTGCAGAACTATCTTCACAATCAAATTGGGCGCAATGTTCATGCTTATGTGGATGATATTGTGGTTAAGTCTCGGAAGAAGGAGACTCTGCTCGAAGACCTGAAGGAGACGTTTGATAATCTACGGGTTTACAAAATGATGCTTAACCCGGCCAAGTGTGTTTTTGGAGTTCCAGCAGGAAAACTCTTGGGGTTTCTAGTTTCAGAGCGGGGCATTGAAGCTAACCCAGACAAGATAAAAGCTATTACCTCCCTGTCAGAACCGAAGTGTGTTAACGATGTTCAGCGCCTGGCGGGTCGAATCGTTGCGTTAAGCCGGTTCATAAGCCGCCTGGGCGAGAAAGCTATCCCCGTGTATCAGATGATGAAGAAGACAGACAACTTCATCTGGAGTAAGGAGGCGGGTGAGGCGTTTGAAGCTCTTAAGAGGCAGCTGTCTGAGCCGCCCGTCTTGGCTGCTCCGATTGAGAAGGAACCTTTGCTCCTCTACGTGGTGGCTAATAACAGAGCAGTCAGTGCCGCAGTGGTTGTGGAGCGAAAGGAGGCAGGGAAGGAATATCTGGTTCAGAGGCCGGTTTACTACATCAGTGAGGTGTTGAGTGAGTCTAAGCAGAGGTACCCCCATTGGTAGAAGCTGGTGTATGGGGTGTTCATGGCGAATCGCAAGCTGAAGCACTATTTCTTGGGGCACCCGATTACTGTGGTGAGCTCTGCCCCATTGGGGGACATAATTCAGAACAGGGAGGCCACTGGTCGGATTGCAAAGTGGGCATTGGAACTTGGGCCTCTCAACCTTACGTACGTGCCTCGTACGGCTGTCAAGTCTCAAGCTTTGGTGGATTTCATTAACGACTGGACAGAGCTGCAGGCGCCCGAGGAAAAGCCGGATAACACTTATTGGACGATTCACTTTGACGGGTCTAGACAGCTAGAAGGCTCGGGGGCTGGGGTTGTCTTAACCTCCCCTAAAGGTGATAAGTTCTGTTATGTGCTCAGACTAATGTTTACCTGTACTAACAATACAGCTGAGTACGAGGCCCTGCTTCATGGTCTCCGCGTGGCGAAAGAGATGAGCCTGAGCCGGGTTCGATGCCTTGGCGATTCAGACCTCGTGGCTCAGCAGGTTTCAGGCACTTGGGACTCCAAAGACCCAAGGATGGCGGCTTATCGTCAGGCGGTGGATGAAATTGCTGGTCACTTCAAAGGCTATCAGGTGGACCATATTGACCGTCGCAAGAACGAGGCGGCTGACGCGTTGGCAAGACTCGGCTCACAGCGTAAGCCGGTGCCGCCTAACGTCTTCTTGGACGTGTTACACCACCCGTCTATCAAGCTGCCTTCAGAGGAAGACCTGGCTGTCCCTGACCCGAAGGGGCCATTGGTGGCGGCTCTACATGCTACTCCTGACTGGACGTTGCCTTACTTGGCATATCTGACGCGCGGCGAGTTACCAGAGGATGAGATCTTGGCCAGACAAATCATAAGGCGGTCTAAATCTATGACTATCCTCAATGGCGAGTTACATAGACGCAGCGTCACTGGCGTCTTTCAGCGGTGTGTTTCACCAGAAGAGGGTAAGGAGATTTTAAATGAAATTCACGCTGGCGACTGTGGTCATCATGCCGGCTCAAAATCTTTGGTGGCCAAGGCTTTCCGTCATGGCTTCTTCTGGCTGACGGCTCATAAGGACGCGGAAGACCTGGTTCTTAAGTGTGACGGATGTCAGAAGTTTGGGCGTCGTGCTCACGTGGCGGCTCAGGAGCTGCGTATGATTCCAATTACTTGGCCGTTTGCGGTCTGGGGGCTTGACATGGTTGGACCCTTCAAGAGATCTAAAGATAAGAAGACCCACCTTTTGGTGGTGGTGGATAAATTTACCAAGTGGGTGGAAGCTGAGCCGGTCAGTAAGTGTGACGCGGCTACGGCGGTTGAATTTATCAAGAAGTTAATCTACCGTTTTGGTTATCCTCACAGTATCATCACTGATAATGGTACAAACCTGTCCAAGGGGGCTATGCAGACGTTTTGTCAGAGTGAACATATCCGGCTTGATGTTTCAGCGGTTGCTCATCCACAGTCCAATGGTCAGGCGGAGCGTGCTAACCAGGAGATCTTGAAAGGTATCAAGCCCCGGCTTATGGTTCCTTTGCAGCGAACACCGGGTTGTTGGGTTGAGGAGTTACCATCAGTGACATGGAGCATCAATACTACTCCCAATAGATCGACGGGTTATACACCTTTCTTCATGGTTTACGGCGCGGAAGCTGTATTACCAAGCGACATACGTCATGACTCGCCGCGTGTGGCGGCTTATGTTGAGCAAGACAACAAGATGGCGCGTCAGGATGCGCTAGATGCTCTGGAGGAGAAACGTGATCTAGCGGCGGCTCGTTCAGCGATTTATCAGCAAGACCTGCGTCGCTATCATAGCCGCAGAGTTAAGACCCGGACGTTTCAAGAAGGCGACTTAGTGTTGCGTTTGATTCAAGACCAGACGGATATGCATAAGCTATCTCCTCCATGGGAAGGGCCTTTTGTGGTCAGCAAGAATCTCAACAATGGGTCATACTACCTAGTTGACGTGCGAGACGAGTCAAATACCTCTGGGCAGGAGACACGCCGGCCGTGGAACATAGCTCATCTACGGCCTTATTACACTTGAGTCGTTGACTCCCGTCGTTGTACATATCACATATATGATAAATAAAGTTGGCATCCCCATAAGCCGGGGCCTCTGCCGTTTTTTCGTGTATCTCAGATTGTGCACAAGTTATGTCATCGACAAGGTCAAATTGGGGTGCAGCGAGTTTAATACTTACCCCCTCTTTGATGACTTATTCCAAAATTGGGGTGCAGCGAGTTGAGAACTTACCCCCTCTTTTGATGATTTTTTCCAAATTGGGGTGCAGCGAGTTTAATACTTACCCCCTCTTTGATGACTTATTCCAAAATTGGGGTGCAGCGAATTGAGAACTTACCCCCTCTTTTGATGATTTTTTCCAAATTGGGGTGTAGCGAGTTTAATACTTACCCCCTCTTTTGATGATTTTTTCCAAATTGGGGTGCAGCGAGTTTAATACTTACCCCCTCTTTGATGACTTATTCCAAAATTGGGGTGCAGCGAGTTGAGAACTTACCCCCTCTTTTGATGATTTTTTCCAAATTGGGGTGCAGCGAGTTGAATACTTACCCCCTCTTTGATGACCTTTTTTCAAAATTGGGGTGCAGCGAGTTAGCCACTCACCCCCTCTTTTGATAACCTCTCCAACATTGGGGTGCAGCGAGTTGGCCACTTACCCCCTTTTTGGATGACTTGTAAGAGCAGAGAACATCATACATCATGCATTGCATCATGCATCGTGCATTGCATCATACGTCATGCATTGCATCATACATCACACTTACATATCATTCCGGTTTTGACAAGCCGGGTCAAGGAAAGATTATGAAACAAGACGCAAGACCATGAAAGACATCTCCGGGTTGTGCTGTTATAAGCCGCATTGACAACAATACAGAAGTTTTTTGTCTTGTTTATTTTGCAGGTTTTATCTTTTCTGATAAGCCGCCATGGACCTTGAAAGCATGGTTGAGAGTAAGAGCATATGAAAGATATCATTGCAGCAAGACTATTCAAAAAGGGTTATACGTGCACGAAGGCACGACTCAGGCATTTCAGATGTCTCTACAGCTATTACAAAAGCTCCCCATGGAGTACAAGACAAGGCAAGATTAAAGTTTTTTACAAAAGACAGCCTTGGCGGCTCAGACAGGCCGAGTTATCAGTTTCAGCCGAAAGTACAGCTCGCTGGCTAGTCATCCTTCGCCGGGTCTTCGACCTCTTCGATCTGAAGATTGTCGACATCCCAGTTGCAGCGTGTTAAGGCCTCAAATTGGGTCTGGTCGAAGAAGGGAGATGCATCAAGGTCAGGAGCGAAGAGCTGCTTATGACGTGCGGGAGTCAGGCTCCTCGATTCAAAGGTTGGGCCGCGCACGCGTTTGTTTTTTGCGTCATAAGCCGCCTGGTATGTGGAAAGGTCTAACTCATTGGCAAGACTTGAGGCCAGCACCCGGGAATCTTTCATACATTTGACGTAGTCGGCTTCTGTGAAATCTGAGCCGTCGACCTTTTTGGCTGGGAACCCGTCCGTCATTTCCGCTATAGTTAACTTCGGGGCAAAAGCAAGACACCGGCTTAAAGTAGCCATGGCTCCCTGCCTGGCGGCTGACCGTTTGAGTTCTCCAACCTGTTTGGGCAGGGTGGATAGAAGTTCTATCACCCCCTTCATATGCTTTGGGATGCATTTCTCGGTCAGCATCGCCTTCATGGTGCAGAGGGTCCCGCAATATAACTGTTCGGTTAAGGAGTAGATGGCTTTTAGCTTAATCACGCTGTCAGAAGCGAGTTGGCGGCTCCGTTCACCTGCAAGATAGTCAAGTTTTATAAGCCGCCTGTATGAGTTATTCAACAAGACAAGGTAATTTTCAAGTGCTTGGCACTTACCGAAGATCGCATAGGTCATTCTGGAGATATGGTCTTTGAGAGTTTGTAGCTCATCGGACACAACCTTAAGCCGGTTTTCAGTGTCGTTGGCTCGTTGGGATATAGCAGCTTTTTCCGCCTCAGCCGTCTTTTGATAAGCAGCGAGTTCAGCCCGGGTTTTCTCCAGCTCTGTCACGGCAACTCGCCATTTATTGTCCGCCTCAGCCCTGGCGGCTTGTTGCACAGTGAAATTCGACTCAGCAGTTGTTAAAGCTTCCTGCGTTACGCAAAAGACAGTTTCAAAGGTTTTCAGTCAGGATATGATTCGCACATTGGTGAAACTATTGTGTTATAAGTCTCAAGCAGATTGCAAGCAATATACTTGACACTTGGGGGCTAATGCCTGTGTTTTTCTATAAGTCTACATGGCAGTCCCGGCTCATCTTTGTTAAAGTTAAGCCGGCACTTGGGGGCTACACAGAGCTCTCCAAAGTTTACAATGGAGTTCTGGCTCATCGTCATGACCCGAACTCGGGGGCTACACTTGGATCAACCCTTTCAACTAAGTACTGGCTCAATATCAGTATTAACCCGATACTTGGGGGCTACAGGTATTATAATTTGAAGTATGACAAGAAGTATAAGACCCGGTCTACTATTTTGCAAGACTAAACCGGATCTTGGGGGCTACATAAGGGTATAAGGAAAGCAAGAAAGGAGCAGTACCTCAAATTTGGACTTCATAAGGCTAACAAGTTTTCGCTCCATGTTGTGGCTTGCGCTGAGGCGATTTAAATAGCCGTCATGAAGATCATCTGTAGACATCTTTTCCAACGAGGGCAATGCAAAGTCGAATCTTTCCGGCGAGTTCTCTTTAGCCTCGCCGGTGTGTCTTGTCAGCACATGAGAGGTCGATTGATAACCCGCCCCAGTAAGAGCGGCGTTTTTGGTAGCTGGAGAGCTCGGCGTTTGGAAGTCAGTTCGTGGAGGGCTCGTAGGAGCGACCGTATCATGAACAGCCAGATCGTGGGACTGAGGATCATCGGCAGGTGTTTCTTTTATAGCTTCTATAGGCTCAGCATGAGGTACAGGGGAAGCCGGCTTGGATTTCTCCGGCTCTTGGACAGTGGGGGCGGCTTCAGACCCGCCGGTTTTCTTCCGCTTTGCTTGAGCCCTAGAGAGCAAAAACAATTGTCAAATAAAAGACAAGATTGAAGAAAAATATAGTGCAAAGGAAAAATGCATACTCTGGGTTGATTCTCAATGGAGGCAGCTTAGTGGCCGTTGAGTCGCCAGACGAAGGGGGCGAGTCCTGGAAAAGTTACAATTCTTCAGGTAAAGTAAGGTTGCAAGACAAGACTGTTAAGATGATCAGACTTGGGTAAAAAGTACCTCTGCAGGACGCTTTCGGGAAGTCGGGGAGTTGGGTAAGCCGCCCATCAGCTCCTCAGAGCCGGCACTCCGGGTCTGACGCCTGGAGGTGTGCTGTTGCTTTTTCAAAAGAAAATGGCAGTCCAAGTAAGCAAGAGGATGAGAGAATGGGACTTTTCGGATAACCCGCCGTTTCTTCTTTGGGGGAGAATTTTCTAAATCGGAGGAAATATTGATTACCTCAGGAGCGTCCACACGGCTGGTCTCTGGTTCAACCTGTGAAATAAATATCATCAGTAAGCTGTATAAAGAGACGGTCAGAAGAAGTCAAGCTTTACCTCTGAATCGTTAGACTCAGGAATGGAGGGGGCGGTGGTTCTCCTTTTATGAGCAAGGGTTTTACCCGCCCTGGGTTTCCTCACGGGCGGGTTGAGTTTTTTCTTCCAGAAATCTGAGACGGCCTGCGCACAAGCCGCCAGAGAGGTTAAAAGATGCAAATTAAAACGAGCAAGACGAAGATTGTAAGGTTTCCAAAAGTTTTTCTTACAGGCGGAGCCGGGTTCTGGGCATAGAAGGGTCTCAGCCCAATTTTATCACAAATTTCCTGTTTTTCGCCGAGAAGATTTTTAACGCTATTGCTGATTTCCTGTTGTGACAATTGGGCGTTTGAGAAGCAGAGGGGGTCATTGGGTTCACCCGTGTATTCAAACATAAGCCGGTCACGCCGGCTCAGGGGCGATATTTGCCAACTGACCCAGTAGCGGGTCAGGTCGACACCAGTTAATCCATTTGCAATCAAAGCTTTGATCTTGGCAATGGAAGTGACATACTTCGCTCTTTCAGTAGTGGATAGCCTGTCGGGAAGTTCTCCGGAGCTGGGAAGCCGGGTAGGGCGGTAACCCGACAGCGGATTTTCACCCTCCGGAGAAGTGTCTTTGCAATAAAACCAGGTCCTGTTCCAGTTCTTAGGATGACTTGGCAGGGTAGCAGATGGGTAAGGCACATCTCTCCGCCTCTGGATAGTCATGCCGCCGAGTTCCAGACTTGAGCCGCCTGCTTTCTCAGTTTGGCGGTTGATATAATGGTAATCACGGAAAATGTCCACAGAAGGTTCTTCTTGCAGATACACCTCACTCAAGACTTGGAATTGGCAGATATTGGTGACTGAATTGGGGCCTATGTCCTGAGGGTGAAGCTTAAAAAAGTGCAGAACATCTCGGAAGAATTTAGACCCGGGCGGGCTGAACCCGCGGACGAGGTGGTCAGCGAAAACAACGACTTCTCCGTCTTGAGGTCTGGGTCTTTTCTCTAACCCGGGAGCCCGCCACTGAATGACGTCCCGAGCCGGTAACACGCCTATCTTCACATAGTCTAACAGTAGATCTTCGGTAACTCCGGATTGGACCCAGTCACAAGACGATGTTGCGCTTGACATATTGGCGGGTTAAGTGCTGAAATTTAAAAGCCAGAGGTATGTTGGCGGGTTAAGTGCAATAGTCAAACTTTATGGCGAGTTACAAACATATGTGCTAAGCCGCCCGAAAGATCAATGGCGGGTCAGTCGTCAGTACCCCCAAGATGGCCCAAGATTTCACTAAGTATGGGACAAACAGATTTCACAATCTGCGGCAACATTTTTGGATCTACGAGCGGTTCGGAAAGGGGGAAAACACTAACCCTAGCAGACAGTGGAAGAACAGATAGATCAGGGACTCGTTAATGGTGAAGCAGAATCAATCCGTACAAGATACAAAGGGGGAGCTGATCACTACCGCAATGTATTTTGACTCGATTTGAATTAAAATACCGTTCCTAGCCCTAAGAACGCGAAGAAAAGGGATGAACTCCGGCGAGCTCCATGAACAGTACAGATCTAATGCGAGGGAGAGGCAGAAGCTTTACCTTGATGATTCGAGGGAAGAGTGGAGGAGCACCGCGGTTCTCTGGTCCCGATTGGGTTGGTGCAGTGGCCCGTTTCGAGTTCGCTGGAGAGGAGCGATGGCGGCGGGGTTGTTTGCTACAGTAGTCGCGACGGCGTCGGGAGGAGGAAGAAGAAGTGACAGGGTAAAGGAGCGACCCTGTGCCCATTTGTAAGGGTAGGTGGGGTAGTGAAACGACAGGCCCGGAGATCGAGGAGGCGATATAGTTATCATGGCTGAGATGGCGCCTCGTTTTTCGGATGGCAGGTAAATGAAAGATTCATTGTGACGTCACTGTTGGATATGGCGGGTTAGGGAAGACCAGTCAAAGTTGCAGTTCCAGAAGACCCGCAGAAGACTCGCCAACTGAAGAATTTAAATTGACATGAACAGGTTCAAATTAATTTGGGGCCTAATGTTGGGGATATAACCCCGCGGTTAACCCTGTTGGCGACTCATAGTGCAAGAGACTAAGCCGGCCCAGGAAGGCAAGACGTGAAGACGACGACTTACAGATGGGCCAGTCGAAGGCCTATAGCCTGGTGGCGACTCAAGGCCCGAAAGGGTAAACCGCCATGTGAAGACTTATCTTGTAAGACTAGGAAAGTAGAACCTGGGTCGGTTACGTTGTGTAACCCGACCCGGACTCTTGTAAGCCCAGGGCCTATACCTATGTATATAAAGGTGAGCCCCTGCGGCGGGTTAAAAAAAAAGAAAAGAGGGGAAGAAAGACAGACAAGCCTTACGACGAGAGAGATCAAGCAATCGAGAGTTAGGGCAAGCAAGCCGCCCCTTGTACTCGATATACAAGTTAATACAGCTTAAGCAGGACGTAGGCCTTTACCTCCACCGTGAGGGGCCGAACCTGGGTAAACCCGTGTCCCTTGTCCCGCTTAACCCCTTTGAGTCCACTTCCATGGCGTTGACTCTGAACCTAAGCCTTCGGGCATCTGCCGTGACAAAACCACGACAGAAGGCGACGGCCCGTCGAAGACCGAAGATCAAGATGGACGCGAGGAGACGTAAGCCAGCCCATCAAGACAGCCTCTGGAGCGGTAGTACCGCCGTCCAGAGCGGTACTACCGCTTGAGCGGTACTACCGTGTTTTACTACCGCGCCTACCACCGCTTACGAAAATTCTTTTGGTATCCCGAGACCCTTACTCGGTAGTAGCGCGGTACTCGAAGCGGTAGTATCAGCCAGAGCGGTAGTACCGCCCTCCAGAGCGGAAGTACCGCTAAGGGGTAGTACCGTATTTTACTACCGCGATTACTACCGCTTACGAAAATTCTTCTGGTATCCCGAGACCCTTACTCGGTAGTAGCGCGGTACTTAGCTATACTCAGAGCGGTACTATCGCTTGTAGCGGTACTACCGCTTGACCAGAGCGGTAATACCGCTTACCGTCGCGCAGATTCGGGCAGGTTTTTGAGGAGTCCGAATTTGGCTAGTGTTTTTGATACTTTGTAAGGAAAGATGAATCCATGACTTGTACGGGAAGTCCAACCCCCTCTTAAATAGAAGAGGTGATGGCCGATTGAAAGAACACACACAATCGAACAAATTAATATACTACTTTTTCATTTATGTTTTGTCTATCCCTCGTTATTGCTTCCTCGTTCTTCGTCGTTCTTCGTGTTGGAGAACTGCGAATCCCGAGGCCCTAGGGGCGAGCGAATCGACCTAGGGCAGCCCATTGCCGCCGTACTCCCTGACGGGGTCCCTCCCGGGAGTGTGGGGTTTCGGGTCTCAAAAGCGCCGGCCGGATTGTCTTGTGTATCGCGCTTCCGGCATGCCTCCCTCGACGTGAGCTGCGGTGCATCACCCCCGGCGTCGAGGGTACGCGTGACGCGTTCGTGTGTCAACAATATCATACAGAAGAGCAGGGTCCGACTACGGACGAAAACAAACGATAAAAAAAGACATCCATCCTTGCTATCCCAGGCTGCCGCCTGGAACCCATCCTATGATCGATGATGAAGAAGAAGAACTCCAAATCAAACAAAGCATCGCGCTCACATCAAAGCATCGCATAACCTGTACCTGCAACTGTTGTTGTTGTAATCTGTGAGCCACGGGGACTCAACAATCTCATTTCCAAGGGTATCAAGACTATTAAAGCTTAATGGGTGAGATATGGTTAAGTGGTGAGGCTGCAGCAAGCACTAAGCATTTATTTGAGTGGCTAACTTACGAGTACAAGAATAAAGCGGGATGATTGTCGCATATATGGTCGTGAACTAGTAATGATCTCTAAGAGATCCTGAACACCTACTTACGTCAAACATAACCCCACCGTGTCCTCTCCCGGATAAGGACTCACGAGAAGATACAGTCACGGTTACGCACCCGGTTGGTGTATTTTATTTGAGTTTACTTCAAGTTTGCTATGACCGGGTGTTAAACAAAGTTTTCCAAGTTGCCACATAATCGCGGGCACGGCTTTCCGAAAGATTTAACCCTGCAGGGGTGCTCCAACTCATCCATCACAAACTAACCACATGCAACGGGAATAACCTCGACCACGAATCTCGTGATCTTCCTAGGCAATTCCATTGGAAAACCGCAACCTCGAGATAGCCCGAAGTATTCTCGGAATTCCTCGCACAAGACGTTCGAGAAAGGTAAAACAAATCCAGCAAGGCCACCCGACGTGCCGACAATCCCGATAGGAGCCGCGTATCTCGTTCTCAGGGCAAATCGGATAGGTCACACTACGAGTCAAACCAAACCTCGAGTTTCCCCGCGGTGGCCCCGCAGTCTGCCCGTTTTGGACCAACACTCATGAGGAGCACTGGCCCGGGTGGTTGATTAATTATCCACGGGGTCCGGAAAGTCCCTATGCAATTTTATTAGTTATTAGGCAAATGTAGTACCAATGTTGGGCCTTGCCAGACAAGTTTTATCCTAAAACGAAAATCAAGGGGGTCCCCATAACAACCCCGAGCATGTTAGGAGCGCTCAATTATCGAACATAACATCGGTACACAAGTAACTAGGGGCGGCAAGAGTGGTACAAAACACCGAGCAAAAGGCCAAGCCTTCCACCCTTTACCAAGTATATAAGTGCATTAAATTAAATAGCAATAATATTGTGATATAACAAAAATATCCATGTTGGAACATGGAACAATTTGCACCTGCAACTAGCAACGCTATAAGAAGGCTGAGCAAGCAGTAACAAAGCCAAACAATGTTTGCTGGGATGTGGAGGGGTTAGAGGCTTTTCATTGCAATTTGGGAGGCTTGACATACAAGTGGTAGGTAGCGAGACAAGCGATAGAAACGAGACAACTAGCATGGCAATGATAGTAGTGGTATCCAGGGAAATGATCATCTTGCCTGAGATCCCGCTTGGAAAAAGAACGAATCCATGAAGAAGACGAGCCAACATAGTCGAATGAATCCTCACACTCCGAAGCGGTTTCGGAACTCTATCGAGAAGAAGCAATCCGGAAACAACAATCAACACATGAACAACACCACGACATATGCATGACATGATGCACAATCAAATGTGATGCATGTCCAGTTTAATTATGCAAGGCATGGCAATCACAACAAACAAATACTACACATTAAAGTGGAGCTCAATATGCAACGAGTTGCATATTGACGAAACTCCATGTTCAATTATTTAGTTCACTCCTGTTTAGCTACACAACAATATTAAATGTTGTTAAACATGGCAAGAGGTGAAGGATAAGTAAATTAGACATCTAGGCATATTAAATGAGGCCAGAAACAACATATAGCATCTCCGAAACGACCCCATATGTTAATTTCGAAATTGGTCCAGATCGGAACTAATCATGTTTTATATTTATTAAACAGGTAAATAAAGTATACCATGCAATTCTTCACGTCATTTTAGTCGATTTACATATATGGAACATCTCAAACGGAGCTACGGTCTAAAAGATATGGCAATCACAAGATTATATGCCATGAATGCAAAATGCATGAAAATGACAACCACAACCATACCAAATCATGGATGCTGCAAGATATTATGAAACTACATGAAAATCTAAGCAAGTTACATATGCAACATGTTCAAAACGGAGCTACGGTTCAACAAGTACAACCAACACAAGTTTTAGTTGAAATCTGCCCAAAACAGCAAGATAACCTTTTGCACACATGAAAACAAGAAGCTACAAGATTCTAATATGCACAAACTAAGCATGGGGCAGTAGCATACAACATACACTTCATTTCATCTTCACATATCATACTCAAAAGAGTCATGGATCACATGGTAGGAAGCTCACAACACGGCAACAACATATAGCAGATTAGGACTTAGTGAAAATAACAGTTTTTAGCATAGCAGATTTTCACAAAGGCATATTGGCAGCAGTAAAACTATATGCTACAGGTCATATATTGGCATGAAAATTAACAGCATGGTAGTAGACATGATGCACTACAAATCATTCCACAGTGGCAAAGTCTAATTGTGCATAGAATCATGGCTAGCATCATCACAACATGGCATTATGAAGAAAACAGATTCTCAGACTTAGTGAAAATTGGAGTAGACAAGAGCAGCAGTTTTTAACAGATTGGCATATTGGACAGCAGAATTAATTATTATGATAAACCTATTCATGCAAACTATTGGCACAACATGATCGGCAACAACATGCTTAACAAAAGACTCCATGGTGACATCACCAAAAGACTCCTAGAACACTAGCAAATCACATGGCAAGACAGCAACAAAATAACAGGTTTTCAGACTTAGAAATATTTTGGACCCTCAAAACATCAGATTTTTATAGCATGTTGGCAACAAGAAAATAACACCTACACATGGATTTCTATAGCAACCAAAAATACCAGGGCCTAACACACATGTCCATGGGCATATTTCATATTCAACAACAATTCATATCATGCATGGATTAAATCACACGAAAATAACAAAAGGGCATTATAGCAAAAAATGGCATGCACACAAATTTGCTCAAATGACAAAACTAAATGCACAGATAATTTCTATGGATTTTTCTACCCCGAAAACATATATAATATGTGGGTTTTCACTATAAAACAAATGACACAACATATATGCGAGAATAGGACATAAACCGTTTTAGCAAGTCACGTATGAAAAATAAATGCAACCACCACATCAAACATTTTTAGCATGCACGAGAATGCGATATAAATAATCTACACATTTTACATGCAAGGTTTGTTTAATTCGGATGCACGCTTAAATATTAATGCACAATGCAATTCATGACATTTATGCAAAATACAAGAAAACAGCAAGTTAAACATTTTAAACATGCATGAAAATTGGATATTGCGAATCTACACGAAATTTTACACGTTTTACATATATACAACTATTACATGCGATGCACGGTTATTTATCTATGAGCAATTGCAAAATATGGGTTTTTTTTTCTGGAATTGTGCAAATCCTCGATAATACATAATTCGCGGCAGAGGAAAAAACAATATAGGCCTAATCTGCTAACGGGCTAAACATGCAGAGCGCAACATATAATAAATCGCTCTCGGGCGCGATATAGCTTGGACGCGGTGGCCTCACCTTGGGCCTAAAAGGCCAGTCGGTGGAGAGGCCCACCAGGGCGAGGCAGAGCTGGGCCAGCGGGCCCACGCGACAGATGGGCTGGCCCACGAGCGGATGCAGGCAGGGGGGTCGTTCTCCTCCTCGCTCCCGTGCCCGAGCGGGAGCAGGGCGGCGGCTGCAGCGATGGTTCCGGGGGCGAGGGGGCAGAGGCCGACGAGAGGCTTCGGGGTGGCCGGATCCGGGCTCCTCCGGTCGGTTCTGGACGGCGGCGAGCGGGTTGTGGCCGGCAGCGAGCAAGCAAAGCGGGGCGGCGAGCTCCTCGGGCCCCCCATGGCGGCCGCGATGGTGCAAGGGCGTGGGCGGCGCGATGGGAGGCGAGGACGAGGACATGGCTTGCGGTGGCCGACGGCGCTCCGACGAGCGGCATGGTCGCCGGCGGGAGGGGCACGGCGCGGCCTCCGGGCGGCGCGGGGTAGAAACGGGAGGAGCTCGGGAGGCCCTCCCGACCAGATCGAGTGGAGTGCTCGGGAGCGGCGGCGAAAGGGCGGCACGGGCTCGCGCGGGCCCGCGATGGGCCTGGCGGGCCACGGCGGCTGTGAGGCGGCTTGGGGGCGACATGGCGCCCTACAATTGGCTGAAACGACGGCGGCGGCGGCGCCAAGTGGCGGGCAGAGGCTGGCGGCACCGGATCCGAGGGAGGAGGTGGTCAGGGCGGCTGGGAGGCTAGGGTAGGCTAGGTTTGCACTGATTAGGTTAGGGTTCATCTGCTATTTATAGCAGGTAGGCAATAGGAGGGGGTTTGCTTCGGTTTTGAGCCGTTCGATCTCGATCGGACGGCTCCGGACGCAGGGTTGGTGTAGGTTGGGCTAGTGGGCTGCGATGGGCTGTGTAGAGGGGCTTGGTGGGGATGAGAGGGAATGGATGGCAGCCCGTTGCATGGTTTTAAAACACAGAAAACGTCCGATAATAAACCGAAGACGGTGCCGCTACGGTCGACCGTTCGGGTATCAAACGACCTCTGATTCCGACGAAACTTGGCAGGCGGTCTACCTACAATATAACAAGACCGCATGCCAACTTTCGACCCAATCCGAGAATATTTTTCGCACACTTTAAAAACAATATTTTAACGATGCCGCGGGCGCGTGCGTGTGTGGTTGGACTCAAAACGGTCAACGACAAGAACGGAAAGAACCGACAACTACGAACGGATGCAAGTTTTCGAAAACGAGTGACGATGCTATGTAGATGATGCGAATGATGCGATGATGAATGCAACAACCACTCGAATCACCCGATGACAATGGAATAAAAGGGGAATCTTCTCGAGCATCAGTCTCGGGCTGTTACAATATATCGCTAGCAATCATATGTTAGAGAATCCGGATCGACATGAGTAGTTATAGACCCAAGTGGCACAACCATACATGAACAAGCATACATGACGCAGCAATGCAGGTGTCGATCATCAACGTGTGTAGACAGTCGTAGCAAGCTACACGGACTCCATTACATCACGTGACATTTCCCCGTAGGGACATACAGAGTAGCAAAGAAGAATACATGCCGGTCAATCAATGTGTCCGGAGCAGTAGCAAGCTACCAGGGCTCAGTGGAAGCACAAAGAGGCATTTCCCTATAAAGAAGGCTACCGTAGGTATACAGCTAGGTGTCAAACCCCACACATAGCAATTCATTCCAAATATACATGCGATATGCACGATATGTGTAGATACAACATGGCATCACAACATAACTCTATGACTCAAGTATTTATTAAAGACTCATAAGAGCCAACATAGTGTGATATTACAAGCAGGGGTCACATGACTGATAACCCACAAGTATAGGGGATCGCAACAGTTTTCGAGGGTGGAGTATTCAACCCAAATTTATAGATTCGACACAAGGGGAGCCAATGAATACTTGAGAGTATTAGTAGTTGAGTTGTCAATTCAACCACACCTGGAGATTAAATATCTGCAGCAGAGTGATCAGTAGCACAGTAATATGATAGTTTGATAGCAGTAGTGACAGTAACAGTAGCGGTAACAGTAGTAGCAATAGTAACTTAGCAAGAACAATAAGTGGAAAGATCGTAGGCACTGGATCGGTAACTCGTTGGATGATATTCATCATGTAACAATCATAACCTAGGGCGATACAAAACTAGCTCCAGTTCATCAATGTAATGTAGGCATGTATTCCGTAAATAGTCATACGTGCTTATGGAAAAGAACTTGCATGACATCTTTTGTCCTACCCTCCCGTGGCAGTGGGGTCCATAAGGACACTAAGGGATATTAAGTCCTCCTTTTAATCAAGAACCGGAACAAAGCATTAACACATGGTGAATACATGAACTCCTCAAACTACGGTCATCACCGCGAAGTATCCCAAATAATGTCACTATGGGGTTGATGGATCATAACACGTAATAGGTGCATATGACTAGGCAAGATCGGATCAAGAACATAGATATAGAGATGATAACATAAACGGTTCAGATCTGAAATCATGGCACTCGGGCCCTAGTGACAAGCATTAGGCATAGCAAATTCATAGCAACATCAATCTCAGAACATAGTGGATACTAGGGATCAAGCCCTAACAAAACTAACTCGATTACATGATGAATCTCATCCAACTCCTCACCGACCAGCAAGCCTACAAAGGAATTACTCACTCCCGGTGGGGAGCATCATGAAATTGGTGATGGAGAAGGGTTGATGATGACGAAGACCGAAGATTCCCGTCTCCGGAGCCCCAAACGGGCTCCAGATCTGGCCTCCCGATGAAGAACAGGAGGTGGCGACGGCTCCGTATCGTAAAACGCGATGAAACTTTCTCCTTGATTTTTTTCTCCGAAAATAGGAATTTATAGTGGTGGAATTAGGGCAAGTGGGGCCACGAGGTGGGCACAACACACCAGGGCGCGCCCAGGGGGCCTAGCGCGCCCTGGTGGGTGCTGGCCACCCTGGCCCCCCTCTTCGGTGGATTTTGGCTCCAATAATTCACATATATTCTGAAATAATTCTCCAAAAAGTTTTGTTCCATTCTGAGAACTTTTATTTATGCACAAAAACAACACAATGGTTTTTCTGCTGAAAACAGCGTTAGTCCGGGTTAGTTCCATTCAAATCATGCAAATTAGAGTCCAAAACAAGGCAAAAGGGTGAGGAAAAGTAGATACGTTGGAGACGTATCAATGACCCAACGCTCGAAGTCATACAAGCTACAAGCGGAGTCATAACATATCTGGGTACAGACATCTACTAAATGTGGCTGGAGGAGCCTGAAAATCTACAACGACCCTCCCAAAGGAGCTAGACCTCTGTTTGGGATTCCCAAGCTAATCGGTCATTGTCAAACTTCCTGTAGAAACCATTAGTGAGACTAAGGTCTCCTCTGGAAAACATAAAGTAAGCAACCGTGAGTACAAAGGTAGTCAACAAAACTTACATCAGAACTATCTACATATGCATCATTATCAACAAGGGGATTGTGTAGTTTATTGCACCAAGCCAGCTTTGACTCTTGGCTAACCTATACTACGACTACAAGTAGTATCTCTGGGGTAAGAGAGCGCACACGAGTCATATTCACCACATAAAAACACCACTACGGATTCTCTCCCTCTTCCTACGAGAAGGCTATACATAGCACTTACACTTATCTTGCACATTTTAAAGTATCCATTTCAAGTTGTCTATGAACCATATAAGCTTTCCAAGTAGTCCACATCCGAGGACGCGGCTATGTGAACAGATTAGTTAACCCTGCAGGGGTATACTTCTTCACAAACGCTCCCACCAAATACACCTCATGTACTCGCAAACCTTCAAGTGAAAGCCTGGCGAGGGTGTCGGCCACAACCGTTAAACCCGCAAGTCTCTAGTCCAGGTTTATCGCCTATTTGAGAACTGAACCCGTCCCGGAAGTCCGACAGAACTTTCCATCACGGCCTCAAACGATCTGTGCAGGGTTCCCAAGCCCACCTCGATGGATGGAACTATGCTTGATACACCGGGCCACAGGTGGATCTACCGCGACATAGCCTACCCCTCTGGTCAGCCCTAAGCATGGCTGCCAACACATCCTACAAACACCAGAAACTAGTTGCAACTCTTGGACAGAGATCGAGGCGATTAATAAGCCGAGAGGGTCAATTAAATATCCCATTGTATGGTAGTATCTCGTCTTCAATAACATACACAGAACTCAGTTCTTAAGGATGGTCCCAATGAGACAACTCACCATGTATTCCTACATGACCTCTCATCGCTACCTTTACCAAATCGGATTCACACACTTAGCTCTCACACATCAGGACCTGAACACATCCATTCCGATTCATCTCCCAGATGGATCAGACCCGACACCACTCTAAGAATAGAAGGCACAGTAAGCAAGCATGGATGAGTAAGCACAACAAGGCTCAAGCAGTTTCTACTCATGCTAAGTGGTTTCAACTATTTACTGTGACAATGACAGGTCATCCAAAGGAATGGGTTCAACTACCGAGAACATGTAACACTTAGATCATTATTGTTCTAATGCAGTAAAAGAGATCAGGAGCGAGATAGGGGGTTTATATCAGTATGCTCAATGCAGGAGTTGCTTGCCTGTCACTTCTAAAGATAGCATTAAGTCTTCATTAGTGACATCGATCTCATCGTCGAAACAACGTCTACCGAGAGGGAACAACATCGGCAAACAAAGAAGGACCACAATCAATGCAATGCAACAATCATGATGTATTATCATGACGTGGCAACATTCTTTGGTTTGGGCTAATGCATCTAGTAACCAGATTAAATGAAGTTGGTATGAATCAAGATTCAAATTCAAACCCCAAATGAGGTATTTCAAATACCCTTTAATTGATTTGACCTCATCAGCAGGTATAACTTGTTTTTTCATGCATCAAAATGGTTCCAGTGGATAGATTGGATTTTTCTAATCATTTTTCATATATAAATTATTTTCATCTTACTGACATATTATTTTCTATAATTTTTAGAAGTTTAAAACAATTTCTAAAATTTTCCTAATTGTGTTGAATTAAAACAAATCCAGAAAATGCATTACTGCGTTAGCATTGCGTCATTGTGATGTGAGCAGGTCAACTGACTGTTCCAGGTCAAAACTGACAACTGGCACCCACCGGTCAGTGACCCATCTCGTTAAACACTAGATTAGGGTTAATTAAGATCCTAATGTTAACCTAATAAGGCATGGGCCCCACATGTTAGTGGGTTTGGTCGCTAATTAAGTTAGTTTTAAAACTTAACTAATACTTAGCAGGGCCCTAGGCCCACTGTCAGTGACCCAGGGGTGTCGTTTAGTTAGCGCCTAATCGCCGTTTCACCGGTGGTTAGACGCCGATGACATCCAAGCACGGCAGAGGGCTTCAGAAACCCTCCTCCTGCAACCAAACACCGAGCGAAAGGGCATGTTCGGTAGCTGGAAATGTGGCACATCGCTCAGTGGTTGTGTGAGCTGCTGGAGTGGCCGGAATCTTCGCCGGCGTCGAGCTTTGCGGCTGCTGGAGCTCGGGCGACGGTGACTTCGCCCATAGTGGGACCGGGGCTAACGGATGAAACCGAGCACAGGGATGAGGGGGAAAAGCTTCGGAGCTCACAGGGAGACTGAAGGCAGGCTTAGTTGGCTCAGGGAGGCTCCTGCGGCGATGAATCGAAGTCGAACATCCGTCAGAGCCGAGGAAGAATATGATGGCGATGTAGTGCATCAGGGAACGCAAGCTTCGGCGAGGAGAGGCATAGCCGTGCGGCGGGGCTGCTTGACACGCTAAAGGGGCTATGGGTGGCTGGTGGCTGCGTGCGTGACGGCGGGTGTGCTCATGGCCGCTTCGACCGTGAGCGAGAGAGCGAGGAAGAGGCAAGGAGATAGGGCGAGAGGAGGAATGGGGACGCCGTCCCGATTCATATGGTAACGAGGAGGTTATTCACGTCGAGGACGTGGCGCGGTGTTAGCAGGAGGTCGCGCGGCGCTTGCCGGGGTGCCGTAGCCACGCGCTCCGTCTTTCTGGCCGAAGGTAGGAGACGATTTGCACTGGCCAGCTGGGCTGGGCCAGCCAGGTAAGTGGCCCGGTTTTCTTTCTTTCTCCCTTTTTTTTATTCGTTCCTATTTTTCTACGTTTTGCACTTTGTTTTGATTTAGGAAAAATACAAAATCATTTTCATAATTCCTAAAATTATTTATGGGAACTATTTGGACTATTCCACAAGCCCTTAAGAGTTTTCAGGAATTTTGGAGCAGTTAAGATTATTTGTAGAATTTAAATGCCAAATTCAAAAGCAAATGAGTTAACTCAATTATCCAAACTATTGAAAAAATGTGCACATCATTTTTGGCAGAAGTTTTCACCCTTTTCAAAAATAATGGGCTTTTCTGAAGGCCGTTTTGGATTCATTGGAAATATTTTCAGTTGAACCTAGGTAATTCAAAAGGTGCTAGGGTTTGATCATCCCCAATTCAAGTTATGAAGAAAAATAAACATGATGACATGAATGCCAATGCAACTATTAGCAAGCAATATTCTAGGGCTGTGACAACTCACCCCCACTAAACAAGAATCTCGTCCTGAGATTCAGGCGTAGAGTAAGAGGAAGATGTAACACTAAACTAACACAATCTTCATAGTCCAGTTGCCCTTCTCAAAGATGTTGATTCATCGCATGATGTGATATTGATGTCCTTGCTTTCGATATCCTCATCTAAACATGATGACAAAGGAACGAAAACTCTACGAGAATCGATCTTCTCGAAGATCGAGAAACTCATGATCAACTCATGTAATGATACGTAGAAACATCTCTTGAGATGAGACACAAAACACACATCAAGAATGATGGAATGAGGTAGATGACAGAGGTACAATTGGTAGGCAAAAATTCCACGCTAGAACAGATGGTGACGAGGTTTTCATTGTAGCGAGGAGTTAAGTTTCCCTGAAACCATAGCAGGGCACCTTAGGAGAGGTGACTCGTAGAGTTATTCCCTTAAGTGGCAAAAAGAATTACTTTTGATTCATAGATCATTGAAACTCTTCATACCACGCTAAGGCAATTCACAAACGATCATTTGAAGGAATTTGAAAGAATGGCATACTCAGTTTGGAAAGGAAACTAGAGTTATAGCACAACTCGGCAATGGAAGGCACATTCCAATTAATACCGAGGATATAATCCAGTGTCTGAGCGTGCTCTCAAGAACTTGAGCATTTCCACATTCATCAGGGTTTTACCATCATCCATGTCAAGGTTCCTGGCAACACATCATACTACCATGATGAATAATCATGGAGGATGCAGATGCAAAGGAAGACAACACTTTCTCAGATTTCAACTTAGCTACAGCAAGGAAACGAAATCCGGATGATTGACCGAGAGACATTTAGCACCCCGCTTCTATTGTTCTCATTGATGTAATAGCGTAACCCAATTACAGGTAATGGTTGGTATCTAGAACACCAAGTAAAAGGTCAGACTTCGGGAACACAAGAGCCCATAAGGAACAACTTCTAGAATAAGTCATACAAGGTCCTCATGGGGAAGTGGCTAATGTTACTGATACAAGATACTATAATAATAGGTCTTACGTCTAGGTGTGTTAGCCATGACATCACTTTACCGGGTTACAGAGAGACCGATATTATAATTCTTGGGAGATATTCCAGCCATCATATATGTGTGAGATTCAGATCTAGTTGGTGATAGGATACATCAGACTCAACATGTCTGAAAAGAAAGTTTGCAACACAAATCAACGAGATAACGTTGCGAGATTCTCGAAAAATGAACTATGACAACAACCCAAAACATGAGCTGGATTGCAAGACACATGTGAACACACTGTCCATGACAAGCATGATCACATACAAGTCTTACATCAGAACACTACCGAGTTCTGTTGGGAACCATCATTGGAGGTAACGAAGTATTGTGCACGTCCGTCTGGGCCCTTCAGGATTAACACTTAACTTCTTTTCCATCAACAAATCAATCAGTGGCTTGGTGTGCTAGGAGATACATATGGAATGGAGGTAGCTAATCTCTCAGACCATAGAATACTTTGCACGTGCATGACTGACTTGGGATGATTCCAAAGAAAGTGAAACAACTTTTCTCGAATTCACAGTGGCAACTTGCATCAAATGCACATGAATTTAGAGGAAGTCACTTCTTACACCAACATATACTTCATGTACGGGACACGAAGATAATGCCTACAAAAGTTTCCAACACTAGCTTTGATGTCCATCATGAATCATGGAAAAAATAAAAATGTTGTCGATGGGCTCAACAACAGTTCAACGCGATATCCATATAGATGGAATTCCATAACTATGTGAACAAGGTGATATAATTGGTCAGACCAAAAGATATAACGGTGGATGCTCAAGGAAACAACCACGCGTATGACAACATTAGGAAAATCTTTGGTTCTTATTTGGATTTGATGATAGCCCACACTCAAATCAAAGATTGGGTAAGACAACAAATGCAACAATTGATCACAAGGATCAACCGATGAAGGTATCATGTTTATTCGACACACACACACACACACACACACAAGATATCCCTTTGGAATGAACTAAGTCGGACGAAGCTTTTATCTTCCAGCTCTCCAAGTTATTGTTTAGCTTAACCAACTAGTTCAGGGGGTATCCATCACAGATTCTTGGAGAAGGGGTGGTGTCGGGGATATTACCCCGCGGTATAACCTGGCCTGAAGTATGACCCGGCCGGGACTTGGTGACTCACCGCTGCGCCAGCCGAGCTTGGCGACTCATTGGTGACCCGGCAGGAGGTATGACCCGGCCCATCATATGGCGGCTCATAGGTCACCTTTATTACCGGGTCACAGGACAACCAGGCCCAAGGCCCAGCGTGTAAGCCGGCGCGAGGCGGCTCATAGAGAAGGCCCAAAGGAGAGGAAGGATTCCCTTACAAGAGAACCAAGACCTGGATTAGGACTCAAGAGAGATTAGTCCTAGTCCTACTCCTAGTAGGACTCTACATGTAAACCTACCCCTTCCACTTATATAAGGAGGGGTAGAGCACCCCTAGAGGGACAACTTCAAGTCATTAGAGATAGACAGATTAGAGGCTCTCGAGATTAGAGGTAGCGACTCCGCACCCTTGTAATTGAGATCGTCTTCATCATCAATATAGACACAAAGCAGGACGTAGGCTTTTACCTCCATCGGAGGGGCCGAACCTGGGTAAACTCGCGTCTCTCGATTCCGACCAACCCCTCTCAAGCCGCCACATAGTTGCGAGGGCCTCACACCTAAGTTATCTCATGAGGACATCTTGCCGTGACAAAACCACGACAGTTGACGCCCACCGTGGGGCCAGGATGTTGGTGTTACGTTCTTGGAGGGAGCTATTCCAGGGATTGAGAAGATGATGATTGAACGGAAGAAAAAGTGCTAGCGCGGAAGGGTCTACGTCATCACCATGATTAGTAGTCGGAACGGTATATATGGTATTGAGATGAGAGAATTAGGGTTGTGTTAGTGCGCCGCCTACGCGACGCGATCGATTTCGCTGCTGCTGTCACGCGTCGCCGAGATCAAAAAGATCCGCCCAAAGCCGTATCCAATTGCAAGGGAAGAATCAAGACAACAGTAGCTACTACTACTTACTCCACATTTGATCAGGCTACAATATTCGTTGATCGCTGGTGCTGTTACCGGATCATCGTCATAGCAAAGATCAAATTCCGAGGAGGAAAGAAAAATCAATTTGACCCGCCCGGGTGTACATAGACGATCAATCCGAAACATCTATCTGATGTGTTTGGCAATAGAGCATCAATTATTCAAGGAGGGAGACAAGCAACAATTAAATACTCAACACCAGAGTCGGGGAAAAAGAGATCACCGCGCGTTGACTTCGCCATGGCTCCGCCTCGCCTCGTTTTCTCGCTCACCTCTCCACCTCAACCCGCCGTCACTCGCCACTATGGCTCGCCGGCGCACCTCCTCGTCGCTGTGGTCTCACTCCGAGCCGCCGCACCGGCCGCTGTCCGGCCTCATCGTGCCTCCGCCAAAGCTGTTGAGCCGCGAGCAGCCCCGCTCCGCCTCTGCCACGGCCGGCTCTCCACTGCGCATCCACACCGCCGCCGCCATGGCTCGCCGGCGCGCCTCCTCGCCGCCATGGCCCCATACACCTTCGAGTCGGCCCCGCCTCCAACGGCGCTTCTCTGAGTCGTCTCCGACTCGGCCTCGTATTTGAGCCACCGCACCTCGCCGTGGCTGGCTCTCGCCTCCACGGCTCCACCTCGCCTGTGCCAGGCCTGCCTCGTTGCGCCTCACCAGCCTCCGCTGCTGTGGCTCGTCCCGCCACGGCCCCGCCTCGCCATCGCGGCGTTACCTCGAGCCGGCCATCTCCGCTGCCGCACCGCCGCTCCTATCAGTGAGCCGCCCTGCGCTGCCGAGCCGCCGCTCCTATGAGCCGCCCCGTCAGCGCCTCCGCTGCGGCCTCACTTCCGCCGCATCCACCTCGCGCGTCGGAGTCACCCCCGTTTTCGCCTCCGCGTGTCCGGCTCGTCCTCTTAGCCGCCGGCGCCTCTCCATCGCCTCAAGTCGCCTGCTTCCGCTGCCACTGCCGTTGCTCGCCAAAGCCGGCCCGCATCCACAGCCGGCCTCGCTCCGCTGCGACCTTGTCCTGACGCCGGCTTTGCCAAGCCTCACCGGCCCCGCCGGCTTCCGCCTCAGACCTCCAATGCATCGCTTGCTCGTGCGCTCCGGCCCGCCCACATCACCGCGCACCTGCCGGCTGCCTTCCGCTGGTCCCGCGCCCGCCGGCCTGCCGCTTCTCCTCACACCGTACAAGCCGCCCTCGTTGCGCCGCGCACCGCACCGACCGAGCCGCCTCACCGCTCCACCCCGCGCGTCTCGCCTCCGGAGCCGCCTCCGCTTTGTCGCGCTTCGCCTCACCTTGAGCCGCCGTGCTTTCAGCTGCCGCTGTCGCAGTGTCTTGAGCCGCTACCGGCCCGTGCGGTCCACCTCCAGTTGCCTCGCCGGCCATGCATCAAGCCACCTCGCTTACACGTCTCTGCCACTGCGGCTTCGCCTTCGCCAGCCGACTTCATCCGCTGTGCCGCGGCCGCCCTACCGGCTCGCCTGCACCACGCTGCGCCGCCGCCACGGCCGGCTCCACCACACCTTGTCTCCGCCGCTGTGACCACACCGCGCGCGCCCGTTCCTCGCTGCACCTGCAGCTGCACCGCGACCGGCTCCCCTTCGCCCGCTGCGCTGCGCCCTCGAGCTGGCCTCGCCTCGACTGACGGCAGTTTATTCTCTGCGCACCGGTGCGCTGGCTCCGCTGCTCCACTCCGTCACCTCGCTCGACTCCGCCTCTGTCGCGCTTCCGCACGTCCGAGACGCCCCCGGCTCCGCCCGAGCCGCCCTCGCTCCGAGCCAACCTCCTGTCCAAGTCAACCCTGCCTCGCTTGCCTCTGTAACTGGATGGATGCGTGGGTTATGTATGTAGACAGTGGATGGCTCTTGCATGATGGATCGATCTATGACTGCCTTGGATGGATATGGTGGAAGATGGATAGCTTGATCTGGCCTCTGTTGCCATGCCGCGTCCTCACTGGCTCCGCTGCGACTCACCTGGCCGGGTCGTCCGAGCCGCTCCTCTTCCACCTGCTCAGCCGCTCGCCGCTACCGTAGCTCGCCTCCACAGCCGCGCTTGCCTCTGCCGCCATGGCGTGCCTGCCACCACCGTGGCCTGGTCTATATCAAATATGCAGAAGCTTTCTGGCGTTCATCCGCGAAAAATACCAGGTGCTATCCACCTTATTTGTTTTATCAGTATAACTTTTATGTTAAGAACAATTACTTTGACTGCGATATTTTTTCTGCGCAAAACAAGTGATCACTAAAAAGGTGATATAATAATGCGGATATGGAGCTCGCGCCAATATTATCATGCGCTGGCATCCATCCACGCCACATCTTTCAACGGAGGCATGCAAGCCGCCGCCCCTGCGGTCTAGTCTGCACCGACACGCCGGTGCCTCGATGCTTGCAAGCCGCCGCCCAATGGATGCTCGTGAGCCGCCACTTCCACGGTCTTGTCTACGTCAACAATGTCGCGGACGCCTCATGCCTCCCCACCGGCTTACAGTGCGATGACCGACTCCCGTGTCCACGCCATCTTACAACGCCGTGGCCCACTCACATCTGCATCGGTTTTCAATGCCGCGGTCGACTATCATATCTATATCAACATGCCAGGGCAACGCCCGCCTGTATGAGCCGTCCTACGGACGCACGCAAGCCACCCCCATGGCTTGTCTCCTCCAACAACATTGGAGCAAAGGAAAATATGATATTCAGAATCATCTCTTACGCAACATCGCGAAAAACAAGTACTAGCCGTCACCTGCACCAGGAAAGCTTGCCATGAAGGAAATATCCCTGGAGAAGCCACAATTTGAATCGACCATTATTGAGCCGGCAATTCAAAAGCTAGTGGCAAATGGCCCTGGAGGATCCAGGAGAGCTGGAATACCCGTGAATAACAAAGCATGGGTCAAGAAGCATATAAACTCAACTTGGCCACGACATTTACCAAAGGCATATGATGAGCATCATGAAGATCAGCAGCTCACTACATCGTCTCCAGTTGGGATAAAATCCATCGTTCAGCCGCCAACCTTATGCCGTCTTATGCCACAGCCAAGGATGAAGACTCTTAAGCCGCCTCCTCGAGTCAACTTAAGACTCGGGGGCTACACATACATGACTTGGCAGATTCAACCGGGCTCAAATATTCTGGAACCCCGGGTCATTGCAGGGAAGATAACCCGGTTCCGGGGGCTGCTGCCTTATTGGCGGAAGGTTTAAAGTCGCTCAAGAGGACGAGCCGTCATGATGCGGCCGTTCAAACATGGGTGCCCTGATTTATTGGATCATCATAAGGTCACTTGGGGGCTTCCAACCCACTGGTTTTAGCTTTCATACCCTCTTGGCCAGGCTTTATATGCCATGTTCGAGTTAAATCTGCCTGTTTGCAACTTGCTACTCCACCATGTGACCCGCCGAACTCTTGACAGTCAATCTTGCTCAGAGACCCTGAACTTGAAAGTCAATCTCGCAAAAAGACCCTGAACTTGTCAAGGTTAAAACGGCGGCTTTTGTCACGAGAGAGCCGGCTTACAGTGAGCTAGGATAAACTCGCCTTGTCTGCTGTAGTCTCTCCGCTATGTGGCCTGTTCGTACTCTTAGCAACGTCAATCTTTTAAAGACCCTGAACTTGCTAAAGTTTAAACGACGGATTTATGTCACGTGAGAGC
Organism: Elymus sibiricus; assembly: GCA_039707655.1. Classification (NCBI taxonomy): domain Eukaryota; kingdom Viridiplantae; phylum Streptophyta; class Magnoliopsida; order Poales; family Poaceae; genus Elymus; species Elymus sibiricus. The sequence goes on along the minus strand of CM077671.1, from coordinate 217,571,334 downwards.
CGGCTTACGAGGTTTCCAGCTTTCATGCCAAGCTTTTTTGATGCAAAACTTGAATTTTTCAAAAAACGAAACAGAGTTAGTCTCTTTTTGTCGAGCCTTGAAAGCCGACATTTTTATACTCTGTTATCATACACATACATCATCATACGTTACATCATACATTGCATCATCATTGCATCGTCATATCATGCATCATATATGCATGGATATCCTGGTTTATATTGCAGGAACCGGTTTTCAAACCGGGTTACATATTCCAATCCTTAATAGCCAACATGGCTGGATTTTCATTATGGTTGTTATAACCAGTATTGAATAATTGAGGTTTCCAAACCGAGTTATATTATTCAAAATTTTAAATAGCCAAAATGGCTGGATCCTCATCATGGTTTATCATAACCAGTATTAAATGATTGGGGGTTTTCAAGCCAGCTCGGATGAATGGACTATTCTCGAAGAGCCGCCCTATCACATATAATGCCATGTCATTTAGTTGACCGGCTCTTGGATTTTTTCAACTTGTGCTCTGTAGTAAACTACAACACTTATGAATTTTCTCAAACATATGTTTGCCAGGTTGCACCGCAACCATGAGCAGGGTTTTCATTTCAAGGACAAAGGCATTATTCCAGGATATACATACCGGGTTACATTACAACCACGGTCAAGGATTCATTCAACAAATTATGATGAGTTATATTATTCTCACACAGTCCCAAGTCGCTGCACGCATACGACCCGGTGCTTGGGGGCTACATCATATGATGTTTATCTTTTCAAAGAAGAGGTGCATATGAGTCCCAAGTCGCTGCAGGCATGCGACCCGGCCCTTGGGGGCTACAGTATTCAGCTGCTCAATCAAATTATAAGGTCCAAATTGAAGACCCGGCCCATCACATACTGATGAGCCGGCCCTTGGGGGCTACACATGTGAAATACAAGACACTCAGTCTATATCTGGCGACTCAGATGACAACCCAGATTTCTCAACATTCAACACCAAGTTCAAAGTCCCATTCAACACCACGGCACTTGGGGGCTAATGCAAGTTGCTTTTTTTAGCTCATCACATTATCAGCGAACCCGGTTATCTCAGGGAGATGAGCCAGCCTTCAATCATTTTCTAAGTCTCAACCCAGGATTATTTTTACTTACCCGGCCATGGGGGCTACACAGTGCTCATCAAGTCTACATAATCAGCTCCGCAACAAGTCCCTGCTCATTATTGCATAATGACCCGGCCCTTGGGGGCTACACTGGCTGAAGTTTTATAAGTATAAAGATGATTACAAGTCCCAGGCTGTTGCAGGCAAAACAACCCGGCACTTGGGGGCTACACAGTCCAATATATTATTGCAAAGCACCAAGTCATCATGGATAAACTTGGAGATTGGGGGCTACAGGTAATATGGAGATAAAAAAATAGAAGAACATCTTCAAGCTATCAATTTTGAGTGAGCTAGGTCTCATGTCTTGGTGGAGCTGAAGCATCGAAAGCCGGCTCAGCATCACACGGATTTCTTTATTCCCAATAAATTTATCAAGTCAACTGGAGTCCAGTTGTTTGACCCGGCGTCACCAACAATCATGACCTGGCATTATCAAAAAATCATAACCCGGCAGATTCTATATAACCAACCCGACTTCACAGGTTGAAGTGGTTTAACAATGGACGAATTTCTATTCCCAATATTTTTATCAAGCAATGGAAGCTGGTTCAACATCATGTGGATTTCTTATTGCCAAGATTTTTGTCAAGCCAAAGTATTGAAGGTCGACTCAACTGCATATGGGTGTTTTATTCCCAATATTTTGCAAAGGACATGGACCTACATGATGATTGTGAAGACGACTCGTTAATATGAAGAAGAAACCCGGATTTTCAAGGAGCTACTTCTTTAAGCCGGCCAGTGGAGCAAGCAGGTCCCTTAACATATTTGTTATTCTTATTTCAGAAGCTTACCATGAATAAATTCAAGCTAACCTGGGGGCTAATGTCGGGGATATTACCCCGCGGTATAACCCGGCCTGAAGTATGACCCGGCCGGGACTTGGCGACTCACTGCTGCACCAGCCGAGCTTGGCGACTCATTGGTGACCCGACAGGAGGTATGACCCGGCCCATCATATGGCGGCTCATAGGTCACCTCTATTACCGGGTCACAGGACGACCAGGCCCAAGGCCTAGCGTGTAAGCCGGCGCGAGGCGGCTCACAGAGAAGGCCCAAAAGGAGAGGAAGGATTCCCTTACAAGAGAAACAAGACCCGGATTAGGACTCAAGAGAGATTAGTCCTAGTCCTACTCCTAGTAGGACTCTACATGTAAACCTACCCCTTCCACTTATATAAGGAGGGGTAGAGCACCCCTAGAGGGACAACTTCAAGTCATTAGAGATAGACAGATTAGAGGCTCTCGAGATTAGAGGTAGCGACTCCGCACCCTTGTAATCGAGATCGTCATCATCATCAATATAGACACAAAGCAGGACGTAGGCTTTTACCTCCATCGGAGGGGCCGAACCTGGGTAAACTCACATCTCTCGATTCCAACCAACCCCTCTCAAGCCGCCACATAGTTGCGAGGGCCTCACACCTAAGTTCTCTCACGAGGACATCTTGCCGTGACAAAACCACGACAGGTGGTTTATAAGAAAACCAACTTGACCATGAACTCAACATAACGGTATGGGAACAACCTGGTAATGCTTCTGAGAAGATATTCACAAAATCATGAACCACCGATATGTTATTGAGCTTGAGAACAATCTTGCTTTTCAGGGCAAGATGGTATGATCAAAAGAGCGAAGGATTGACACAATCCTTACTCATTGATCGAAGAGTGCACCCAAAAAATGGACTAGGTAGCACGATCAATCTTAGAATGATGATTTAATAGCCAACATGCTAAGAATGATATTAATGTCCATTAACTTCCAAGAAATATGGTTGCTAGGAGTATTGATTTCACACATCACGGTTCACTAGTCGTCATTCCGGTTACAACAACATGGAGACCGAGGAATGATTAATGATGGCGGTGAGAAGTACCACTGTGTCAAGAATTCATAAGAGGTTGTGCAATTCTCATGACATTCCCGATATGAAGAAGGTAATATTTCAAGGTAGAACAGAACAAAAGCTGGGTTGGCATTTTGATCTGCGGAGTACAACTACATCGACCCAATCCAAGAAATGGATGAGGTACTGGAGTTTGTTTCTCCTGGTCATTCTGGAATAGAATGACTTGACGAACCACAATAATAATAGGCATCGATGACACGACTGCAATACATACCCTTGACTATCCACTAATACGAGGTCAGAATACAACAAAGGGGGACAACTCAAAAGAACATATGATTTTCTGAGTTGTGGAGGCACAGATTGAATACGTTGAATAGAGTTCAACATGTTTCTTCCAGATAAACCATGCAGAAAGGTACGATTGGCAGAGTCATGGCTATAGAATGGAGAACTCATCAAGAGCACTCATGTTTTGATATTCAGTTCACGAAGAACTTCTACCATGCTGGTTCATGGTATTGGAAGAATGATAAATCATGAACCTTGAAGACTATAACAAGGTACAAATCATCCTAAAGGAACGAGCAAGCAATATCAACAGGAGAGAGCAAAATGATCCTTGGGTTCAAGAACCCAGAAATAGAATGCCTACTTACTACATAACATCACGAGATGCTTTCGAGAATGGTGGCCAGAGTTATCACACTGGGATCACAATACATGGCTGAATCTCTGGGTGGTTCACTAGAATAACATGGTTTCCTATTAACTTCAACAGATATGTCAAGATGATTGAGTACCTCAATAGAGCAATTGGTGTGTCTAGTCTGGCCAAAAGACATCGGGAACAGGTTGAAAGGATTTGCAGTTGCATCAGATTATGTAGAAAGCTTAGGTAACTCGGACAGCATAACGGTTGTACGGGCATGAAATATGAGGCAACCTGCAAGACAACTGACAACAGAACACTGAATTCTTATGGAGACACTGATCCAGGAAGACAACAACTTTCCTATAAGTCTCCAGCATGGTAACTCGTCATCCCGATAGATAGATGAGAATCCTAATTCTTAAACCCCGTAGAAAAGAAGAGGTTGACTCAGAATTAGAATGACACGAGGAAAAGAGTAAGAAGAATCTTATGTTCCCTTCCACAATCAATTCTCTTATCTAACTAAAGCATTTCTAGACTCAACATCGACCACTTTGGCTTGGTAATCCTGCAGTCAGTCAGGCTCTGATACCAAAGCTGTCGGGACCTCAATCCTAAGTCATACGAATCTAGCATGTAACTCATCATATCACTTCGCGGCCTCACGCACGGTAAGCTCCATAGCTGCCACCTTACCTTGGCTGGGACCGTTTGCGCCTTTTGGCTCACGTATATGAATATGTCGCTAGCAATCATATGTCACAGAACCCGGATTGACATGACTAGTTATAGACCCAAGTGGCACAATCGTACAGGAACATGCATATACAACCCAACAATGCATGTATCGGTCATCAACATGTGTAGAGGAGCCATAGCAAGCTACACAGACTCCATTACACTGTGTGTCATTTCCCCGTAGGGACAGACACAACAATAAAGAAGGATACATTCCAGTCAATCAATGTGTCCGGAGCAGTAGCAAGCTACCAGGGCTCAGTGGAAGCACAAATAGGCATTTCCGTGTAAAGAAGGTTACCATACGTATATATCTAGGTGTCGAACCCCACACACCAATGCATTTCAAACATACACGCAATATGCACGATATGTGTAGATACAACATGGCATCACAACATGACTCCATGACTCAAGTATTTATTAAAGACTCATAAGAGCCAACATAGTGTGATATTACAAGCAGGGGTCACATGACCCAACACTCAAAGTCATACAAGCAACAATTGGAAGCATAACATGTCTGGGTATAGACATCTCCTAAAAGTGGTTGGAGGAGCCTGAAAATTTACAACGACCCTCCCAAAGGAGCCAGACCTCTGTTTGGGATTCCCAAGCTAATCGGTCAACGTCGAACTTCGCGTAGAAACCATTAGTGAGACTAAGATCTCCTCTGCAAAACATAAATTAAGCAACCGTAAGTACAAATGTACCCAACAAGACTTATATCGGAAATATCTACATATGCATCATTAACAACAAGGGTGTTGTGGAGTTTATTGCAGCAAGCTAGCTTTGACTCTTGGCTAACCCGTACTACGACTACAAGTAGTATATTTGGGGCAAGAAAGCGCACACGAGTCCACATATTCACCACATAAAAACACCACTACTGATTCTCTCGCATCTTCCTACGATAAGGCCATCCATAGAACTCACACTTATCTTAAGCATTTTAAAGTATCCATTTCATGTTGTTTATGAACCATATAAGCTTTCCAAGTAGTCCATATCCGAGGACGCGACTATTCGAGTAGATTAGTTAACCTTGGAGGGGTATAATTCTTCACACACGCTCGTACCACTTACCACCCCATACACGTCATGTACTCGGCAACCTTCAAGCGGAAGCCTGGCAAGGGTGTCGGCCACAACCGTTAACCACGCAAGTCTCTAGTCCAAGTTTATCTCCTATTTGAGAACTGAACCCATCACGGAAGTCCGGCCGAAGTTTCCATCACAGCCTCAAATGATGTGTGCAGGGTTCCCAAGCCCACCTCTGTAAGGGCATATTTATACCCTAACGGTTTTGGTGATTGATGACAATACATTTGCGTACTAATCGTGAGCATTAAGCTTTCAGAGAATATCAGGTGGCACGAGACGATTATCTTACCCCTCAGGAAGCTAAAAAGAAGACGGTGTCTTTTCAACGATTTAGTGTCGGTGGACTTAAGTCATAGGAAAATCCGTACTATCAAGAGGGGGTCCGCAGTGGGAAAGGTTGGGAGGAATCATCACGTACACACTCGCACCCCCATTCATTTCCCGGCAACATGGAGTCTCTGTCCTTGCCCTGCTCTCTCTTTCTTTCTCTCAGCGGTAGTACCGCGTGCAGCCGGTACTTCCGCCCCAGCCGGCGGTAGTACCGCTGAGGGGAAGAGGGGAGGGCTGGGCACCTCACGCGAGGCATCAGACATGTATCTGGGAATGTCTGGTGCCCCACGCCAGCACCCAGCCGTAGCGGTAGTAGGGGCGGTAGTACCAAGCGGTACGACCGCCGCCCCTTCTACTGGTGGTCTTGTTCACAGATGGGCGGTAGTACCGCCCCAACCAGCGATACTACCGCTTGCCCGTGGCTGGTACAGAGGTAACGGGCAGATTCCCCCACCCACTATATAAGGGGTCTTCTTCCCCACGAAGCCTTACCTCTTATCCTTCCAAAACCTCCATTGTTGCCCAAATCTTATTTTAGCCCGATCTCTCTCCCTAGCCAACAAAACTTGTTGATACTCTAGGGTTTGGTTGAGAGGGCCCCGATCTACACTTCCACCAAGAGAAATTTGATTCCCCCCATTAATCCCTTGCGGATCTTGTTACTCTGGGGTGTTTGAGCACCCTAGACGGAAGAGGTCACCTCGAAGCCATAGTCCATTGTGGTGAAGCTTCATGGTGTCGTTGGGAGCCTCCAATTCAGTTGTGGAGATTGCCCCAACCTGGTTTGTAAAGGTCCGGTTGCCGCCTTCAAGTGCACCACTAGTGTAATCATGGCACCTCGCATTGTGTGAGGGCGTGAGGAGAATACGGTGGCCCCAGTGGCTTCTTGGGGAGCATTGTGCCTCCACACCGCTCCAACGGAGACGTACTTCCCTTTACCGGGAAAGAACTTCGGTAACACATCCTCGTCTCCATCGGTTCCTCTTGTGGTTACTTCTTACCTTTACTTTGTGCAAGCTACGCATATTGTTTATCTTGCTTGCTTGTGTTGTTGTTGTGTTTAGTATCATATAGGTTGCTCACCTAGTTGCATATCTAGCCAACCTATTTGTTGCTAAGCCTAAATTATTAAAGAAAAGTTAAAAACTGGTAGTTGCCTATTCACCCCCCCTCTAGTCAACCATATTGATCCTTTCAATTGGTATCAGAGCCTCGTCTCTTTATTAAGGGTTTCACCACCCGAAGAGTATGGCTGACGATGAGGTGCGGCCGGTTGAACTCCCCGAGGCCGTGGGTGTGAACACAGTGTCACGTGAGGATTTGAATGAGGCCATGTCCTCACTCAAATCCTCCATGACCACCAAGGTCAAATCCATGTTTAAAGAATTTCTTGAGGGTCTCAAACTTTCTACCGATCCGTTGTTAGTAGTTAATCCCATTAACTCGTCATCGGATGTCCACTCCGAAAAGGAGGGGGCTAGCACTAAGAAGAACAAGCTACCTCAAGGAACTAGTGGAGTGGGTATCCTTGCCTCGGTACCCCCTCCCGCGGTATATGGAGGACCGGTGCACCCACCACATATAGTTAATCTCGGTCCTCCTCCTAAGCTTGTTTAGAATGACTTTGCTAATTGGGTGTTTCGTAACAAGTCTCACTTGAATCACAGCTCAACACAACTGTGGAGAATCATTGAGCAAGGGTACTACCCTCATGATGCAAACAACCTCACTCCAAGAGAAGAGGCCGACAATCAACTCAATCACTCCGCCTTATTCATCCTTCAAGCAGCTGTTCCCGTTGAAGATCTAGCTCACTTGCATCCCTTCACTCGTGCTAAGGACTGTTGGGAACATATTATCTCCATGTACAAGGGTAGCTCGAGCATTCAACGGTCCAACTTTGAAGTGGTTCTAGATGAGTGCGATGAATTTGTGATGCTCGAAGATGAAGAACCTCGTGAGCTCTATCGAAGAGTGAAAACTCTTGCCGTTGCTCTTAAAGATCATGGAAGCAAAGATGTGGATGACAATTGGATCAAGCGGAAGTTCCTCAAGGTCATCATGCCATTCAACAAATCCATGTCCTCGGTCATCCGTCAAAGGCCGGATTTTCACTCCTTGTCCTCAGGTGATGTGTTGGATGAATTCATTGCTATGAACATCTTGAACAAGACTGCCGACAACACTCTAGCTCGCGTTCAACGATCAACGAAGGCTACACCCAACCTTGCCTTGAAGGCCAAGGTCACGCAAGAAGAAGAATAAGAGGAAGAAGAAGAGAGTTGCCCCGAAGATACCAAATATGCTTACCACGAGCACATGGCTCTTGCGTCAAGGCAATTTTGGGGCAACAAGAGGAACTCGAAGCCCAACTTCTCCAAGAACAACTCAAGTGGATCAAAAGGCAAGCAACGTGTAAGGACATGCGACAATTTTGGTAATGTGAGTCACTTCGTGGTGGATTGCCCTTATGAGAAGAGGGAAGACAATGGTGGCAAACTAATTCGTAAAGATAAGGCCAAGTCCATGCCCAACAAGAACAATTTCACCAAGAAGCTGCCTCACAAGGTGTTGGTGGTCCAAGAAGAGTATGCATCCGATGATGATGTTGATGATGAAGAAACTAGTGGCGAAGGATTGGCTATGGCTTCGGTGGCTATTGCATCTTCTACCCCAATCAAGACATCTCTCTTTGATGCCCCCAACGACAACCACATTGCTAGGTGCCTCATGGCCAAAGGTACCACCAAGGTAACCTCCAACGTCAAGGCCTTTAACATTAAAACTTATATTTCTACCAGTCCTTCTTTGTTGGATTGTGTGGATGAACATGAGGTGTCGAAGGAGGATGAGAATGAGTTTGACAAATTCTTGTGTAAACTCAAAGGTGAACCCAAGAAGCACTTTGTTGCTCTCTTGGAACAACTTGGTGAGGCTAATGACATCATTGAGAATCAAGAGGAATCTCTAGAGGAGTTGAGAGGGCATAGCCATGACTATGACGATGAAATAGCGGATCTTTCCATTGCCCTTGAAGATGAGCGAAGTCTTCGTTTGACTCTTGAGGAGTCACAAAACGTTGACCTAGCTAAATTACGTAAAGATCATGATCATGCTATTGTTCTTAATCATGTGCTTAAATCTGAGAAGGATGTGCTTGGGGTTGATCACGGTAGACTCAAGGAGGAGTTTGACACTCTAGACAATGCTAACAAGGCATTGAAGAGTGCTCTTGCCTCTCTCAAAGAGTCTCATGATCAACTCCAAGTTAAACTTACTAAGGAAATAGCTACATGTCCTCCTTTTGTGTTAATTGATAGTGCCAATGCTACTAACCCTTGTTGTGAGCATGCACACCTTGTTGAGGTGAATGCTAAGTTGAAAGAGCAACTTGAGAAAGGCCTTGTGACATGCATCCAAGGTGAGAAAAATCTCAATGACCTTTTGAGTAATCAAAAGGAAGTTGTAGCGAAGGAAGGAGTTGGGTTTACACCCAATAACAAGAAGAAGAAGAAGAAGTCAAAGACCAAGCAAGTTCCCCCGCTCAAGGAAACCTTTGTCAAAGCGGGGAATGCCCCTCATGAGAAGAAGAAGAACAAGGTTGTGGATGGTAATGCCAAGAAGGGCAAGACCACCCACCCCAACAAGGCCGGCGACTTTAACCCCTCTTATGTCTTATGCCATGCTAGTGATGGGCATGTTTATGCCAAATATGTTGGTTCCTCGTATGAGTACATTGAGTGGTCTATTTGGGTTCCTAAGACCCTTGTCACTAACATGAAAGGACCCATTAAAGAATGGGTACCTAAATTCAAGCATTGATCTATTGTAGGAGTTTGCTTCCGGAGGAGTTTCATGGTTGCTCGATAGTGGAGCAACAAATCATATGACCGGAAGCAAGGACTTGGTGGTGGACGTTCGACCCGATACATCCGTGGACACTCAAGTCTCCTTTGGCGATGACACAATTTCAAAGGTATTGGGTCTTGGCAAGGTGGTTATCTCTCCAACCTTAACCATTGAGAAAGTCATGCTTGTCGAGACCCTTGCATACAATTTTCTTTCCATTCATCAACTTGCACTTATGGGTTTTAGTACATTCTTTGGCATTGACACCGTGACCCTTTTGTGGAGCAAGACTCTTAAAGTAGCCTTTCTTGGGCATGTCGAAAACGGTCTCTATGTGATTAACTTCTCAGAGCGACCCACTAAGACCGCGACATGCCTAATGGCTAAAGTTGATGTGGGGTGGCTTTGGCATCGCCGACTAGCCCATGTCAATATGAGATCTTTGCAAAGTCTCCTCAGAGGGGATCACATTCTTGGACTAACAAATGTGAGTTTTACTAAAGATCGTGCTTGCAGTACTTGTATCGAAGGAAAGCTACATGAAAAGGCTCATCGTCCTACCACTACGATATACTCAAAAAGGACCCTGGAGCTCCTTCACATGGATCTCTTCGGTCCTCCATCTTTTGACAGTCTTGGAGGGAGAAAGTATTGCTTGGTGATTATGGATGATTACTCAAGATACACATGGGTATATTTCTTCAAGAGGAAGAGTGAGACCCAACAGACCTCATCAACTTAGCAAATGAAGTCCAACGTCAACATGAAGCAAAGATTTTGATGATTAGAAGTGACAACGGCACTGAGTTCAAAAACTACACCCTAGATGAGTTTCTCAGTGATGAGGGGATAAAGCACCAATATTCCACTCCTTACACCCCTCAACAAAATGGTGTTGTGTAGAGAAAGAACCGGACGTTGATGGATGCGACAAGAACCATGATGGCAGAGTTTAAATCTCCTTACAGCTTTTGGGCCGAAGCCATCAACACTGCGTGTCATGCATCAAATCGGCTCTATCTCTGTAAAGGCTTGAACAAGAATCCTCATGAGATTCTTACCGGGAACAAGCCCAACCTCAAGTACTTCCGGGTGTTCGGTTGTAAGTGTTTCATTCTCAAGAAAGGTGTTCGCTTGTCAAAATTTGAATCTAGAGCACATGAGGGCATATTTGTTGGTTATTCTGCAAACTCTCATGCTTACCGTGTCTTCAACAAGTCCACGGGACTCATTGAGGAGACGAGTAACATAGAGTTTGATGAAAATAATGGCTCCCAAGTGGAGCAAAGTGGTCTTTGTGATGTAGGTGATGAAATTCCTCCCCAAGCCATAAGAAGAATGGGAGTGGGATACTTCCTACCCTTTGAGGAACCCCTTGTGGCTGAAGGAGAAGGACAATGTTCCACTCAAGTGGAACCATCACCGACGCATGACCCACACGCTTCCGAAGAACAAAGTGAAGGCCCTCAACCCCGTGATCAAGATCAAGGGCAAGATCAACTTAATGATGATGATTCTAGACCACATGATGCTCGAGATCTTGCTCTCACCCCCGTGCAAGCTCAAGATCAAGATGAAGCTCAAGACCAAGATTAGGGTCAAGCTAAAGATCCAGATCATGATCAAGATCAAGAACAAGCCGGTGCTACTACCGAAGTTCGTCAAGTTACCAAGCCTCAACTTTCCATGGAGGAAATTCTTGAAAGACGAGCTGCCAAGATCGCTTCCAAACTAAGAGTCAAGCAACACCTATTAAAGAATGTTTATGGAAGTTTGAAGAGAGGGGTAACTACACGTCGTCAATTAAATAACTTTTGTGCACATCATACGTTTGTTTCTTGCTTTGAACCCCTCAAGGTACAAGATGCACTCGAAGACGAGGAATGGCTTGAAGCCATGCATGAAGAAATCAACAACTTCGAGCTCAACAAAGTGTGGCGATTGGTGCCAAGACCAAAGGAGAAGCACAATGTCATTGGAACCAAATGGATCTTTAAGAATAAGCAATATGCACATGGTATTATTATTCGCAACAAGGCAAGACTGGTGGCTCAAGGCTACTCCCAAGTCGAGGGCATCGAGTACGGTGAAACCTTTGCCCCTGTTACTCGCCTTGAATCTATTCGCATGTTGCTTGCTTATGCCTCTCATCATGATTTCATATTATATCAAATGGATGTGAAGAGTGCTTTTCTCAATGGTCCACTTAAGGAGTTGGTATATGTCAAGCAACCCTCGGGGTTTGAAGATCCCAAGTTCCCCAATCATGTATATGTTCTCGATAAGGCACTCTATGGCCGTAAACAAGACCACGTGCGTGCTATGAGCACCTTACCGAGATGTTGCAAGATCGTGGGTTTGAAATTGGGAAAATCGATCCCACTCTTTTTACTAAGAGGGTTAACGGGAACTTGTTCGTATGCCAACAATATGTAGATGATATTATCTTTGGTTCTTCTAACAAAGCTTTTAATGATGAGTTCGCCGCACTAATGACCAAAGAGTTTGAGATGTCTATGAAGTGAGAGTTGAAGTTCTTCCTTGGGTTCGAAGTCAAGCAATGAAGCCAAGGAACCTTCATCAACTAAGCTAAATACACTCAAGACATGCTCAAGAGGTTCAAGTTGGATGATCTCAATCCTCCCAAGGCCAACACTCCTATGCAGCTCAAATGCCAACTTGACAGTGATCCCAATGGTAAAGCTGTGGATCAAAAGGTATATCGCTCCATGATTGGATCCCTGCTTTGCCTTTGTGCATCTAGGCCAGATATCATGTTGAGTGTGGGAATTTGTGCATGATTTCAATCCGCACCTAAGGAGAGTCACTATGTGGCTGTCAAGCGAATCTTTCGATATTTGGCTCATACCCCAAACTTTGGCTTATGGTTCCCCAAAGGTGCTTCATTTGATCTCAATGGATATACTGACTCGGATTGGGCGGGAGACCGTGTGGAAAGGAAGTCCACTTCCGGAGGCTGCCAATTTCTTGGTCGCTCTTTGGTAATTTTGTCTTCAAAGAAACATAACTGTGTTTCTCTCTCGTCCACCGAGGCCGAGTATGTAGCCGCCGCAAGCTGCTGTGCTCAGATTCTTTGGATGAGGCAAACCTTAAAGGATTATGGTGTCAATTGTGACAAAGTGCCTATTTACTGCAACAATGAAAGCACGATCAAGATCTCCAACAACCCGGTCCAACACTGCAAGACGAAGCATATTGAGATTCGTCATCACTTCATCCGGGATCACATCAAGCGTGGAGAAATTGATCTTATTCATCTTTATACCAAGGAACAGCTTGCAGATATATTCACGAAGCCATTGGATGAAGCAAGATTTCGCGAGTTAAGGCATGAGCTAAATATCATTGATTCGAGCAATGTGGCTTGACTTAGTGCACACCCTACCACACTCATCATTATGTCTTGTTTAGATGTAGGCATGGACTTAGGGGGAGTCTAGTTCTCTCAATGAACTATCCCTCCTCCTATTATGCATAAACTAATCAAAGTCTTTCACATCCGCCATTTTTTTGGTTATTGTGCATCAAAGACGAGTTTTGGTCATGGGCCCAAGGTTCAAATCTTCGCGGTGCCATACCAAATGACTCAAACATAGGTGGCCTCGGCCACCGCCCCTCCTAGTGAGGCATTTTCTTTTGAGAAGCACGTTTTTGTGTTTCCAGGGTCACTCCAACCTTTTGATTTGTTTTTTTGATCGGCGTCATCAGAGTGTTTCCTGATTTCTGGATGGATTTGTTGTCTCCAACCTTTTAACCAAACTCAATCTTGCATAAGCCACACTCTTGGTGTTTATTTCCTGTCTTGGAGTTGCCCAGCACGGTACTACCGCTAGCCTTAGCGGTAGTACTAAGTGGTACTACCGTGAGGGACCGTGGTACTACCGCTGGAGCAGTTCTACCGGGCCTCCTACCGTGGTGTAGAACAGGAGCGGTACTACCGCCCGTAGGGTGGTACTACCGCTTGTGAGTTTCCCCGAAGGGATATGGGGCGGGGCAGGGGAAGTTTTCACTTCCCCATACCCATTCAACCCCTCTCTCTCGTGGCTCTCTATCTCCAGGCACCTCCACGACCGCAGAGGCCGCCGCCAGACCTCCATTTCCGGCCATTCTTTCGCAAATCCAACCGGTGGAGTCGATCCCCACCCTCTCCTCTTGCCATGGACGCTGGTGGTAGTAGGAGGAATCCTAGCCGTGATGGTGGATCCAAGTGCCCGCGCACCTCAGAGGAGGACAGTTCTGTCAATCCCCCATGTGCACCTATGAAGCAGCAGCCAAAGAAGGCCGCCTCCAAACGGCCATCACTTGATAAGATACCTGCTAAGGATTTTCAGGAACTTCGTCGCCAAGATCCTTATGTCAACCCTGAAGAATCTGTTGTTCGCAACCATCCTTTCTGGCCCAAGTGTCAATTATCCATCTACAATGAGGTTCTTCTGAATAAGGAAAATTTGTTTATGCCCAACATAAAGTCTATTGATATGGAGTTCCTTGAAAAGAATGCCCAATACTTTGGAGAGGCTCTTGAGCTCTGTCAGAAGCTTGGAATTACCCATCTTATGGAGTTCAACAAGGACTTTGATGCTGAGATGGTGGCTGTGTTTTATGCTACCATTCACCTTGGTACTGATGATGCCTGTAATATGGCCTGGATGACAAATGGGAGAAAGTTGATTGCCTCATGGAAGGAGTTCATGGACTTGCTCCACATTGAGGATAAGGGGCTCCATGACCCAGTCGGATTTCGCCCCCACAAGGAATCTCAGGCCACTCACAAGCGCAATCTCTGGCCCTATTCCACTGAGAAGGTATCCTCCACCACTGGCAAACCTTCATATGTGCTGCTGCCATTCCTTGATATTATACACCGCATCTTCCGGAACACTCTCTTCCCTCGTGTTGGGAACTTGGACATGGTACACTCCTACTTGGTGGATTTGTTGCTCTTTTGTCAGCATGTGAAGGGGGCTACTAAAGTACCTGCCCTGGATGTTTCCCACATCATGTGGTCCGAACTTCACTCAGCTATCTTTGACCGCAAGGTTCCTATTTATGGACCATACTTGATGCTTCTTCTTGAGTGCACTTGGGCTAAGACCTATCCCGGCATCAACTTTGAGCACAATGAGGTGGTCTCTCATAAGGTTGTGCAACTCCGACAGAAGAACAAGTGGGCAAACTATGTTGCCCCCGAGGCTGACTTGGCTGATGAAGATGATGAGGATGAGGATGAGGATGATGAGGATGATGAGGACTTCGTGGTTCAGGGTGGTGCTGCTCCTCATTCTGAACCTTCTCTGGCTGAACCATCTTGGGCTAAGAAGCTCAAGGAGAAGATGAAGAAGTTGTTCTATTTACAGGCTAAGGGTCAGTACAGGGCTCATGTTTCTGAGAAGGAAGCTAGACGGCGTCACGAGGCTCTTGGCAGACACGTTGGGTTGGAGGTTAGCAGTGGTTTTGAGAATTCTATTACTGATGAGGAGGTATGGATCTCACGGCACTGCAAGTGGGGCTCTGAGGATGACCTGCCTGGCTCTTCTGCTCCAGCTTCGCCCGACACCGTTTCCCACACTCCAAAGTCTGGAGAGTACTGATGATGGGTCCTTGTGTTCTGCCACATGTGTGTCTTAGTCCTCCCTGCCCTTTTGGTGTCTCGCTACCAAAGGGGGAGAGAGGGTAGGGATTTGCCGAGTCACGAGCATGCGTTTTGCTTTCTGAGCTGCCTTCTTTTATGTCATTGCTCGTGAACTTTTTTTAGTTGCCTTGCTTTGCTTTGCTTATGGTTGTGAGACTTCGGTCACTTCGTCGTATGGTGTAAGACATATGCTACCTTTAATTATCCTTATATGTCTCATTTTGTGAGTTAGTTTTATCATACCATCTGTGTTATACTCTCACATAGTGCTCCTTGCTTAGTTATCACTGCCATATTATATATTGTTGCAAGGAGTATTCGTCTCTAAAATATAGGGGGAGTGTTGATCCTAGCATGTGTGTTTTGCATTCCAAAAGCATATCAAATATAGCACACATCTAGGGGGAGCCCGTCTATATTTTTGTAGACTTTTGGGTTTGCTTTCTTTCTCTTATTTATTATCTATGCAAATCCAGTGTTGTCATCAATCCACCAAAAAGGGGGAGATTGTAAGGGTATATTTATACCCTAATGGTTTTGGTGATTGATGACAATACATTTGCGCACTAATCGTGTGCATTAAGCTTTCAGAGAATATCAGGTGGCACGAGACGATTATCTTACCCCTCAGGAAGCTAAAAAGAAGACGGTGTCTTTTCAATGATTTAGTGTCGGTGGACTTAGGTCATAAGAAAATCCGTACTATCAAGAGGTGGTGCGCAGTGAGAAAGGTTGGGAGGAATCATCACATACACACTCGCACCCCCATTCATTTCCCGGCAACATGGAGTCTCTATCCTTGCCCTGCTCTCTCTTTTTTCTCTCTGCGGTAGTACCGCTCTGGGAAGCGGTAGTACCGCGCGCAGCCGGTACTTCCACCCCAGCCGGCGGTAGTACCGCTGAGGGAAAGAGGGGAGGGCTGGGTACCTCACGCGAGGCATCAGACATGTATCTGGGAGTGTCTGGTGCCCCGCACCAGCACCCAGCCACAGCGGTTGTAGGGGCGGTAGTACCAAGTGGTACTACCACCGCCCCTTCTACTGGTGCTCTTGTTCACAGATGGGCGGTAGTACCGCCCCAACCAGCGGTACTACCGCTTGCCCGTGGCTGGTACAGGGGTAACGGGCAGATTCCCCCACCCACTATATAATGGGTCTTCTTCCCCAAGAAGTCTTACCTCTTATCCTTCCAAAACCTCCATTGTTGCCCAAAGCTTATTTTAGCCCGATCTCTCTACCTAGCCAACAAAACTTGTTGATACTCTAGGGTTTGGTTGAGAGGGCCCCGATCTACACTTCCACCAAGAGAAATTTGATTCCCCCCATTAATCCCTTGCGGATCTTGTTACTCTTGGGTGTTTGAGCACCCTAGACGGAAGAGGTCACCTCGAAGCCATAGTCCATTGTGGTGAAGCTTCGTGGTGTCGTTGGGAGCCTCCAATTCAGTTGTGGAGATTGCCCCAACCTTGTTTTTAAAGGTCCGGCTGCCGCCTTTAAGTGCACCACTAGTGGAATCACGGCACCTCGCATTGTGTGACGGGGTGAGGAGAATACGGTGGCCCTAGTGGCTTCTTGGGGAGCATTGTGCCTCCACACCGCTCCAACGGAGACGTACTTCCCTTTACCGGGAAGGAACTTCGGTAACACATCCTCGTCTCCATCGGTTCCTCTTGTGGTTACTTCTTACCTTTACTTTGTGCAAGCTACGCATATTGTTTATATTGCTTGCTTGTGTTGTTGTTGTGTTTAGTATCATATAGGTTGCTCACCTAGTTGCATATCTAGCCAACCTATTTGTTGCTAAGCCTAAATTGTTAAAGAAAAGTTTAAAACTAGTAGTTGCCTATCTAGCCCCCCCTCTAGTCAACCATATCGATCCTTTCAACCTCGACGGATCGAACTACGCTTGGTACACCGGGCCATAGGTGCATCTATCGCGACATAGCCAACCCCTCCGATCAGCGATAAGCACGGCCGCCAACACATCCTACAAACACTAGAAACTAGTTGCAACTCCTTGATAGAGATCGAGGCGATTAATAAGCCGAGAGGGTCAATTAAGTATCCCAATGTGTGGTAGTATCTCGTCTTGGATAACATACACGTACCTCAGTTCTTCAGGATGGTCCCAATGAGACAACCCAACATGTACTCCTACATGGCCTCTCATCGCTACCTTTACCAAATCGGATTCACGCACTTAGCTCTCGCACAGCAGGACCTAAACACATCCATTCCAATTCATCTCCCAGATGGATCAGACCCGACACGACTCTAAGCATAGCATGCATAGTAAGCAATCATGGATGAGTAAGCACAACAAGGCTCTAGCAGTTGCTACTCATGCTAAGTGGTTTCAACTATATACTGTGACAACGACAGTTCATGCAAAGGAATGGGTTCAACTACCGAGAACATGTAACAGTTGAATTGTTATTGTCCTAATGCAGTAAAAGAGAGCAGGAGCGAGAGAGCGGGTTTATATCAGTATGCTCAATGCAGGGGTTGCTTGCCTATTGAGGAAGTCCGGGATTAAGGGGTCCTCGGGCTGCCGGCCTATCTCTACGGGCCGGACAGTGGGCCCTCTTGTGATTGTCAACGAAGGTCCGAACATCATGACAAGGACGGCATCTCTCAGGTCGTGACGTACACTCCAAGTACAAGACGATGGGTTCGGCATATTCCTTTCCTGATGTAACCGACATTGTGTAACCCTAGATACTCTTGGTGAATATATAAACCAGAGGGTTTTAGTCCATAGGAAATGTTAAGCTCATTACTCTTAGGCTTTAGACCACATCATACGATCTCGAGGTAGATCAACCCTGTACTCCATACCCCAGATTCAATACAACCAACGCAGGACGTAGGGTTTTACCTCCATTAAGAGGGCCCGAACCTGGGTAAATATCGTCTCCCTTGTCTCCTATAACCCATCGACCCAAGATCCACAGTTCGGGACCCCCTACCCAAGATCTGCCAGTTTTGACACCGACATTGGTGCTTTAATTGAGAGTTCCACTATGGAATCACGAGAAGGATTGATGGCTTGCCTCCTCACCAGTGACGGGCTCCGCACCGAGGACATCTTCGTCCTCGGCCAGCCCTCCACGTTCGACGACCCCGCTCCGCTCATCGGAGTGGCAGATCACCCTGACCAGATCGTCGGGTTCGCCCCGGGTCAGGGAATAAAGTTCAGCGATCTAGATTACACCGCCAATGCCCAAGGCGGTCTGGTTCTCTCTGAGCTCTCAGCTTTAACTGACGAGCACGGTAGCCCGAAAGAGTTGACTTCTAATCTCTTCCCCAACATAGTGTCCGGGACAACCTCCTCGGATCTGGCCATGAGTTCGGATCTGATCATGACATGCCAAGGTCAGGGGTTAACTCTGGCCGAACACACTCGTTGGACAGACATGTCTGAGTAAAGCTCAGCCAAAACGTCAAAGGATAGTCCGGCCAGCCCCTAGCCATCAAATGAGACTCTGGCCCGGATCCAAGCATTAGAAATTACAGATTCCCCGGCCCCAACCTATACTCAGATCGGTTTGGAGACCGGTCACTGGGAATTTTGCTTCCCATCCACCACCCACTTAATAGCCACCATCGAAGATTTAACCGATGTGTTGGACTTCTCTTCGGATGAGGGCGAGGAAACATATGCAGACATCGGCACAACTGCTCCTACCGCAACTGGGCAGTGGACCGCCACATCCACATATGATGTTTACATTGTGGACACTCCCGGTGATAAGGACGGCAGCACGCCCGCTTCGAGCGGCGACGGCATCCCACCCAAAAACAGTGGTGACGACACACTCAAGCGCCGTCGTCGGCGTAAAAATCCAAGGGGCGCAAGGGCAGGAAAAATAACACTGCCTCCGAAAATTCCACATCGGACACCCCCGAAGATCCCGCTGACCCAGCCGCTCCCGAACAGCAGCAGGGTGATCCTGATAGGAAGTCAGATCTTGAAAACCCTGAGGACCCCGCTGATTCCGAAGACAGCAACTACCTACCTCTTTCCGAAGAAGATTTCAGTCTCGGCGATGAGGATTTCATCGTTCCCGAAGACCCGCTTGATCAAGAGCGATTCAAGCATCAACTGATCGCCACCGCTCGAAGCCTCAAGCTGAAACAAAAGCAAATCAAAGTTGAACAAGACATTCTCAATAACAGATGGACGCGAGTCCTAGCTGCCGAGGAAGGGCACGGCTATGGACGATCGGATCAAAATAAAGATTACCCGCGCCGCCGTTTATTGCCAGAATTCGATGATGAGGCCCTTGAGCCCGCACTCCCTAGACATACCAAAGACGACCAGACGGATCGCCCCCCCTCGAGGACAGGACAGGGC
The DNA here is from genome assembly GCA_039707655.1 of Elymus sibiricus. Classification (NCBI taxonomy): domain Eukaryota; kingdom Viridiplantae; phylum Streptophyta; class Magnoliopsida; order Poales; family Poaceae; genus Elymus; species Elymus sibiricus. Next base: position 217,551,625 of record CM077671.1, on the reverse strand, counting down.
GACTGGCAAAGCGGGAGAAGTACCCAAGCACCCCCCGCAAAGGACGAAAAGAACCAGCGCAGCCCGAAGACCCGTTCGACCTACGACACACTCTGAATGCTCACGCAGGATAAACAAGATCCATTTACGGATCCAAAGGACGAACCCCTACTAAATGGGATGGGTAGCAAGCTTGGCTCGATCAGAACGATAGAGTTCGAGGACAGCATCGGGACTGAACTCAATCCGACCTCCAGCGCAACGTGGCCAGGGTCAGGGGCGCCGCCCACCCGATGTGTTTCATTGACGAGGTGATGCAGCACTCGTTCCCCGAGGGGTTCAAACCCGTCAACATTGAACAATAGGACGGCACTACTGACCCGGCTATTTGGGTTGAAGATTTCCTTCTCCACATACACATGGCTCGTGGAGATGACCTCCACGCCATTAAGTACCTACCACTAAAGCTCAAAGGACCAGCACGGCATTGGCTGAACAGCCGAAAACTCCATCTGGAGTTGGGAAGAACTCGAGGATGCCTTCCGCTCTAACTTTCAGGGCACCTATGTTCGGCCTCCGGATGCTGCGGACCTGAGACACATCATTCAACAAGTTGGAGAATCATCCCGGCAATTCTGGAACCGATTCCTGACCAAGAAGAACCAAATCATCGATTGCTCTGACACCGAGGCGTTAGCCTCCTTCAGGAATAATATTCAGGACGAATGGCTAGCCCGTCAACTCGGACAGGAACAACCTCGAACAATGTCCGCTCTCACCTCACTTATGTCTCACTTTTGCGCGGGCGAAGACAGTTGGCTAGCACGTCGGAACAATCCTCCAGCAAACCCCTGCACTTCCGAAGAGCGGGACAACAATGGGAAGCCACGACGTAACAAGAATAAACGTCGGCACAACGGCACTGAAACCGAAGACACGACGGTTAACGCCGAATTCAGTAACTCAAAGTCGTCATGGCTTAAGAAACCCTCTAAATGGAATAGGGATGGACCCTCTCAGCTGGACAAAATAATGGACAGACCCTGCCAGATACACGGCACTCAAGACAAGCCCACCACCCAAACCAATCGTAATTGTTGGGTGTTTAAACAGGCAGGTAAGCTTACAGCCGAACACCAAGGCAAGGGCGCCCGCAGCAAGGACGACGAAGAGCCCCGCAGGCCGAACAATGGAGGCCAGAAGCAATTCCCCCGTGAGGTAAAAAGTTTGAACATGATTTACGTCACACATATACCAAAGAAGGAGAGGAAGCACGCACTTCGGGACGTGTACGCCATAAAGACCGTAGCCCCGAAATTCAACCCATGGTCGGCTTGTCCGATCACGTTCGACCGCACTGATCACCCGACCAGTATTCGGCATGGTGGGTTAGAAGCCCTGGTACTTGACCCCATAGTAGACGGGTACCATTTAACAAGGGTCCTTTTGGACAGAGGCAGTAGCCTCAATCTGATCTACGCAGATACGGTGAAGAAAATGGGCATTGATCCATCAAGGATCCAGCCCAGCAACACCACCTTTAAAGGTATAATCCCTGACGTCGAGGCAAACTGCTCAGGCACCATAACATTGGAAGTGGTGTTCGGCTCGCCCGATAACTTCTGGAGCCAGGACTTGATCTTTGATAGCATCCCCTTTCGTAGCGGTTACCACACACTTCTGGGCCGAACAACATTCGCCCGCTTCAACGCGGTCCCCCATTATGCGTATATGAAGCTCAAGATGCCCGGACCCAAGGGGGTCATCACCGTCTGCGGCAACACGGAGAGTTTGATCCAAACATAGGAATACACCACGGCCCTCGCAGCCAAGGTATAGCACGGCGAACAGACGCCAAACACTCAGCCCACCGTCAAGGCACGAAAGGTAAGTAAGTGGACCCAAGCTTTGTTTCAACTTTCAGAGTTTCCTCATGCACCTCGCAAATAGGAATACTCGCCCCACAGCGCAGCCCAAGCACCTGTAAGGTACGTATCCCGGAGTCACAATTTCGCACTCAAGATTCCATGGGTAGCTGTGGGGACCTTCCATCCAACAGCATGGCGTTCGGCTTAACCGAACATAGTCATATATGTCTTCAGACAACAACAGGATCCATTAAAAGGACCCTGTCAGCAGCATCAAGCTCACATAATTCGGCGACCTCTGAAGACATTCTCTCACAAGGCCCGCTCATCGGCTACCACCTCCTTTAAAGGAGCACCCTCCAGGAGAACAAAGGCGCAGACGTGCAGCAGGACACAGTAAAGGACATCAAGCCATTTTTTGTCAAGGTCCTGTGTAAACCTTTTTTGCTGTAAATTTATTTTCACATAATTGTAACAGTTGTGTGAGCAAACAGAAGTGTACGAAACGTCAAGTATCCATCACAATAATGCCCAAACATTATGATCCTAGGGCAATTATTGATAATGTGCACACCTTCTTCCTCCTTTTTGCTCTTCAACGCAAGTTAGTTTGGTATGTATTCAGATGTGGTTGGTCCATAAAACCGGGGGCTTGATCAACTCGCCCCGCGCATCGCTCCAACACTATCCTGATATCATGTGTTTGGCGTCTTGGATATTGCGTTATATGCATCGATTCCGAATTATGTCTTTGGCCAAAGTTTGGATTGCCCGGCTCCTGTGATTCCCCTTTTACCTTCCGCTTGTTTGGCTAAAAAGGGAAATGGAGCACCGCTGCGATTGTACTTCTAGTTTGTCTTGTTAAGTACCTCAGCGGAGAAAGCCAAAAACCGACTGGCATAATAAGCGTGAATTGATCTACGATCCGATGATAAGTATTAAACTAAGAATCGTTGGAGGTTCACTGTGTTAAATCGAAGGGTTTGGAGTAACACAAGCCATGTGATACGGGTTTTCAGTAATGCTAAACACCGAACATCACAAAGGAAAGGGGGGCTAGTACTTACTCCCCGCATTTAAAGCTCCTATGGTTAAGTGAAAGCAATAAAGTTGCATAGTCTGATTGCCTCGTTTTCCTCTGAACTATCGTCTCCGGGTACCAAGACATTGGCTAAGGATAACAGTGTGGATATCAAAGACACCCCTTTTAGTATCTATAGGGGGGTAAAAGCCGACGACTGGTAACTTTCAGAATTAAAACAACCACACGGGAGTCAAAATTAACAAAAGCACAGTATATCATATACCATGCAAATTCATAAACATTAAGATACAATAAATGTTTCAACCATCGCACGGAAGGTAGTACTTTCACTCAAGAAATACATCCTTCGGGCATAAAGCCTCTATTGCCCGTGCACCGTTCATAAAGGCGAAAAAGTACAGCTCAGGGCGCCTATGCTCCTTCCCGGGTGGCGGAGGACCGGTAGCCATTTCGGTGGGCTTCAGCCTTGGCCAATGCACCATTGTCTTCGCAAACGCCATCCAGGCACCCTCGATGCAGGCAGAGTGAATTAGGGCGTCAACCCGGGCGCGACAGTGACCAACCTCTGCACCAAGCTGAAGTAGCTACCTGGTAGCGACTCTGTAGGCCATAGCCGGACAGAGAGATCCTTCATGGCCGGTTCGGCTATATGGTGCAACTCCATCAGTTGTTTCAGCTGATCGGAGACAAGGGATGGTTGCTCAGGGGCCTGAAACTGCTCCCAGAATAGTCGATGATCAGCACCCCCTTCTTGGGAGGCATAATATTGCGCCGCATCCGCTGCACTCTTTGGTAGGTCCGCAAACCCGCCTGGAGAATGCCACACTCAAGTGAGCAACAAAAACCTTTTTCCACCAATGGGGCATTGCAGTAAGTATCGCTTACCATTCGCAATCTGCTTTATTTGGTGAAGTTCCTTCTCATGGCGCTGCACCTCCATGAGTGCCTCCTGGAGGGTTGCAGAGTTCAAGGACAGCTCGGTAGCTTGCTCCTTGTTCTTCTGCTCAAGGGCCTTGCACTTAGAGATGGCGTCCTTGAGCTCTTATTGCACTTCCGCAACCCTGGCTTCATGCTTGTTACTTTTAGATTTTGCCGATAACATATCGGCAGCCGCTTGTTCGGCAGCCGCCTTATGTTCGGCGGTCTCCTGCCCCGCCTTCGACAGCTCCGCCTTGAGATTCTCGATCTCCGCGGCAACAGCTGCATTGGGCATTAACATATTCCATTCTTTAGGATACAACCATAACAATTGCTTGTTTATATGAGGAAAATAACGACATCGGCCGAGTTTGGACTTACCTTGTGCATCGTCAAACCACTTGTTAAGGTGGTCGAGCTCGTCTTTGGAGCTTTTCAGCTTCCGATTCATCTCTCCCAACTCCACGGCACTGGGGGTTGTGGTCAGCGGTGCAACCTGTATAGACAATTAACACAGGTCAGATTCCCAAGTCATTGGATCGTAAAATCCTCTGTCTAGATGTTTTTCATGAGATTCTTGGGGGCTGCTGCTAATTTTAACAAAAGAAAGAATTTTACTTCGTGTTATTCTCACATTCGACCCCCGCGTGAGTTCTTCAGAACTCACAAAGGGCTCGGGGGCTACTAAGTATGGCAATTGCATATAAAGCCAAACATACTTTGAAAAACGATGCCATACTATGTAAATTACCTTGAAGCCTGCAAGCAGGTTGCCGAAGGCTTCCTTCAATCCATTGTCAACAGATTGAATACCTTGTAGTATCGCGCTCAGGTGGGCGCGGTGCGCTTCGGCGATGGAGGAATCATTCAGACCCTCCTCCATCATGGCCGTCCACCCGGATTGAATCCGCTCTCTTACAGGCGGCTCCGGATACGGCATTGTGGTTTCTCCTGCTAGAGAAACCTGGGCAGATGACTCCGGAACCTTCGGGGGTTCTGGAGCCAACTTTGGGGAAAGCTCAGGTTGACCGAGCTCTCCCTCCTTGTGTGACAGAAGGGATTTACCCTCATGTTCTTCGGCTACCGAGATATTAACCCCGACCATAGTATCATCACCCCCGCCCCTCACCTCCTTGGTGGCTGGGGGAAGGGAGTTATGGGATGCAGTCCCACTCTCTGCCAATGCGGCGGGCTGAGATTCTCCCTCCGAGTTCTGATCGGCAGGGAGCTCGTGCATCGGACTGCAATGAGGAAAAAGCACATACACGGTCTGTTATAAAACCTTTAGAAGGGATGAAAATGCCGCAAGTCTGTGGATTCGTACCTCTGCGCTTGGGGCTTGACTCTGGGGGTCCTTCGAGGGACCATTTCAAAATTCTCGGACTCCTCATCGGAATCCGAAAGGTCTTCAAACAAGGCCACCTTTGGTCTGTATAGTATCTTCGGGGCGGGGGGGGGGGGGAACTGAACCTCCCACGGGGTCTTCGGCCGCCGCCCTCTTCTTCGTGTGGGAGGAATCACTTTCCTCCCCGTCCTGTTCCATCTCTCCTTCGAGAGTAGAAGGAGCATGGGTCTCCTCGGATGTAGTCTCTGGGAGGCCCTTTGAGCGGAGACCCCCTCGGGTCTTCCTCTTCTCTTCTTTCTTCTCTTCTTTCTTCTCCTCCTTCCTCTTCGGCACCACATATGGCTTTTCGACTAGCATGGCCGTCGGCAAGGGCATCCTGAGGCCCTCGGGCAGTTGATCCGCTGAGATTTCTCTAGCCAGACCTGCGAATACAGAGAGGACCGAGACTAAGAACCTTATCAAAGGAAGAATCCGAATACGAGCAGTGAAATATTACCGGTCCGGGAGGATTTGTGGCCTCTATGCCGATATCCTCCTCCTCGCGGGGCCAGGACTTCCGCGGCTTGAACAACACCCTCCATATTTTCTCGTGGGTGATGCGGAAGAACTGTCGCACAGTAATCGGATCATCCGAACTGTGAGCCCACATTGGGACAGCCCGATGTTGACAGGGGAGGAGGCGGCGGTGGAGCATGACTTGGACGACGTTGGGTAACTCGATTTTCTTCTCTACTAGGGTGGAGACGCACTTTTGTAGTGTCTTCACCTCCGCTGTATCCCCCCAATCGAGCCCTTTCTTGATCCATGATACTAGCCTGGTGGGGGGCCAGATCTAAATCTAGGGGGTGCTACCCATCCATCTTCACGTGGTTCGGTGATGTAGAACCATTCCCGCTGCCAGATTTTGACGGTATCTATGAACGAACCGTCTGGCCATTGAACTAGGGGAATCTTGCTTATCACCACCACCCCCCCCCCCCCACTGTCCGCCTGCTCGCCGCTAACTACCTTCGGCTTGAGGTTGAATACTTTCAGCAATAAACCAAAGTGGTGTTGGACCCGAAGAAAGGCTTCACAAAGAGTGATGAAAGAGGAGATATGCATAAAAGAATTCGGGGGGAGATCATGAAAATCCAGCCCATTGTAGAACATGAGACCCCTCACTAAGGGGTGGAGGGGGAAGCCTAAGCCCCGGAGAAAGTGAGGAACAAAAACTACCCTCTCGCCTTCTCTTGGCGTGGGTATGGCCTGGTTCTTCTCTGGGGCTCGATGGACGACGTTTCGCTGACAAATAGCCGGCGATCTTCAGGTCCGTAATGTCCTTCTCGGTGACCTGGGAGACCTCCCATTTGCCCTTGGAGCCCGCTCCGGCCATGACCGAATTGAGGGAGGGTTCGAGAGGTTTGGGAGGAATGGAGCCTGGACGCTTTGGGCTCAGGAGGAAGATGGCAATGGGGAATCTGGAAGAGCGTACTAAAGGTCTTGGTGGACGTTTCCTTTAAAAGGTTGTCGAAATGCCTAGAGTCCCCAAGATGCGTCGTAGACCTTGCCACTTCCCGATGAATCGTGCAGTTATGCACTGATGACCCACAAGTATAGGGGATCTATCGTAGTCCTTTCGATAAGTAAGAGTGTCGAACCCAACGAGGAGCAGAAGGAAATGACAAGCGGTTTTCAGTAAGGTATTCTCTGCAAGCACTGAAATTATCGGTAACAGGTAGTTTTATGATAAGATAATTCGTAACGGGTAGCAAGTAACAATTGTAACTAAAGTGCAGCAAGGTGGCCCAATCCCTTTTGTAGCAAGGGACAAGCCTGGACAAACTCTTATATAAAGTAAAGCGCTCCCGAGGACACATGGGAATTTCCGTCAAGCTAGTTTTCATCATGCTCATATGATTCGCGTTCGTTTCTTTGATAATTTGATATGTGGGTGGACCGGTGCTTGGGTGCTGCCCTTACTTGGACAAGCCTCCCACTTATGATTAACCCCTCTCGCAAGCATCCGCAACTACGAAAGAAGAATTAAGATAAATCTAACCATAGCATGAAACGTGTGGATCCAAATCAGCCCCTTACGAAGCAACGCATAAACTAGGGTTTAAGCTTCTGTCACTCTAGCAACCCATCATCTACTTATTACTTCCCAATGCCTTCCTCTAGGCCCAAACAATGGTGAAGTGTCATGTAGTCGACGTTCACATAACACCACTAGAGGAGAGACAACATACATCTCATCAAAATATCGAACGAATACCAAATTCACATGATTACTTATAACAAGACTTATCCCATGTCCTCAGGAACAAACGTAACTACTCACAAAGCATATTCATGTTCATAATCAGAGGAGTATTAATGATGATCAAGGATGTGAACATATGATCTTTCACCAAGTAAACCAACTAGCATCAACTACAAGGAGTAATCAACACTACTAGCAACCCACAGGTACCAATCTGAGGTTTTGAGACAAAGATCGGATACAAGAGATGAACTAGGGTTTGAGAGGAGATGGTGCTGGTGAAGATGTTGATGGAGATTGACCCCCTCTCGATGAGAGGATCGTTGGTGATGACGATGGCTTCGATTTCCCCCTCCGGGAGGGAAGTTTCCCCGGCAGAACAGCTCCGCAGGAGCCCTAGATTGGTTCTGCCCAAGTTCCGCCTCGAGACGGCGGCGCTTCGCCCCGAAAGCTCTGTTATGATTTTTTCCAGGTCAAAACCCTCCATATAGCAGAAGATGGGCACCGGAGGGCTGCCAGGTGGGCCACAAGCCACAGGGGCGCGCCCAGGGGGGTAGGGCGCGCCCCCCTAGCTTGTGACTGCCTGGTGGGCCCCCTCTGGTATTTCTTCTACCCAATATTTTTTATATATTCCAAAATAATTCTCCGTAGATTTTTAGGACTTTTGGAGTTGTGCAAAATAGGTATCTCAGATTTGCTCCTTTTCCAGTCCAGAATTCCAGCTGACGGCATTCTCCGTCTTCATGTAAACCTTGTAAAATAAGAGAGAAAAGGCATAAGTATTGTACCAAAATGTGTAATAACAGCCCATAGTGCCATAAATATCAATATAAAAGCATGATGCAAAATGGACGTATCAACTCCCCCAAGCTTAGACCTCGCTTGTCCTCAAGCGAAAGCCGAAATCGATAAATATGCCCACATGTTTAGAGATAGAGGTGTCGATAAAATAAAATACGGACATGTGGGCATCATGATCATATTTAGAACAGCAACATATATTGACATATAATTTCTTATGCTGAAGTAACAATTTATTCACAAGGTAAAGTATGAATCAAGAACTCTATTGAGAACCAACAAACTATGATCTCAGTCATTGAAGCAATTCCAATTTATCATAACATAGGAAAGAGTCAATATAAGAGCTTGTAAAGCAAATTCACATACTCAATCATCTTTTAGTCTTTCACAATTGCTAACACGCACGAGTTACCTATGAGGTCAAAGTTTCAATCGGACACAAAGAAAGATAGGGGCTTATAGTATTGCCTCCCAACTATTTACCTCAAGGGTAATGTCAACAGAAATAACTCATGCTCACCTACTTCCGAGTGGATATATGTGTCTAGATCATTCCCCAACACATGACGCTTGCCAGAAGATAAAGGCGAAATAAAGAAAGTGATGGAGATCACCACGACTCTTGCATAAAGGTAAGTGCTAGAAAATAAAAGTAACAGATAGGCCCTTCGCAGAGGGAAGCAGAGGTTGTCATGCGCTTTTATAGTTGGATGCACAATCCCTTAATGCAAAGGAACGTCACTTTATATTGCCCCTTGTGGTAGAAAACTTTATTATGCAGTCCGTCGCTTTTATTTCTTCCCTATCACAAGTTCGTATAAAGCTTATTTTCCTCACACTAATAGATCACACATATTTAGTGAGCAATTTTTATTGCTTGCACCGATGACAACTTACTTGAAGGATCTTACTCAATCCATAGGTAGGTATGGTGGACTCTCATGGCAAAACTGGGTTAAAGGTGTTTGGATGCACAAGTAGTATCTCTACTTGGTGCGGAAGTTTTGGCTGATATGAAGTGGAAGCAAGCGACACATGTTGAGGGATCTATAACCATATAACTTCTTTTCGGAAGTAAGCAAACATAACCCATTATGTTGTCTTACTTGTCCAACATCAACTTCTTAACATATAATATTTTAATGAGTGCTCACAATCATAAAAGATGTCCAAGATAATATATTTATATGTGAACCTTTCTTTCTTTATTACTTCCTTTTAATTGCCACAATGACCAATAGCTATGTTTGTCAACTCACAACAAGTTTCAATCGACATACTTCTTATATGTGAAGTCATCACTCCCCATAAGATCATCATATATACTCTTTGCTTTTATTCTATATTTATTTTTATTTCCTTTTCCTCAAGATCAAGATCATATCAAACAATCAAAGCCCTCAACTCAAGACTACTCTTTATTATATAACTCTTGGACTTGCTTACATAGGAGGAACATAAAGCAAAAACTCAAAACTAGATCACACAAAAACTTAATTCTACTAGATCAAGGTGTAATCAAAAGGGTCGAACTAAGAAAAACGATAAAAATAAAAATAAAAGGTGTGATGGTGATACGATACCGGGGAACCTCCCCCCAAGCTTGGCACAAGCCAAGGGGAGTGCCCATACCCATGTGTTTAGTTGTCTTGCTTAGGAGGTGGTGATGTGGGAGTTGTTGATGAGGTTGGAAGCTTGTCCCCCGTCTTCCAAGGCATGGGCTCACCATCGTAAAAAGATGCACTAGTCTCCGGGATCCTCAAATCTGCAGCCAAACTCATTTTCTTAAATCTGTATTCATACTCACAATTTTGGTTTTGCAGGTCGTAGATCTGAGCTTGGAGATTCTCGATTTTCTCGTAAAGCTTGAAGATGTGCTCCCCGATATCCTTGGCGTCCAGCTTGTGCTTTTGGGTAAACTCCGCGATCATCATATGATTGGCATTGAGTCCTCGTTCAACCATCCCTTGGCACTTGAAAACTTGTTGCTCCATTGCTTCGAGCCTTGTCTCCACGCTTCCGGTCTTCTTGGGACCCTCCACATCACGGATGTGCAGCACCCCCTCACGCATCTCAATGGTTTGAGGGTGTCGTAGCACCTCTGCAAGGTAGGGGTTGATGACCTTCTCGAAGAACCTGTCTTTTGAAGCGCTTGGGGACATCATGTTCATCTAAATCTGCTGCAGAAACAGCTCCAAACAAAAACAGGAGATATCGTCGTGATACGAAGGTCAAAACCTTCGGGAGATTATATAATGAATTTTTGCCGACCCGAAGGAGTATACCACAAGAAAACGGAGTCCGGAGGGTACACGAGGTACCCACAAGCCACAGGGGCGCGCCCAGGGGGGTAGGGCGCGCCCCCTGGCTTGTCGCCTCCTCGTGCACTATTCGGACTACTTTAAATTTTCCTAATTTTTTAAATATTCCAAAACGGATAAAACTTGCCATTGAAAAAGTTTTGGAGTCGGTTTACTTACCGTACCACATACCTATTCCTTTTCGGAGTCTGAAACGTTCTGGTAGGTCTCCCTAATGTACTCCTCTGGGGTTATGGTATTGATAATATTGGTTTCAACATTTATGGGAGTACCTGAAATATAGTGTTTAATTCTTTGACCGTTCACCACCTTCGGGTTTGTGCCTTCGGCATTGTTGATCTTGATGGCACCGGAACGGTATACCTCCTCGATAACGTAAGGACCTTCCCATTTAGAGAGAAGTTTTCCTGCAAAAAATCTTAAACGAGAGTTGTATAGCAAGACATGATCACCTACATTAAATTCACGCTTTTGTATCCTTCTATCATGCCATCTCTTAACCTTTTCTTTAAACAACTTGGCATTCTCATAGGCCTGGGTTCTCCATTCATCAAGTGAGCTAATGTCAAATAACCTCTTCTCACCAGCAAGTTTAAAATCATAGTTGAGCTTTTGAATTGCCCAATAAGCTTTATGCTCTAGTTCAAGAGGTAAGTGACATGCTTTACCATAAACCATTTTATACGGACACATACCTATAGGGTTTTTATAAGCAGTTATGTAAGCCCACAATGCATCATCAAGTTTCTTAGACCAATTCTTTCTAGATCTATTAACAATCTTCTGCAAGATCAATTTAATTTCTCTATTGCTCAATTCTACTTGACCACTAGACTGAGGATGATAAGGTGATGCAATTCTATGATTAACATCATACTTAGCAAGCAATTTACGGAAAGCACCATGAATAAAGTGTGAACCACCATCAGTCATTAAATATCTAGGGACTCCAAATCTAGGGAAAATAACTTCTTTAAGCATTTTAATAGAAGTGTTATGATCAGCGCTACTAGTTGGAATAGCTTCTACCCACTTAGTAACATAATCAACAGCAACTAAAATATGAGTATAACCGTTAGATTGTGGAAAAGGTCCCATATAATCAAAACCCTAAACATCAAATGGTTCAATAACAAGAGAGTAGTTCATGGGCATTTCCTGGCGTCTACTAATATTACCAATTCTTTGACATTCATCACAAGACAAGAAAAACTTACGATCATCCTTAAAGAGGGTAGGCCAATAAAACCCAGATTGTAGTACCTTATGTGCAGTTCTATCTCCACCGTGGTGTCCTCCGTAGGCCTCGGAGTGACACTTGTGTAGGATATGTTCCTGTTCATGCTCAGGTACACAACGTCTAATAATACCATCTACTCCTTCTTTATAAAGGTGTGGATCATCCCAAAAGTAATGTCTCAAGTCATAGAAGAATTTTTTCTTTTGTTGGTATGTGAAACTAGGCGGTATAAATTTAGCAACAATGTAATTGGCATAATCAGCATACCATAGAGCATTATGAGAAGCATTTATGACAGCTAATTGTTCATCAGGAAAGCTATCATCAATAGGTAGTGGGTCATCAAGAACATTTTCTAACCTAGACAAGTTATCTGCCACAGGGTTATCAGCACCCTTTCTATCAATAATATGCAAATCAAATTCTTGTAGCAGGAGAACCCATCTAATAAGTCTAGGTTTAGCATATTTCTTTTCCATAAGGTACTTAATAGCAGCATGATCGGTGTGAACAGTTACTTTGGAATCAACAATATAAGGTCTGAACTTATCACAAGCAAACACAACCGCTAAAAATTCCTTTTCAGTAGTGGCATAATTTCTTTGAGCACTGTCTAGAGTTTTACTAGCATAATGGATAACATTTAATTTCTTATCAACTCTTTGTCCTAGAACAGCACCAACAGCATAATCACTAGCATCACACATAATTTCAAAGGGTAGATTCCAATCAGGTGGTTGAACAACAGGTGCGCTAATCAAGACATTCTTAAGAATTTCAAACGCTTCTACACAATCATCATCAAAAACGAATGGAATATCTTTTTGCAAAAGATTAGTGAGAGGCCTAGAAATCTTAGAGAAGTCTTTAATAAACCTCCTATAGAAACCAGTATGACCAAGGAAACTTCTTATACCTCTGATATCCGTAGGTCACGGCATTTTTTCTATAGCATCAACTTTAGCTTTATCCACCTCAATACCTCTTTCGGAGATCTTGTGCCCCAAGACAATGCCTTCATTAACCATAAAGTGGCACTTTTCCCAATTCAAGACAAGATTAGTTTCTTCACATCTCTGCAAAACTCGATCAAGGTTGCTCAAGCAATCATCAAAAGAAGTTCCGTAAACGGAAAAATCATCCATGAAAACCTCAAGAATCTTTTCACAAAAGTCAGAGAATATAGCCATCATGCATCTTTGAAAGGTAGCAGGTGCATTGCATAAACCAAAAGGCATACGTCTATAAGCAAAGGTACCGAAAGGGCAAGTAAAAGTGGTTTTTTCTTGATCCTCTCTTGACACAGGTATTTGAGAGAAACCAGAATAACCATCTAGAAAGCAGAAATGTGTATGTTTGGATAGTCTTTCTAGCATTTGATCAATAAAAGGTAGAGGGTAATGATCCTTCTTAGTAGCCTTATTTAGTTTCCTAAAATCAATTACCATTCTATATCCTGTAACAATTCTTTGCGGGATCAATTCATTTTTATCATTAGGAACAACGGTAATACCTCCCTTCTTAGGGACACAGTGAACGGGACTAACCCATGTACTATCAGCAACAGGATAAATTATACCTGCCTCCAGAAGCTTTAGTATTTCTTTTCTTACCACTTCTTTCATCTTAGGATTCAACCGTCGTTGGTGATCAATAACTGGTTTGGCATCAGGCTCCATATTAATTTTATGCTAACATAGAGTGGGACTAATGCCCTTAGGATCATCAAGAGTATATCCAATAGCAGCACGGTGCTTCCTCAGAGTCTTCAATAATCTCTTTTCTTCATGATCTGAGAGGTTAGCACTAATAATAACAGGATATATCTCCTTTTCATCAAGATAAGCATATTTCAAAGTATCAGGTAATTGTTTAAGCTGGAACACGGGATCACCCTTGGGTGGAGGAGGATCCCCAAGTATTTCAACAGGTAAGTTGTGTTTCAAAATAGGCTGCTGATCAAAGAAAATCTTATCTATTTCATTCCTTTCATTCATATGCATATCATTTTCATGGTCTAGCAAATATTGTTCTAAAGGATCAGTAGGAGGCACAGCAATAGAAGCAAGACCAATTATTTCATCCTTACTAGGCAATTCTTTGTCATGAGGTTGTCTACGAAATTTAGAGAAATTGAACTCATGAGACACATCCCCAAAACTCACAGTAACTGTTTCCTTTTCACAGTCAATCCTAGCATTAACAGTATTCAAGAAGGGTCTACCAAATATGATGGGACAAAAATCATCTTGTGGGGAACCAAGAACAAGAAAATCTGTAGGATACTTTATTTTCCCACACAAGACTTCAACATCTCTAATAATCCCCATTGGTGCAATAGTATCTCTATTAGCAAGCTTAATAGTAACATCAATTCCCTCTAGTTCAACTGGTGCAATATCATGCATAATTTCTCCGTATAAGGAAAAGGGAATTGCACTCACGCTAGCACCCATATCACATAAGCCATGATAACAATGATCTCCTATTTTAACGGAAACAACAGGCACGCCTACAACTGGTCTATGTTTACTCTTAGTATCAGGTCTAGCAATTCTAGCAGCTTCATCACAGAAATGAATAACATGCCCATCAATATTATCAACCAAGAGATCTTTAACCATACCAATACTATGTTCAACTTTAATTTGTTCAGGGGGTGTAGGTGTTCTAATACAACTCTTACGAACCACGATTGAAGCTTTAGCATGTTCCTTTATCCTAACAGGAAAGGGTGGTCTCTCAATGTAAGCAGTAGGAATAACAGGATCAACATTATAAGTAATAGTTTCCTCTTCAACTTTAATAGGTTCAACTACTTTCACTTCAATGGGAGGATGATATTTAAACCACTTCTCCTTAGGGAGATCAACATGAGTAGCAAAAGATTCACAGAAAGAAGCTACTATTTCAGAGTCAAGCCCATATTTAGTGCTAAATTCACGAAAAGCATCGGTGTTTATTAAAGATTTAACACAATCAACTTAAGGTTTATACTTGACTCCTTACCTTCGTCGAGCTCCCAATCTTCAGAGTTGCGTTTAATTCTTTCCAACAAGTCCCATTTGAATTCAATATCCTTCTTCATAAAGGAACCACCACAAGAAGTGTCGAGCATGGATCGATCATTATGAGAAAGCCGAGCATAAAAATTCTGAATAATAATATCTCTTGAGAGCTCATGGTTGGGGCATGAGTATAACATTGACTTAAGCCTCCCCCAAGCTTGAGCGATTCTTTCTCCTTCACAAGGCCAAAAATTATAAATATAATTCCGATCACGATGAACCAGATGCATAGGATAAAACTTCTGATGAAATTCCAATTTCAATCGGTTGTAGTTCCATGATCCAATATCATCACATAGCCTGTACCATGTCAATGCCTTCTCCTTCAAAGATAAAGGAAAGACCTTTTTCTTGACAACATCCTCGGGCAAACCTGCAAGCTTAAATAATCCACAAACTTTCCACATAGATTAGATGCAAATCAGGATGTAGCGTTCCATCTCCTGCATAAGGATTAGCTAGCAGTTTCTCTATCATACCCGAAGGAATTTCATAATAAATATTTTCAGTAGGTTCAGTAGGTTGAGGGGCAACTCTTTGTGCTTCCGGTCGAGGTGAAGTAACCCCGAACAAGCCCCTCAAAGGATTACTTTCCATAGTAACAAGTGACATTAAATTTCAGCACAGTATATAAATTTTTCCTTACCAAGTTCCACTCACGAAAGGCGCTTCACTCCCCGGCAACGGCGCCAGAAAAGAGTCTTGATGACCCACAAGTATCGGGGATCTATCGTAGTCCTTTCGATAAGTAAGAGTGTCGAACCCAACGAGGAGCAGAAGGAAATGACAAGCGGTTTTCAGTAAGGTATTCTCTGCAAGCACTGAAATTATCGGTAACAGGTAGTTTTATGATAAGATAATTCATAACGGGTAGCAAGTAACAATTGTAACTAAAGTGCAGCAAGGTGGCCCAATCCCTTTTGTAGCAAGGGACAAGCCTGGACAAACTCTTATATAAAGTAAAGCGCTCCCGAGGACACATGGGAATTTCCGTCAAGCTAGTTTTCATCATGCTCATATGATTCGCGTTCGTTTCTTTGATATTTTGATATGTGGGTGGACCGGTGCTTGGGTGCTGCCCTTACTTGGACAAGCCTCCCACTTATGATTAACCCCTCTTGCAAGCATCCGCAACTACGAAAGAAGAATTAAGATAAATCTAACCATAGCATGAAACGTGTGGATCCAAATCAGCCCCTTACGAAGCAACGCATAAACTAGGGTTTAAGCTTCTGTCACTCTAGCAACCCATCATCTACATATTACTTCCCAATGCCTTCCTCTAGGCCCAAACAATGGTGAAGTGTCATGTAGTCGACGTTCACATAACACCACTAGAGGAGAGACAACATACATCTCATCAAAATATCGAACGAATACCAAATTCACATGATTACTTATAACAAGACTTATCCCATGTCCTCAGGAACAAACGTAACTACTCACAAAGCATATTCATGTTCATAATCAGAGGAGTATTAATGATGATCAAGGATCTGAACATATGATCTTCCACCAAGTAAACCAACTAGCATCAACTACAAGGAGTAATCAACACTACTAGCAACCCACAGGTACCAATCTGAGGTTTTGAGACAAAGATCGGATACAAGAGATGAACTAGGGTTTGAGAGGAGATGGTGCTGGTGAAGATGTTGATGGAGATTGACCCCCTCTCGATGAGAGGATCGTTGGTGATGACGATGGCTTCGATTTCCCCCTCCGGGAGGGAAGTTTCCCCGGCAGAACAGCTCTGCAGGAGCCCTAGATTGGTTCTGCCCAAGTTCCGCCTCGAGACGGCGGCGTTTCACCCCGAAAGCTCTGTTATGATTTTTTCAGGTCAAAACCCTCCATATAGCAGAAGATGGGCACCGGAGGGCTGCCAGGTGGGCCACAAGCCACAGGGGCGCGCCCAGGGGGGTAGGGCGCGCCCCCCTGGCTTGTGACTGCCTGGTGGGCCCCCTCTGGTATTTCTTCTGCCCAATATTTTTTATATATTCCAAAATAATTCTCCGTAGATTTTCAGGACTTTTGGAGTTGTGCAGAATAGGTATCTCAGATTTGCTCCTTTTCCAGTCCAGAATTCAAGCTGACGGCATTCTCCCTCTTCATGTAAACCTTGTAAAATAAGAGAGAAAAGGCATAAGTATTGTACCAAAATGTGTAATAACAGCCCATAGTGCCATAAATATCAATATAAAAGCATGATTAAAAATGGACGTATCATGCACTCATGGGATAACCCAAATCATAAACCATATCCCCAAAAAAGCGCGACACAATCAACATATTAATGAGATATGTTGATTAAAAACGTAAACTGCCTCGAACCGCGATTCGAGCTTTTTGGGGACTGGTCAACGGTGACGTTCAAGCTATGACCTTTTGCTAGAAAGTTGTCAGAGAAAAACATTGTTCTTGCTTGGATGGTTGGCCTCCGAGGCTAAGTTATATATTCGAAAATCAGGAAATATTCGGTGGCCGAAGTGTCGTCTGTAGAATTTGAATTCAATGCGTAACTCACCTCGCAAGCCGAAGACCGGGGGAACAGGAAGCTGTTGAGCGTCAAGACTATGGCATTGGAGGTTAGTTCGGGGGCTACTGAGGGAGTCCGGGATTAAGGGGTCCTCGGGCTGCCGCCCTATCTCTACGGGACGGACAGTGGGCCGCCTTGTGATTGTCAATGAAGGTCCGGACACCATGACCAAGTCGAAATCTCTCAGGTCATGACGTGCACTCCAAGTACCAGACGATGGGTTCAACATATTCCTTTCATGATGTAACCGACATTGTGTAACCCTAGATACTCCTCGTGACTATACAAACCAGAGGGTTTTAGTCCATAGGACAAGTTAAGCTCATTAATCTTAGGGTTTAGACCACATCATACGATCTCGTGGTAGATCAACCATGTACTCGATACCCCAGATTCAATATGACCAAAGCAGGACGTAGGGTTTACCTCCATTAAGAGGGCACGAACCTGGGTAAATATCGACTCCCTTGTCTCCTATAACCCATCGATCCAAGATCCACAGTTCGGGACCCCCTACCCGAGATCTGCCGGTTTTGACACCGACACGTGTCACTTCTGAAGATAACATTGTGTCTTCATTAGTAACATCAATCTCATCGTCGGAACAACGTCCACAGAGAGGGAACAACACCGGCAAACAAAGAAGGACCACAAGCAATGCAATGCAACAAACATGATATATGATCATGACATCGCAACATGCAGTGATTTGGGCAAATACATCTAGTAACCAGATTAAATGAAGTTAGTTTGAATCAAGATTCAAATTCAAACCCCAAATGTGGTATTTCAAATACCCTTTAATTTATTTGACCTGATCAGCAGGTATAACTTGTTTTGTCATGCATGAAAATGGTACCAATGGATAGATTGGATTTTTCTGATCATTTTTCATATAGAAATTATTTTCATCTGACTTACATATTATTTTTAATGATTTTTAGAAGTTTAAAACATTTTCTGGAATTTTCCTAATTGTGTTGAATTAAAAAATCCAGAAAACGCTTTAGTGCGTCAGCATTGAGTCAGTGTGATGTCAGCAGGTCAACTGACCGTTCCAGATCAAAACTTACCAATGGGACCCACTGGTCAGTGACCCATCTCGTTAAACACTAGATTAGGGTTAATTAAGATCCTAATGTTAACCAAATAAGGCATGGGCCCCACATGTCAATGGGTTTGGTCGCTAATTAAGTTAGTTTTAAAACTTAAATAATACTTGGCAGGGCCCTGGGCCCACTGTCAGTGACCCAGCGGGTCATTTAGTTAGCGCCTAATCGCCGTTTCACCACCGGTTAGACGCTGACAACGTCTAGACGCGGCGTAGGGCTTCAGAAACCCTACTACGGCGACCAAACGGCGCGCGGAAGGGTGTGTTCGCTAGCTGGAAGTGTGGCGCGTCGCTCAGTGGTTGTGGGAGCTGCTAGGGTGGCCGGAATCTTCACCGGTGTCAAGGTTTGAGGCTATCGAAGCTCGGGCAACGGCGGCTTCGGCCATAGCGGGAACCGGGGCTAACAGATGAAACCGAGCACGGGGATGAGGGGAAAAGCTTCGGAGCTCACAGGGAGACTAAAGGCAGGCTCAGCTGGCTCGGGGTGGCTTCTGCGGCGATGGCGGGAACCGGGGCTAACAGATGAAACCGAGCATGGGGATGAGGGGAAAAGCTTCGGAGCTCACAGGGAGACTAAAGGCAGGCTCAGCTGGCTCGGGGTGGCTTCGGAGCTCACAGGGGGACTAAAGGGAGACTAAAGTCGCACATCCATCAGAGCCGAGGAAAAAGATGGCGGCGATGTAGTGCTTCAACCGAGGAAAAAGATGGTGGCCATGTAGTGCTTCAGGGCGCGCAAGCATCAGCGAGTAGAGGCATAATAGTGCGGTGGGGCTGTTGGAAACGATAACAGGGCTATGGGTAGTCGGTGGCTACATGCGCAACGGCGGCGTGGTCATGGCCGCTTGTGCCATGAGCGAGAGAGCGAGGGAGAGGCGAGGAGATAGGGCGAGAGGAGGAATGGGGACGTCGTCCCGATTCAGATGGCAACGGGGAGGTTATCCACGTCGAGGACGTTGCGTGGGGTTAGCAGGAGGTGGTGCGGCGCGTGCCAGCGTGCCATGGCCACGCGCTCCGTCCTTCTGGCCAAAGGTAGGAGACGACTCGCGCTCGCCACCTAGGCTGGGCCGGCCAGGTAAGTGGCCCGGTGACCTTTCTTTCTCCATTTTTTATTTGCTCCTTTTTTATATTTTCTGCAGTGTGTTTTGATTTAGGAAAAATACTAAATAATTTTCATAATTCCTGAAAATATTTATGGGAACTATTTGGACTATTCCAAAAGCCCTCAAGAGTTTTAAGGAATTTTGGAGCAGTTAAGATTATTTGTAGAATTTAAATGCCTCAATTCAAAAGCAAATGAGCTAATTCAATTATCCAAACTGTTCCAAAAATGTGCATATCATTTTTGGAAGAAGTTTCCACCTTTTTAAAAAATCATGGGCTTTTTTGAAGGCCATTTTGGATTCATTGAAAATATATTCAATTGAACCTAGGTAATTCAAAAGGTGCTAGGGTTTGATCATCCCCAATTAAAGTTCAGAAGAAAAATAAACATGATGACATGAATGCCAGTGCAACTATTAACAAGCAATATTCTAGGGCTGGGACAACAGTTCGCGAGATCGTTCATCTAAGGTTCGAGGGACTCCAAGTACAATCTTCATCGTCACGTTCTTCTTTCGCTGGAAGTCGGTGATTGTAACGTTTGTGATCCCAACCGTTATCGTATCTCCATAGTGTTCCTGGTTGATTATAGGGCGATTTTTTTGTTTCCTACTAGGTTTCCCCACATTGTTCCCATGACCTTTATGCTTACATGTCAAGGTGGGTTGAAGGTTTTCAGTCCCCACCTAGTACCAGTGTGAGCTTGGAACGTATGTTTTCTTCTTCCTGTGTAGCATAACAGTTTGTGGCTTAACCGCTTTGATCTATATGGGTTATATGAGCTTGTTAAAGGCTCTCGCTTGTGATATTATATATATGCTTTGTTTATTCAACTACATGTCGTGGATGTCCAACGGTACAAAGGAGGTGCTGTCGGATTTCCCCACAAGTGGTTTGTTTGTGTTCTGGGTGGTAAAGTTCCTTCTTAATAGAAGGGTGTCATATAGACGTATAGTTGTCACAACAACCGGAACTAGTCAAACAAATCCATTATCTTCATCGAGAAACCTGGTTTGATTTCTTTAACTCTTTACATTCTCCATCTGTGTGTTGAAGACTTTTTCTTCCTCCCCTTGAAAACTTTGTTTGAAGACTTTCTCAATTTCGTCAGTCCATGTTATGTTCTGTTTGTCTTCTGCTTTGCAGTACCTTAGTATAAATGTCTATGTCTTCACATCTTTAGTTTGTACTGCTACTTTTTATGCATGCTTCGATTTGTCTTGAAGACTATGTCACTACTTTGATTTGCATGCATAGCTTAGTTTAACTTCCGCCCTGTTATTCTTCGTGCTATTATTCTTCGAAGAATTCTCTTCCATGAAGAATTTGTAAAAAAAACATACCATTCACCGCCCCTGGTCGATAACTTGCATTTTCAAAGGCACAACATAAGGCACTTCTGGATGATGTAATTTTGTTTTTGGACATGATACCATGTAATTTTATGAACCATACATGCTAGATTTTTTTTACACCAGTACACTAAAATTACGTTATTTAGTGGCAATTCCTTGCAAAAAAACTCCGATGGGCAGAAAAAGGAAGGAATTATGAGGCAAAAAAATTACTTGTACTTTAAGTTCTAGCGGATATATTTATTTGGTCTCTTAGGGGAAGAAAATAGACACTACAAAATTACAACTGGAAAAGAAGAGGCTAGAAAAAATACAGCATGAAGGTAATAATTAGTCATGTGCCTCTAATTGACAATTTTATATAGGCTGGATATGTTTTGTTGTCTACCAGTTTTATGAGTTTTGTCAAGTATCTCATATGTGCTCTGAGCTCTCTCTTAGTCATGTGAACTTATACTTCCTCTTCAATTTAATCCAAAATAAATTGCGCTTGTTTGAATTCTATTGAACAAAATGAGCTAAAATTGTTTGAATTGTCATGCCTAAAATAAGATATATATTTAGAATTATCATGCCCAAAATGAGATATACTTGTTTTAATTTTCAAGCTTTGAGAATTTTTGGTGTTACTAATAGGCATGGTGGATTTTGAAAAGTGCGGAGTTTCGAGAGTTCACTATAGATCTCACATACTGACATGGCACTAATAGCAAGAGAGGGTAAATTAGGATTGATATTTTAACTTGAGAGTTTCTTAATGGATTGTATGCATTTTATTTTGCACAACTTTACTATTCATTGGAGCAGTTTGTTCTTTTCCTTAATGTGATTGATGCTTGTGCACATTCCCTAGTTTTTTGGCCAATCAAGTTATTTCAACTACGAGAGAGGGGATGAATCTTAGGTTTTCCACGTCGAATCAAGCTTTTCGCACAAGTTGGACAGGAGAGTCTCCTCTTGGTCGTTCCCATTGGATCACCTGTTGCATGCTGATTAGAGAAAAACAATTCACATTTTGTACCGTCACCACATAATGCTTCCACATCCCTAAACCTCCTTTGCTTCCCCACAAAGGCAACCCGAAACCTTCTTCTCCCACTCCTCTCACATGAAATTTTCTCTTCCTCACGGGATGTGACTTCGCCACCTCTGGCATCGTCAATGCTCTCCTTGCACTGCCATCATGTCAGCATGAGCTGGTGCCCCATGGCCCCATTTGATAAGTCTCCAACGTATCTATAATTTTTTATTATTTCGTGCTATTACACTATCAATATTGTATACTTTATACACCATTTTGTATCATTTTTGGGTGACTCTCCTACAGGTTCGATAAACCTTGGTTCTTAACTGAGGGAAATACGATCTGCTACTACTACATCACCCTTCCTTTTCAGGGAGATATGTAGCATGCATACCGATGCACCGATGGTGTCCAACGGAACTCCCCTTAGGTAGTCGTCCATGTCCATTTTGACATTGTCTGCCTCCACACATCGTGTTTCTTAGGAGCTAATCTTGGGAAATATTAAGGAAATCATCTCTTGCAATGACAATACACATGTGTGGTCTTTTTAGATTGATTAGGTAATTTCTCATGCATTGGCACGGGGACATAAATATTTTAATGGTTACACCAATCTTATGATACATATACCTCTAATGCGCATCAAACGTGATTGTCGACTTTTTTTACAACTAAATCACGCTTGTTCTTCTTCCTCCACTGTGATGCAAGAAAATGTTCCATCAATTAATCCAGATCATATATGAGGAAATATATTACTGCTTGTTTTACGAAAAACATTGTTATTATAGCAATCTGGATTAGCAACACTTGTGTACTTCTTTTAGTTTTCTAGAATATTGCGAGTTATAATAGTACTTGTCTTCTTTTACATGATAGAGCCCATACCAAGCACTTATAATCACACAACCTCACAACTAAAATCATTGCACCACCAATTCTACAAGTAAATTCGTGTGTGGAGCAGCTGTGCTCATGGTCTCTCCCCAAGAAAATCTTTGCGGTTGGGAACCGGAATATCAAATATCTAACAACACGATGGAGTAACATAACAAGAATGAGTAAAGAACTAGCTCTAGGACCAATGGAAGCAATGAAAGTAACTAGTAGTACATGGGAGCAGCAAGCATCTAAACAACAAATTCCAGCCAACGTTTGTAGTTCACCCATTAAAATTGCAAATCCTAATTTCAAATTGTTGATCAAAGCTCATATGTTCACACTCTATGTAGCAGATTGAACTTGAGTACATCTCCCCCCTCTCCCTGTCCCTCTCTACCTCACTCACTCTAACTCCCTACCTCTCCCCTCTCCGTCTCCCTCTCCGTCTCCTCCCCCTCTCCTTCTCCCTCTCCCTCTCCTTATCCCTCACATCCCCATCTTCTTCTCCCTCTCCCTACACCGCAACCTGAGTTGCAGTCACATTGTAAAACTCTGATAATACAAACTCAAGTTGATGGCATTCAATATCAAAGCTAGAACAAGTAGTGAATTGACCAAAGGATCCAATATGACATGTATGAGAACCAGTCCCAAGTAGAGCCTACACACAATAGGGAGAAGGTTAAACATGTAGCGCAAAATCACACACTTCCTGCACTTAGTATAGCTAGTAAAATACCTCGTCTAGTTGGGATACAAAACCATCAACACTTGTTGTACACCAAATGACAACAATTTATATGTAATAAACATAAGCATCATATGGAAGGGATAGTTTGTGAGTTTTTGATTTGTTTTGCTTAAAGCAAGTTAAGAAACTAAGAAAGTATTCATCATGATATATGCAAAGAAAACAATCATGGTATATCCAAAATCAGTAGATAAAGGCATCCTTGGACACAGAAAACAACATGACCATCAAAAAACAAAATTAATGCAAGAGTTGCATGGCCCTTAAATTCTAGAACTGTACGATTTGAGAATGGACGCAAAGGAGAAACAAAAGTGGAAGACGGCCGACATGATTGAAAACTTGAAACTTTTGTTCAAAACACAATGCAATGGATAATAGTTGAGGCTTTAGGATAAGCGATGAGTCAATATTCACCCTTTCTAATAGCCCACTTAACATGAATAAATCATTTATACAACTTAACATGGCGACCATAAATCAAAAGCTAATCTGAATTAATTTTTTCTTTGGGGCTACCTCAACTTTAGAAGTACATCAATGTGATTGTACCGCATTATATCATCGATTGACTTCGATGGTAACCAAAAATACAATGATATTCTCAAGTTGCATCGGTTTCCCCTCACCCAGTAAACCCATTTAGTGATTCATCGTTCCACCTATCACAACAATCAAGCAACATCAAATTAATCATTAAATAGTATAATATCAACAAGGACTACATGGCGCAATCTTTCTCTCATCTGCACAACAACAACAACAACAACAACAACCAATGGCAGTAGCAACAACATAGCATGCAAAATCTTATCTCATCTCTCTCTTCTCACTTGGATCAACCTCTCACGCTCTTTGTAGCCGCAACAGCAATTTACCATACAAAATCCCATATCACCTATCTCTCCTTCATGCACTCTAGTCTCTCCACACCAGCATAGGAGGAACAACAATACGAACACGCGGAACAACAAATCTCTGGTCAACAGCTCTCAAAGGTAAGTTTGAAAGATGTTAATCCCCTCACGTGGCTTTGGAGCAAAGCTAGAGACCATCGCCGACATTGCCTTCTTTTCTCGAGTCATACTTCCTCATCTGATGGTAACAAAGAGACGGATGAGTTAGAGAGATAACAAGTCTTTCCTCAAATGCGCCCCCAATATGGTGTTTGACGAAATGCTCGTAAGATATGAGAAGGTGGGGGTGTTGGGCTGGCCTTAATGAGATGTGATGCCGTGGAGAAAGGATGGGAGGGGTAAGTACTCTATAAGGGAATTAGTCAAGGTGGCGGCTTGAAGGACATAGTGGGCAGCAAACGGCGGGATTTCTGGCATGTAGAGTCCACAACTATTTACCTGTGCACCGACAGACTAGGGTGAAGCCATCGTTGTGCAAGCAACGTTAGTCGGGGTGAAAGATAGGTGAGTTGTGTTGGCCGTTGGCGGTGGGGTAAGGGTGAGTGAGCCATAGCGAGAGGGAGGGGCAAGGAGGGGCTATATTTGGTTTGGGGTTTGGGGGAGAACAGCGAGAGCTATCCATTTTTGGGTTTTTTATGCTTGTCGAGTAGAATAAACCGAGAAACCGAAAACACGAGGAGGAGGCGTTGGACAGAGCGAACAGGCAGATGAAAGGCCATGCAGAAAACTTGCTAAGAGAAAAGGGAACACTACTTATTTTTTTTAAAGTATGTAGAGATAGAGATATTTCCTATTGCTCGTCAATATAGGTTCTATGCATTTGTCCATGTGTTTTTTCATCACGTAATGCCTCTTGAGTACTTTTGTTGTAGATATGTCATATAGTGACTAAACGAGCACCTAGAAACCTTAACTTTTTCATTTAATATAGAGGGTACTTTATTCTCATGCCCTTAGACAGTGAGTAGTAGAAATGTCCTTAAATATTAATATTAAGGATGTTGTTTGCACAACTTAATTAGTTTGGATCATCATCATGCGTAAATCTTCTGGTTGATAGAGATCAGTGCTTTGAATTCTTATTTGATTTTAATAAAACTATTGTATTTTGGTAAGTTTATATTTCTTTATAGTAGTCTGTGTAGATGTAGGAAATCATACATCCTACAGTTCAGATTTTAATTGCCGTGACCTAACATTATTATGGAACATTATTCTCGGCTTCACAAGACAAGTAGAGTTGATGTGAGAAAAATATTTTTATTGATTGATCTCGCAAAAACCTGAATCGATTTTCTTTCAACTTGGTTATATTCATATTAATAAGTTGCTAACGGTTTTGTTTTTGTATTTGTCAACATGAATTTGATGAGAAATTTCTCTATGATATCTGCACTGTATGCGGGGTGTTTATGACCAATCACAAGGTGACACTTGTGATTTTTTTACTATCTATATGGCTAGGTAGTTATTAGAAATTTCATCTTTTCGCTAATGACCTGATATCACAATGGTATCTAGTTTTACAAGCATTAAGCTTGTTACTATTATCTCCAAAATCGATGAAGAGCAATTGTTATGCTCAAGTTAACATACCATTACATTTACTTATCGTAGTTGATAGTTCCGCAACTACTTTATAACCATCCCTACTTGAGTGGAACAATTATCTGATAGCATGAACTTGAATTAAGATTAATACTACAACACCTCTTGTTGTTTTTCGACGATTCATTACACATCGTATTCCGACCTTTCTAAATGACCGACGGAAACGAGTGGCACTTCTGTGTCTTTAGGTTGTGCAAGTATGTATTCACGTGTATAGTAACTTGGTGAGGTCCTAAGTAGCTCTTCTCATCTTTCCAAGTGAGAGGAATACACATGAGTGTAGGTTCTTAGTGTGTAGATTAACCCACTACTAATATGAGAGATTTTATATGATGATAGCTTAGGCGGGTTGTCACCTGAATTGTTTCTACACTAAGCCCTAGCATTGCTCCCCTTTTTTTCTTTGTTGCGTACTTATGGTTCTGTGAAGTCCTTATATGTCGATGAAGCATGGTTCACATCTCCATTGATCCATAGTTTAGAATATACAAGAAAATGATTTCATTACTACACGGAAGTTCTTTATCAATCCACCATCTTCATGATGCTCTCTTTGTTGTTTCTTACTTATCATAGTACTAAAACATAATTGTCATTCTCAACTAAAGTTAAAGCAAGTGTGCATGACCAATGGAAGATTAGGGGCCAACCAGACACCTTAATGTGTGTACACACGATTGAATCCAATCTTTTACTTATAATAAAGCATGTATTAGATATTCTATGTTGTTAAACGTAGTGAGTGTTCATTTATAGTAAAGGGAAAGCAATAGAATCAGTGAAGAGATACAAACAAGTCTCATCTTGCAATTCAAGGCCCATGAAGTAGAACTTCTTTTTGAATGTTTACAATGTTGGAAATATGCCCTAGAGGCAATAATATTGTATTATTATATTTCCATATTCATAATTAAGAGTTTATATTCTATACTATAACTGTTATGACCCTGGAATAGGCGATTCAGTGAAAAACTCACATGCACGTGTGGAATGATAAATGGTAAAATAAGATTCCTAGTCTCGCCTCTAATACTAGCTCAAGTGTTGTTGGTGATCATGTTTTCAAGATCTTAGGATATCGTTAAGCGTAACGATAGTCCTTAAAAAAATATTGAGAGTGTGACGTTAGAAGAATGATCATATTGAATCGACCCAAACTTGTTTGTTATACTTTGGGATAATATCGTCTGAAATCAATTGATATAGCACAGAGTGTTAACGTGCATTTTATGTTCCTTATACCATGAGAGTATCGTAGTCACTTCTTACCATACAATGAGCTTTGGGTTGCTCAAACATCATTTGTAACTAGGTGATCATAACGACAACTTACATGTTCATCGAAAAGTTTGACAAGGGACTAGATAGCTTGAGAGTGGGATTTGCTCCTCCGACGATGGAGAGATATTCTCAGGGACTTCTTAGTGTGACGAAATCCGTCATCGTCTGTCCAGACACATATCACTATGTCACGGGGATGCCTGAACACATCAACGAGAAAGAAGAACAAAAT
Organism: Elymus sibiricus; assembly: GCA_039707655.1. Lineage (NCBI taxonomy): Eukaryota > Viridiplantae > Streptophyta > Magnoliopsida > Poales > Poaceae > Elymus > Elymus sibiricus. The sequence continues at coordinate 217,523,988 of CM077671.1, read as the reverse complement.
CGGTAACGAGGATAACAGTATAGTGAACATGTGAATGATTCAAGAGGATACCAATGCTTCTCTCGTTTTGTAAAGTATCATGTGAGCAAAGGGAATATCACATGATAACCAAAGGTTCACTCGAATATAATTCGTGTACTCATATGGATTGATATGGATGTCCACGCTTCCGCTATATGTGATCGAACGAAGGGGTTTCGTTCATGTGTATGAGTTACCGAACCTACTAGGTCACAAACTTAAGGTAATCACGATCTACTGAGTGTTAGTAGTGTGAGAGTAATAAGAACATATTTTTGAAATTGTTTCATTAATATTCGAAATAGTATCAAGAGGATCCAGAAGCGTTTCGGGATCACTCAAAGGGTTTCAGAGAGTATCGGGTAATACCGTGCATTACCGATAAATAATATATAGGTGGAAAATGTTTTTGGAGCTTTTGAATTATATATAAAAGGGTATAATATTTATTTGAAGGCTTTTGTATTAAATTTAATACTAACGGGCCTTAAAAGGCTAAACCGGGGAAGGAGCATTGGGCCAACTTGGCCCAATAGGAAGTGGCGCCCCCCTTCCTTGTGGGGGGGGAGAATTGGAGTGGGGAGGAGTCTAACACCTCCTTTCTAGGCCGGCGCCCCAAGGGGACTTTCCCTCCTTGGTGGCTGCCCTCTCCTCTCCCCTCCACCTATATACACTAAAGGATTTCCACCCCTTTGTACACGCAACTTTTGAAGTCGCATCTAGTCCTCTAGTTCTAGTTCTAGTTGATCCTATTTGGTCAATTAGAGCTAGAACTAGATCATCTAATCCTCATCATTAGAAGGCCAGTGTGGTTCTAGTCTCCTTCCTCAATTCTCCAGCAATGATTAGCTCTGGATGTCGAAGCGCTGCCGGATCGTGAAGACCGTTCGCTTGCAACCAAGTAAAGAGGCCGTGCTTTCGGTCTTTGGTTCGAGGGATCATTCGTGGGCGGTTCATGGGACCGTTCATCTACGGTTCGAGGGACTTCATCAATGATCTACACCAACTCATATTCTTCAGCTGTAACTTGGAGTTGGTAACTGTCCGATCCCTACAGTTGTTGTATCTTCATAGTGTTTCTGGTTGATCGTAGGACGATTTTTTTTGTTTTCTACTACGTTACCCAACATACAAATCATAAACATAAATTGCCAACTTATATGCATGTACAGTTACTAACCTTCCTAGCAAAGATCAATCCGCTCCACTATACACCCACTTTGATGGAGTTCGACTCCCATAACTTAGTTTATTATTATGCATTCGTCCATCTAACTTACTCATATATATTACATCGTACATCTTTGACACCTTTGCTTGCTACAATTGCACATGCACGTATACATATCTCACATCACATACCAATCGAGCCAGCCCAATGGCCAGTAGCCAACATAGGATCGCACATGAGCATATCAGGACCGTGCCAACAGCACGCCCAACACCTAGTATACATCAGTCCGGGAGCCCTCTCTATCATAACTCAATTGCTTCAAAAAGTCACCAATCAATTAAATTGACCAAGTGTTGATCTTTTATTTGTCAAACCAATCTACCTCATAGTCCATGTATGATATGTTACTCCCAGTTCCACACAAAAAAACTTTGTGGCGAACCTCAAACTCAAGTGAGCACTAAAAAATCCTGCATTTATGAAATCTGGTTAACATATGTAAGCCATGTACATACGGTGAGATTTTTTATAGTAAATTCAGTCAGAGAAGTGTAATAAAATTCACTTACGACAGTGTCCAAATATCCAATTACGACAATGCAGTAGTGTTCATAGATTTAGTTGACACACAGTTGGAAATTTTAGTCATATTAAAATTTGATGTCAAAGTGCTCTGTCATGTACTATCTTCAGGATTTCAGTTCAATGTTCCATGTCCAAACTACACATACCACATACAATACCCCGACTAAAACTGTAGCATGAATCATGAGGGAGTCAATGCCAAGCGAGAGACACCCTATGTATGTCACCAACCATCATGAGAGGACGAAATCAACATAGAAAACAAATCCTATGGGGTTGACCGGACTCCCCAATAACCTAACAAAATATTACGCCTAAGAGGGGTGTGACAACGAGAATGGACACAAAAACTCATCTTTCTCTAGGGCTTCTTTGCCGGGTCGTCGATGTTGAGGTTTGTCCTTATTCCGTGGTGAAGATTGCCATCGTCCTGCCCCACCTCCATCCTCGCCGAATAATTGGGAGAGTGCGGGAAAGGTTGGTGAAGGTGTGGGCATTGGAATGGATATGACAAAGTTCCATGCACCGATGCGCAAGTACGCACATATTACTAGCCGATTAGGTCATTTATGATTTTTTGTAATTTTGAATAAATCCAAGGCGTTTCCTGAAAAGTTGTTTTCACGGGCGTAGGATCCCCTCCCCCTTCTCTCGGCACGTGGGAGTGCTGCCATGCTGGCATGCTATGTACCCATGGTTGATGACAAATGAGGTATATTGACCAAAGTCAAGCCTTAGTGCAAGTTAGGTACTCACTCCGTCCCATAATATAAGAGCGTTTTTTACACTAATGTGCTGTAAAAACGCTCTTATATTTTTTTTCAAAACGGAGGCAAAAGATTTGCCTCATCCATTAAATTAGGAGAGAATACGGAAATTCACTTTGGCTCATAGGTTTATATGCATCCATTGTCTAAATACACATTTCAAAATGTAAAAAAAAATTGAGATAAAATCTCGCGTGTAAATCCAGACATTATATGTGCGTGCACCAAGTTTCGTTGAAAAAGGACATTTTTTGTGGCTTGTGTAAAAAAGACAAATTTTTATGCTTGAATACAGCTATTCACGAGGCATATTTTTATCTTTTTTATACATGCCACAAAAAATTTCCTTTTTTCACCGAAATTTTGTGTGCAAACATAGGATGTCCGGATGTATACGCGGGATTTTTTCTTGAATTTTTTAAACATTTTGAAATGTGTTTTTTATACGTATTTCATAATAGGTGTATATACACCTAGGAGCCAAAACACCACTCTCGAGAGAATAGAGTTTTACAAATGGGTATAGCGAGGCCTGGCAATTACTCGCGTACAACAAGATGCCCTAGTTTCTTTGCGCCGGCGATAGCCCAAAGTTTGCCTTCGTCTAGGACGTAGTTGAGGAGAATTGGCGACGGAGCAATCTTGTGCCGAAAAATCCTAGCATTACGCTCATTCTAAATGGTCCAGAAGACAAGCATGGTGAGGGAAGCCATGGCACGTTTGTTGGGGTTCCGCAGATCGGTCCTCACGTGCCACCAACGCATGAGGGTCTCCTCAAGATGCCAACTTGAGGTGTCGATGTGGAAAAGCCCGAACTTTGCAATGACCAAACGCCAAAGACGAATGGAGAAGCTGCAGCTGACGAAAAGGTGAGCGTCCGATTCCGGTACCCTCCGGCAGAGAGGGCAATGGCCACAGTTGGCCCAACCACGCCACTCCAGGCGGTCTGCAGTCCAGTTCCTATCTTGCAATGCCAGCCAAGCGAAGAATTTAACTTTTGGAGGGGCCCAAGCTTTCCAAACCATGGAGTTCATGGGGGAAATAGTCAACCCAAGGAATTGTGCCTTGTACGCGGTAGCAGCTAAACTCCATCCACAGCGTGTTTCTCGATAATGTCGTCGTCGGCATGTTCATCAAGATGGAAGTCGTGGACAATCGCCCAAAGGGAGAATAACTCGTGAATGTTTTGAGCGGAGACGATGGTGTCAGAATTGATCTTAGTCATCCATGCGTTCTCATGGAGGGCCTCGCAAACTTTCCAATGCTTTGTTCTGGAAGAACATGGATTGTAGGCGCGATATCTTTGGGCTTGCGGCCAAACAGCCATGTGGCGTCCCAGAAAGGTGTTCTCGCACCAGTACGGATGGTGATGGATATTGAGGCGTAGAAGAAATCAAGGTCTTCCTCGGTGCAAGGATTGCCCAAACCAACCCAAAGCTTATTAGGCTCCTTCCATTCAAACCATGGCCAACGCAGACGCAAGGCTCTAGCGAATTTGTCGGTGTTGAGGACCCCAATACCTCCATATATAAACCTTTGGCCGACAAACCACCTCCCAGTTGACTTTGCATTTTGCTCCGGTCGTTCTGTTTGATCCTGGCCAGAGAAAAGCCCTCTCAAGTTTATTGATGTTGTCAAGCAAGCCTTGAGGCACGATGAGAGGCGTGATTGAGAAGACCGCTTGGGAGGTGATGACAGATCTGACGAGGGCCGTACGTCCGATAATGGTGATATTCTGCCCTTCCCAAGTCACAAGTTTGCCAGCCACTTTGTCTTCAAGATATTGGAAGTCGATTTTCTTGAGATGTTGTACAGAGAGCGGGAGACCCAAATACTTTATTGGGAATGAGGTGCATGTAGCCGGGATACTCCTCAAGAGGTGCCCGAGGCGGAGGTGGTTGCATCTGATGGCGACGACCGCACTTCCATGGAAGTTGGTGCAAAGTCCCATGACCTCGCCAAAGCCCCTAAATATGACCGCGAGGTTATCAATATCACTCTGAATTGGGGCCATGAAGACGGCCGCATCGTCCGCATAAAGGGAGGTTCGCATCATGGCACCGCACCCTCGGATCTTGTGAATAAGGCCTTTCCGAGTTGCGAGGTCGAGGATCTGTTGTAGGCGGTCGAAAGCGAGGACAAACAACCGCGGGGAGATGGGGTCCCCTTGACGGAAACCACGACCATGCTTGACAGGGCGGCCAGGCAGGCCATTGAGCAGGATGCGTGAAGAGGACGACGACAACAGAGCTATGATCTAGTTATGAAATTTGCAAGGAAAACCTTTGCGCTGCAACAGGTTGAGAAGGAACCCCCACTTGACCGAGTCGAAGACTTTTTTTATGTCAAGTTTGAAGAGGAGGGCGGGGGCTTGCGCTTGTGAAGCTGACGGGCAAAGTTGCGGACGTACATGAAGCTGTCATGGATACTCCTCTTTTTTATGAAAGCACTCTGAGCGTTGGAGACGAGAGTGTCCATGTGAGGGGCAAGCCGAAGGGAGAGAATCTTGGCAATGATTTTGGCGACCACATGCACAAGGGTAATAGGTCTGTAATCCGAGATCCCCTTCGCCCCATCCTTCTTGGGCAAGAGCACCACGTTGGCAGAGTTCAGCCATTGCAGATGGGAGGTGTGAAGGGTGTCAAAACTTTGGATGACACACATAAAATCAAATTTGATGGTCGTACAACATCGCTTGAAGAAGAGGCACATGAATCCATCAAGGCCGGGGGCTTTGTGTCCCGGCATCTCTTTGATAGCCGCCCAAACCTCATCCTCGGTGATAGGATCCCCAAGACTGTTAAGGTCATGAGGTTGGATGTCAAGCTCATCCCAGTTGAAGTCATCATTGCTCGTGTTTCCTCTCCCCATGACCTCTGAGAAGTGGTTGTGGATGATCTCCTCCTTCCGCTCATGCTTGGTGACCCAACATTGACCATGCTTAATCCCGTGGATGTGGTTTTTTCTCCTCCTAGCATTGATGCGCCTGTGGAAGAATTTAGTGTTGGCGTCACCCTCCTTGAGATTTGCAATTCTAGCACATTGCTTCTTTCTAGCTCTCTGCGGGACTGCGAGGCTAATCACCCTCCGCTTAAGCCTCGAGCGAAGGTCACATTCAGCGGGGGAGAGGAGACGTTCCTCCTGGGCAATGTCGAGACGCAGAATGATCATGTTGGCCGCATGCAGTTGGACGTTGGCCTTGGAGAAGATGCGCTTGCTCCATTCGGCAAGCCTAATCGCTGTTTTCTTGAGTTTATGGTGCAGGACCTGGCACGGCTCAGAGTGGGCCACTTCCTCGTTCCAGGCATTCAGGACGACGTCTTGGAAGCCCGGTAGGGACACCCAGAAGTTCTCAACATTTGAAAGTGTGCGGCCGCCTTGGGCCCTTGACATCGGCAAGTAAAAGAGGGCAGTGGTCGGAAAGGGATGACGAGAGCGCATGCAACACATGGGTGTTGTAAGTAGTGTCCCAGACCGGATTGTAGAAGAAGGAATCCAACTTGCACAGATTATGTTTTGCAACACATGGTTGATCCGCTCATTGCTCCAAGTGAAGCGCCTGTTTTGGAGGTGGATTTCCGAGAGCTCACAGGATTGGAGTGCAGCACGGAAGCGGTTGATTCTACTGGAACTGACATTTCTTTTGTTTTTGTCCTTGGCCCTATAAATTTTGCTGTAGTCCCCGGCAGCCAACCAAGCAGTACTGAGAGCAGGCTTGTACGTTAGTAATTCCGCAAAAAATGCGTCTTTGCAGGCCGCATCAGTGGGACCGTAGATCGTCGTAAGCTTGAAGGAGGATCCGGAGAGGCGGCTTGGAAACGTAGCCGAGAGGCAGTACGTCGAGGCGACGATGTCAAAGGCTTCGAGGAGGTTCTCATCCCACAGAATGAGGATACCTCCCCTAGTGCCAATTGCCGGCCGCTGAGCAAAACCACGCAACATATGCCCTCCGAGTGACGACGCAGTGAATTGATCGATGGTGCTTAGCTTCGTCTCTTGCAGGAACACTAACTGGCAAGAGGACCCCGTGATAGTTGCATTTACCGTTGCGCGTCTATCGGGGTAGTTTAGCCCCCTCACGTTCCAACAGAGGGTATTGATCGGTTGTTCTGTCATTGGAAAACAGACATGACCCTTTGAAAAGGAGAAACAATAGACCAAAGCATGCTCGTAAGCTTCCAACCAGGACGCTTGAGAAGGTAAGACATGCTGCTACAAGGCCATAGGACAACACTACTACATCTCCCAGATACAATAATCAGCCCTTGGGCCTTACAAAGCAAGATCAGTTGCACTAACATAGAAAACTAGGCATGCCCTAAACTGGGATTACTAATACTTAAGGCACCAGCCTCCAGCGAGCCCGCAGCCTCCTCTGCACCTGCAGTGTCCAGGATCCCAGCCCCTCCATGGCTGATGTGTGCGTCCTTGACCGCAGACATTGCTCCATTGTCGAGCTCGAAGAACTTCCGCATTGCCAGGTGTCGGTGTCAAAACCGGCGGATCTCGGGTAGGGGGTCCCGAGCTGTGAGTCTAGGATCGATGGTAACAAGGGGACGAAGGAGACGATGTTTACCCAGGTTCGGGCCCTCCTATGGAGGTAAAACCCTACGTCCTGCTCGATTATATTGATGGTATGAAGGTTACAGAGTTGATCTACCTCGAGATCGACTAGCTAAAACCCTAGATGAGTTTCTCTGTCCTACAATCTAAAACCCCCTGGCTTATATAGACGCCAGGGGTCATTAGGGTTACACATAGTCGGTTGCCCACCGGAGGAAAAAACATGCCTAATCTACTATCTCAAACTTGACAAACACGCCATGGCTCCTGAGGTCTCCTCTATAGCGACGAGGCCTTCGATCAATCCCATCCTCACCGAGCGGCCCATGAGTCCGGCCCATGAGAAATAGGCTGGCAGTCCGAGGACCCCTTAATCCCGGACTCCCTCAGTAGCCCCCGGACTAGCCTCCAATGCCGAGGTATATCATCCGGACAATCTTGCATGTTGAAGTCTTCAGCTTGCGAGGTGAGTCCCTCTATCCCTTCTTGCTCGGCAACCATCCCATCATCGGAGAATTCTCAGACGTTGAGAATCTGCGGGACCCACTGTAGTAACTTTCAGCGCTTCTTGATCCTTGTGCGCCGAGGGGAGACGAGCGGCCCGGCAGCTTTTTACAAGACTGCCCCTCCCGCAAGGGAGGCACCACCTATTTAAACAAGTCGAATCGTGGTCTGGGTCACATCTTCCTCTTCTTCCCCATCAGAAAAAACTTCAAGCGAGAGATCACCACAAAAACATGGCGAGCACCCCCAGCTCTTCCTCGCGTCCTTACGGCTCTCGTCCCTGGGATTGGGCAAGTTGCTCTGTATCCCTCCTTCGGCTGCGTGACCTCGAGACCCAAGGGTATCTTCCTTCCTCGGATCTGGCGGCTACCCGCGCCGGTTTGACTTCTTTTGACAACGAAGCCTTCGCGGAGAACTTCCCTAATCCTCACAAGGGAGAGCGGGTATGCTTCGTGCCTTTCCTCTTGCGGGGCCTAGGGTTCCCCATTCATCCTTTCCTGAGGGGATTACTGGAGTTCTATGGGATCCAGCTCCATCATCTTACCCCCGGATCTATTCTGCATATCTCGGGCTTTGTTGCCCTTTGCGAAATGTTCCTGGGCTGCGAGGCACACTTTGAATTATGGAGGAAGTACTTCTGCCTCGTCCCCCGAACTCGGGGTGAGACAATTCGGGAAGTCGGAGGAGCCGAAGTATGTCGTATAGCCGGGACAGGGTATCCAGTGGGGACACCGAAGAAGGAGTCCGAAGAATGGTCTTCGGAATGGTTCTATATCGAGGACGTTCCCCTATTCGATCCAGCTCGGAGGGGTTTGCCCGAATACTCCGACGCCCCTTTGAAAAAAAGGTTCAATTGGCGACCGAAGAGTTCATCCCAAGAGGACGGTGCTAAAGTTCAACGCTTGGCCGCCCACGTAAGGATACTGGCTCATCACAAGCTGACCATGATTGACGTGATGGCTGCCGCCATCACCCGATGCGTTCAACCTCTTCAGCAAAGGATACATCCTTTGTAGCGTTACAACGGAACAAGTGACACCACTCGCTCCCGGCGGCTGGGCCCTGCCAATCAAGCGGCATTGGTAGCCGCACTTGCCGACCTGTACAAAGGAGAAAAAGAAGACTTCGTTCGGCTACTGGTTAAGGAGGGCTACTCGAGTCACAACCCCATCGAATGGGTAAGCCTTTCGACCTTGCGACCTGAGTTCGGGTTTTTTATTTGCCCTTTTTTGACCAAAGCTTTCAATCTGCGCAAACAGGAATGGAGAAGCTTTGTCGAGACAGTCAACTGTCCGGACCCCCAACCAGAGAACTACTCTCGTGATGACGATCCAGGATTCCATGACGATCCGGAGCTGTCAATTGGGTACGAAGACGGGGTCTTTTACCAAGAGAGCCTTGATCGATCCAAGGTGGCTGTCATAGTCGATCACCCCGGATCACTCCCTTCCTCCACTACAGGCAAGAAGAAAAATTCTTCCCGTAAAAGGCAAACGTCCTCCATCGACCCAAATATGCCGGCTTCCGCTCCCAAGCGTCGTCGGTCCTCGCAACGAACGTCGGCTACAACAGCAATGCACGGACTGGGCATCAACAGGAATCCTTCATGTGAGCCGGCCGTGGAGGCGACGCCGACCACTCGTTCAACCAAAAGGTACTTCGTTCGGCCGCTCAATCTATTGTTATTATGATCGATAGGATCTCACAGAAGATCTTATGTCGAAATACTCAGGAAACGAGTACAGCCATCTTCTGCCGAGGACGTTGCCGGGATGCCTGGCAACACTCATGAATCAAGATCTTCTGCTCATGCTGAACCTGCCGCGGAGGCCCCTGTGGTCAATCCGGCCCCTGAAGACTCCGGGGACGCGGTATCACTCACTAAATCCGAAGTAGAGAGTGTGATGAACCACCGGCGGCGACGAGAAACCCTGCGCCACCCGGCGTTTTCCGAACAAGAGTTCAATGCTCTATGCTTGGCAGACACACACATCGGAGCTGCCCGAGCTGAGCTTGGGGAAGCCGTGAAACTGATATCATCCAGCCTGAAGGTGAGTGATTGATTTTGAGAATCTGGACACATATGTAAACCCAGTAGCCCCTGAGCCTTGAATTGGTCGGGACGACCGAGTTAAGGATCCGCATATTGTTTTATGGATGATGCAGGCCTCAAGGCAGCAGAACGAGCAATTTGCCAATGAATTGGAGGCGAGCCGAACACAGGTGGAAGCCGTGAAGGCCGAACGTGAACAAGTGAAGAATTTTACCCGGGAGGCGCATGGTGAGTATATCTATTCTGCTGATCTTAGTATATAATCCCATGCTGACGCGAGGGTACTTTTTAGCAGCTGAATCTATAGGGCAGTTGCAAAAAGATTTAGATGCAGCTCGAGAATCTCAGAGGTATGCCGAGTCCCAGTATGAGGCCGGCTGCATTTCGTTGCAACGAAACCTGGAGGAGAAGAAATGCCTCCAGGCGGAAAACAAGCAGCAGGCCGAAGAAATTGAGAGTTTAAAGACTCAATTGGCCCAGACCCAAGAAGAGAACCAGAAATTACAGAGGGGCATGTTCGGTAAGTGTGATTATAACGTCGAAGGGTATCTCTCCTACATGAAGTGTAATGTACATGCCTTGTCTCATGTATAGGTCTCCTAACTGGGCGGCCTGAAGAAGAGATCGGCTCCTACCGGGGGAGCCTTCTGAAGGAACTATCCGCCGTGCATGAGCGGGCTCGGAAGGCTATGAGGAGCATGATAAAAGCGCTATGGACTGCCAAGAATCCTCCGGAAGGGATGACCAAACTAGCCGATCGGTTCAAGGAAGCCCGGAGTCGGTTCGAGCTATGGAAGACATCGGCCTGCCGGGAGGGAGCACGAGAGGCGTGGGCGATGATCAAGACCTGTTATACCGGTCTTAACCCCGAGCATATGGCTCGGGTTGGGCCAGCAGGTCCTGATGGACAAGAAGTGCCACTTCACTTGGTGTACGACCAAGTGATGCCTGCCGCTCGTCTCTCGCGGGAAGATTGCGCCCTGGATGCCTTAATAGACAATCTTGACCGGCAGCCAAATGTGTGATTTTATGTAACTATGTACTTTAAATCAAAAAATTGCTCCGTCTGTGTTGTAAACTTTGTCTTAACCGGCCATCGGCTTCGACCTCCCGCGCTAAGAGCTTGGGAGTGTTCCGTATAAAATATCCCTTCATAAGAGGGAATTCTTTCGAGGAACCAGGCAATCCGGCCATTTGGTGCGAACAGACAGAAGATGCACAGGGAGATATGTTATATTACTGCTTAGCGTAAGAAACATCTTCCAAAGAAAATAGTACCTCTATCGGTGCCTTCCTTTAGGTTGCTACGTAAATCGTGGATAGTAAGGCCGTATACTGCTAGTATGCGACTAATGGCCTTTTTGATAAAAGAAGCCCGAGTAATGGTAATAACAACCATAATTTTATTTGTTGCTTCTGTCGTAGCCGACCAATTTTCTACTAAGGATAGCTAGCTTTTGGCTTCACCCGTCTAAGGTACGTATCCGGATGACCCGGTCGTAGCAATCGCAGAGGTGCTCGCTTTACCCTCTAGCCGAACAATCGGGAACGTAGAGGGTAAACACAGGAGCGAGGCAACCTAGCTTAGCAAAAATCTTAGTTCGAATTGATGCATATAATGGCTTAAAAATCGACAAGGGAAACATGCATACACAATAAATTTGAATAGATGCTTAAAAATATATAATCATCAGCTTCAGGAAGAAGCCCCCAGGTGTTTTGTTCGGATTTAACATTTGAAGATGTATGCCGAAAATCTTAACACGAGTTCGGTTTAGCCGAACATAGACTTGGGAAGAGAACATCCGAACCTACCAAAAATCAAGGTGGGAGGGAAGGGAAATGAAAAGAAAGAAAAGAAAAAGGAGGGTAACAAGTAAGATGACACCGATCTAGCCGTAGAAGCGCCGAAGACGAGCTGCGTTCCATGGGTTTGGTTCGAGGCGGTTATCCGGCGGGTTTCAAAGACGGTAAGCCCCTCCTGCGAGTACTTCATCAATTATGAAGGGGCCCTCCCATTTGGGATTGAGTTTATGCTTCTGCTTCTCCAGGAGCCGTAGCACGAGTTCACCCACATTATATGCTTTTGCCCGGACCTCCCTGCTCTGGTAACGCCGGGCCTGCTGTTGATAAAAAGTAGAGCGAGCCCGAGCTATGTCGCGCTCTCCTTCTAAGGCGTCCAAGTCGTCCTGTTGATCTAACTCGGCCACCTTTTCTTCGTACATGCGCACCCTTGGTGCGTCATGAATAATATCACAAGGAAGGACTGCTTCTGCCCCGTAGACCATGAAGAACGGTGTGTATCCCGTTGATCGATTCGGGGTGGTACGCAGGCCCCACAGAACAGAGTCAAGCTCCTCTACCCAATGGCAGTCGGACTCATGAAGAGATCGGACAAGACGTGGTTTAATACCACTCATGATGAGGCCGTTGGCCCGTTCGACTTGTCCATTGGTCTGCGGGTGATACACCGATGCGTAATCGAGCTTGATGCCCATTCTTGCGCACCAGTCCATTACGTCCTGGGCGGTGAAGTTGGATCCATTGTCCATTATTATACTGTGCGGGACGCCGTAACGGTGTACCACGCCGGATATAAAGTCGATTACTGGTCCGGACTTGGCTGATTTGACAGGTTTTGCTTCGATCCATTTGGTGAACTTGTCAACCATGACCAGTAGATATTTATTCTTCTTGGTCCCCCCTTTAAGTGGTCCGACCATATCCAGCCCCCAGACCGCAAAAGGCCAGGTAATCGGAATAGTCCGAAGAGCTGTTGGGGGCATGTGACTTTGATTTGCAAAGAGTTGACATTCCACGCAATGCTAGACAAGTGACTGGGCGTCTGCTCGAGCGGTGGGCCAGAAAAAACCAGCCCGAAAGGCCTTGCTTACTAAGGCCCTTGCCGCGGCGTGATGGCCGCCCATTCCTGCGTGGACTTCGGCCAAAAGCTGCCTTCCTTCTTCCTCAGATATGCACCGCTGGAGTACTCCGGTGGTGCTTTTCTTGTATAACTCACCCTCGTGGACTTTATAGGCCTTGGATCGCCGAATTATGCGTCTCGCCTCTGTCTGATCGTCGGGGAGTTCTTGGCGAAGAAGGTAAGCAAGGAAGGGCTCGGTCCATGGTGCAATTACTGCCATGACCTCATGAGCCGAAGGCGTTTCGTCCATCACGGAGCCGCCGATGATTTGGTCGTCTGGTTCATTTATAGGGGGAACAACCTCTTCCGCGCTGATGGATTCGGCGCCCTTATTGTCGTCCTGCCAAAAGAGCCATTCAAGGAAAGTGTTTTTGGGACAGGGTCGCGTTTGGCCCCCATGCGGGCCAGTATGTCAGCGGCCTGGTTGTTGTCTCTAGCGACCTGATGGAATTCCAGCCCCTCGAACCGTGCGGATATTTTAAGGACGGCGTTTCTATATGCCGCCATCTTCGGGTTTTTGGCATCAAATTCGCCGTTGATTAGAGAGATGGCCAAGTTGGAGTCTTCCCGTACCTCCAGCCGGTGTATACCCATGGAAGCTGCTATCCGAAGACCGTGCAAAAGTGCTTCGTACTCGGCTGCATTGTTGGAATTGGCATACATGATTTGCTACACGTATCGGACGTTGTCGCCTGTGGGAGATGTGAGAATAACTCCAGCCCCCAGTCCGGCCAGTGTTTTGGATCCGTCGAAGTACATCGTCCAATGGGAGTATGTACTATATTCCCTGGGGAGCTCGTCCTCTGTCCATTCAGCGAGGAAATCTGCCAACACCTGAGATTTAATATCTCGTCGTGGCTTATAGGCGATTTCGAAAGGAAGGAGTTCAATGGCCCATTTGGCTATGCGGCCGGTGGCGTCCCTATTATTGATTATGTCGTTCAGGGGTACTTCGGATGCCACCATGACCGAACACTCTTGAAAGTAGTGTCTTAGTTTCCGTGATGCCATAAATACTGTATAGGCTATCTTCTGGTAATGCGGGTATCTGGACTTGCATTGCGTTAGTACTTCTGACACATAGTAGACCGGCTTCTGTATCCGAAATTTGTGACCCTCCTCCTCGAATTCGACGATGAGCACTACGCTAACCACTTGGTTGGTGGCCAATATGTACAATAACATTGGTTCACCGGCGCCTGGTGCTGTGAGTATGGGGTTGCTTGCCAGAAGTGTTTTAATTTCCTCTAACGCAGCAGCTGCTTCGTCGGTCCATTCAAAATTGTTGGTCCGTTTCAGCAACCTGTAGAGCGGTAAAGCCTTTTCACCGAGACGGGAAATAAAGCAGCTTAACGCCGCCACGCAACCCGCCAACTTTTGGACATGCTTTAGCTCTGTGGGAATTGCAAGTTCCGATAGGGCACGGATCTTAGCCGGATTCGCTTCTATTCCTCTATGGGAAACAATGAATCTGAACAGTTTACCAGCGGGAACTCCGACGACACATTTCTCCGGATTGAGTCGTATATCGTACTCGCGTAAGCTGGCAAAGGTTTGCCTTAGGTCGTCGATCAGCTGGCTGACGTGTTTGGTTTTAATGACCACGTCTTCCACGTATGCCTCGACTGTTTTACCAACCTGTTTTTCGAGACAAGTCTGGATCATGCACTGGTATGTAGCCCCAGCGTTTTTTAGCCCGAAAGGCATTGTGTTGAAGCAGAATGACCCATAGGGGGTGATGAATGCGGTTGCAGCTTGATCGGATTCCTTCATTTTGATCTGATGGTATCCGGAGTAAGCGTCGAGGAAGCACAGTGAGTCATGTCCGGCTGTGGCGTCAATAATCTGGTCTATGCATGGTAGGGGGAAAGGGTCCTTAGTGCAGGCCTTGTTAAGGTCTTTGAAGTCGACGCACAGCCGCCAGGATTTGTCTTTCTTCGGTACCATCACCAGGTTTGCCAACCATTCGGGGTGTTTGATCTCCCGTATGAATCCGGCCTCTAGCAATTTGGCTAGTTCTTCACCCATAGCTTGTCGTTTAGGCTCGGAAAAGTGGCGTAGAGTCTGTTTGACGGGTTTGATGCCTGGGATTATATTCAGACTATGTTCTGTAAGCCCCCGTGGGATTCCTGGCATATCGGAAGGATGCCAGGCGAAGACGTCCCAGTTTTCTCGTAAGAATGCTCGCAGTGCCTCATCAACCATGGGGTCCAGCTAAGCTCCGATGGACGCTGTCTTATTAGGGTCCGTTGTGTGCACCTGAAATTTAACAATTTCTTTTGCAGGTTTAAAGGACGTGGGTTTGGGCCTTTTGCTAAGGATCACATCGTCCTTGTCCACTGTTGACCGGAGTGCGGTCAATTCTACTGCAGCAAAGGTCTCAGCTAGTGGCTCGAGGGCGAGCGCTGCTGTTTTGTTCTCAGCTCGAAGGGCTATATTCGGATCACTGGCGACTGTGATTACCCCGTTTGGGCCTGGCATCTTGAGCTTCATATACCCATAATGGGGTATAGCCTGGAATTTTGTGAAGGCGTCACGCCCCAACAGGGCGTGGTAGCCACTGGGGAAGGGCATGATATGGAAGAGAAGTTCTTCAGATGGGTAGTTTTCGGGCGTGTCGAACACTACGTCCAGGGTGATACGTCCTGAACAACGCGCCTCTTTCCCAGGGATGATCCCCCGGAAGGTTGTGTTACTGTGCTCGATGCGAGATCGATCGAACTGCATTTTTTCCAGGGTGTCTTCGTAGATGAGGTTTAAACCACTGCCACCATCCATTAGCACCTTCTGTAGCCTGAAACCATCGACGATGGGGTTTAGGACCAGTGCGGCCGGTGTTTGACCGGGACGGATGGTTGGTTGGTCAGTGTCTCCGAAGGTGATTGGTATGTCTGCCCATGAACTTGTTGCCGCCACATGGTAGACCTGTTTGAGTTCTCTAAGAGCTCTTTTCCTCCTGTTCCTAGAGGGGAACATTTCGTAGATCGTCAGGACTTCAGCATTGTATTCTGGTGGCATTGTGGAGCGCTTGTTCGGCGGTAGTGCCTCGAGGATGGCCTCTCCACTTTTTGCGACCTGCCTGACGACCCAGCAAGCTCTGAGGCTGTGAGTCGGGCTTGTGTTCAGCAATACAGAATGTATAGGGCATGGCTTGTCCAATAGTCCGTCAAGGACAGTTCTGACCCCCGTATGGGGTCTATTTCTCTTTTCGGAGGGTTTGTGTTCGGCTAGCCGCTTCGGAGGTATCCGCTTTTTCCGATCTCCTCTAGGGTGTTCGGTAAAGTCTGATTCCGAAAGTAGACGTTCGGCTTGCCAGGTGCTCTCCATGGCACAGTATTTTTGTACCAGATCCGATAGCTCGGTGAAGCTGCGAATGTGTCGACAGGATAGGGCATTGAGGATCCCTTCAACATGACAATTGCGATTGAAGGTTGCCATTATCTCCTAGTCACTAGAGTCTGGTACTCTGTCTCTAACGAGCAGGAGTCTAGCCCAAAAATGATGAACCGACTCCCCTGGTAATTGTTTAACATCCCGTAAGTCCGAAGACTTAGACTCTTCTGCGATGCTTGAGTGCTCGACTTGGGTGGTGGGTGGGAAAAATTTTGGTTCCGCGCCCCGATGTGAGTCCGGAATCACGGGTTTCGAGTTGCGCGCTGGATCGGGGACCGATCCCAAACTATTTTCGGAGCGAACTCCAGGATCCGGGTTACAGACGAGGTCCTGATGATCAGAAATAGGGATATAACCCGTCTTTAATTCCGGTCGTTGGGGGGACGAACCTCCAGCCGGAGACTCGATGGTGGCGACTAGGTGAGTGATCGAGGGGGTGCGAATCTCCCTATCATCGGGTTTGAGCCTGATCCGGTCATAGACCGGGGTCTGGTCGTCAGTCATGCCCACGGTGGCGACTAGGTGAGTGATCGAGGGGGTGCGAATAGCTCATTCAAAGACGAGGCGTCGGTGGGGCGCGTGTCGTCGAAGCGCGGGGTCAATCCGCAGCGTCGTGGTTCCGGAGTCGCTTGACAGCGAATCCAGGTTATGTTCGGCCTCGACGGGTCCGGGCACAACGACTGGGTTGCGTGTCCTAGATAGCCCGGGGGTAAAGGCCGCCTCAGAGGTGGGGCCCGACGCTCCCGGCGTCGAGGCGTCGGGATATGCGGGCTCCTCCATGAGAGCTGAGGGTTCCATCCAAACAAGCTTTCCCCGTGAATCGGCGACGAACTCTAAGGTTCCGAATCTGATTTCTTGATCGGGGAAGAAACTTCCGATCTGGCCACGATGGTCAGTCGGGTCGGCACGCGACAAGATGTTGCCGCCTGCGAAGATCTGACCAGGGATGGGGACATCCTGGCTACAGATCTCATTGCTTATGACAAGGTGAGCCATCGATTCTTTTGGAGATCACAGCGGAACTCTCAATGAAAGCACCAATGTCGGTGTCAAAACCGGCGGATCTCGGCTAGGGGGTCCCGAGCTGTGAGTCTAGGATCGATGGTAACAAGGGGACGAAGGAGACGATGTTTACCCAGGTTCGGGCCCTCCTATGGAGGTAAAACTCTACATCCTGCTCGATTATATTGATGGTATGAAGGTTACAGAGTTGATCTACCTCGAGATCGACTAGCTAAGACCCTAGATGAGTTTCTCTGTCCTACAATCTAAAACCCCCTGGCTTATATAGACGCCAGGGGTCATTAGGGTTACACATAGTCGGTTGCCCACCGGAGGCAAAAACATGCCTAATCTACTATCTCAAACTTGACAAACACGCCACGGCTCCTGAGGTCTCCTCTATAGCGACGAGGCCTTCGATCAATCCCATCCTCAGTGAGCGGCCCATGAGTCCGGCCCATGAGAAATAGGCCGGCAGTCCGAGGACCCCTTAATCCCGGACTTCCTCACCAGGATCACCTCTAGGGACAGTTCTTCCTTGAACTTGAGAGCAAAGGCGTTGAGGGTGCCGCTTGTGACATCTTGCCCATCTCTTGTGATGACCAGGCTGCGACTGACAATCCGTTCTGCCATACAAGCAGCCGGCACAGCCGCTGCGCGGATAGGGGGGCGCCGGACGCGCTGGAGAGATGGCCCTCCAGCCAAGCTTAACTTCATGCCGGCCAGGGTCTTCGGGCAGGCTTTTGGCCTTTTGGGGGGCGCTATAGCAGGCGGGGAAGGGGAGACAGCCGTGATGGCTAGCGCCAAATCAGACAGCAACAACGCTGGCTGGCGTGCGTGGAACAACGCCCTTGGAAGACTGCTCCCCAGGATAGGCTGAAGGAGCTCAGCCAGGCTGGCTAGGAGGTCCTCGGCAGCAGCAGGAGGGCGTGCTCCAGGGGGCGACAAAGTACGCAGAAAGGAGTCGCTGCAGAGAAGAGGCAGTGTAGGCAACGCCTCGAAGCCGGGTGGGCGAGACGGCAATACCGAGAGCAGCGGACGCACCATGTAGGACGGTGAACATAGCTGGATGAGCGCCGGACTTGAATCTTGGATGGCAGCCTGGGCCGCCTTCGTCTTGTCTCGCTTGGAGGATGGCGGAGTCCGGAGCACGGAAGCGGGCGACAGGGGAGGCGAGGCCGGAGGGGTGCGCGCCTCCCTCGACAGGCGACATGCGAAGCTTGGGCTCGCCTGCCTAGATGGGCTATAACCCCGACCCGCAGCCGTGGCTTCCTGGAACGCAGCAGGGCCAGCGGGAGGGGCATCAGGAGCAGCAGGAGAGGCTTCAGGTGCAACAGCCAGGTTGGTGCTACAGACCACCCCACACGCAGCCGGAGATGGGGCGGGCAGGGCGCAGGACATCTCCAACGCGCGCACCACAGGATCGCTGGTGGACCAAGAGCCAAGGAGGATGGGAGTGCAGCCGAGCACGGGGGAGGAGACGCGATGACGGTCGTCGCGGTTGCCACGACGGTCGTCCCAGCCGTCACGGTCCTGGCCACGCTGCTGCTGATGCTTCTCATCGCGTGCCGTCCGGGAGAGGCTACGACATAGGCGCTTGTTGTGTCCTACAGTAGGTGCATCGCATGCAAATCAAAAATTTCCAACGCGCACAACAACCAAGAACATGCTACGGAGATGGATCACAAATCGTTACCACTAGACGCGCAGTGTCGTGCAGCGGAAGTAGAGTTGGGGCAGCGTGTCTGTGAGGTCCGTCTCCTCCTCGTCCGATCTCCCTTGAACAGCCGGTCCGATCTCCCTTGAACTACCGGTCGCCGGATCCCACGTACAGGTTCGCTGGAGCAGCGCAAGTGCACTGCCTCTAATGGTATCCGCGCGTGCAGGGGGAACTCGGTGCGGCTGACTGCTAGGTCCGGTCACACAGTTCAGCGGCGAGTGGAGGTGGCTAGTTACAACACATGCAAAGTCCTAATGACAGCGCCGAAGCGATCAAACAGATGGGTGTGCCGCACCTCCATTATATATAGGCATCCGTCTCGGGCTCAAGTCTTGGGCCTCGCGCAGATCCTAAATCCCACGTGTTCCTTCCCTTAAGCGTGCGACCCCTTAGGATCTCGTTCACTTGGTCGCGAGTCAGATCACATCCAGTTCGACTATTCGGTAGTGTCCTCTAGCAAAGCGTGCCGGCTCCAAGTGTCCGATGAAGCTGGTTAGGCAAACCCGTACTTCACACTTCTGTTTCCTTTGCCACACGATATATGTTGTCATGCTCAAGGCGACATCATCATCCTTATTGCACCACGACCTCTTTCTCATTCCGGTGAATCTGACCAACACTTCGGATTATCTCATAATCCTCATCGCATGGCCATGCTTATTCAGGTCGGATCACCCGAGGGGCCCAGAGTATATCTCTCCTAATCGGAGGGGCAAATCCCATCTTGCTCAACCATGTCTCGCGGCATGGGTCAGGACAAGCCCGAAACCCACCTTTATAACTACCCAGTTATGGAGTAGCAATTGGTTGGCCCAAAGCAGGTCTATCACCATCCCGAGTACATGCGTCAGCTCAGGTCTTAGGACATAGAACATATGTTCTACTAGAGACTCACAGATGACCTATCGCTGCGTCTCATAGTCCGGTCTATCCAACTCAGACCTTATCTTGACTCGGATCCGACTATGTCGAATCCGACCAAATCTTTCTAAGTCCATATTATCCGCCTAGCATCCAATGATACATGGCCAGTGAGACCGGATCATTCACCGTGTCATATGCTAGTCTAACTGGCTGAGCGTCCACACAACCTTTACGACTAGGGACCATTTAGGACAATCATCATATAATGCATAGTCTCACAAACAAGTCACGTACTTGTTAATACACATCATTGATAATGTCCAAGGACTATCTTTATTCATAAACACATAGGAAATATCATCATACATGATTGCCTCTAGGGCATATCTCCAACAGTCTCCCACTTGCACTAGAGTCAATCAAATAGACATCGAATGCCCATAGCTCTAACGTGCCCCTCATGCTTGGTTGTGGAAGCGGCTTAGTCAATGGATCTGCAACATTTTCATCCGTATGAATCTTGCATAAATTGGTATCACCATTCTTTACGAGCTTTCGTATCAGGTGATATTTTTGGTCTATGTGCCTAGTCTTATGGTGTTGTCTCGGCTCCTTGTCCTGTGCGATGGCTCCTGAATTGACGCAATACAGGTCCAACAGTTTTGCCCAGCCCGGGAACACACCAAGATCCTATGGAAACTTCCGAATCCAAACACCTTCCTTTGTGGCTTCACAAGCCGCAATGTATTCGGCCTCTGTTGTGGAGTCGGCCACCGTATCTTGCTTGGAACTCGTCGAGCTCACTGCTCCTCCATTCATGACATACACGAATCTAGTTTGCGATCGACAATCATCCCTGTCGGTTTGGAAACTAGCATCAGCGTAACCCTTTACATAGAGCTCCTCCTCACCTTCATAAACTGGGAACATCTCTTTAGTCCTTTTCAGGTACTTCAGCATAGTTTTCACCGCTGCCCAGTGACTCTCACCTGGGTCAGCCTGGTATCTGCTTTTTAAGCTTATTGCATAGGCAACATTAGGTCGAGTACATAGCATGGAATACATGATGGATCCTATTGCTGAAGCATACAGAATCCTACTCATCCGGTTTCGCTCATCAGAAGTCGTAGGACTCTAAGTCTTGCTTAGCCTTATACCATGTGAGATGGGCAAGAACCCTTTCTTGGCCTCGCTCATGTTGAACTGCTTCAACACTTTGTCTATGTACGTGCTCTGGCTTAAGCTGAGCAGCCTCTTCTATCTATCTCTACAGATCTTGATGTCTAAAATGTACACTGCTTCTCCAAGGTCTTTCATCAAAAACTTGCCATTCAATGATTCCTTGACTGAGTTCAGCATCGAAACATCATTTCCGATCAGCAGTATGTCATCCACATACAGGATCAAAAATACTACCGAGCTCCCACTAGACTTCTTGTATAAACAATAGTCCTCTTCGTTCTTGATGAAACCAAGGTCAACGATGACTTCATCAAAATGAATGTTCCAACTCCGAGCTGATTGCTTCAATCCATAAATGGATCTCTTGAGCTTGCATATTTTACTAGCATTATTTGGATCAACAAAACCTTCAGGTTGTATCATGTATACATCCTCCTATAAATTTCCATGAAGGAAAGCCGTTTTGACATCCATCTGCCATATCTCATAATCGAAATATGCAGCTATAGCTAGTATGATCCTCACCGACTTTAGCATTGCTACCGGGGAGTAGGTCTTGTCGTAGTCAATTCCTTGAACTTGTCCATAACCTTTAGCGACAAGCCGAGCTTTGTGGATATGAACATTTCCATCCACATCGGTTTTCTTCTTAAAGACCCATTTGCAACCAATGGCAATTACGCCAGGTGGCGGATCAACCAAGTCCCAGACTTGATTATCATCCATGGACTTTAACTCGGATGTCATGGCCTCCAGACATGCCTCGGAATCTGGGCTCACCATCGCTTCTGCATACGTGGCTGGCTCGTCGCTTTCTAGCAACAACACATCACGCACTCTGCGCAATCTTTCCGACCTCCGTGGCTCCGATGCCGATTCCACTACGGGTTCCCTGACCAACTCCGGTATGATCTCATCACCAGCCGAGTCGTCCCCGAGTGGCTCTCGGATTTCTTCGAGTCGCACCATTCTCCCACTGGCTTCCCAACTTAGAAACTCTTTCTCTAGAAAATCCCCGTTCCGAGCAACAAACACTTTGTTCTCTTCTTGGTTGTAGAAGCTATATCCCAAGGTTTCCCTCGGATATCCCACGAATATGCATTTATCCGACTTGGGTGTAAGCTTGTCCGACATGAGTCATTTGACAAATGCTTCACAACCCCAAATCTTTAGAAAAGACAAACTAGGACTCTTCTCAGTCCACATCTCATGTGGTGTCCTATCTACGGACTTTGATGGTACCATGTTAAGTGTGAAAGCTGCAGTTTCTAGAGCGTATCCCCAGAATGACAAGGGTAAATCCAATTTGCTCATCATCGATCGGACCATGTCCAACAAGGTTCGATTTCTCTGTTCTGACATGCCGTTTCTCTGCGGTGTACCCGGAGGTGTGAGCTGAGGTACTATACCTCGGCTTTTCAGATGATCATCAAACTCCTGGCTCATGTACTCACCTCCACGATCTAATCATAGAAGCTTTATTGTCTTGCCGAGCTGATTTTCAACCTTGTTTTGAAACTCTTTGAACTTTTCAAAAGTTTCCGACTTGTGCCTCATCAAATAGATATATCCATATCTACTCAAGTCGTCGGTAAAAGTCACGAAGTACTGATAGCCACCTCTAGCCGTTGTGCTCATTGGACCACATACATCACTGTGTATAAGCTCCAACAGCTCGGATGCCCTTTCGCAACTATTTGCAAAAGGAGACTTAGTCATCTTGCCGAGCAAGCATGCTTCGCATGTCTCGAACGACCCGAAGTCGGACGAAGTTAGGAGTCCATCATCATGGAGCTTCTTCATGCGTTTCAGACTAATATGTCAAAGCCGGCAATGCCAGAAGTAAGTCAGATTTATCTCATTAGGCTTATGCCTCTTGACATTCATGTTATAGACTAGTTCCGTTTCCAGATTCAAAATAAATAACCCATCTACAATGGGTGCATAGCCATGGAACATTCCATTCAAATAAAATGAACAACCATTGTCCATTAAATTGAATTCATAACCTTGACTCATCAAACATGAGGCAGAAATAATGTTCCGACTAAGTGCAGGAATGTAATAACAATTATTCAATTCCAAAATGAATCCATAAGGAAGCTGAAGCTGCATCGTGCCGACCTCCAACGCAGCAACTCTTGCTTTGTTGCTGACCCTGATGTCAATCTCCCCTTGTGCCACACGCCTAGTTCTTACCAGCCCCTACATCGAGTTGCAAATATGAACAACCGATCCGGTATCAAATACCCAAGAGCTACTAGGTATGTCAGCAAGGTAAATGTCTATAACATATGTAACAAGTGTACCTTTGCCTGAAGAAGCATTTCCGACCTTCTTGCCATGCTCAGCAAGCCACTTGCTACAGTTCCTCTTCCAGTGACCAGTTTCCTTGCAATGAAAGCAAATGGTCTTTGAGTCCGGTCCCGGCTTCAGCGCAGCGGTGGAAACAACCTTCTCCGTGCCCTTTGCCTTACCCTTTTTATTGGACCAACTCTTCTTGAACTTAGCCAAGTTCTGCACCATCAACACTTGATGTGTGCCTTTCTTAATATCTTGCTCTGCCACCTTGAGCATCCCATGCAATTCAGTGAGCTTCTTATCCATGCCATGCATATGATAGTTCGAGATGAACGTCCCATAGCTAGGTGGAAGAGAACCCAGAATTGCATCCGTGGACAGCTCATCCCCAAGTGGGAAGCCTAACCGATCCAAAGCTTGCACGTACCCGATCATCTTGATCACATGCGGGATCAGTGGATCACCTTCTTTCATCTTGCAATCCGTCAAGGACAGCTAGACGTTGAACCTTTCGGTCCTAGCCTGCACATGAAACATGCTCTTGAGACTCTCGATCATATCGAAAGCCTGAATGTTTTCAAAATGCTGTTGCAAATCGGGCTCCATACAAGCCAGCATGAGGCAGCTGATCTCGTTTGATTCATCAATGAGTTTCTGGTAGGCATTTTTGGTTGTGGCATTAGCATTATCGGCAGGTACCTCTGGAAGTGGATCCTCTAGAACATGTTTCTTTTTATCGTGCTTGAGAACAATTCTCAAATTTCTATACCAGGTGGTAAAGTTTGTTCCATTCAGTTTATCCTTTTCCAGAATTGATTTCAATGCAAAGTTGGGTTGAGTAGGTGGTGCCTTTGATCTACAACAGAAAATATGCAATCACTAAGCAATGTGTTTATGTAGAGTAATTCAAGCCTTAAACAGAACTACTCCCACTAAAGTCGGCATCCCTCCGCAAACTCTCAGTGATTCAGGATCCGACTAGCACAAGCGACTAGTGAGCTTTAGCATCACTACTAGCCAAATTGCCTATTCGGTAAGCAACTCCTTGCTAATTGTATCTCTATACGACTCCTGTCGGTCGGGTAGGTATTTTATACCCCGGCTCCCGACCTTCTTTGCCACAAGGCCCAAAACCGTTTTGATAGCCTTGTCAAGTTAACCTGATGCAGTGCATGTCCGTGTCCGACACGAACCCTCCAGTTCAAGGACACCTAGTGGCACCTCAATTTTACGAGCCCACCACTAGACGTACTTGACGTGCGAAGGTGCAACATCCAGAATGGTAATGTGCTTGATATTAACAAGGGATCTTTCTACCATTTTAACATGCATAGAAACAAGAAGCAATATCAATCACATATAAACATAAATATGTGAAATAGTATGGCTCCTTCATGGAGATCCTTCCAGGCCGGCTCCAACTCCGATGACCAAGGCGGAACTCCATCTTGTTCGTCACACCGGGACGCCAAAGCCTCGAACTTGATCTATGTTCTCCAACTACTACAACTAGTAATGAATTTATAGGGAATCACAAGTCAACACACAGGTCGTTATATAATATAATGACAACACTTTGGCTCCTGCCGGCTGACAATCATGGCACGCAGGTCATGTTAAATTACACACATGCATCACATACATATGAGCCATAGTATTCACAAAAAACCTGCAAAACAAAGTTATGCCTAGAATCGCATTCTATCGGTTTGTGTGATCATGTATGAAATACAAGGCGCTACGCACACGCCCGATGTTTTCAGAAATTATAGATTGAATCTGTACTCCGATCACGCCGAATTTTCTGATCTGACCGACCTCATCGATCATCGCGAACCCGATTTAGATTTACGTTTCACTGTTAACCTCGATGGCGGATACCGACCGGTAGGAGTAGGTTGTGTCACGACCTCATCGATTCCGATTGATAGAAAACATAGGCTCAACGATCCCCATGTGCACTTGATCTCATCAACCGTGCACATAGCCGATCTCATGAACGATAACAGATCTCATATGTCGCCTTCACATATCAAATATGCATCCGGTTTGAAACCAAAACCTATAGCAGAGGCTCTGATACCACTGTTGGGTTTTACCATAGGTGCATCGCATGCAAATCAAAAATTTCCTACGCGTAGAACAACCAAGAACATGCTACGGAGATGGATCACAGATCGTTACCACTAGACGTGCAGTGGAAGTAGAGTTGGGGCAGTGCGTCCGCGAGGTCCGTCTCCTCCTCGTCCGATCTCCCTCGAATAGCCGGTCCGATCTCCCTCGAACTGCCGGTCACCGGATCCCACGTACAGGTTCGCTGGAGCGGTGCAAGTGCACCGCCTCTAATGGTATCCGCGCGTGTAGCAGGAACACAGTGTGGCGGACTGCTAGGTCCGATCACACAGTTCGGCGGCGAGTGGAGGTGGCTAGTTGCAACACATGCAAAGTCGTAATGACGGCGCCGAAGCTCCATTATATATAGGCATACGTCTCGGACTCAACTCTTGGGCCTCGCGTGGATCCTAAAGCCCACGTGTTCCTTCCCTTAAGCGCGCGACCCCTTAGGTTCTCGTTCACTTGGTCACGAGTCAGATCACATCCGGTTTGTTTAGTCGGTAGCGGCCTCTAGCAAAGTGTGCCGACTCCAAGTGTCCGATGAAGCTGGTTAGGCGAACTTGTACTTCACACTTCTGTTCCCTTTGCCACACGATATATGTTGTCATGCTCAAGGCGACATGGTCATCCTTGTTGCAGCACGACCTCTTTCTCGTTTCGGTGAATCTGACCAACACTTCAGATTATCTCATAATCCTCATCACATGGCCATGCTTATCCAGGTCGGATCACCCGAGGGGCCCAGAGTATATCTCTCCTGATCGGAGGAGCAAATCCCATCTTGCTCAACAATGTCTCACGGCATGGGTCAGGACAAGCCCGAAACCCATCTTTATAACTACCCAGTTACGAAGTAGCATTTGGTCAGCCCAAAGCAGGTCTATCACCATCCCGAGTACATGCGTCAGCTCAGGTCTTAGTACATAGAACGTATGTTGTACTAGAGACTCACAGATGACCTATCGCTGCGACTCATAATTAGGTCTATTCAACTCAGACCTTATCTCGACTCAGATCCGACCATGTCGAATCCGACCAGATCTTTCTGAGTCCATATTATCCGCTAACATCCAATGCTACATGGCCAGTGATACCGGACCATCCGCCTTGTCATATGCTAGTCTAACTGGCTGAGCGTCCACACAACCTTTACGGCTAGGGACCATTTAGGACAGTCATCATATAATGCATAGTCTCACAAACAAGTCACGTACTTGTTAAAACACATCATTGATAATGTCCAAGGACTATCTTTATTCATAAACACATAGGAAATATCATCATACATGATTGCCTCTAGGGCATATCTCCAACAGCGCTCACCCCAGCCATGCCCACGGTCGTCCCGATCACGGTCACGGTCACGGTCTCCATCTCTATCCCTATCGTTGCGGTCTTGATGCACAGGGCGGGAGATGCACTCGCGGCGATCACGCGCCTTGGACTCCCCATCGATGATGTGGTAGCACCAATGCTTCGGCTTGGAGACAATGCAGCCGGAGGAAGGGGGTCCTCATGGATGTCCAGGTGCACCAGGACCCGGTGCTCGAGCCCTTTTCTGCCATAGACCGGGGCACCACCATTGCACTCCGGGAGCGTGATCCAGCTCACGCGCGGGACTTTGCTTGGGCAGGGCGTCCAAGCCCATAGACCCAGGACCTTGGTGTCCGTCTTTAGTTTGGAGGCCGGCTCGATGTAGTCGAGGGAGCAACCAGAGCCGATGGCATTGGCATCGCCGAGTTCATCCCAGGCGTACAAGGGGAGGCCCTCAAGGCAGAGGCAGACTGTAACGCCCAAGATGCGATCCTATCCTTATTTTGGCTCGAGGGCCTCGATAGGGATAGAAGCGCATCTCGTCGTTTCGCAAGAATGCATATCATTACAAGTACATGTAAAGAAGAGATGAGTATATGGAATTGGCTTACACTCGCCACAAGCTAAATCAATATCACATCAATACAACAACATATCCAAACATCATACAGAAGAGCAGGGTCCGACTACGGACGAAATCAAACGATAAAATGACATCCATCCTTGCTATCCCAGGCTGCCGGCCTGGAACCCATCCTATGATCGATGAAGAAGAAGAAGAACTCCAAATCAAACAACCATCGCTCTCACGCCAAATCATCGCATTACCTGAACCTGCAACTGTTGTTGTAGTAATCTGTGAGCCACGGGGACTTGGCAGTCTCATTTCCAAGGGTATCAAGACTAGCAAAGCTTAATGGGTGAGATATGGTTAAGTGGTGAGGCTGCAGCAAGCACTAAGCATTTATTTGAGTGGATAACTTACGAGTACAAGAATAAGGGGGGATGATCGTCGAATAAACGGACGTGAACTAGTAATGATCACTAAGTGATCCTGAATACCTACTTACAAACAAACATAACCCCACTGAGTTCTCTCTCGGTTCAGAAATTCCGAGAAGAGACAGTCACGGATACGCACACGGTTGGTGTATTTTATTAGAGTTTACTTCAAGTTTGCTATGACCGGGTGTTAAACAAAGTTTCCAAGTTGCCATATAACCGCGGGCACGGCTCTCATGAAAGATTTAACCCTGCAGGGGTGCTCCAACTCATCCATCACAAACTAACCACACGCCGCGGGAATAACCTCGACCACGAAACCCGTGATCTCCTTGGAGATTCCGTTGGAAAATCTCAACCTCGAGATAGCCCGAAGTGTCCTCGAAATCCCGCGCACAAGACGTTCAAGAAAGGTAAAACAAATCCAGTAAGGCCGCCCGGTGTGTCGACGAACCCGATAGGAGCCGCGTATCTCGTTCTCAGGACATGACCAGATGAGCTAGTGTACAGTGGCCTGATAGACATCACCCGAGTTGCCCCGGGGTGGCCCTGCACATTGCTCTATTTTGGACCAACACTCATGAGGAGCACTGGCCCGGGTTGTTGATTAATTATCCGCGGGTGCCGGCGGGTCCCTATGCAATTTTAGTTGTTATTAGGCAAATGTAGTACCAATGTTCGGCCTTGCCAGAAGAGTTTTATCCCAAAACGAAAGTCAAGGGGGTCCCCATAACAACCCCGAGAATGTTAGGAGCGCTCAATATGGAACATAACACCGGTACACAAGTAACTAGGGGCGGCAAAAGTGGAAAAAACACCGAGCAAAAGGACAAGCCTTCCACCTTTTACCAAGTATATATGTGCATTAAATTAAATAGCAATAATATTGTGATAGCTCAAAAACATCCATGATGGCACATGGAAGCATTGCACCTGCAACTAGCAACGCTATAAGAAGGCATGAGCAAGCGGTAACATAGCCAAACAATGGTTTGCTGGGATGTGGAGGGGTTAGAGGTTTTTCAGGGCATTTTTGGGAGGCTAGACAACAAGTGGTAGGTAGCGAGACAACGATAGAAATGAGACAACTAGCATGGCAATGATAGTAATGGTATCCAGGGAAATGGTCATCTTGCCTGAGATCCCGCTTGGAAGAAGAACGGATCCTTGAAGAAGACGATCCAACGTAGTCGAACGAATCCTCACTCTCCGAATGCTTTCGGAACTCTATCGAGAAGAAGCAATCCAGAACAACAATCAACACAAGATAAACACCACAACATATGCATGACATGATGCGCAAACAAATATGATGCATGTGCATACGAGTATGCAAGGTATGACACAACACTCAAATACTACACATTAAGTGAAGTTCAATATGCAACGAGTTGCATATTGACGAAACTCCACATTTGAATTACTTAGTTCACTCCCGTTTAGGTACCCAACAATGTTAAATGTTGTTAAACATGAAAGGATGTGAACCATAAATAAATTACACTATCTAGGCATCTTAAATGAGGTCGGAAACAACTTATAGCATTTCCGAAACAACCTCATATGCATATTATGATTTTGGTCCAGATCTGTCCTAAACACATTTTATATTTTTTAATCAGCAAAATAAAGTGCTCCACGTGATTCTACACATCATTCTAGTAGATTTACATATATGGATCATACGAAACGGAGCTACGGCCTAGAAGTTACGACACACACAAGATGAACATGTCATGAATGCAAATGCATGAAAATGACAACCACAAGCACTTCAAAACATGGATGCAATATGATAACATGAAAATAAATGCAATTATATGCAAGATTCATATATGGCATGCCCAAAACGGAGCTACGGTTCAACCACAATCACCAATACAAGTTTTAGTTCAAATCTGTCCAAAACAGCAACATAGCATATTGCACACATGAATATAACATGCTCCAAGATCCTAATATGCACAAACTAAGGATGGGGCAGTAGCATATAACACACACTTCATTTCATCTTCACATTTCATACTCAAAAGAATCATGGAACACATGGTAGGAAGCTCACAACATGACAACAAAATATAGCTTTAGGGACTTAGTGGAAATCATAGTTTTTTTAACAGAGCAGATTTTCGTGAAGGCATATTGGCAGCAGTAAAACTATATGCTACAGGGCATATCATGGCATGAAAATCTACAGCATGGTAGAGGATATGATGCACTACAAATCATTCCATGGCAAGGTCTAATTATGCATAGAAACATGGCTAGCATCAACACAACATGGCATTTTGAAAAAAAACAGATTCTCAAACTTAGTGAAAATTAGGCTAGACATGAGCAGCAGTTTTTAACAGATTGACATATTGGACAACATACAAAACTATGATGCAAATACTATACATGGCAACAAATGGCACAACCTGGTAGACAATAACATGCTTAACAAAAGACTCCATTGGAGCAACCACAAAAGACTCCTAGATCAATAGCAAATCACATGGCAACATGGCAACAAAATAACAGTTTCAGACTTAGAATTATTTTGGACCCTCAAAACAGCAATATTTTTATGGCATGATGGCAACAAAAAAATAACACCTAAACATGCATTTCTATGGCAACCAAAAATAACAGGGCCTAGCACACATGTCCAAGGGCATATCTCATGTTCAAAATTATTTCATATCATGCATTGATTAAATCACACAAAATAAACAAAAGGGCATCATAGCAAGATAACATGCACACAAAATTGCTCAAATGACAAAACTAATTGCACAGATAAACTCTATGGATTTTTCTACCCCAAAATCATATATAATATGTGGGTTTTTTACTATAAAACAAATGACACAACATTTATGCGAGTTTAGGACATAAGCCGTTTTTGCAAGTCATTTATGCAAATTAAATGCAAACATCACATCAAACATTTTTATCCTGCGTGAAAATGCGATATAATTAATCTACACATTTTACATATATAGTTTGGTTAATTCGGATGCACGCTTAAATATTTATGCGCAATGCAAATCATGACAATTATGCAAATTAACATAAAATGGCATTTAAACATTTTTATCATTTACGAAAGCGGGATATTGCGTATCTACACAAAATTCTATGCGTTTTTTTCTTATACAATTCATTTCATCTGATAGACGGTTATTAGTTATAGGGATTTTAAAAACATGACATTTGTAGTTATGCAATCCTGGTTAATTAGCTAAAATCCTCTAGTCGGAAAAAATACTACGTGGGCCGAAACTATACACGGGCCTAAACAGAGGCATAGGGCGCACGATAACAATATGATGCACATGGCGCAAGATAAGCAGAGGCGCTCACTTTGCGGTCCATAGGGCCGACTCGGAGCTGGGTTGACGTCGGCGCGGAGCTGGGCCGGCTGGGGGGTGCTGGGCCTTGGCGCACCTGCTGCTGGCCCACGCGGGCGCTGAATGCGAGCGGGAGGCTCGAGCGGGTCGTCTCCCTACTCGTTCCCGAGCTGGAGGCATACGGCGGCGGGGTTAACGCACCGGCGACGGCTCGGAGCGACAGTGAGGCACGGCCGGGAACAGGCGGATCCGGTCGATCCCGTCCGGATCCACGGCTTGGTCTGCGGAGGGAGCTCCGGCATTGGGTGCTCCGGCGCGGGGGAGCTCGAAGATTCTGGGCAATGGCCATGGCAGGGCCTGCTTCACACAGAGAGAGGGAGAGACATCGTGAGGGAGAAAGAGGGAGCTGAACGGGAGGAGGAGAGACGCGAGGGGGCGGCGCTCGCCTTAGTCACCGGCAGCTCGCCGGGGCTGTCCGGAGGTGCGGGGGGGGGCACCGGCGGCTCAGGATCGAGAGGAGCTCCTCTCCTTGACTAGATCGGATCGAGGGAGTGTTGCGGCGGCGGTTGGCTCGGGCCGCGATGGGCTCGGGCGGGCCCGCTTTGGGCTCGCAGGGCCGCGGCGGCTGGTGGCTGCAGAGGGGCGACGTGACAGCCCCGGATTGGTTGCGGGGTGTGGTTGTGGCGGCTCAGGTGGCGGCGCGGCCATTGGTGCGCCAACAAGTGGCGGAGCTAGGGTTGGGCAGCGCGGAATTTGAGGTGGAGGCGGGAGATGGCTAAAAATGGACGGGGAGGTCTGTCTATATATAGCAGGTAAGCTAGGGTTTAGGTTTTTAGTCCGATTTTGGACCTTCGGATCTCGATCCGACGGCTCCGATCGGAGGGGGGGCTAGCTGGGCTAGGTGGGCTTTGTAGGGGTGGTTGGGCTGAGAAGAGAGGGAGGATGGCGGCCCGTGACAAAGTTTTGAAATACCGAAAATGTCCGACGTTTTACCGACTATAGTGTCGCTATATATTTAACGGTTGGGGTATCAAACGACCTCTGAATGCGACGAAATTTGGCAGGCGAACTACCTACACTATATTGAGACCGCATGCCAACTTTCAACCCGCTACAAGAACGTTTCATATGCACTTTTAAAACAATATTTGAAATGGTGCCGCGGGCACGTGCGTGTGTGGTTGGTCTCGAAACGGTCGACGACACGAACTGAGAGAACCGGCGACTACGAACGGATGCAAGTTTTTGAAAAAAAATGATGACAACGAAGTGCCGATGCTATGCAGATGATGCGAATGATGCGATGATGAATGCGACAACCAAACGAATCACGCGATGACAATGGAATAAAATGGGAATCTTCTGGAGTGTCGGTCTCGGGCTGTTACAACTCTCCTCCGTTAACAAGAGATCTCGACTCGAGATCTTAGAATAAGAAGAAAAAGAGGAAGAGGACAGGAAGAGGTAAAATAAGTTGCTTCTTTGACAAACGAGTGAAACCAACGAGCCTTGAAGGTTGCAAAGAGATGATGAATGGCATGAGGAACAAGCAAGAATTCACAAGAAATTTGGGCAGCACTTCGGTAGAAATAGAAGAGAAACTTGATATGATGGAAAGAACTTGAAAAGATGACACTACACTCCGGTTAAATGAATAAGCAAGGAAAGAACTAGATTTTGATAAAACAAGATGATGGTTCGAAGAGAGCAACATCACAAAGCCTTCGGAACAAAAGAATAGGAGCTAGATCATATGAAAGAAAAGAACGGGGAAGAAAAAGACAACTTATACCACAACTGAATTTGAAAAGCATCCTCCTAAAGAAAGGAATGAAAGGAGTTGTTGGAAATTCAACAACGAAAAGAATAAGCTTGTTGTGGGCTTATGGAAAACATCTCAAAATTATGAGTTGACAACCGGCCATGAAGGAAAACAATGATTGCTTGGGAGCAACAAGATATGCAAAACTT
Organism: Elymus sibiricus; assembly: GCA_039707655.1. NCBI lineage: Eukaryota > Viridiplantae > Streptophyta > Magnoliopsida > Poales > Poaceae > Elymus > Elymus sibiricus. The sequence goes on along the minus strand of CM077671.1, from coordinate 217,491,199 downwards.
CTTACACCAAGAGGATATATTGAGAACGTGGATCATTGATAAGCACCACGATAGCAACAATCCTTAGGAAACGCTTTAGGTGAAATCCAATCCAAGATAACTCCAAAAAAGACAAATGGGTTTACATAGCTCATTCTTGACAAATTCTCTTTGAGACTCCTCATGAACCAAGAATGCAATAATACCATCTCAATAGATAAGGGAGAATGAATTGCACTTTGAAAGGCAAGAATACTTGAGGTACTACCACAAGAATCTTGAAGAATACTTCGAGAATGAATTAAATACTTGAAGAATCACCATCAGGACCTCCGTATATGAAAGAATGATCAAAAGAAATGAAGGTTGAAAAGAATAAGATTGATGCCTTGGAAGATTTGGATGAAGCTTCGCGACGAGATACTTGAGAAAACTTGGAACTCCGGAAAGAAAAGATGAACAACCTAGAATCAAGAATTTTATATCATGAACAACTCCGGAAGAAGGATTGAAATCACTTTGATGAAACAAGAATAAGAATTATGTTATGCTTATCCTTCATCAAGTTAAATTGATGACAAGCAATGGATTGGCATACTACTTATTCTTCTTGATAAGATTGAAGAGACATATTGCACACTTGAATAAGTCTTGAACGAAAACACCGGTAAGAATTTGGAATGAATGGGGATACTTTAATGAATGTGGATACATGAGAACAAAGAGATCAAGACCAATCTAGCAAAGAACTTCAACACGCACCGAAATAAACGAGATACGAACGAAGAGACGACAATTGAGAAGAATTTGAGAATGAAAGCTGAAAGCTGAGAACGAAGAAATCTTATGAAATGATGGCCTTCGGAGGATCGAGAAATGAAAACAACTCTGAAATGCTCCGGATAGATATGGGAGGAATTCCTCAGAATGGAAACAATTCGGGTGGATAGCATGAAACTTTAACCATGAATCTTCGAAAGAACGGATAAAGATTTAAGAGAAACTCTTCTTCGGTCTTGCAGATTGAGAAAGATGAGAGGAGCACTGCCAAAATTGTTGAGACACTCCGGAAGAAGAAAGATAACATGTTGAGCCAACTATGATGATTCGGAAACGATCTTGGAGAGGGAATATAACTGATGGAATTCATTCTTACGTCACATTTGAAGAGAACTTGAGGTCATTTCCGGAAATATTAGAAGAGCCAGGTAAGATCCTGGGGAACACCTGTGGGTTATGGTCCCACTCAAAGAAAACCACCGTTGAAATGATTGCTTAGGAAGATAGATTGCATCGGTACAAATGAAAACTTGATGAGGTGAGACCCTCAAAATAATTGAAAATATTTGGACGGAAACACGAGTCTTCTGAGATATCTTCATCACTCCGGATAAAATAGAGAGAGACGAATAAACAAGAGAGACTTGGACAGAACTTCCACATGGATAGCATTTAACGAACAAAAAGATTATGATGAACACCAAAAGCTTGAATTGAATCCACCGGAGAAAAGAACAAGAACAAGAATGATGAACTTGAGCACTTGAGCATCTTCACAATGGATCACCGGATATAAAACGGAAGAAAAGATAGCGGAAGCATCAATGCAAAGAAAGGCACTTGGATGATGATTTAATCATTGAAGAAAAAGGGTGGGAGGGTGGGAAAAACAAAGAGAACTTGAGACAGATGAGACGAACTCCGGAAAGAAATATGAGGATTGATCTTGCAAATATTGGAGAGGGATGAATTATCTTGATGAGAAAGACACCGGTTAGGGATAAGATATGAAATCACCACTTGACATCGAAGCAACTCGAATTACCAAACTCCAACAAAACCACGGGATGAGGCTTGAGGATTAAGCCGGAAACAAATACATAACCCATTTGCATTTGTTGGAAGGATAATCCTAGGTGACTACTTGAATTCCCACCTAAGAACTTCTGAAATCTGTGGTTATGCAATCGGGTCCACGGATACACGGAGTAAAATCCAACACTCAACTCCTAGCAGTAATACTAATCTCCAGTGTATCACATCCGTCAACACACAACCAGAGGTTTCGGAAACTCATCTACCTCAGACCCTCGTAATCACAACTATACTAAAGATGGCAGCACATTGATCCGCTCCCCAGTACTGGGTGTCGCCACACTCTTCGCACCACGAATAGTATTGAAGCAATTTTGAACATCCGCGTCCTGAGATACTAAGGAAACTGAACGATAACGATGTGTCAAGAACCCCTTGGAGCTCAACTCCCCGGGTCCAATCCAAAAGTATGAGAGGCACCAAGAACAGAATTCCGGTCACATCGACATCATAGAGGTTTCAAAATACCCGCGTGATCCTAAAAACTTTGAGTGAGAAGAGGGTAGACTTAAAATTCCTACGTCAGGATTCCTCACCAGAGCATAAAAGAGGAGTAAAAAGAATCCTACCCTCCGATATATAACTAGACTCAAAATAGTTTTTTTTACTAGACTCGACTCGGCCAAGTTCGATCAATCAAGGGGCTCCTAGGTCGGTATAGGCTCTGATACCAACTTGTAACGCCCAAGATGCGATCCTATCCTTATTTTGGCTCGAGGGCCTCGACAGGGATAGAAGCACATCTCGTCGTTGCGCAAGAATAGATATCATTACAAGTACATGTAAAGAAGAGATGAGTATATGGAATTGGCTTACACTCGCCACAAGCTAAATCAATATCACATCAATACAACAACATATCCAAACATCATACGGAAGAGCAGGGTCTGACTACGGACGAAAACAAACGATAAAATGACATCCATCCTTGCTATCCCAGGCTGCCGACCTAGCACCCATCATGGGATCGATGAAGAAGAAGAAGAACTCCAAATCAAACAACCATCGCTCTCACGCCAAATCATCGCATTACCTGAACCTGCAACTGTTGTTGCAGTAATCTGTGAGCCACGGGGACTCAGCAATCTCATTTCCAAGGGTATCAAGACTAGCAAAGCTTAATGGGTGAGATATGGTTAAGTGGTGAGGCTGCAGCAAGCACTAAGAATTTATTTGAGTGGCTAACTTACGAGTACAAGAATAAGGGGGGATGATCGTCGAATAAACGGACATGAACTAGTAATGATCACTAAGTGATCCTGAACAGCTACTTACGAACAAACATAAACCCACCGTGTTCTCTCTCGGTTCAGAAATTCCGAGAAGAGACAGTCACGGTTACGCACATGGTTGGTGTATTTTATTAGAGTTTACTTCAAGTTTGCTATGACCGGGTGTTAAACAAAGTTTCCAAGTTGCCACATAACCGCGGGCACGACTCTCATGAAAGATTTAACCCTGCAGGGATGCTCCAACTCATCCATCACAAACTAACCACACGCCGCGGGAATAACCTCGACCACGAAACCCGTGATCTCCTTGGAGATTCCTTTGGAAAATCTCAACCTCGAGATAGCCCGAAGTGTTCTCGAAATCCCGCGCACAAGACGTTCAAGAAAGGTAAAACAAATCCAGCAAGGCCGCCCGGCGTGTCGACGAACCCGATAGGAGCCGCGTATCTCGTTCTCAGGACACGACCAGATGAGCTAGTGTACAGTGGCCTGATAGACATCACCCAAGTTGCCCCGGGGTGGCCCCGCACAGTGCTCTATTTTGGACCAACACTCATGAGGAGCACTGGACCGGGTTGTTGATTAATTATCCGCGGGTGCCGGCGGGTCCCTATGCAATTTTAGTTGTTATTAGGCAAATGTAGTACCAATGTTGGGCCTTGCCAGAAGAGTTTTATCCCAAAACGAAAGTCAAGGGGGTCCCCATAAGAACCCCGAGAATGTTAGGAGCGCTCAATATGGAACACAACACCGGTACACAAGTAACTAGGGGCGGCAAAAGTGGAAAAAACACCGAGCAAAAGGACAAGCCTTCCACCTTTTACCAAGTATATATGTGCATTAAATTAAATAGCAATAATATTGTGATAGCTCAAAAACATCCATGATGGCACATGGAAACATTGCACCTGCAACTAGCAACGCTATAAGAAGGGCTGAGCAAGCGGTAACATAGCCAAACAATGGTTTGCTGGGATGTGGAGGGGTTAGAGGTTTTTCATGGCATTTTTGGGAGGCTAGACAACAAGTGGTAGGTAGCGAGACAGCGATAGAAACGAGACAACTAGCATGGCAATGATAGTAATGGTATCCAGGGAAATGGTCATCTTGCCTGAGATCCCGCTTGGAAGAAGAACGAATCCTTGAAGAAGACGATCCAACGTAGTCGAACGAATCCTCACACTCCGAACGCTTTCGGAACTCTATCGAGAAGAAGCAATCCGGAACAACAATCAACACATGATAAACACCACAACATATGCATGACATGATGCGCAAACAAATATGATGCATGTCCATATGAGTATGCAAGGTATGACACAACACGCAAATACTACACATTAAGTGAAGTTCAATATGCAACGAGTTGCATATTGACGAAACTCCACATTTGAATTACTTAGTTCACTCCCGTTTAGATACACAACAATGTTAAATGGTGTTAAACATGGAAGGATGTGAAGCATAAATAAACTACACTATCTAAGCATCTTAAATGAGGTCGAAAACAACTTATAGCATTTCTGAAACAACCTCATATGCATATTATGATTTTGGTCCAGATCTGTCCTAAACACATTTTATATTTGTTAATCAGCAAAATAAAGTGCTCCACGTGATTCTACACGTCATTCTAGTCGATTTACATATATGGATCATACGAAACGGAGCTACGGTCTAGAAGTTACGACACACACAAGATGAATATGTCATGAATGCAAATGCATGAAAATGACAACCACAAGCACTTCAAAACATGGATGCAACATGATAACATGAAAATAAATGCAATTATATGCCAGATTCATATATGGCATGCCCAAAACGGAGCTACGGTTCAACCACAATCACCAATACAAGTTTTAGTTTAAATCTGTCCAAAACAGCAACATAGCATATTGCACACATGAATATAACAAGCTCCAAGATCCTAATATGCACAAACTAAGGATGGGGCAGTAGCATATAACACACACTTCATTTCATCTTCACATTTCATACTCAAAAGAATCATGGAACACATGGTAGGAAGCTCACAACATGACAACAAAATATAGCTTTAGGGACTTAGTGGAAATCACAGTTTTTTTAACAGAGCAGATTTTCGTGAAGGCATATTGGCAGCAGTAAAACTATATGCTACAGGGCATATCATGGCATGAAAATCTACAGCATGGTAGAGGATATGATGCACTACAAATCATTCCATGGCAAGGTCTAATTATGCATAGAAACATGGCTAGCATCAACACAACATGGCATTTTGAAAAAAACAGATTCTCAAACTTAGTGAAAATTAGGCTAGACATGAGCAGCAGTTTTTAACAGATTGACATATTGGACAACATACAAAACTATGATGCAAATACTATACATGGCAACAAATGGCACAACCTGGTAGACAATAACATGCTTAACAAAAGACTCCATTGGAGCGACCACAAAAGACTCCTAGATCAATAGCAAATCACATGGCAACATGGCAACAAAATAACAGTTTCAGACTTGGAATTATTTTGGACCCTCAAAACAGCAATATTTTTATGGCATGATGGCAACAAGAAAATAACACCTAAACATGCATTTCTATAGCAACCAAAAATAACAGGGCCTAGCACACATGTCCAAGGGCATATCTCATGTTCAAAATTATTTCATATCATGCATGGATTAAATCACACAAAATAAACAAAAGGGCATCATAGCAAGATAACATGCACACAAAATTGCTCAGATGACAAAACTAATTGCACAGATAAATTCTATGGATTTTTCTACCCCAAAATCATAAATAATATGTGGGTTTTTACTATAAAACAAATGACACAACATTTATGCGATTTTAGGACATAAACCGTTTTTGCAAGTCATTTATGCAAATTAAATGCAAACATCACATCAAACATTTTTATCCTGCGTGAAAATGCGATATAATTAATCTACACATTTTACATATATCGTTTGGTTAATTCGGATGCACGCTTAAATATTTATGCGCAATGCAAATCTTGACAATTATGCAAATTAACAGAAAATGGCATGTTAAACATTTTTATCATTTACGAAAGCGGGATATTGCGTATCTACACAAAATTCTACGTGTTTTTTTCATATACAAATCATTTCATCCGATACACGGTTATTAGTTATAGGGATTTTAAAAACATGACATTTGTAGTTATGCAATCCTGGTTAATTAGCTAAAATCCTCTAGTCGGAAAAAATACTACATGGGCCGAAACTATACACGGGCCTAAATAGAGGCATAGGGCGCACGATAACAATATGATGCACATGGAGCAAGATAAGCAGAGGCGCTCACTTTGCGGTCCATAGGGCTGGCTCGGTGCTGGGCTGACGTCGGCGCCGGGCTGGGCCGGCTGGGGGGTGCTGGGCCTTGGCGCACCTGCTGCTGGCCCACGCGGGCGCTAAACGCGAGCGGGAGGCTCGAGCGCGTTGTCTCCCTACTCGTTCCCGAGCTGGAGGCAGACGGCGGCGGGGTCAACGCGCCGGCGATGGCTCAGAGCGATGGTGAGGCGCGGCCGGGAACAGGCGGATCCGGTCGATCCCGTCCGGATCCACGGCTTGGTCTGTGGAGGGAGCTCCGGCGATGGGTGTTCCGACGCGGGGGGAGCTCTAAGCTTCTGGTCAATGGCCATGGCAGGGCCTGCTTCATACAGAGAGAGGGAGAGACATCATGAGGGGGAAAGAGGGAGCAGAACGGGAGGAGGAGAGACGCGAGGGGGCGGCGCTCGCCTGAGTCGCCGGCGGCTTGCCGGGGCTGTCCGGAGGCGCGGGGGGGCACCGGCGGCTTGGGATCGAGAGGAGCTCCTCTCCTCGACCAGATCGGATCGAGGGAGTGCTGCGGCGGCGGTTGGCTCGGGCCGCGATGGGCACGGGCGGGCCCGCTTCGGGCTCGCAGGGCCTCGGCGGCTGGTGGCTGCAGAGGGGCGACGTGGCAGCCCCGGATTGGCTGCGGGGTGTGGCTGCGGCGGCTCAGGTGGCGGCCCGGCCGTTGGGGCGCCGACAAGTGGCGGAGCTAGGGTTGGGCAGCGCGGAATTTGAGGTGGAGGTGGGAGAAGACTAAAAATGGACGGGGAGGTCTGTCTATATATAGCAGGTAGGCTAGGGTTTAGGTTTTTAGTCCGATTTCGGACCTTTGGATCTCGATCCGACGGCTCCGATCGGAGGGGGTGCTAGCTGGGCTAGGTGGACTGTGTAGGGGTGGTTGGACTGAGAAGAGAGGGAGGATTGCGGCCCGTGACAAAGTTTTGAAATACTGAAAACGTCCGACGTTTTACCGACTATAGTGTCGCTATATATTTAACGGTTGGGGTATCAAACGACCTTTGAATGCGACAAAATTTCGCAGGCGGACTACCTACACTATATTAAGACCGCATGCCAACTTTCAACCCGCTACGAGAACGTTTCATATGCACTTTTAAAACTATATTTGAAATGATGCCGCAGGCGCGTGCGTGTGTGGTTGGTCTCGAAACGGTCGACGACACGAACGGAGAAAACCGACGACTACGAACGGATGCAAGTTTTTGAAAAAAAATGATGACAACGAAATGCCAATGCTATGCAGATGATGCGAATGATGCGATGATGAATGCGACAACCAAACGAATCACGCGATGACAATGGAATAAAAGGGAAATCTTCTGGAGCGTCGGTCTCGGGCTGTTACACGGACGTGGTGGCCGAGGTCGACGTGCGCCTACAGGCGCCAAGCGCGTAGCTGCATCTTGGTGTTGCCGAAGGTGAGCACGCGATGGAGACAGCAAGCTCGGTGTGGTGGCGGTGGATGAACCTGACCAGGTACTTTCTCGGGGTGATGGAGGACGACGACGACATCGGGCTTCAGGGCTCCAATCTGGTCGGCGATGAAGACGGCCACCTCATCGGGAGAGGCCTGGCGGTCACGGTCGAACCAGGCCATGCAGGCGTTGGACTCCAGAAGCGCCATCTCCATTTGCATGTCCGGCATGTTGTGGACGATGGAGAACACCTCCGGTCGCACGGAGTGGTCGCCCGACCAAGCTCGTGGCGCAGCTAAGGAGGTAGCCATCGGAGCCGCCGGCAGCCTGGTCGGAGTGAGAGCTGCAGGCGCGAGGCGAGGCGTGGCAGCCTGAGGCACGAGACGAGGCGGAGTAGCCTCCTGAGGCGCGGGGCGAGGCGGAGGAGGTGGCGGGGGCGCCTTTGGAGCACCGGGGCGCAAGTGGGGGCGAGGAGCGTGGAGGCAGCCGCGAGCCCGGTGGCCGGAGCGGAAGCAGCGCCTGCAAACCACAGCGTTGCGGCAAACGAGAGCCCGATGGCGTCGGTCCAGGCAGCGGAAACACCTTGCTTTAATCCACTCGGGGGGAGGCGAGCGAGGAGTGAATGCGGGCGCAGCTGGCGTGGCCGGCGGGCGAGGACGCCGCGATTTGATCTCCAGGGGCGCGTCACCTTCGTCTCGGGCGCCGCGGCCGCACGGCCTTGAATGCACAACGGCGCCTTGCAGAGGAGACGGGCGAAAGCAGGCGAGCCATCCTGTGGCAGGGGCACCATTAATCCCCCATCCCGCGGACGGACTGGCAGTACGGCAAGCCCTAACCGCAGTAACTCCGGTTGGTGAAGAAGCCGCGTGGGGTGGGGGGGGGGGGGGGGGGGGGGGGGGGTCTCCATTACCACCTCCACATCATCCACAAGGCCGGGCGGGCGACCAGGCGGAGGTGGTGGAGGCGTACCGAACGCCAGATCTGGATCGGCAGGGGGCGACGGCAAAATGGGCGCGATGCGGGCGGGCGGATAGTCCCAGACCAGCTGCGGGGAGGGGCACGCGCGGGGGGGGGGGGGGCGGGGGCATGGACCAGGGGGGAGTGGGTGGCCGACGGCACCGGGGATGGCGCCGCCGGTATGGGCCAGTGGCGGAGGGGCGGGGTGGGAGCGGTAGCCATTCTTTTTTGGGCTGGCTCGGTGTGGAACAACGTATTTGTGAACTTAAACGCTCTTGAGACGGAAGGAGTAGAAAATACAAGAGAACTGAGTGTACTTCAGATGGTTAGATTTCTTATGGTAAAACTACAACACGAGTGTTTAAGTATTGGACTTGACACTGGTGATCACATTTTTTTGACTTCTTTTCCGGGTTTCCAGCGATATTCGTTTAATAGACAAATATGTTTTCGAGGGGCGTGTGTTGATTTTATCAATCTCAAAAGCATTATTGTATTCATTTTTTAAGAAAAAAATTACAGCTCGTGATGGTTAAAAAAAACATGGACGAGCAAGCAGTTCAGGCTGACTTGGCGCAGGGAAAACGGACACAGGAGTCAGGAGACGTGACGTTACATGCATGGGACAGAACGTGGAGTCCAATTCCCGTCCCTGATGAGAACTATCCGGGCGGTTAATTACCAATTTACCATACATAACCTCAGGTCGAGGAATCGGTTGCCAGCAAAGAAAAAAAAGTTTTCGAAGCTAGTCGATTCCAGGTAGAGTCAGGTACACGGTCGCGTGCTTGTCGAGGGAATCGCCGTCGGCATCACCAGGGCCAATCGACCCATCCTTTCTGCCATGGTCAACATGGACGGTGCGATGGAGTGCATTGCGCGAGTATGTCAGGCAATCGTCACAGCCTGCGACACGATCACGGCCGCCGCGTTGCTCGTCAGGGAGTCCGCGGAGGCCCTCAGGATGGCCGCGGTGGCGGCCCGGAACGAGCCCACGCCGACGCCGGACGACGTGGAGGTGGAGGCAGAGCAGGTGCGGCCGAGCGCACCTGACGAGTCGTACATGCAGCCACCCGCCGACCACGCCGGCTCAGCTGCCACTTCGGATGATAGGAGCGAGTGCGTCATATGCATGGAGCCATATGAGGCTGGCGGCGACCGCTGCCGCGTCCTGCCGTCGTGCGGCCACATGTTCCACGGGCGCTGCCTCAGGGCGTGGCTGCGCACCAGCAGCACTTGCCCGCTCTGCAGGGCGTCGACAGAGCCGGCGCCGGCGCACGTCCGCCGGCCAACTCCGGTGTAGATTGGTCTTCGATAGACGATCTGATCAAAATCTTCTTTTTTATCTGGTGGTTTTGTGTTGTGACCAGCCGGGTATATCACTGTATCAACTCTCGCGCCTCTTGTTAACTGGAAAAAAATATAGGTGTATCAGTTTATATGCATTAATCTGTCGTGTTGACCCTCCTCAAGCTGGCGCAAATACTTCCGTGCCTCGCTGCTCAGCTGTAGCGCTCTCGATGCACCGCCACCACCTATCAAGCACCTAGAGTTCGGTTGTCAATGACGTCGGTTTTCACTTTCAGTAAGATTTCGATGAAATTCACTGAATTTCAGTAACTAGGAAAAATGTCCATGCATTCCAACGGAAGAAAACACACACATATCCATAGCCCGTGCTTTGCTATGGATTAAACAATGATACGATAAACCAGACGACAGAGAAATCTATATCTATACCTACAAAAAAAAGTACGGAGTGCTTCTGCCTGTACGTCATTAAAATTGTCCCCGAAGTTGTAAAATATTACCCACCAATGCCACCAATAAGTTATAAAAAACGTTCCACACAGAAAAATCCGGACTGGGCCGGCCCATTTAAGAATCTCCTATACTATGCCCAGCGCGCTAGAAAAAGACACAGCTCGCCTGGGCCGGCCCATATATGGGTGATCAATTTTTTATTTTTATTTTTTCTTTTCTGTCGTTGTTTTTTTCTACTTTAAATAATTTGTGAATTTAAAAAGTTTCCAAAATTGAAAACTGGGAATTTTAAAATAATATTTAATAATTCATAAATGTTTGTGGCTTCAGAAATTGTTTGTGATTTTTAAAAAATATTAGCAAATTTTCTAATAAATGTCCGGGAAATAAACAGACATTCATGAGTTTTTCTAAAAAAGTTCATGCATTAAAAAATGTTTTAAAATTTCACCAAATTTCTCCAATTCAAAAAATATTCATGTAATAAAAAATAGCATAAAATAAAACTGTTCATAAATTCAAATATATAGTTTATTGATTCACAAAATATACGCTGATTCAAACAAGATCATGCAGTTTAAAAAATGTTCATTAATTTAGAAAATTGTTTCATCAAATCCCAAAAAAATGTTAGTCGATTCTAGAAATGTTCGCCGATAAAACAAAATGTTTGCAAATAGTATAATATGTTCATGAATTCAGAAAACGTTCTTGATTTTACAAAATGTTCGTGAATTTAAAAAATGTTCACAATTTCAAATATGCTCACGAGTTTAAAAAAATGTTTATGTTTTCACAAAAATGAGAGTGATAGTGTATATCGATGATGTAGTAAAATGTGATCATTGTCATTCGAAATTATGATTTTTTTATCCCGTTGCAATGCACGGGCATGTTTGCTAGTAAACCAAACAGATAATTAAGTGATATGCAATGGAATGTATTTTCTGCTATCTAACGAGCATGATGTCTTCACAGAATTTTGACCTGTCGTATAAAGACTCAGGTAGAGATTGTAAGCTATTTAACGTTGTAAGGTCACGAGGACATGCGGGTCCACCACGTTTTCAGGAAACCCTAAGGGGCAACGGGGAAGGCGATTGCTAGGCCGCCGCCAGGGTTTAGGGTTTCTTGAACGGGGGTGAGAGTTGATCTCCGGTTGCGTCCTCGACGGCGATGGCGTCGTCCAGCGGAGCAGATCGGCGGTGTGGGTGTCTGAGCTCTGGTGGTTCGTCCATGGCGGAGCAAGCGGATAGAAGGAGGGCAACACCGAGGAAAGAGACCACCTCGGCCAAGAAGTCGTCAGCGGCGGCGATGGCGGGAGGAACGAGCAGGGGATCCTCGGCGTCCCCAGCGGATGGTAAAACTTCGGCGGAAGCTGCCGACCTTTTAGAGTGTTTTGGCGGCCTGGTTCTGACGGACAAAGAGAAGCAGGGTTTCATCTTCGAGGAACCAGCGGCGGAACAGGTTAGGGCCCCAAGATGGTCGGCGGTGGGCAAGGTTTTCTCGCCGCAGCTTTTCAACCAAACTGCGCTTGAACGATCGATGCAGCGGGCCTGGGGTCTGCATAAGGAAGCCAAGTTTAAAGACATAGGTGGTAACAAGTTTGTGGTCAGATTTGGAGGTGAGGGGGATTGGAGGCATGCACTGAATAATGGTCCATGGCAGTTTGATTTTCACGTGCTAGTTCTGAAAGACTATGAAGGTAATGTGCGTCCATCCGAGATGGTGTTTGATACGGTCGAGATGTGGGTGAGGGTGCCAGACCTGCCGCTCGATAAAAGAACTGAAGCTTTTGGTAGGGCACTGGGGGATTGGCTAGGAGAGGTTGTGAGGGTGGATGTGGAAAAAGATGGCTTCGCAAGAGGGAAATATCTCCGTGTGAGGGCTAAAATTTCCATCTTTGAGCCTCTTGTACATAAGTTCAAGCTCAGGACCTCACTGGAGGATCTTGAGGGGACATGGTTTGAGTTTACCTATGAAAAGATCCCTCACTTTTTTTGACTGTGGGCGCTTGGTGCATGCCAATGGTGCTTGTGAGAGACCCGTTGATGCTTCTAGTCAATGGGGTTTGTGGTTGAGGGCCTCACCAAACCGGAGTTCCTCGTCCCAGAAAGAGAATCCTCAGCTGACAACGAAGAGTGCGACGAGCAGAGAAAAGTCCAGATCTAAAGACAGTGATAATAAAAGGGGTCAGCAGGGTTATGGAAGAGATGCTCAGGTAAAAAGGAATTTAAATAGAGATTTCAATATGTCGGCTGGCTCATACACTGGTGTGAGGCAAAGGACTGAGCTAGGTGAAGTTTCCAGCCCGAATAAGGGAGCTGGTAGGTCTGTGCATGGGAAGGGTGAAGACTTGAGAGATATTTTGGAACAGAAAAAGGAAATGGATCTGCGGCACGAGCTAAACAATCGGGCAGCAGGGACACAGCGGGAGGAGTGGAGCCGCTCCGGATCCACACATGATGGTGGGCGCCATGCAGAGCTGCAGCAGGTGGAGAGACGCCATGCAAATTCACGTAGTGAGGGAGTTCGCCATGCAGAAGTGAAGCGGGATGGAGAGCGCCATGCAGATTACCAGTTTGATTACAGGCGACATGCAGGTAGTGACTATGACTCTAGGCAGTATGGAGAGAAAGGCCGAGGTGGCAGGGATGTCAACGCCTCATCCTGGACGGCTGGACGAACAAGAGGGAGGTATGTGAAGAAACCGAGGCCACATGAGGCTGGGATAAGCAAGAACAGACTTGACGCTCAGGAGAAGGAGATAGTAAAAAAGAGAAGGCCGAAACAAATGTGGGTTGCAAAGGGTGACCCGGACAGGCAGATTCACCATCATACCTTCATTCGCGACACGAGGCAGCGGACTTCAAATGTGTTTGATCGTATCTTAGACTTAAATGATGAAGCGACGGACCCTGCTGGCCAGGGCCGCCGGGATCAATGATTTGCCTAGCCTGGAACTGTCGAGGACTAGGGTTGGACTCGACAGTTGGTGAACTACGTGACCTGATTAGGTCCTACAACCCAGCGGTGGTTTTTCTGAGTGAAACAAAAAAGAAGTCCAGGGCGATGGAGAGGCTAAAGTGGAGTCTGGGTTCCGGAGTGGCGTTGCCGTGGATTGCAATGGTCAAAGTGGGGGTTTAGCACTATGGTGGAGAGAGAGCATCCAGGTGACAGTTAGACCATGGAGCCAGTATTTTATTGATGCAGTTTTACAGTTTGAGGGGAAGACCTGTAGATTCACTGGATTCTACGGGGAGCCACGTACAGAGTTAAGGAAAAAATCTTGGGACGCTATTCGATATCTTCGAGCCCAGGATGATTGATGACCCACAAGTATAGGGGATCTATCGTAGTCCTTTCGATAAGTAAGAGTGTCGAACCCAACGAGGAGCAGAAGGAAATGACAAGCAGTTTTTAGTAAGGGATTCTCTGCAAGCACTGAAATTATCGGTAACAGATAGTTTTATGATAAGATAATTCGTAACGGATAGCAAGTAACAAATGTAACAAAGGTGCAGCAAGGTGGCCCAATCCTTTTTGTAGCAAAGGACAAGCCTGGACAAATTCTTATATAAAGCAAAGCGCTCCCGAGGACACATGGGAATTTCTGTCAAGCTAGTTTTCATCATGCTCATATGATTCGCGTTCGTTACTTTGATAATTTGATATGTGGGTGGACCGGTGCTTGGGTGCTGCCCTTACTTGGACAAGCCTCCCACTTATGATTAACCTCTATCGCAAGCATCCGCAACTACGAAAGAAGAATTAAGATAAATCTAACCATAGCATGAAACATATGGATACAAATCAGCCCCTTACGAAGCAACGCATAAATTACGGTTTAAGCTTCTGTCACTCTAGCAACCCATCATCTACTTATTACTTCCCAATGCCTTCCTCTAGGCCCAAATAATGGTGAAGTGTCATGTAGTCGACGTTCACATAACACCACTAGATGAGAGACAACATACATCTCATCAAAATATCGAACGAATACCAAATTCACATGATTACTTATAACAAGACTTATCCCATGTTCTCAGGAACAAACGTAACTACTCACAAAGCATATTCATGTTCATAATCAGAGGAGTATTAATTATCATTAAGGATCTGAACATATGATCTTCCACCAATTAAACCAACTAGCATCAACTACAAGGAGTAATCAACACTACTAGCAACCCACAGGTACCAATCTGAGGTTTTGAGACAAAGATCGGATACAAGAGATGAACTAGGGTTTGGAGAGGAGATGGTGCTGGTGAAGATGTTGATGGAGATTGACCCCCTCTCGATGAGAGGATCGTTGGTGATGACGATGGCTTCGATTTCCCCCTCCGGGAGGGAAGTTTCCCCGGCAGAACAGCTCCGCCGGAGCCCTAGATTGCTTCTGCCCAGGTTCCGCCTCGAGACGGCGGCGCTTCGTCCCGAAAGCTCCCTTCTGATTTTTTTCCAGGTCAAAACCCTCCATATAGCAGAAGATGGGCACCGGAGGCCTGCCAGGGGGCCCACAAGCCACAGGGGCGCGCCCCCCAGGCTTGTGACCTCCTGGTGGGTCCCCTCTGGTATTTCTCTTGCCCAATATTTTTTATATATTCCAAAATAATTCTCCGTAACGTTTTAGGACTTTTGGAGTTGTGCAGAATAGGTCTCTCAGATTTGCTCCTTTTCCAGTCCAGAATTCCAGCTGCCGGCATTCTCCCTCTTCATGTAAACCTTGTAAAATAAGAGAGAAAAGGCATAAGTATTGTACCATAATGTGTAATAACAGCCCATAATGCAATAAATATCAATATAAAGCATGATGCAAAATGGACGTATCAACTCCCCCAAGCTTAGACCTCGCTTGTCCTCAAGCGAAAGCCGAAATCGATAAATATGTCCACATGTTTAGAGATAGAGGTGTCGATAAAATAAAATACGGACATGAAGGCATCATGATCATCTTTAGAACAGCAACATATGTTGACATATAATTTCTTATGCTAAAGTAACAATTCATTCACAAGGTAAAGTATGAATCAAGAACTCTATTGAGAACCAACAAACTATGATCTCAGTCATTGAAACAATTGCAATTTATCATAACATCGGAAAGAGTCAATATAAGAGCTTGTAAAGCAAATCCACATACTCAATCATCTTTTAGTCTTTCATAATTGCTAACACTCACGCGGTACCTATGAGGTCAAAGCTTCAATTGGACACAGAGAAAGATAGGGGCTTATAGTTTTGCCTCCCGACTATTTACCTCAAGGGTAATGTCAACAGAAATAACCCATGATCACCCACATCCGAGTGGATATATGTGTCTAGATCATTCCCCAACACATGACGCTTGCAAAGAGAGAATGGCGAAATAAAGGAAGTGGTGAGGATCACCACGACTCTTGAATAAAGGTAAGTACTAGAAAGTAAAAGTAACAGATAGGCCCTTCGCAGAGGGAAGCAGAGGTTGTCATGCGCTTTTATAATTAGATGCTCAATCCCTTAATGCAAAAGAACGTCACTTTATATTGCCGCTTGTGATAAAGAACTTTATTATGCAGTCTGTCGCTTTTATTTCTTCCATATCACAAGTTCGTATAAAGTTTATTTTCCTCACACTAATAGATCATACATATTTAGAGAGCAATTTTTATTGCTTGCACCGATGACAACTTACTTGAAGGATCGTACTCAATCCATAGGTAGGTATGGTGGACTCTCATGGCAAAACTGGGTTGAGGGTGTTTGGATGCACAAGTAGTATCTCTACTTGGTGCGGAAGTTTTGGCTGATATGGGGTGGAAGCAAGCGTCACATGTTAAAGGATCTATAACCATATAACTTCTATTCGGAAATAAGCAAACATAACCCATTATGTTGTCTTCCTTGTCCAACATCAACTTCTCAGCATATAATATTTTAATGAGTGCTCACAATCATAAAAGATATCCAAGATAATATATTTATATGTGAACCTCTCTTTCTCTATTACTTCCTTTTAATTGCAACAATGACCAATCGCTATGTTTGTCCACTCACAACAAATTTCAATCGACATACCTCTTATATGTGAAGTCGTCACTCCCCATAAGATCATCATATATACTCTTTGCTTTTATTCTATACTTCTTTCTATTTCTTTTTCTCAAGATCATAGCAAGCAAGCAAAGCCCTAAACTCAAAACTAATTTTTATTATATAACTCTCGGACTCGCTTACATAGGGGGAACATAAAGCAAAACTCGACACTAGATCACACTAAAAACTTTATTCCACTAGATCAAGATATAACCAAAAGGATCGAACTTAGAAAAATGATGAAAGTAAAAGATGTGATGGTGATACGATACCGGGGCACCTCCCCCAAGCTTGGCACAAGACAAGGGGAGTGCCTATACCCATGTGTTTAGTTGTCTTTCTTCGGAGGTGGTGATGATATATTCTTGGCGATGATGCCCCTCAGAATGCGATTCTCTTCCTCAAGCTTGTTATTTTGCTGTCTAAGATCCATTATTTCCTTGCGAAGTTTTCCAGTGACGGTTAGAGCTCCCATCACCCACGGATGTTTCATTGCTGTAGGGGAAGAAGCAACACTCTTTTTCATATTTTCATAAGTAAGAAATTTAGCATTGGGAGGGATGACTGAATTCGGAATTGCTGAGCTCTGAAGTTCCTCCAACATGGCTCCAGGTTGTAGACGAGAGGTAACTTCTTGGTCTTCCTCCATGGCATCCATCCTTTTCAAGTCGGCCTCCATCTCTTCCTCCGTGGCCTGCCCGAAGTGGTTGGCTTCGCTGTATACTCTGGGCCCCGGTGTCAGGTGAGAGGCATGGCTCTCCCCGACCGACTCTTTGGACGACATCTTGCTCTAAATCTGCTGCAGAAACAGCTCAAAACGAAAACAGGAAGTATTGTCGTGATACGAAGGTCCAAACCTTCGAGAGATTATATAATGAATTTTTACCGACCCAAAGGAGTATTCTACAAGAAAACGGAGTCCGGAGGGTACACGGGGTGGCCACAAGCCACAGGGCCGCGCCCAGGGGGTAGGGCGCGCCCCCCTGGCTTGTCGCCTCCTTGTGCACTTTTCGGACTACTTTAAATTTTCCTAATTTATTAAATATTCCAAAACGGAGAAAAATTGCTATTGGAAAAGTTTTGGAGTTGGTTTGCTTACCGTACCACATACCTATTCCTTTTCGAAGTCTGAAACGTTCTGGTAGGTCTCCCTAATGTACTCCTCCGGAGTTATGGTATTGATAATATTGGTTTCAACATTTATGGGAGTACCTGAGATATAATGTTTGATTCTTTGCCCGTTACCACCTTCGGGTTTTTGCCTTCGGCGTTGTTGATCTTGATGGCACCGGAACGATATACTTCCTCAATAATGTAAGGCCCTTCCCATTTAGAGAGAAGTTTTCCTGCAAAAAATCTTAAACGAGAATTGTATAGCAAGACATGGTCACCTACATTGAATTCACTCTTTTGTATCCTTTTATCATGCCATCTCTTAACCTTTTCTTTAAACAACTTGGCATTCTCATAGGCCTGGGTTCTCCATTCATCAAGTGAGCTAATGTCAAATAACCTCTTCTCACCAGCAAGTTTGAAATCATAGTTGAGCTCTTTGATTGCCCAATAAGCTTTATGTTCTAGTTCTAGAGGTAAGTGACATGCTTTACCATAAACCATTTTATACGGAGACATACCCATAGGGTTTTTGTAAGCAGTTCTATAAGCCCATAATGCATCATCAAGTTTCTTAGACCAATTCTTTCTAGATCTATTAACAGTCTTTTGCAAGATCAATTAATTTCCCTATTGCTTAATTCTACTTGACCACTAGACTGAGGATGATATGGAGATGCAATTCTATGATTAAAATCATACTTAGCAAGCAATTTACGGAAAGCACCATGAATAAAGTGTGAACCACCATCAGTCATTAAATATCTAGGGACTCCAAATCTAGGGAAAATAACTTCTTTAAGCATTTTAATAGAAGTGTTATGATCAGCACTACTAGTTGGAATAGCTTCTACCCACTTAGTAACATAATCAACAGCAACTAGAATATGAGTATACCCGTTGGACTTTGGAAAAGGTCCCATATAATCAAAACCCCAAACATCAAATGGTTCAATAACAAGAGAGTAATTCATAGGCATTTCCTGACGTCTACTAATATTACCAATTCTTTGACATTCATCACAAGACAAGATAAACTTACGAGCATCCTTGAAGAGAGTAGGCCAATAAAAACCAGATTGTAGTACCTTGTGTGCAGTTCTATCTCCAGCGTGGTGTCCTCCGTAGGCCTCGGAGTGACACTTGTGTAGGATCTGTTCCTGTTCATGCTCAGGTACACAACGTCTAATAACACCATCTACTCCTTCTTTATAAAGGTGTGGATCATCCCAAAAGTAATGTCTTAAATCATAGAAGAACTTTTTCTTTTGTTGGTAAGTGAAACTAGGCGGTATAAATTTAGCAACAATGTAATTAGCATAATCAGCATACCATCGAGCATTACGTGAAGCATTTATGACAGCTAATTGTTCATCAGGAAAGCTATCATCAATAGGTAGTGGGTCATCAAGAACATTTTCTAACCTAGACAAGTTGTCTGCTACGGGGTTCTCAACTCCCTTTCTATCAATAATATGCAAATCAAATTCTTGTAGCAAAAGAACCCATCTAATAAGTCTAGGTTTAGCATCTTTCTTTTCCATAAGATATTTAATAGCAGCATGATCAGTGTGAACAGTTACTTTGGAATCAACAATATAAGGTCTGAACTTATCACAAGCAAACACAACTGCTAAAAATTCCTTTTCAGTGGTAGCATAGTTTCTTTGAGCACTGTCTAGAGTTTTGCTAGCATAATGGATAACATTTTATTTTTATCAACTCTTTGTCCTAGAACAGCACCAACAGCATAATCACTAGCTTCACACATGATTTCAAAGGGTAGGTTCCAATCAGGTGGTTGAACAACAGGTGCAGAAATCAATGCTTTCTTAAGGATTTCAAATGCTTCTACACAATCATCATCAAAAACAAAAGGAATATCTTTTTGCAAGAGATTAGTGAGAGGCCGAGAAATTTTAGAGAAGTCTTTAATAAATCTCCTATAGAAACCAGCATGACCAAGGAAACTTCTTATACCTCTGATATACGTAGGACACGGCATTTTTTCAATAGCATCAACTTTAGCTTTATCAACTTCAATACCTCTTTCGGAGATTTTGTGTCTCAAGACAATACCTTCATTAACCATAAAGTGGCACTTCTCCCAATTCAAGACAAGATTAGTTTCTTCACATCTCTGCAAAACTCGATCAAGGTTGCTCAAGCAATCATCAAAAGAAATTCCGTAAACGGAGAAGTCATCCATGAAAACCTCAACAATCTTTTCACAAAAGTCAGAGAATATAGCAGTCATACATCTTTGAAAGGTAGAAGGTGCATTGCATAAACCAAAAGGCATACGTCTATAAGCAAAGGTACCGAAAGGACAAGTAAAAGTGGTCTTCTCTTGGTCCTCTTTTGACACAGGTATTTGAGAGAAGCCAGAATAACCATCTAGAAAGCAAAAGTGTGTGTGTTTGGATAGTCTTTCTAGCATTTGATCAATAAAAGGCAGAGGGTAATGATCTTTCCTAGTAGCTTTATTTAATTCCCTAAAATCAATTACCATTCTATATCATGTAACAATTCTTTGCGGGATCAATTCATTGTTATCATTAGGAACAACGATAATACCTCCCTTCTTAGGGACACAATGAACTGGACTAACCCATCTACTATGAGCAATAGAATAAATTATACCTGCCTCCAGAAGCTTTAATATTTCATTTCTTACCACTTCTTTCATTTTAGGATTTAACCGTCGTTGGTGATCAACAACTGGTTTAGCATCAGGCTCCATATTAATTTTATGCTGACATAGAGTGGGACTAATGCCCTTAAGATCATCAAGAGTATATCCAATAGCAGCACGGTGCTTCTTCAGAGTTTTCAATAATCTCTTTTCTTCATGCTCTGAAAAGTTAGCACTAATAATAACAGGATATATCTTCTTTTCATCAAGATAGGCATATTTCAGAGTATCCGGTAATTGTTTAAGCTCAAACACGGGATCACCCTTGGGTGGAGGAGGATCCCCAAATATTTCAACAGGCAGGTTGTGTTTCAAAATAGGATGCTGATCAAAGAAAATCCTATCTATTTCATTCCTTTCATTCATATGCATATCATTTTCATGGTCTAGCAAATATTGTTCCAAGGGATCAGTAGGAGGCACAGGAATAGAAGCAAGACCAATTATTTCATCCTTACTAGGCAATTCTTTATCATGGGGTTGTCTACGAAATTTAGAGAAATTAAACTCATGGGGCACATCCCCAAAACTTACAGTAATAGTTTCTTTCTCACAATCTATCTTAGCATTAACAGTATTCAAGAAAGGTCTACCAAATATAATGGGACAAAAATCATCTTGTGGGGAACCAAGAACAAGAAAATCAGTAGGGTATTTTATTTTCCCACACAAGACTTCAACATCTCTAACAATCCCAACTGGTGCTATAGTATCTCTATTAGCAAGCTTAATGGTAACATCAATTTCTTCTAATTCAACTGGTGCAATGTCATTCATAATTTCTTGATATAAGGTAAAGGGGATTGCACTCACACTAGCACCCACATCACATAAGCCATGATAACAACGATCTCCTATTTTAACAGAGACAACAGGCATGCCAACAATAGGCCTATGTTTATCTTTAGTATCAGGTTTAGCAATTCTAGCAGCTTCATCACAGAAATGAATAACATGCCCATCAATATTATCAACCAAGAGATCTTTAACCATAGCAATACTAGGTTCAATTTTGATTTGTTCAGGGGGTGTAGGTGTTCTAGCATAACTCTTATGAACCACAGTTGAAGCTTTAGCATGTTCCTTTATTCTAATAGGGAAAGGTGGTTTCTCAATATAAGCAGCAGGAATAACAGGATCAACATTATAAATAATAGTTTCTTCTTCAACTTTAATAGGTTCAACTACTTTCACTTCAATGGGAGGATGATATTTAAACCACTTCTCCTTAGGGAGATCAACATGAGCAGCAAAAGATTCACAGAAAGAAGGTACTATCTCAGAGTCAAGTCCATATTTAGTGCTAAATTCACGAAAAGCATCGGTGTCTATAAAGGATTTAACACAATCAAACTTAAGGTTTATACCTGATTCCTTACCCTCGTCGAGTTCCCAATCTTCGAAGTTGCATTTAATTCTTTCCAATAAGTCCCATTTGAATTCAATATCTTTCTTCATAAAGGAACCAGTGCAAGAAGTATCGAGCGTGGATTGATCATTACGAGAAAGCCGAGCATAAAAATTCTGAATAATAATTTCTCTTGAGAGCTCATGATTGGGGAATGAATATAACATTGACTTAATCCTCCCCCAAGCTTGAGCGACACTTTCTCCTTCACGAGGCCAAAAATTATAAATATAATTCCGATCACGATGAACCAGATGCATAGGATAAAACTTCTGATGAAATTCCAATTTCAATCAGTTGTAGTTCCATGATTCAATATCATCACATAGCCTATACCATGTCAATGCCTTCTCCTTCAAAGATAAAGGAAAGACCTTCTTCTTGACATCATCCTCGGGCAAACCTGCAAGCTTAAATAATCCACAAACTTCATCCACATAGATTAGATGCAAATCAGGATGTAGTGGTCCATCTCCTGCATAAGGATTAGCTAGCAGTTTCTCTATCACACCCGAAGGAATTTCATAATAAATATTTTTAGTAGGTTCAGTAGGTTGAGGAGCAACTCTTTGTGCTTCCGATCGAGGTGAAGATACCCCGAACAAGCCCCTCAAACGATTATTTTCCATAGTAACAAGTGAGAGTAAATTTCAGCACACTATATAAATTTTTCCTTACCAAATTCCACTCACCAAAGGCGCTTCACTCCCCGACAACGGCGCCAGAAAAGAGTCTTGATGACCCACAAGTATAGGGAATCTATCGTAGTCCTTTCGATAAGTAAGAGTGTCGAACCCAACGAGGAGCAGAAGGAAATGACAAGCAGTTTTCAGTAAGGGATTCTCTGCAAGCACTGAAATTATCGGTAACAGATAGTTTTGTGATAAGATAATTCGTAACGGATAGCAAGTAACAAATGTAACAAAGGTGCAGCAAGGTGGCCCAATCCTTTTTGTAGCAAAGGACAAGCCTGGACAAATTCTTATATAAAGCAAAGCGCTCCCGAGGACACATGGGAATTTCTGTCAAGCTAGTTTTCATCATGCTCATATGATTCGCGTTCGTTACTTTGATAATTTGATATGTGGGTGGACCGGTGCTTGGGTTCTACCCTTACTTGGACAAGCCTCCCACTTATGATTAACCTCTATCGCAAGCATCCGCAACTACGAAAGAAGAATTAAGATAAATCTAACCATAGCATGAAACATATGGATCCAAATCAGCCCCTTACGAAGCAACGCATAAACTAGGGTTTAAGCTTCTGTCACTCTAGCAACCCATCATCTACTTATTACTTCCCAATGCCTTCCTCTAGGCCCAAATAATGGTGAAGTGTCATGTAGCCGACGTTCAAATAACACCACCAGAGGAGAGACAACATACATCTCATCAAAATATCGAACGAATACCAAATTCACATGATTACTTATAACAAGACTTATCCCATGTCCTCAGGAACAAACGTAACTACTCACAAAGCATATTCATGCTCATAATCAGAGGGGTATTAATTATTATTAAGGATCTGAACATATGATCTTCCACCAATTAAACCAACTAGCATCAACTACAAGGAGTAATCAACACTACTAGCATCCCACAGGTACCAATCTGAGGTTTTGAGACAAAGATCGGATACAAGAGATGAACTAGGGTTTGGAGAGGAGATGGTGTTGGTGAAGATGTGTTGGGGAACGGCGCATGAATTTCAAAAAAATTCCTATGCTCAAGCAAGATCTATCCATGGAGTTGCATCGCTACGAGAGGGGAGAGTGTGTCTACGTACCCTCGTAGACCGTTAGCGGAAGCGTCTCACAACGCGGTTGATGTAGTCGAACAATCCTTCGAGCTCCACCGATCGAGTACCGAACGTACGGCACCTCCGAGTTCTACACACGTGCAGCTCGGTGACGATCCTCGTCTTCTTGATCCAGCAAGACGTCGAGGAAGTAGATGAGTTCCCTCAGCACGACGACGTGGCGACGGTGACGGTGAAGTGATTCTGGAAGGGCTTCGCCTAAGCTCTCCGAAAATATGACCGAGGTGGAAAACAGAGATCGGGGCACCGCACACGGCTATGGGACAATTGTGTGTCTCCAAGGGGTGCCCCTCCTCCGTATATAAAGGAGGGAGGGAGGAGGCCGGCCCCCTACGGGTGCGCCAAGTGTGGGGAGTCCTACTAGGACTCCTTAGTCCTAGTAGGATTCCACCTCCCATACGGAGTAGGAAAGGGGGAAGGGAGAGGGAAAGGAAAGAGGGGGCTGCGCCCCCTCCCCTAGTCCAATTCGGTTTGGGCAAGGGGGGCGCGCGCCTCCTCACGTGGCCTGCCTCTCCTTTTCCCGTATGGCCCAATAAGGCCCATTACTTCTCCCGGTGAATTCCTGTAACTCCCCGGTACTCCGAAAAATACCCGAATCACTCGGAACCTTTCCGACGTCCGAATATAGCCTTCCAATATATGAATCTTTACCTCTCGACCATTTCGAGACTCCTCGTCATGTCCGTGATCTCATCCGGGACTCCGAACAAACTTCGGCCACCAATCACATAACTCATATAATACTAAATCGTCATCGAACCTTAAGTGTGCGGACCCTACGGGTTCGGGAATGATGTAGACATGACCGAGACGACTCTCCGGTCAATAACCAAAAGCGGAACCTGGATGCTCACATTGGTTCCTACATATTCCACGAAGATCTTTATCGGTGAACCTCATATGTCAACATACGTTGTTCCCTTTGTCTGGCGGTATGTTACTTACCCGAGATTCGATCGTCGGTATCCAATACCTAGTTCAATCTCGTTACCGGCAAGTCTCTTTACTCGTTCCGTAATACATCATCTTGCAACTAACTCTTTAGTCACGGTGCTTGCAAGGCTTCTGTGATGCTGTATTACCGAGAGGGCCCAGAGATACCTCTCCGATAGTCGGAGTGACAAATCCCAATCTCGATCCATGCCAACTCAACAAACACTTTTGGAGATACCTGTAGTGCACCTTTATAATCACCCAGAGTATTCCTACGGTATCCGGGAGTTGCATGATCTCATGGTCAGAGGAACGTGTATTTGACATAGTGAAAGGAATAGCAATAAACTGAACTATCATTTGCTATGCTAACGGTTGGGTCATGTCCATCACATCATTCTCCTAATGATGTGATCCCGTTATCAAATGAAAACTCATGTCCATGGTCAGGAAACCTTGACCATCTTTTGATCAACGAGCTAGTCTAGTAGAGGCATACTAGGGACATAGTATTTGTCTATTATCCACACATGTATTTAGTTTCCGGTCAATACAATTCTAGCATGAATAATAAACCATTATAATGAACGGAGAAATATGATAATAATAAACACTTTATTAATTGCCTCTAGGGCATATTTCCAACAGTCTCCCACTTGCACTAGAGTCAATTACATTGTAATGAATCTAACACCCATCGCATTCTGGTGCTGATCATGTTTTGCTCGTGGAAGAGGTTTAGTCAACGGGTCTGCCACATTCAGATCCGTGTGTACTTTCCAAATCTCTATGTCTCCATCCTTAATCAAATTCCGAATGGAGTTGAAGCGACGCTTTATATGCTTGGTTCTCTTGTGAAACCTGGGCTCCTTTGCTATAGCAATTGCTCCAGTGTTGTCACATAAGATAGTCATTGGACCCGATGCACTAGGTATGACACCCAGATCGGATATGAAGTCCTTCATCCAGACTCCTTCATGTGCTGCTTCGGAAGCAGCTATGTATTCCGCCTCACATGTAGATCCCGCCACGACGCTCTGCTTGGAACTGCACCAACTGACCGCTCCACCATTAAGAATAAATACGTATCCAGATTGTGACTTAGAGTCATCTGGATCTGTGTCAAAGCTAGCATCGACGTAACCCTTTACGACGAGCTCTTTGTCACCTCCATAAACGAGAAACATGTCCTTGGTCCTTTTCAGGTACTTCAGGATATTCTTGACCGCTGTCCAGTGATCTACTCCTGGATCACTTTGGTACCTTCCCACCAAGCTAATAGCGAGGCACACATCAGGTCTGGTACACAGCATGGCATACATAATAGAGCCTATGGCTGAGGCATAGGGGATGACACTCATCTTCTCTTTGTCTTCTGCCGTGGTCGGGCTTTGAGTCTTACTCAATCTCACACCTTGCAATACAGGCAAGAACCCTTTCTTTGACTGATCCATTTTGAACTTCTTCAAAATCTTGTCAATGTATGTGCTTTGTGAAAGTCCAATGAGGCGTCTTGATCTATCTCTATAGATCTTGATGCCTAATATGTAAGCAGCTTCTCCGAGATCCTTCATTGAAAAACTTTTGTTCAAATATCCCTTTATGCTTTCCAGATATTCTATGTCATTTCCCATCAATAATATGTCATCCACATATAATATGAGAAATGCCATAGAGCTCCCACTCACTTTCTTGTAAATACAAGCTTCTCCATAAGTTTGTATAAACCCAAACGCTTTGATCACTTCATCAAAACGAGTATTCCAGCTCCGAGATGCTTGCACCAGTCCATAGATGGATCGCTGGAGCTTGCATACTTTGTTAGCACCTTTAGGATCGACAAAACCTTCCGGTTGCATCATATACAATTCTTCCTTAAGGAATCCATTAAGGAATGCCGTTTTGACGTCCATTTGCCAGATTTCATAATCATAAAACACGGCAATTGCTAACATAATTCTGACAGACTTTAGCATCGCTACAGGTGAGAAAGTCTCATCGTAGTCAACTCCTTGAACTTGTCGATAACCTTTAGCAACAAGTCGTGCTTTATAGACGGTGACATTACCATCAGTGTCCGTCTTCTTCTTAAAGATCCATTTATTTTCAATAGCTCGCCGTTCATCGGGCAAGTCTACCAAAGTCCATACTTTGTTCTCATACATGGATCCAATCTCGGATTTCATGGCCTCAAGCCATTTGTCGGAATCCGGGCTTGCCATCGCTTCTTCATAGTTCGAAGGTTCATCGTTGTCTAGCAACATGACCTCCAAGACTGGATTTCCGTACCACTCTGGTGCGGAACGTGTCCTGGTTGACCTTCGAAGTTCAGTAACAACTTGATCCGAAGTTTCCTGATCATCATCATCAACTTCTTCTCTGGTCTGTGTCGATGTCACAGAAATTTCTTTCTGTGGCGTACTACTATCCAGAGGAGGTACAATTACCTCATCAAGTTCTACTTTCCTCCCACTCACTTCTTTCGAGAGAAACTCCTTCTCTAGAAAGGATCCATTCTTAGCAACGAATACTTTGCCTTCGGATCTGTGGTAGAAGGTGTACCCAACGGTATCCTTTGGGTATCCTATGAAGACGCACTTATCCGCTTTGGGTTCGAGCTTATCTGGCTGAAGCCTTTTGACATAAGCATCGCATCCCCAAACTTTCAGAAACGACAGCTTAGGTTTCTTACCAAACCACAGTTCATACGGTGTCGTCTTAACGGATTTAGACGGTGCCCTGTTTAAAGTGAATGCAGCTGTCTCTAATGCATAACCCCAAAATGATAGTGGCAAATCGGTAAGAGACATCATAGAACGCACCATATCTAATAGAGTACGATTACGACGTTCGGACACACCATTACGCTGTGGTGTTCCAGGTGGCGTGAGCTGTGAAACAATTCCACATTGTTTTAAGTGATTGCCAAACTCGTAACTCAAATATTCTCCTCCACGATCAAATCGTAAGAACTTTATTTTCTTGTTACGATGGTTCTCTACTTCACTCTGAAATTCTTTGAACTTTTCAAATGTTTCAGATTTATGCTTCATCAAGTAGACATAGCCATATCTACTCAAATCATCTGTGAACGTGAGAACATAACGATATCCACCGCGCGCCTCAACACTCATCGGACCGCATACATCGGTATGTATTATTTCCAACAAGTCTGTTGCTCGCTCCATTGTTCCGGAGAACGGAGTCTTAGTCATCTTGCCCATGAGGCATGGTTCGCACGTCTCAAATGATTCATAATCAAGTGATTCCAAAAGTCCATCTGTATGGAGTTTCTTCATGCGTTTTACACCAATATGACCTAAGCGGCAGTGCCACAAATATGTGGTACTATCATTATCAATTTTGCGTCTTCTGGCATCAATATTATGGATGTGTGTATCACCACGATCGAGATTCAACAAGAATAAACCATTCACAAGCGGTGCATGACCATAAAAGATATTATTCATCAAAATAGAACAACCTTTATTCTCTGATTTAAATGAATAACCGTCTCGCAATAAACAAGATCCAGATATAATGTTCATGCTCAACGCAGGCACCAAATAACAATTATTTAGGTTCATCACTAATCCCGAGGGTAGATGTAGAGGTAGCGTGCCGACGGCGATAACTTCAACTCTTGAACCGTTCCCGACGCGCATTGTCACCTCGTCCTTAGCCAATCTTCGTTTATTCCGTAGCTCCTGTTTCGAGTTACAAATATGAGCAACCGAACCAGTATCAAATACCCTGGTGCTACTACGAGTATTGGTAAGGTACACATCAATAACATGTATATCAAATATACCTTTGTTGATGTTGCCAGCCTTCTTATCTGCCAGGTACTTGGGGCAGTTCCGCTTCCAGTGATCAGTCCCCTTGCAGTAGAAACACTCAGTCTCGGGTTTGGGTACAGACTTGGGTTTCTTCGTGGGAGCAGCAACTGATTTGCCGTTCTTCTTGAAGTTCCCCTTCTTTCCCTTGCCCTTCTTGAAACTAGTGCTCTTCTTTATCATCAACACTTGATGCTCCTTCTTGACTTCTACCTCCGCGGCTTTGAGCATAGCGAAGAGCTCGGAAATAGACTTTTCCATACCTTGCATATTATAGTTCATCACAAAGCCCTTATAGCTTGGTGGCAGTGATTGGAGAATTCTGTCAATAACCGAATCATCTGGAAGATTAACTCCCAACTGAGTCAAGCGGTTATGCAACCCAGACATCTTGAGTATATGCTCACTGACAGAACTATTCTCCTCCATCTTACAGCTAAAGAACTTGTCGGAGACATCATATCTCTCGACCCGGGCATGAGCTTGAAATACAAGTTTCAGCTCTTGGAACATCTCATATGCTCCGTGATGCTCAAAAAGTCTTTGGAGCCCCAGTTCTAAGCCGTAAAGCATGGCACACTGAACTATCGAGTAGTCATCAACACGTGTCTGCCAGGCGTTCATAACGTCGACAGACAAGGGAGGGGGCGCGACACCTAGCGGTGCATCAAGGACATAAGCCTTCTGTGCAGCAATGAGGATGATCCTCAGATTACGGACCCAGTCCGCATAGTTGCTTCCATCATCTTTCAACTTAGCTTTCTCTAGGAACGCATTAAAATTCAGTGGAACTACAGCGCGGGCCATTGATCTACAACATACAATTGCAAAGATTATTTAGACTATGTTCATGATAATTGAAGTTCAATTAATCAAATTACTTTAAGAACTCCCACTTAGATTAACATCCCTCAAGTTGTCTAAGTGTAACATGATCCATATCAACTAAACCACGTCCGATCATCACGTGAGGTGGATTAGTTATCAATGGTGAACATCTTTCATGTTGATCATATCTACTATATGACTCATGTTCGACCTTTCGGTCTCTTGTGTTCCGAGGCCATATCTGTATATGCTAAGCTCGTCAAGTTTAACCCAAGTATTCTGCGTGTGTAAAACTGGCTTACGCCCGTTGTATGCGTACGAAAGAATCCATCACACCCGATCATCACGTGGTGCTCAGAAGCATCGAACCTTCGCAACGGTGCATACTAGGGGAGAACACTTATCTTGAAATTTAGTGAAGGGATCATCTTATAATGCTACCGTCATCCTAAGCAAAATAAGATGCATAAAAGGATTAACATCACATGCAATTCAATATATATGTGACATGATATGGCCATCAATGTCTTGTGCTTTTAATCTCCATCATCATAGCACTGTCATGATCTCCATCGTCACCGGGTTGACACCTTGATCACCATCGTAGCGTCGTGACACCTTGATCTCCATCGTAGCGTCGTGACACCTTGATCTCCATCGTAGCGTCGTGGTCGTCTCGCCGGCTATTGCTACTACTACTACTGCTAACTCATAGCGGTAAAGAAAAGCAATTACATAGCGTTGGCATTGCATACAATAAAGAGACAACCATAAGGCTCCTGTCGGTTGCCTGATAACTTACAAAACATGATCATCTCATACAACAACTTATATCACATCATGTCTTGACCATATCACATCACCAGCATACCCTGCAAAAACAAGTTAGACGTCCTCTACTTTGTTGTTGCAAGTTTTTTACGTGGCTGCTACGGGTTTGCAAGAACCGTTCTTACCTACGCAAAACCACAACGTGGTGTAGTGATTGCTTTTTGATCTTCTAAAAGAACCCTCTTCATTGAAACCGATTCAACTAAAGTGAGAGAGACAGACACCCGCCAGTCACCTTTATGCAACGAGTGCACGTAGCGGTGAAACCTGTCTCGCGTAAGCGTACGCGTAATGTCGGTCCGTCCCGCTTCATCTCACAATACCGCCGAATCAAGTAACAACTAGTAACGGCAAGCAATATGTATACACCCACGCCCACAACTCACTTGTGTTCTACTCGTGCAAAACACATCTACGCATAGACCTGGCTCGGATGCCACTGTTGGGGAACGGCGCATGAATTTCAAAAAAATTCCTACGCTCACGCAAGATCTATCCATGGAGATGCATCGCTACGAGAGGGGAGAGTGTGTCTATGTACCCTCGTAGACCGTTAGTGGAAGCGTCTCACAACGCGGTTGATGTAGTCGAACAATCCTTCGAGCTCCACCGATCGAGTACCGAACGTACGGCACCTCCGAGTTCTACACACGTGCAGCTCGGTGACGATCCTCGCCTTCTTGATCCAGCAAGATGTCGAGGAAGTAGATGAGTTCCGTCAGCACGACGGTGACGGTGAAGTGATTCCGGCAGGGCTTCGCCTAAGCTCTCCGAAAATATGACCGAGGTGGAAAACGGAGATCGGGGCACCGCACACGGCTATGGGACAATTGTGTGTCTCTAAGGGGTGCCCCTCCTCTGTATATAAAGAAGGGAGGGAGGAGGCCAGCCCCCTAGGGGTGCGCCAAGTGTGGGGAGTCCTACTAGGACTCCTTAGTCCTAGTAGGATTCCACCTCCCATACGGAGTAGGAAAGGGGGAAGGGAGAGGGAAAGGAAAGAGGGGGCTGTGCCCCCTCCCCTAGTCCAATTCGGTTTGGGCAAGGGGGGGCGCGCGCCTCCTCACGTGGCCTGCCTCTCCTTTTCCCGTATGGCCCAATAAGGCCCATTAGTTCTCCCGGTGAATTCCCGTAACTTACCGGTACTCCGAAAAATACCCGAATCACTCGGAACCTTTCCGACGTCCGAATATAGACTTACAATATATGAATCTTTACCTCTCGACCATTTCGAGACTCCTTGTCATGTACGTGATCTCATCCGGGACTCCGAACAAACTTCGGCCACCAATCACATAACTCATATAATACTAAATCGTCATCGAACCTTAAGTGTGCGGACCCTACGGGTTCAGGAATGATGTAGACATGACCGAGAAGACTCTCTGGTCAATAACCAAAAGCGGAACCTAGATGCTCATATTGGTTCCTACATATTCC
Organism: Elymus sibiricus; assembly: GCA_039707655.1. Classification (NCBI taxonomy): domain Eukaryota; kingdom Viridiplantae; phylum Streptophyta; class Magnoliopsida; order Poales; family Poaceae; genus Elymus; species Elymus sibiricus. Next base: position 217,459,648 of record CM077671.1, on the reverse strand, counting down.
ACGAAGATCTTTATCGGTGAACCTCATATGTCAACATACGTTGTTCCCTTTGTCTGGCGGTATGTTACTTGCCCGAGATTCGATCGTCGGTATCCAATACCTAGTTCAATCTCGTTACCGGCAAGCCTCTTTACTCGTTCCGTAATACATCATCTTGCAACTAACTCTTTAGTCACGGTGCTTGCAAGGCTTCTGTGATGCTGTATTACCGAGAGGGCCCAGAGATACCTCTCCGATAGTCGGAGTGACAAATCCCAATCTCGATCCATGCCAACTCAACAAACACTTTCGGAGATACCTGTAGTGCACATTTATAATCACCCAGAGTATTCCTACGGTATCCGGGAGTTGCATGATCTCATGGTCAGAGGAACGTGTATTTGACATAGTGAAAGGAATAGCAATAAACTGAACAATCATTTGCTATGCTAACGGTTGGGTCATGTCCATCACATCATTCTCCTAATGATGTGATCCCGTTATCAAATGACAACTCATGTCCATGGTCAGGAAACCTTGACCATCTTTTGATCAACGAGCTAGTCTAGTAGAGGCATACTAGGGACATAGTATTTGTCTATTATCCACACATGTATTTAGTTTCCGGTCAATACAATTCTAGCATGAATAATAAACCATTATCATGAACGGAGAAATATGATAATAATAAACACTTTATTAATTGCCTCTAGGGCATATTTCCAACAAGATGTTGATGGAGATTGACCCCCTCTCGATGAGAGGATCGTTGGTGATGACGATGGCTTCGATTTCTCCCTCCGGGAGGGAAGTTTCCCCGGTAGAACAGCTCCGCCGGAGCCCTAGATTGCTTCTGCCCAGGTTCCGCCTCGAGACGGCGGCGCTTCGTCCCGAAAGCTCCCTTCTGATTTTTTCCAGGTCAAAACCCTCCATATAGCAGAAGATGGGCACCGAAGGCCTGCCAGGGGGCACACAAGCCACAGGGGCATGCCCTGGGGGGTAGGGCGCTGTAGGAGATATGCTCTAGAGGCAATAATAAATGTTATTGATTATCTCCCTGTTCATAATTAGGTTTATGTTCCATGCTATAACTGCTATGATTCTCGAGTCTGCAATAACCACGAGGCTCGGAGGAAGACTCATATGCACGTGTGGGATAATAAACGGTAAAATGCATTCCTAGTCTGGCCTCTAAGACTAGCTCAAGTGTTGCATGATGGTTCTGTTTTCCTGATCATGGGCATGGCTATGCCGGCAACTTTGAGGGCACAATGTTAGGAGAACATTTGTGTTGAATCGACCCGTATTGATGTTATACTATGAGATACATTCGTCACAAGTTAATGGTTTATAACACAGAGATGGTTAACGTTTGCATGATTCCTTAGACCATGAGAGTATCGAGTCTCTTCATGCTTGCTTCATGAACTTTGGGGTTTGTTAAACGTCATCCGTAAATGGGTGGCTATTACGGCGGCTTACGGGTTCATGGAAAAGTATGTCAAGTAACTTGATAGCTCAAGATTGGGATTTTCTCCTCCGACGATGGAGAGATATCTCTGGGCCCTCTCGGTGTTACGGTATCCATCATCGTCTGGCCAGACACTTTGTGATTTGATCACGGGGATGCCGGAACACGGGAACGAGAAAAGAGAACAATACCGGTAACGAGGTAACTGGCATAGTGGACAAGTTGTTGATCCACGGGGATGCCAACATGTCTCACCTCGGGTATTTGTACAATATCGCGAAGCAACAGGAATAGCACACGGCAACTGGAGGTTCACTCGAATATTCATTCGTGTGGGTATAGGGGTCAATATGGGTGTCCACGGCTCCGATGTTGATCATTGATCGGAAGGGGTTCCGGGTCATGTCTATACTTCACCGAACCTATAGGGTCACACGCTTAAGGGTCATCTATCTGTTGAATACTACATAGGGAGTCTGAGAGAAATTCACCGAAAAAGTTTCGGAGACAACGGAAGAGTTCCGGAGAGAGAGCACCGGAAGAGTTTCGGTAAAACCGAAAAGTTGTTTCGGAGTGTACCATTCAGTCAAATTGGTTTCGGCACATGCCTGGAAATTATTGGAAGGTACCAGAATTGTTCCGGTAACTTCTGAGATTTTTCAGAGACAAAAACCGGAAATGTTCCGGACTGCCGAAACCGCTTTAGTTGCTTTTCACAGATGAAAATCACTAAACCGAAAAGTTGTTTCGGAGTACACCATAAAGTCAAATTGGTTTCGGCACATGCCTGATAATTCTTGGAGGGTGCCAGAATCGTTCTGGAAACTTTCTGGAATTTTCCGGGATGAAAACCGGAAATGTTCCGGAGCTACCGGAACCGCTTCAGATGCTTTTCGCAGATGAAAATCACTAAACCGGAATTGTTTCGGAACGCGTTGAAAATTATTTTAGTGGGTACTGGAAATGTTCTAAGCCCACATACATATTTTCAGTTCGAACGGACGCTGAAATATGTCGTCGTGAATAGTGAAAGTGCGTTTTGGATTACTTTATGGAAAGCCACCTTTTGGGGCTTTACTCACAAATATCTCTAGGGATGACATGGAAGGATATGGGCTGCCCACTTGATTTTACCTTTGTGCCCTTGTGAAGGGCATTATGGGTATTTCAAGTGTCACCCTACCCCTTGGGTTTTCCTATAAATAGAGGTGGAGATGCACTCTCCACACTCACTCTTTTCTCACATACACATGCCATCTGATGTTATCTGGCTTCTCTCTCCCTCCCAGCGAAATAGTTTCGTAGAGCCGAAAGGTTGTCTGGGTTCTGGTGGGAACTAGTTCTGGACGGCGAAGCCCTGCCGGATAGATGACACCGTATGTGTGCAACTCTGTAGAGAGATCGTAGTTTCGGTCTTAGTTCGAGAGTGCCTCCCGAAGGGCTGTCCGAGTGACTGTCCGAGTTTTGAAGGTCCTCCCGAAGGGCTGTCCGAGTGACTGTCCGGGTTTCGAAGGGCTGTCCGTGACACCGTCCGGGGGACTGTCCGACCGCCTCCCGGAGGGCTGTCCGTGGGGCGGATGAGGGTATACATCCTCACGGTTGGGAGGTTGTAAATCCTAGCTACGGGGATCTGCACCGCCGATCGTCATCGACTCTACTTCCGCTGCGCTACGAGTCGGTAACGAAAAGGATCAAACCTTGTATGCAGTCTCCATAGTGGTCCTGGGCTGGTGCGTAGGTTGGAAAATTTTTGTTTTCTGCTGCGTTACCCTACAGTGGCATCATGAGCCGTGCTATGCGTAGATGCAGGTTGCGATCTAGAATACATAGAGATGTATGAGTGTTGCACAATATAATTAGGTAGTAGATGAGTTCTATTACTGAAAATTATTTGTGCGGGTAGCAGATGAAATATGTTACCCGATGTTCTTGTTGCTTCCCTGGAATTTGCATGTTTCTGATCTTGATAACAGTATGGTGGAGTTTCAATGTTCTGGCAATCCGCGATCCTGATTGATCAACGAAGTGCTAACAGTTCATTGAATTCCACCGTAGTTAAAAAGAAAGATGAAATTTTGCAGACGAAAGGGCAATGCAGATATGATCTGCACGGGGGTCACGCATATGACGAAGTTCAGTATGGGGCTCGAGATTTTATTATCTCGTGTTTCATACACCCCGCAATGTTAATCTAGCGACTTGGATTATCATGCTTGATGATGGACGTTGGTAGCTTCGGTTTGTTTCGAAACCTTAGAAGCCACGTAAAACAAGTTTTTGCATGAACCGATTAGAGGCGTCTAACTTGGTTTTGCAGGATGGTTTGCATGTGCATATGATGTGGTATAGCAGTGCTCATATTAATTTGATTATGTATGAGATGACTATATGATGTAATTAACATGACCTGTGTGTCATGATTCGGCATGATGGCTGGAGCCATATGATTGCACTTTAATGACCTGCGTGTCAACCTTATGTAATGCACTTATTTTATTAGCTATAGAGATAGCAATATTATCTGGTGCATCGACAAGGTGGTGGCAATCTTCGCGAAGGTGAACACCGACGCGAATGCCGAAGACGAAGAAATGAAAGACTTCTCCGTCAGAAAGGGCTATACCATATCATGCTATTATGAATTGCCTGAGATGTTTATCCCTTATGATGCACCCTTCTTGATTGCGCGGTTGTCGCTTTTTATTAGGGTGATCTCTCACAAAAATATCAAGTAGTTAGTGTTCTCCCAAATGTAGCACCGTCACGGCACCTAACTTTTCGGGGTACGACATGTACACATGAGTACGAACGATTAGGGATGTGTGAGGCGGGTGAGGTCATACCTCGCAGCGAGATCACTTGGTTGTCTTGACGTTCAGGCAGGACAGTCCTGAGCTCGGAACACACGCATCGAAAGATGAACAAGAGTCACATAGAGATATGATTGGCAAGTTGGCCTACCGATTGAAATTCACGTCATCAGTGATGAACCCGTCAATGGCGTCGAATTGAAGTGCGGATCTTGTATCACTCACAATCAATTATGAGAGATATTGATTTGAGTGGGAGCGCACTGTTGAATTAACTTCTTTTAATTCTCAGTGCAATTAATTTTGAACACTGTCTAAGTGTGATTTGCAAAATAGTTGTAGGATAATGGCTCGCGTTTCCACCTTCCCTGTTAAAATTGAATAGCTGTTAAATATCTGGTTAAAACTTTACGGTTTGTAACGTAATGTGAGGATTGTCCTGAAGTGTGCCGAGAAGGACTTTGTCCTATCACATGCTTTCGGTATTCTCCCGCTAATGCTATGGATCATGTGACTCTCGTCCTTCGATCCAAAAGCTAGAATTCCGTTTTCAGCCAAGTGCAATATGTTTGCTTCCATGAGACCCGAACTTCTAAAGTTTGGATAGTTATGTGATATTCATGGAATCTGAAAATCATTTTCAGAGACAGACAAAGGCTAAAAGATATGAGATATACAACGCAATGTTTGTTTGCAAACTATTAGTAAAGGAGTTTACTATGCATTAGACTGATAAGAGAGGGATCCAGAAGAACGCCTGTCATATGATGACGGTGAATAAAACAAACAACTTAAAGAGAAAGGAAGTGTCCGAAGGGTGTTAGTGAAACTTTCACGCCTAGGAAGTCCGGGGCTATCGCCACTCTTAAGTTGGGTGCTTCTTCTGAGAGTAGGAGAAATACTGAAAGTTAAACTGTTAGAAGTGTAAAGGCAAAAGGAAAGAAGACTGGAATATCCAGCTCATGTATGAATGTCATACATGTTTTTGATGTATAGAAGGCTGGTCAAAGATATAGTTCTTGGGAATTATGGTTAAACATGTTAATCACTAATTCTTGGGTATTGTGAGTTAATCACAAAGATACCCGCTCGATTGCATTCTGTTGCAACTCGATGTAAGAACTACTATGGCCTGAAAGACTAGCCAGGAATGAGGTTTAGATACACGCAGGGAACATAGTAAATGTTACTATGCCTTCCATAGGTGTATTCCCTATGTATTTACTTTCATAATTCATTTTAGAGTTTCACACTCTAGCCCTTTGCATAAGGTATCTTGCAAGAAGGTTGTTCATAAGAGAACTTTTGATGTTCGGTGTTATGAATAACATAAGGGCCATACTTTCATTATGAATGAGACGTATGTTATGAATATTGATAATAATACATTACCTCTGGGTTTACTTTCATAATTCATTTTAGAGTTTCATACACTCTAGCCCATTGCACAATGTTTGTTGCAAAAGAGTTGTTCATAAAAACAACAATTGTTGTTCAGTATTATGAATAACATGAAGGGCCATGCTTCCATCCTAGATGGGATGTATGTTATGAATATTGATGGAAATATGATACATCCATAACACTGACGCTAAATGTCGCAAGACTAAAAGAATACCACACAAGTGTGGCACTGCATTTGGTCACATTGGAGAAACCCGCATGGAAAATTCCATTACGATGGATTTTGAAGTCGGTTGATTTTAAATCATCTGACATTTGCATCTTTCGTCCGAAAAGTGAAGTGACTAAAATACCGTTCACATGCCATAAGGAACGAGCAAAGAACTTATTGGTGATCATACATTTTGATGTATGTAGTCCGATAAATGTTGTTGCAAACAGTGGATTTGTCTACCTTCAAAAATGACTCAAGTAGATATATGGATATTTACTTGATGAGACATAAGTCTGGATCTTTTGAAATCATTCGAAAGGTTTACAAAAATGAAGTAGAAGTTATTGTAACAAGAAAATTATGTTTCTACAATTCGATTGCAGAAAGGAATATTTGAGTTACAAGTTTAGCGAATGTCTGATGAGTTGTGAAAGGGGTTTCATAACTTGCACCTCCCGGAACACCACTGCAAGTGAAAAGTCCGTGAAGATGTAATCGAACCATTTATGACATGGTAAGATCAAAGATGACATAAATAAATTTTCCATTATCCCTTTTAAAGTGATGCTTTAGAGACTGCGGCTTTTACACTGAAAAGAGCTCCATCGGGTCTGTTGAAATGATGCCATGGTATGGTACGCCCAACCATGTTATATCTTTTCTTAACATTTGGAATATGGGGCTTGTGTAAAAGGTTACAAACCTATTTCAAATCAGACAAGTGCTACTTTGTAGGTTATCCCAAGTCATTGGGTATTTCCCCACCACTATACCGAGGCAAATAGGTTTGCCACAAAGAACGGTATGCTTTTTGAAGAAAATGGTTCTTTCAAAAAGGTGAGTGGGAGAACAGTGCAACTCGACGAGATAAACAGTATCTTCGTCATCAGATCAAAGGAAAGAGACCTTGGAAGTAATTCCGGAGTTTCCTATTGCGACTGATACGGAAGTCTCTACAATAAAATGTATGGACTTCGGTCGAACTTGCAGCTGAACCACGTAGGCAAAGCTCGTGCAAACCTATCAGGTGCGCAAACGAGATATTGTTGTTAGACAACAGTATACCTACGATACACAAGGAAGCGTTGATGGGCCCTGACTCCGGAATTGGCTAAAAGCCAATACAATCCGAGATAGTTTCCATATAAGTGATTCAAGATTAAGATCTTGATACACCTTTCGGAAGACTTAGAGTCTAACGAATATTTATGGAACTAAAAACTGATACGGATAAAAATGTTTTATCCATAAAGCTCGACTTGTTGCAATAACAAGTTCAAGGAGTTGACTACGATGAGATTGTCTCACCGTAGCGATGCTTAAAGTCGGTTCGGGTTGAACTAGCAATTAATACATATTTCAATCATGAGATATGAAACATGGATGACGAAAGGATTTCCATCTGATGGAAATGAAACCTAGGACTTGTATGTGATACAGTCCAAAGTAATTTGTCGATCCAGAGGATGCTAGTAAGTATGCAAACTTCAGAGTTCCAGTGATGGACAGAAGAGAGCAAAGTGGAGTTGGAATCTTCGTTTTTGATGGAATGGTCAAAGGGGTTTGACTTCATCAAATGGGTATCGAAGATGCTTGTGATTCAAGAAAGTAAGTGGGAGCATAATAATATTTCGAAAAACCTTGTGTACTTGACACATTGTTAATTGGAAATAAATTTCTTGACACGAATTAGGACTTCATTTGAAAATAGTTTTTTCGATGAAGTGCTTGGGCTAAGTAGCCTTGATATTAAGCATGATGATCTATGGAGATAGATTTACCTAATGGGGCTGAGCAAAGATACATATTGACAAAATGCTAAAACCTTTTAGCATTGAAAAACCGTCAAGCAGTGATTCTTGCCGAAGTCACATGGAAAGAGTTTTTGCAAGACTTGGTGTCCCAAAACACTGATGAGCAAAATACATGATGGTGATTCCACACACTCTTGTGTTTGGATTAATCATGTATTCCATGGTATGTAAAAACAACCAGATATGTCCAATACTCCAAAGTTGTTGCGAGTATAGATACCATAGTGATCAAAGTACTGATCATGGGACAACAGTGAAAGATGTCATTGAGTACTAGAGCAGTACTGATAACATGTTTTCTCGCAAGCGGAGATCATGAAGAGTTCGTTGTAAAAGGTTACATCGATACAGTCTTCATCAATGCTCCATGCGATTTTCGATTTAAATTGAGGGTTTTGTGATACACAACATGGTGGAACGGTAGTTGGAAATTGTTCCAAACAAGATACTGTGGCGAATTCTATAACAAAGGCTAAGTATGTTGACGCTTTAGAAGCGACAAAGAAGATGTTGAATCATATAGTTCATTCATGAACTTAGTATGGTTCCAAGATGGCTTTGGTCGATGGGACACTATTGCAGATAGTTGCTCCATAGCTCAGTCTGAGGAATCAAGGTTTGACCTGTGATTCACATATATACAAAGCCAAATCCACACAAAATATGAATTTTGTGAAAGCGTGAAAACGCAAGGATATGCAAAGTTACACACGGAGCTGAAGTTGTCAGATCCGTTGGACATCAGGCTATACCACAAGCGAAGCATATTTTACACCAGTATGCCATAGGTGTAAAGTGCATTAGCATTGACTAGATTATTGACTCTACTGCAAGTGGGAGTCTGTAGGAGATATGCCCTAGAGGCAATAATAAATGTTATTGCTTATCTCCCTGTTCATAATTAGGTTTATGTTCCATGCTATAACTGCTATGGTTCTCGAGTCTGCAATAACCACGAGGCTCGGAGGAAGACTCATATGCACGTGTGGGATAATAAACGGTAAAATGTATTCCTAGTCTGGCCTCTAAGACTAGCTCAAGTGTTGCATGATGGTTCTGTTTTCTTGATCATGGGCATGGCTATGCCGGCAACTTTGAGGGCACAATGTTAGGAGAACATTTGTGTTGAATCGACCCGTATTGATGTTATACTATGAGATACATTCGTCACAAGTTAATGGTTTATAACACAGAGATGGTTAACGTTTGCATGATTCCTTAGACCATGAGAGTATCGAGTCTCTTCATGCTTGCTTCATGAACTTTGGGGTTTGTTAAACGTCATCCGTAAATGGGTGGCTATTACGGCGGCTTACAGGTTCATGGAAAAGTATGTCAAGTAACTTGATAGCTCAAGATTGGGATTTGCTCCTCCGACAATGGAGAGATATCTCTGGGCCCTCTCGGTTTTACGGTATCCATCATCGTCTGGCCAGACACTTTGTGATTTGATCACGGGGATGCCGGAACACAGGAACGAGAAAAGAGAACAATACCGGTAACGAGGTAACTGGCATAGTGGACAAGTTGTTGATCCACGGGGATGCCAACATGTCTCACCTCGGGTATTTGTAACATATCGCGAAGCAACAGGAATAGCACATGGCAACTGGAGGTTCACTCGAATATTCATTCGTGTGGGTATAGGGGTCAATATGGGTGTCCACGGCTCCGATGTTGATCATTGATCGGAAGGGGTTCCGGGTCATGTCTATACTTCACCGAACCTATAGGGTCACACGCTTAAGGGTCATCTATCTGTTGAATACTAGACAGGGAGTCTGAGAGAAATTCACCGAAAAAGTTTCGGAGACAACGGAAGAGTTCCGGAGAGAGAGCACCGGAAGAGTTTCGGTAAAACCGAAAAGTTGTTTCGGAGTGTACCATTAAGTCAAATTGGTTTTGGCACATGCCTGGAAATTATTGGAAGGTACCAGAATTGTTCCGGTAACTTCTGAGATTTTTCAGAGACAAAAACCGGAAATGTTCCGGACTGCCGAAACCGCTTTAGTTGCTTTTCACAGATGAAAATCACTAAACCGAAAAGTTGTTTCGGAGTACACCATAAAGTCAAATTGGTTTCGGCACATGCCTGATAATTCTTGGAGGGTGCCAGAATCGTTCTGGAAACTTTCTGGAATTTTCCGGGATGAAAACCGAAAATGTTCCGGAGCTACCGGAACCGCTTCAGATGCTTTTCGCAGATGAAAATCACTAAAACGGAATTGTTTTGGAACGCGTTGAAAACTATTTTAGTGGGTACTGGAAATGTTCTAAGCCCACATACATATTTTCAGTTCGAACGGACGCTGAAATATGTCGTCGTGAATAGTGAAAGTGCTTTTTGGATTACTTTATGGAAAGCCACCTTTTGGGGCTTTACTCACAAATATCTCTAGGGATGACATGGAAGGATATGGGCTGCCCACTTGATTTTACCTTTGTGCCCTTGTGAAGGGCATTATGGGTATTTCAAGTGTCACCCTACCCCTTGGGTTTTCCTATAAATAGAGGTGGAGATGCACTCTCCACACTCACTCTTTTCTCACATACACATGCCATCTGATGTTATCTGGCTTCTCTCTCCCTCCCAGCGAAATAGTTTCGTAGAGCCGAAAGGTTGTCTGGGTTCTGGTGGGAACTAGTTCTGGACGGCGAAGCCCTGCCGGATAGATGACACCGTATGTGTGCAACTCTGTAGAGAGATCGTAGTTTCGGTCTTAGTTCGAGAGTGCCTCCCGAAGGGCTGTCCGAGTGACTGTCCGAGTTTTGAAGGTCCTCCCGAAGGGCTGTCCGAGTGACTGTCCGGGTTTCGAAGGGCTGTCCGTGACACCGTCCGGGGGACTGTCCGACCGCCTCCCGGAGGGCTGTCCGTGGGGCGGATGAGGGTATACATCCTCGCAGTTGGGAGGTTGTAAATCCTAGATGCGGGGATCTGCACCGCCGATCGTCATCGACTCTACTTCCACTGCGCTATGAGTCGGTAACGAAAAGGATCAAACCTTGTATGCAGTCTCCATAGTGGTCCTGGGATGGTGCGTAGGTCGGAATTTTTTTGTTTTCTGCTGTGTTACCCTACAGGCGCGCCCCCCAGGCTTGTGACCTCCTGGTGGGTCCCCTCTGGTATTTCTCTTGCCCAATATTTTTTATATATTCCAAAATAATTCTCCGTAACTTTTCAGGACTTTTGGAGTTGTGCAGAATTGGTCTCTCAGATTTGCTCCTTTTCCAGTCCAGAATTCCAGCTACCGGCATTCTCCCTCTTCATGGAAACCTTGTAAAATAAGAGAGAAAAGGCATAAGTATTGTACCATAATGTGTAATAACAGCCCATAATGCAATAAATATCAATATAAAAGCATGATGCAAAATGGACGTATCAATGATCTGCCGTGGTTGTGTGCGGGAGATTTTAATGAGGCTATGTTTCAAGCGGACCAGGTTGGAGGAAATATGCGGGGTTTTGAGCAAATGGAGGACTTTCGGGTTTGCTTGGCGGATTGTGGATTGGTAGATCTGGGCTACACTGGGTATCCGTACACATGGGATAACAAAAGAGAGGGTGCAGCAAATATACAAGTCCGGCTAGACAGAGCAACATGCAATGATGGGTTCGCTGATATGTTCCCAGACACAAGTGTGCAACACGTTGTGACAGAGGAGTCTGACCATGTAGCCCTGGTTATTCGAGCGCTGGAGACGGCTCCATGCAACGCTCGGAAAGGCCCTCGCTCGTTCAGGTGGGAAGAGGCTTGGCTGAAACACCAAGAATACGAAGCGATGGTGGCAGCTGCTTGGCAGGCGGCAAACAGGGAAGACCGGGGATTGGCTACAGTTTGGGCCAAATTGGAGCAAGTATCCATGGACATGCAGCAATGGGGAAGGGCAGTCTTCGGGTCTATTAGAAAGCAAATTTACATGCTTAGGACGCAGCTGGAAGATGCTAAACGACGTGGACTTGTGACTGGGTACTCATCGGAGATCCGAGATCATGAGGGGCGGCTTCGTGACATATATGAGAAGGAGGAGATATTATATAAACAACGCTCTCGAGTGGACTGGTTGAAATACAAAGTACTTTCAGAATAGGTGCACACACCGGAAGAGAAAGAATACCGTCAGAGGTTTGGTGCGGGAGGATGGTTCGAGATGTACTACTGATGAGGGTATGAGAGAGATGGCAGCCACTTTCTATGAAAAATTATTCATGTCTGAGGGGTCTGCGGTTGCACATCTGCTCTTGGAAAATATACAGCCGGCGGTCACCAACAGTATGAACTCTAAGCTCATGGCGCCCATTACTGATGATGAGATTGAGTGTGCGCTCTTTCAAATGGGACCGACCAAGGCGCAGGGACCGGATGGACTGTCGGCAATGTTTTATCAACGACACTGGTCGTTGGTTCGTGATGATGTTTGTCGTGCAGTGCGCGATTATTTGGAGGATGTAGCAGCACCGGAAATTTTTAATTCGACGGTCATTGTGATGATACCGAAAATCAACGCACCGGAAATGCTTTTGCAGTTCAGACCAATTAGCCTGTGTAATGTTCTCTACAAAATAGCTGCTAAGGTTCTCGCAAATCGACTAAAGCTAGTTCTTCCAGTTGTGATCTCTGAAGAACAAAGTGCTTTTGTCCCCAGGAGGCTGCTCACGGATAATGTGCTCGTGTCATATGAGTGTGTTCATGCGATCAGGACAAGGAAGAGGAAGAAACCTATGTGTGCAGTGAAACTGGATATGATGAAGGCGTATGACAGGGTAGAGTGGATTTTCTTAGAACAAATGTTATCACGGTTTGGTTTTGCACCTGGGTGGATAAAGATGGTGATGAGGTGTGTCATATCAGCAAACTTTACGGTCAAACTAAATGGGGGTTGTTCTAGGGGTTTTTTACCATCCAGAGGTCTCCGGCAAGGGGACCCTCTATCCCCCTACTTATTCTTATTTTGTGTCGAGGGTTTTTCGGCGTTATTGAGGAAGGCACAAGAGAACCGGCAGATTAAGGGTGTTTCATTTGGGAGCACTGGCCCTAATGTGACACATCTCCTGTTTGCTGATGATAGCATTGTTTTCTTGGAAGGATCACAAGACAATCTGGCGACACTGAAGGATATCCTACAGAAGTATGAGGTAGCATCTGGGCAAAAGGTCAACCTTCAGAAGTCAGCAATATTCTTTGGCAAAGGGTGCTCGCAGGAGGATAAAGGAGCACTCAAGGGGGCGATTGGGATTGAAACAGAAGCGCTCAGCGAGAGGTATTTAGGACTACCAACAGTGGTTGGCAAGTCCAAGGACGGTACGTTCAAGTATGTGACTGAGTGTTCAAAAGGAAAGGTCGTTGGTTTGAAAGGACAGGGGCTGTCCAAAGCGGCTAGAGAAGTGCTAGTTAAATCCGTGCTACAAGCTATGCCTACGTTCACTATGAGCTGTTTTCAACTCACAAAGAAGATGTGTTGGAACCTGACTTCGATCTCGTCGAAATTTTGGTGGGGTGCAGTTAATGGTGAAAGGAAGGTGCACTGGTTAGCATGGGAGAAAATGTGTACGGCAAAGCGTGAAGGAGGGCTGGGGTTTCGAGACCCAGTTGCATTTAATCAGGCCTTATTAGCTAAACAGGCATGGCGTGTGTTACAGGAACCGACATCGTTATGTGCAAGAGTCTTAAAGGCATGGTATTTCAGAGAGGGCTCGATTATGAACGCAACATGTCCGTCTGGTGCCTCATATACCTTCAGGAGCATACTTCATGGCCGTGACTTGTTGAGAGAAGGCACTATTTGGCGTATAGGGGATGGATCAAAGATTAATATTCACCATAACAGTTGGATACCTCGACAAGGCAGTTTGAAGCCACTTGGGCAATTGTTTGTGCATGGAGTAACAAAGGTCGCTTACCTGCTGTCACACAATGGCAAGGCCTAGGATGTACAAAAGGTGGACAACATGTTCTCACAGGAGGATGCTAGCGATATTAAACAAACTGCCATCGGGGGTCCGGGAATGGATGATTATATTGCATGGAACTATACGAAAGATGGTAAGTTTACAGTGAAGTCGGCCCACACTCGGTCTTATTCTGGAAATTAATGCGCTCGGAGAAAGGAGTCTTGGTGGCATCCCCACCGGATCAAGCTGACTCCTCGAGCGCATTATCTAGCTGGCTGCTAGGCTGGTTTGCGGAGGCAGGCGAGGACGAACGGGCAGCCATGGTTCAGGCTGTCTATGGACTTTGGTTGGCTCGCAATGAAGCAAGGGAAGGGAAGAAGATAGCTGCGCCACATGAAATAATGAATTCTGTTTGTGCATACATGGCGGAATGGCTTGTTGTACACAAGAAGGAAGCACCTGTTGTGAAGGAAAAAGTTAAGCATACATGGACAGCGCCGGAGGATGGATGGATTAAAGCTAATTCGGATGGATCGGTGTCCCAACACGGCGACAAGGGAGGCAGTGGGGTGATCTTGAGAAGTCCAGCAGGAGATTTTCGAGCGGCAGCCTGCCATGTGTATCACCATGCAACAGAACCGGAGGTGGTGGAGATATTGGCATGCAAACGGGCTATCAAGCTAGCTGCAGAGATCAATGTCCAGAGGCTGCATTTGGAGACTGAAAATAAGGTTGTTGCATCGATGTTACAAGGAAAAGAGAGGAGTCTGGCTGTTGTAGGGCCAAGGGTGGAAGAGATTAAAGCAATGTTCCATTGGTTCCAAGAGGTGAAAGTTTCCTGGGTTAATCGTGTAGCGAATGGTGCCGCTCATAAACTTGCTAGAGTAGGGGTAGGAGAAGAGTTATGTAAAGTGTGGCTTATGGTGCCACCGGACTTTGTACTTGATGTGGTCTGGGATGAGATCCCATCCTTTTAATTAAATAAAGCGGCAGTAGTTCCCTCAAAAAAAAGGTCACGAGGACGTGTCACGTATGGGAAGCTATTTGAAGGCCCTTTTTCCTTTTTTTACTCCTTTTTTTGCGGGGGTCCTTTTTTACTCCTTCAATTCAAGGCCTTTTTTACTCATTCAATTTGAGGGCTTGTACAGTAGACACTAAAATATTATGTTTCTGCCAAAATATTTCCGCAATTTCAGCAGTGTACAGGAATTCAAATATTTTTCAAAAAAAAATTCATTTTTTTTCAAATTTTTATTGTATTCAAGTGAATATTTCGGTCATTTGGCTGAAATGCAAACTGAAATTACTGAATTTCGGTGATTTTGGTTGGTATTGAACTTTTTCTCAAACCGAAATAGAAAAACATCGCACCACCGTCTTCGGCTATACATACGGAGCAATGCCACTTCAATCATCCATCATCGGTGTTTCCTCGCTGCCTCCGCTCCTTCATAACTGTGTCGTCTCCTTAACTGACCTCCTCCTCCAACATACCACTCGCACACGGCCACGACATCATCGCTGAGCCCGAACAGTCCAGCTGGGCAGTGGAAGCACTTGGTCTTCGACGTTCAGTTGGATCGTGCACCCATCATCGAAGACGGTGACAGATTGGGTAGACGTGGGCCTGTCACGCGGTCTTTATGATCGAGTGGGAGGAGCAGAAGCATGCGCAGGAGGAAGCCCGTCGGCGCAACGACATGATCACCTGCTTCGAAAAATACGTGTAGAGTATACGCATAGCTACGAAGGCTCATGAAGCCATGGAAACGGCTATCGGCCCCGACTCGCGTACAACTACGTGTTGGCCGTGCAGACTACCGCGTGCCTAGAAATCGGGATGGCGATGTCGCCGGAGGTGGTGAACTGGCCGTGCACCAAATTTAGAGAGCCCATGGCTACGTCGTCGTGTCAAGGAGGAGGAGAACCAGTAGCTGGTATAGATAGTTCATATATTTTAATTTTGTATTATTTTTAACTTACATGTCATTTGTCTTATATATTTTATCTTCAAACAATCGGGTTGTGTAATACTCCCTCCGTCCCATAATACAAGATTGTTTTTAACACTCGTGTGGTGCTAAAAACGCTCTTATATTATGGGATGGAGGGAGTATTTTGCTTTTGCACTGTATTGGTTTGTGTAATCTATAGTTATGTGCTTATTGAGCTCCATTCAATGGCAGTCAATTATGTGCGATTAATTATTCACCTCAAATATTTCATTTAAAGATTATTTTAATTAAGTTTAGAATTATAGATCAAAGATCATGAAATAAAAAGTATATTTAGGCCAGAAAAAATGACTAGAGGAGCAAAGTATAGTCATCGCTCACCGGCCATTCAACTAGCCCATCTGTGATGACAATTGACAATCGAATTTTCATCTTATTTTTAAATTATTTGGTTGCACATATTTTAAAAGGTCGGTTTATCTTAAAATGGTCTGACTAATCCACTTTATTATATTGTTCGATTTTGATGATCAAATGATACACCTAGCTTGTAAACACACAAGACTGGCCCTCTCTCGTGTCTGATATCTACCTCCTCTAAAGCTCCCTAGAGCTAAATCGAGTGGGAATCGATTGAGCCGATCGATTTGCTGGTTGCCTCTAATTTTGACCGGGTCAGCGCTAGGTGAGCTCACTCCCTCGAATTGAAAGACCAGGAGAACCCCTGCCGGGGGCCATGTGCCTCCGCGGTCGTCCCCTGCGGGCCTCCGCGAGCCTCCATCTGTCCCACAACCAACACCTGACATGACATGGTTGATAATCTCCGCGGATCCGAGCAGAAGAGATTAATCTCTATGGGACGACGCGCAGCGGATGCGGTGGAGAAGCCTAGGATCGGCGTTATTATACTAGCCGCTCTAATGTTATGGAAAAATTATAGGGATGCTAAATATTTTTACTGTATTGTTATCTTGTATTGATCCGACCATCGTAGGGTATATAGAGAGAATATAACATGGGAATAGGATTGGAGTACAAGACAAATAATTATTGGTTTAAACCAAATCTAGCTACTGTGGAGCAGGCGGCAACGGGATTGGGCGCTTTCTTGCAACGGCCGTCGTTTCCTAAGGGCATGGGAGCTATTGGGTGTTCGGAAACGTTGCATGGGAAACAAAAAATTTCCTACGCACACGCAAGATCTATCCATGGTGATGAGCATCTACGAGAGGGAGAGTGGATCTACATACCCTTGTAGATCGCTAAGCGGAAAGCGTTAAGAAACGCGGTTGATGTAGTCGAACGTCTTCGCGATCCAAATCGCCGAGCGTCTCGCGATCCCATCACGATCCATCTCGCGATCCAATCACGATCCGTCCCGCGATCCCATCATGATCCATCCCGCGATCAAATCACGAATCGTCTCGCGATCCTGATCACGGTCCTTCCGATCTAGCGCCGAACGGACGGCACCTCCGCGTTCTGCACACGTACAGCTCGATGACGATCTCCGCCTTCTTGATCCAGCAAGAGGGGGCGGAGAGGTAGATAAGTTCTCCGGCAGTGCGATGGCGCGGCGGCGGTGGTGGTGGAACTATTCCGGCAGGGCTTCGCCTAAGCACCGCCGAAACTAGGCTAAAGGAGAAAATGATCTAGAGGAAGTAGAGGGAGCACGTGGCAATTAGGGTTAGCTCTCCCCTCTAAATCCTCTAGTATATATAGGAGGGAGGGAGGGGAGGAGGCAGCCTCAAACCCTCAAGGGTTGACCGAAATAGGAGGTGGAGGAGTCCTACTCCAATCCTACTAGGAGTAGGATTCCTCCTCTCCACTTGGAAACCCTTTCCACCTTTCCACCTTTGGGTTTTTCCCACCCCTAGCCGCATGGGCCTTAGTGGGGGGTTCGGCCAGCCCACTAGGGGCTGGTTTGACTCCTCCCACAGCCCATGAGGTCCTTTGGGTCGAGACACTCCTCCTGATGGCCCCCGGTACCCCCCCGGCACTCCCGGTACACTACCGAAGTACCCGAAACTTTTCCGGTGATCAAAACATGACTTCCTATATATCAATCTTTACCTCCGGACCATTCCGGAGCTCCTCGTGACGTCCAGGATCTCATCCGGGACTCCGAACAACCTTCGGTCACCACCATACATAACTCTACTATACCGAAACGTCACTGAACCTTAAGTGTGCAGACCCTGCGGGTTCGAGAACTATGTAGACATGACCGAGACACCTCCACGGTCAATAACCAATAGCGGGACCTGGATGCCCATATTGGTTCCTACATATTCTACGAAGATCTTTATCGGTTGAACCTCTATGTCAAGGATTCAGTTAATCCCGTATAATGTTCCCTTTGTTCTTCGGTATGTTACTTGCCCGAGATTCAATTGTCGGTATCTCTATACCTAGTTCAATCTCGTTACCGGCAAGTCTCTTTACTCGTTCCGTAATACAAGATCTTGTGGCTAACTCTTTAGTCACTTTGCTTGCAAGGCTCATTGTGATGTTGTATTACCGAGTGGGCCCTGAGATACCTCTCCGTCACACGGAGTAACAAATCCCAGTCTTGATCTATGCCAACCCAACAGACACCCTCGGAGATACCTGTAGAGCGTCTTTATAGTCACCCAGTTACGTTGCGATGTTTGATACACACAAGGTACTCCTCCGGTGTCAGTGAGTTGCATGATCTCATGGTCATAGGAACAGATACTTGACATGCAGAAAACTATAGCAATAAACTGACACGATCATATGCTATGTTTATAGTTTGGGTCTTGTCCATCACATCATTCTCCTAATGATGTGATCTCGTTATCAAATGACATCTCATGTCTATGGCTAGGAAACCTTGACCATCTTTTATCAACGAGCTAGTCTATTAGAGGCATACTAGGGACACAGTGTTATCTATGTACCCACACATGTATCTGAGTTTCCCATCAATACAATTATAGCATGGATAATAAACGATTATCATGAACAAGGAAATATGATAATAACTAAATTATTATTGCCTCTAGGGCATATTTCCAACAGTCTCCCACTTGCACTAGAGTCAATAATTTAGTTCACATCACCATGTGATTAACATTGTAATGAATCTAACACCCAATGAGTTCTGGGGTTCGATCATGTTTTGCATGTGAGAGAGGTTCTAGTCAACGGTCTGCAACATTCAGATCCGTGTGTTCTTTGCAAATCTATATGTCTTACTGCAGATGCTACCACGCTCCACTTGGAGCTATTCCAAATGGCTGCTCCACTATACGTATTCGGATTGCTACTCAGAGTCATCCGGATTGGTGTTAAAGCTTGCATCGACGTAACCCTTTACGACGAACTCTTTATCACCTCCATAATCGAGAAATATTTCCTTAGTCTTCTAGTTACTAAGGATAACTTTGACCGTTGTCCAGTAATCCACTCCTGGACCACTCGTGTACCCCTTGACAGACTCATGGCAAGGCACACACCAGGTGCGGTACACAGCATGGCATACTATACAGAGCCTATGGATAAGGCATAGGGGACGACCTTCGTCCATTCTCTTTCTTCTGACGTGGTCGAGCTTTGAGTCTTACTCAACTCCACACCTTACAAATCAGGCAAGAACTCTTTCTTTGACTGATCCATTTTGAACTCTTTCAAAATCTTGTCAAGGTATGTACTCATTGAAAGTTTTATCAGACATCTTGATCTATCTCTATAGATCCTGATGCCCAATATTTAAGTAGCTTCATTCCAGGTTTTCCTTTGAAAAACTCCTTTTCAAACAACCCTTTATGCTTTTCAGAAATTCTACATCATTTCCCATCAAAAATATGTCATCCACATAAACTTATCAGAAATTCTATAGTGCTCCCACTCACTTTATTGTAAATACAAGTTTCTCATAAACTTTGTATAGACCCAAAAACTTTGATCACCTCATCAAAGCGTATATTCCAACTCCGAGATGCTTGCTCCAGTCCATAGAAGGATCGCTGCAGCTTGCATATATTTTAGCATCCTTAGAACTGACAAAACCTTCCGGTTGTATCACATACAACCTTTCCTCACGGATACCGTTAAGGAAACGATGTTTTGACATCCATCTGCCAGATTTCATAATCGAAAAATGCAGCAACTGCTAACATAATTCCAACAGACTTTAGCATCGCCACGGGTGAGAAAGTCTCATCGTAGTCAACTCCTTGAACTTGTGAAAAACCCTTTGCCACAAGTCGAGCTTTATAGACGGTGACATTACCGTCCGCGTCCGTCTTCCTTTTAAAGATCCATTTGTTCTGAATGGCCTTTCGCTCTTCAGGTAATACTTCCAAAGCCCATACTTTGTTTTCTTACATGGATCCCATCTCGGATTGCATGGCCTCTAACCATTTCTCGGAATCCGGGCCCATCATCGCTTCTCCATAGCTCGTAGGTTCATCGTTGTCCAACAACATGACCTCTAAGACAGGGTTGCGTACCACTCAGGAGCAGTACGCGTCCTTGTCGACCTACGAGGTTCGATAGTAACTTGATCTGAAGCTTCATGATCATCATCATTAACTTCCTCTTCAACTAACGTAGGCTCCACAGAAACAACTTTCTGCGCTGCGCTACTCTCTGGTTGAAACAAAAGTTCAACAACCTCATCAAGTTCTATCTTCCTCCCACTCAATTCTTTCGAGAGAAACTCTTTCTCGAGAAAGGACCCGTTTTAGCAACAAACACTTTGTGCTTGGATCTAAGATAGAAGGTTTACCCAACTGTTACGTTAAGGTATTCTATGAAGATGCATTTGTCCGCTTTGGGTTCGAGCTCATTAGGTGAAAACCCTTTTTCACATAAGCATCGCAGCCCCAAACATTAAGAAATGACAGCTTAGGTTTCCGCCAAACCAAAATTCATATGGTGTCATCTCAACGGATTTAGATGGTGCCCCTTTTAAAGTGAATGTAGTTGTCTCTAATGCATAACCCCAAAACGATAGTGGCAAATCGATAAGAGACATCATAGTTCGCACCATATCCAATAGAGCACGACTACGACGTTCGGACACACCATCATACTATGGTGTTCCAGGTGGCGTAAGCTGTGAAACAAATTCCACATTGTCTTAAGTTGTATACCAATACTCGTAACTCAGGTATTTACCTCCACGATCATATCGTAGACATTTTATCTCCTTGTCACGATGATCTCAAACTTCACTCTGATTTTGTTTGAACTTTTCAAACGTTTCAGACTTGTGTTTCATTAAGTAAATATCCCCATATCTACTCAAATCATCAGTGAAGGTAGGAAAATAACGATATCCACCGCACGCTACAACACTCATTGGACCGAATACATCAACATGTATCATTTCCAATAAGTTACTTGCCCGCTCCACCATACCAGAAAATGGGGTCTTAGTCATCTTGCCCATGAGGCATGGTCCGCATGTCTCAACCGATTCGCAATCGAATGAGTCCAAAGATCCATCAGCATGGAGTTTCTTCATGCGTTTTACACCAATATGACATTTAGCGGCAGTGCCACAAGTATGTGGTACTATCATTATTAACTTTGTATCTTTTGGCATCAATATTATGAACATGTGTATCACTACGATCAAGATTCAATAAACCATTCTCATTGGGTGCATGACCATTGAAGGTATTATTCATGTAAACAGAATAACTATTATTCTCTAACTTAAATGAATAACCGTATTGCAATAAACATGATCTAATCACGTTCATGCTCAACGCAAACACCAAATAACATTTATTTAGGTTCATCACTAATCCCGAAGGTAGAGAGAGCGTGCGATGGTGATCACATCAACCTTGGAAACACTTCCAACACTCATCGTCACCTCACCCTTGGCTAGCCTCCGTTTATTCTGTAGCTTTTATTTCGAGTTACTAACATTTAGCAACTGAACCGGTATCCAATACCCAGGTGCTACTAGGAGTACTAGCAAGGTACACATCGATAACACGTATATCAAATATACTTCTGTCGACGTTGCCAGCCTTCTTATCTACCAAGTATCTAGGGTTGTTCCGCTTCAGCGACCGTTCTCCTCATAATAGAAGCACTTAGTCTCGGGTTTGGGTTCAACCTTGGGTTTCTTCACTGGAGCAGCAACTGACTTGCCATCCATGAAGTTTCCCTCCTAGCCCTTGCCCTTCTCGAAACTAGTGGTTTCACTAACCATCAACACTTGATGCTCCTTCTTGATTTCTACCTTCGCGGTGTCAAACATTGCGAATAGCTCAGGGATCATTATTTCCATCCCTGGCATTTTATAGTTCATCACGAAGCTCTAGTAGCTTAGTGACAGTGACTTGGAGAACTATATCAATCACTATCTTATCTGGAAGATCAACTCCCACTCGATTCAAGCGATTGTAGTACCCAGACAATTTGAGCACATGCTCACCGATTGAGCTATTCTCCTTCATCTTGCAGGCAAAGAATCTTGTTGGAGGTCTCATACCTCTCAACACGGGCACGAGCCTGAGATCCCAATTCCAGCTCTTAGAACATCTCATATGTTCCGTGACGTTCAAAACGTTTTGGAGCCTCAATTCTAAGCCGTAATGCATGACGCACTGAACTATCAAGTAGTCATCAGAACGTGCCTGCCAGATGTTCACAACATCTACAGACGACGCTTGAGGGGGTGGCGCACCGAGCGGTGCATTAAGGACATAAGCCTTCTGTGCAGCAATAAGGACAATCCTCAGATCACGGACCCAGTCCGCATTATTGCTACCATCATCTTTCAACTCTATTTCTCTAGGAACATATAAAAAATTCAAGGGAGCTACAGCGCGAGCTAGTAATCTACAACATAACTTGTAAAGACAGTTTGACTATGTTCGTGATAATGAGTTTAGTTAATCATATTACTTAAAAACTCCCACTCAAATTGACATCCCTCCGGTCATTCGAGTGTCACATGATCCAAATCCACCAACTCAAGTCCGATCATCACGTGAGTTGAGGTGGTTTCAATGGTGAACATCTTCATGTTGATCATATCTACTATATGACTCATGTTCGACCTTTCGGTCTCTTGTGTTCCGCGGCCATGTCTGTACATGCTAGGCTTGTCAAGTTTAACCCGAGTGTTCCGCACGCGCAACACTGGCTTGCACCCGTTGTATGCGAACGTAGAGTCTATCACACCCGATCATCATGTGGTCTCTCGAAACGACGAACTTTCGCAACGGTGCACACTCGGGGAGAACACAATTTTATCTTGAAATTTAAGTGAGGGATCACCTTATAATGCTACTGTCGTCCTAAGCAAAATAAGATACATAAAAGGATTAACATCACATGCAAATCATAAGTGACATGATATGGCCATGAACTTGTGCTTTTGATCTGCATCTCCAAAGCACCGGCATGATCTCCATCATCACCGGCATGACACCATGATCTCCATAATCTTGATCTCCATCAATGTGTCGCCATGAGGTTGTCGCGCCGACTGTTGCTTCCACGACTATTGCTAACTCATAGCGATAAAGTAAAGCAAAACGGCGAAAATAATTAAAGACAACCCTATGGCTCCTGCCGGTTGCTGTACTCATCGACATGCAAGTCGTGATATTCTATACAATACATGATCATCTCATACATCACATATATCTCATCATGTAATTGGCCATATCACATCACAACATACCCTGCAAAAACAAGTTAGACGTCCTCTAATTGTTGTTGCAAGTTTTACGTGGCTGCTACGGGTATCTAGCAAGAACAATTCTTACCTACGCAAAAACCACAACGGTGATACAAAAATTGCTATTCAACCTTCTCAAGGACCGCCTTTGTCAAATCTGATCCGACTAAAGTGGAAGAAACAGACACCCGCCAGCCATCTTTATGCAACGAAGTTACATGTCTGTTGATGGAACCGGTCTCTCGTAAGCGTACGAGTAATGTTGGTCCGGGCCGCTTCATCCCACAATACCGCTGAAACAAGAAAAGACCAAGGGAGGAAGCAATCCGAATATCAACGCCCACAAACTCCTTTGTGTTCTACTCGAGATCTCATCTACACATAGACCTAGCTCTGATACCACTGTTGGGAAACGTTGCATGGGAAACAAAAAATTTCCTACGCACACGCAAGATCTATCCATGGTGATGAGCATCTACGAGAGGGAGAGTGGATCTACATACCCTTGTAGATCGCTAAGCGGGAAGCGTTAAGAAACGCGGTTGATGTAGTCGAACGTCTTCGCGATCCAAATCGCCGAGCGTCCCGCGATCCCATCACGATCCATCTCGCGATCCAATCACGATCCGTCCCGGGATCCCATCATGATCCATCCCGCGATCAAATCACGAATCATCTCGCGATCCTGATCACGGTCCTTCCGATCTAGCGCCGAACGGACGGCACCTCCGCGTTCTACACACGTACAGCTCGATGACGATCTCCGCCTTCTTGATCCAGCAAGAGGGGGTGGAGAGGTAGATGAGTTCTCCGGCAGCGCGATGGCGCGGCGGCGGTGGTGGTGGAACTATTCCGGCAGGGCTTCGCCTAAGCACCGCCGAAACTAGGCTAAAGGAGAAAACGATCTAGAGGAAGTAGAGGGAGCACGTGGCAATTAGGGTTAGATCTCCCCTCTAAATCCTCTAGTATATATAGGAGGGAGGGAGGGGAGGAGGCAGCCTCAAACCCTCAAGGGTTGGCTGAAATAGGAGGTGGAGGAGTCCTACTCCAATCCTACTAGGAGTAGGATTCCTCCTCTCCACTTGGAAACCCTTTCCACCTTTCCACCTTTGGGTTTTTCCCACCCCTAGTCGCATGGGCCTTAGTGGGGGGTTTGTCCAGCCCACTATGGGATGGTTTGCCTCCTCCCACGGCCCATGAGGTCTTTTGGGTCGAGACACCCCTCCCGATGGCCCCCGGTACCCTCCCGACACTCCCGGTACACTACCGAAGTACTCGAAACTTTTCCGGTGAACAAAACAGGACTTCCTATATATCAATCTTTACCTCCGGAGCTCCTCGTGACGTCCAGGATCTCATCCGGGACTTCGAACAACCTTCGGTCACCACCATACATAACTCTACTACACCGAAACGTCACCAAACCTTAAGTGTGCAGACCCTGCGGGTTCGAGAACTATGTAGACATGACCGAGACACCTCCACGGTCAATAACCAATAGCGGGACCTGGATGCCCATATTGGTTCCTACATATTCTATGAAGATCTTTATCGGTTGAACCTCTATGTCAAGGATTCAGTTAATCCCGTATAATGTTCCCTTTGTTCTTCGGTATGTTACTTGCCCGAGATTCGATCGTCGGTATCTCTATACCTAGTTCAATCTCGTTACCGGCAAGTCTCTTTACTCGTTCCGTAATACAAGATCTTGTGGCTAACTCTTTAGTCACTTTGCTTGCAAGGCTCATTGTGATGTTGTATTACCGAGTGGGCCCTGAGATACCTCTCCGTCACACGGAGTAACAAATCCCAGTCTTGATCCATGCCAACCCAACAGACACCCTCGGAGATACCTGTAGAGCATATTTATAGTCACCCAGTTACGTTGCGACGTTTGATACACACAAGGTACTCCTCCGGTGTCAGTGAGTTGCATGATCTCATGGTCATAGGAACAGATACTTGACATGCAGAAAACTATAGCAATAAACTAACACGATCATATGCTATGTTTATAGTTTGGGTCTTGTCCATCACATCATTCTCCTAATGATGTGATCTCGTTATCAAATGACATCTCATGTCTATGGCTAGGAAACCTTGACCATCTTTGATCAATGAGCTAGTCTATTAGAGGCATACTAGGGACACAGTGTTGTCTATGTACCCACACATGTATCTGAGTTTCCCATCAATACAATTATAGCATGGATAATAAACGATTATCATGAACAAGGAAATATGATAATAACTAAATTATTATTGCCTCTAGGGCATATTTCCAACATTGGGGGCGGGCGGCAGGAGGAGGGCGGCGGCCGACTTGACGGTGTGCCTCTCTCTATAGAGGATGTCGTGCGGATGGCAGCTAGGGAGGCGCTAGTTTGCTCGGCGTCAACCTCCTGTGCGTGGGCTCGGGCCAGATCAGGGTGACTCTTGATATTCTCATTCCAGCTCGGTGCAGGTCTCCGAGGCCCATGGCTGCATGTTGCGGGCGTGAGAATGGATTCAATGCGATCTGGTCATATATGACCTGGAGGGTGTGATGTTGCTTCGCAGCATGAGGGGCTACAGTGGATCGTCACGAGGAGTGGTATGGCGGCTGGCGATGGTGGATGCTCTGCACATCAGACTCGGCTCCGATGGTTTGGTTCCCATTGGTGATACAGATCTGC
Organism: Elymus sibiricus; assembly: GCA_039707655.1. Classification (NCBI taxonomy): domain Eukaryota; kingdom Viridiplantae; phylum Streptophyta; class Magnoliopsida; order Poales; family Poaceae; genus Elymus; species Elymus sibiricus. The sequence goes on along the minus strand of CM077671.1, from coordinate 217,433,758 downwards.
AAGACCACCGATGGGAGAGGAGGAGGCGAAAGCCTTTTGCTAGTGCAGCGTTTGCATGCGTCGTTACCTCATTGGGGGCGTTGCCTTGGATATCCTTCCCCTCTCCCATCGGTGGCGCTTGGACTCTCCGGGTGAAAACCCAAAGTCCGGTTCTTCAAAATGGGCGGCGGTGGCGTCTACGCCATGACCTCCTTGGCAACATTGTGATGGACGGTTAGTCTTTCGCGGCCGTGGGGTGTTCTCCCATCGTCATGGGCGGTGTATGTCGTGGCAGCGGCCCCTGATCCTTGTTGTGCATCGAGACGACAGTGTCAGGTAGCGGTGCGGCGTCATCTTCATGAGGCAAGAATGCGGCTCGACAAGGCTTGGGTAGCAACCTTGCACTGCAGGGGTAGTAGGGTTGTCGGCTCGATCGATGCATCCTAGCGGGGATGGTATGTTGGGGCAATGGCCTCGGATGTGCTATGATGGCTGTGGTCGAGCGGTTGCCCTAACCAGCATGGGTTGCAGGCATCTAGGTCGTGCAGCGTTGCAGCTTGAGGCGAGTGGTGCTTTGTCGGGGCGGCGACCTTGGAAGGCGGTGCCGGTTGAGTGTGTTGGGCATGATGGTGCGGTGGATGTTGGGGCGGCAGCCTCGGGAGCTTGGCAGCTTTGAGTGCATTAACATTAGGTCATGTGCCCGGCGAGGTTGTCGTCGAAGTTGGTGGTCTACATGTCGTCTACTCTAACCAGCGCATGGCTTGGTGGGTGCTTGTCTCTTCACCTCCGTGCTCATCCCATAGTAGTCTTAGCTTCTTCCTTTCGGCAATGGTGGAAGGTTAGCTTGCTTGGCGAAGTGGGGCCTCTCGTTGTTGTGTGCTTGTTTAGTTGGCGTTTGTTGTTGTGATCAACACGCCAGTTAACGAATCTGGACTTGTGCTAGTGTGTCTTGATGTTGAGTTTTTTGCCCTTTGTATCTGATTTTTTTTCTTTTTTCTAATTAACTGGATAACCCTTTTCTTCATAATGAATGCAGAACTACTGTCATTAAAAAAAGCTTAGTGAGAGCATCTACAACCGGACCCTTCATACCCGTCTCAAACGCCCAAGCAGGCCGCCCGGTCACTGACTCGTCACGAGATTTCGACCCAGATGGGCGCCCTAAACGGGCCTCAAACGCCCGGGCTGACCGGCACCCCTCATATCCAGCCCAAATATGAGGCGGATATGGGGGCGCCCGGGCACGCCCGCCACGTCGGACCCGGCAGCCCGACCCCACAGCAAAAATTGCACCAAATTCACCCCCAGAACTGCCGGATCCAGTTTCTCTTTCCTCTCTTGTTCCTCCTCCGCGACGTCCGTCTCGCAGCTCCGCCCCCATGCGCACTCCGCGCCATCCGTCCGTCTCGCAGCTCCGCTACCGCGCGCGCTCCGCAGCTCTCCCGTCCTCGCCACGGGGGACGTCATCGCCGGCCTGGAAGCCACCGTGGTACGTCCGGTAACTCTCTGGCTCCGCCTTGCACTTGACAATGTCTGACCGGATTTTTTGTGAGTTTATTAGGGAAAATGATGAATTCCGATGCTTCGTCCGACGAGGAGTATGGACCGACGGAGCTTGATCAAATGATTCAAGATGAGTTCTTCGATTTCACGGATTCAGAGGAAGAAGTGGACATGATCATGCTCATGACCATGCAAGAGGAAATGGACCGGCAAGTGAAGCATATTCTCAATTTTAAGGGCTCAATCAAAGGGAGAAGAGTTATCAATCGGGATAGGGTATCCGGAGCAAAGCTACTGCTGAAGGACTACTTTCCTCCGAACCCAACTTTTGCGGATGATCCATCGTTTCGTCGCCGTTTTCGCATGCGAAAACCATTGTTTTTGCGGATTGTGGAGAGAGTGGAGGCACACGATGACTACTTCAAGCTCACAAGAGATTGCTGCGGTCAACTCTCTTTCTCTGCCAAGTTGAAGTGCATGGATGCAATGAGAATGCTTGCACTTGGTACCGTTGCAGATGTCGTTGGTGAGATGGACAGGATGGGGGAGAGCACATGCCTGAAGACTATTGTCAAGTTTGCACGTGTTGCGGTGGAGGTGTTTGGAGCAGAGTATCTGAGAGAACCAAATGCGCAAGACACGAAGAAGTTGCTGGCTATTGGAGAGGCCAGAGGGTTTCCAGGAATGCTCGATTCAATTGATTGCGTGCATTGGCAATGGAAGAACTGCCCCGAAGGTTTGCGAGGAATGTATCAAGGCCACACCAAAAAGGCCACCATCATACTAGAAGCGGTGGCATCACATGACTTATGAATTTGTCATGCTTTTTTTGGAATGTCAGGTTCTCACAACAACATCAACATGCTTCAATGATCTCCGGTGCTCAAGAGGCTTTGCAATGGGGAATCACCGCCGTGCAACTACACAGTCAACGACCGAGACTACAACATGTGATACTATCTTGCCGATGGCATCTACCCTCAGTGAGCGGTGTTTGTGAAGACCATATCCGAACCACGTGGCAAAAAACAGAGTCACTTTGCAACAATGCAAGAAGCGGCTAGGAAGGATGTGGAGAGGGCATTTGGTGTGCTTCAAGCTCGTTGGGGAATTGTTTGTGGGGCTGCAATGATGTGGGAATCAGAAATTTTGTGGCAGCTCATGACATGTTATATTATTTTACACAATATGATTGTCGAGGATGAGAGTGATGGTGTAGCCCAAACCAATGATTTTGAAGCACCTAGAGAACAAGTTGAAATCCCAAAAGATCAAGATGCAGCTCAGCTTATGAACTTTCTACAGATGCATCAGAATCTTCGAGATCATCTGGTGCACGCGCAACTACTCAATGATCTTGTGGTGCATATGTGGACCCATAATGGAAACCAAAGAACAGATGATTGATTGTGCGCATAAAATAAATTTTATGTAAACACTATTTACGTTTGGTACCAACATTTATTATTTACGTGTGACAATGGTTTATGTGATCGATGTGCATGGTTTTGCACGATTTTGAAAGTCCGGATTTGAAATAAGTGGATGCACGAAGTAAAATATGAGGGATCGTCTGAATGCGTCCGCAGACGTGTTCGGATGCATCCGTGGATGTATCGTGGGCCGGATTTGTTCAGTCCAGCCGGAGATGCTCTGAATATTAAAACACACGGAGTACGTCCCAGCACGGCAGGGCTTCTTGTGAAGACGCGCTCATTGCACTGGAGCCACGAAGACCACCAGACGAGTGTGAAGCGCCAGCAATTCTGATTAATTGAAACCCAATATTCGTTTACATGCTCTCTCGGTACATGCTTTGCAAATCTGTTGTGACATAGGTATCAGTGTTGACTTTGTCATACGCGCTAGAAAGTACTCCTAGCGTGCATTTCCCGGCTAGGTGTATGCCTGGACTGATAGTTAAGTGGAAAATTAGTTTATGCTACTATACTCGGTAGGCAAAGTTGCAAACTCTCTCTTTCCACGTAGAAGCTAGTCAGCTTTGACCGGAACCGGAAGTATTCACATAGCAGGTGCCAGCTACCTGCAGTTGACTCTAACACCCACACATCCACCGCTATCCAACGTCTTTCTCGGCCCCTCCCCACTCAACACGGCAATGGGTAGAGCAGGTAAGTAAAAGATGGCAATGGGTAGAGCAGGTAAGTAAAAGAGTGTGCAGTGTTACCAGGAATCCACACACACACTGACATTCGAAGATTGTGCCTTCAGTCGCAGTGCTATGGCTCTTTTTGATGAACCTTTTGGCTTTTGACAGTTGTGAACTTTCTCTCCATTTGGACCGCCGGCAAGTCGAGCTGCCTCCAGATGGATATGCAGACAGGCAAGCAAGCAAATACGCGTCCTTGTCGTGGGTAGCGCGGTGCATGACGCGCCAACTTCAATGCACGCACACACGCGGCGCCACTAAATTAACCAAAGTCATACCATCCACAGTGTCTTTCCTCACACGTCTGCACCGTCGCCGGATGCATCTTCCGTCCGAACGAAGGAAACACTAAAAGCAATTGCTTGGGAGTTTTGGAGCAGCTTCGATCTCGATTTGGTTGACCAAAAGCACACGACATCCCACCTCCTCGTCGCGCGCGCACACACATTCCTCCTTATTTGACTTGCCCTCCAAGTTTGTCTCCTCTCTCTATATATCAACCCTCTCCGTGCTCGATCGGTCGCAGCATTCCCGTCGTGATCCACACAGACAGCCTCCAAATCATCTTCTCTCCTTCTCGTTGCACAAGATCAACGGCGGACGCGATGACGCTGAGCAACAACAGCCGCCCTCGTCGGTTCCTCTGCCTCCTCGTGCTGATGCTCCTCCTGACCGTCTTCGCGCGGCGTTCCGGCGCCACCAGGCCCCTGCGGCAGCCAGCAGCTGGCGGTGGTGGTGGTGTGGCCGCCGCGGCCGTGCGGACGATCGCCCTCCCGGCCGCCGCCTTGTCGAGGGACGCGGAGGAGGTCGTGCCGGCCGGCAAGCGGGTCGAGGTGCTGCTCGGCATGAAGCCCAGGGCGAGAACGCCGCCGTCCGGCCCCAGCAAACGAACCAACGACATCAAGAGCTGACGACCGAGCTGTCTGCTCTGCTCGGCTATTCTCTGATGCCGATCGATATTTTCTTCTTCTTCTCTTGTGCTAGCTAGTTAAACCGACTGGTTGACCAGTCGTATATAGAGTGTTTCATTTGTTCTTTGTAGGTCTAGTGTGCCTCCACAATGATTTTCTCTCAGGTATGCTAGTGTAAATTACTGTAACATATTGCTGATGTACTCCAGCTTGTAGTGAGATGTACACATATATAAGTACGTGCGAATTGTTTTCCAGCACGCTGCTGCATGCTTCAATAGCTTTTTCTTGATGGAAAATTGCATTTGACATAGTATTTCAACATATAAACATAATAATACGTTGAGATTTTTGGCTCATCAATGACCAGTCACGCTTTATCATCTCACAGGAATTAGTAGTACTATAGTGTACAGTGTAGTGTAGTCCTAGTATAGAAAAGAAAAGGTAAGCTGGGAGATCTCAAGATGATCTTGGATCAAGGGAATGAAGAGGGAAGACCGCTAGAAGCGCAGAAATTTGACCGCTGACCTGCGACCCTTTCCCTGCGGGTCCGTGCCCCAGCTGCCTGCTACGGTGCTAACGCGGGTCCACGCGTAACGATGCCTACGTAGGACGGTAGGAGCATGGAGTGTGAATGCTTCGCCGCGCGCGGCAGCAAAAGCGTAGCCTAGAAAGTTTGCAAGAGACGCGTGAAGCCGCGAACGTGCCAGCTCGTTGGTTCCGCGCGGTACGCCACGCGTTTCTTCACCGGCGTGTCCAACAGGAGTCCGTGTCCCCGATCGTGGGCAGTGGGCTGCTGTTTCTTCAACAAAATCACTCGCCGAGGGTAACCCTTAAACCATCCGTATCAATTTATTTAACGTGGTTCTGTATCCGTTTGCGGGTCGTTTCGGACATCTTTTTTCCCGCGAACCAGAAGCAAACTGGCGAGGGGTTTTGCGGTCATCCGGACCCCTGCCACGCACACGTCCGACAATCTGACCCCACCCAAGACACTTTCCCGCATTTTCTCTCTAACGGATGCGTTGTTTCCCGTGCCGCATTCATGTAGGTACAGAGCAGCACCGCCTGACATTGATGTCGCGTGATGTGACCGGGCGGGGGGGGGGGAGGGGGGACACTGACCGACACGACCACACGGGCGTCGCCGTTTCAATGCGGATATGTCGTCCCGAGAAACCAAATCTGACCACTGCAGTGCATTTGAAGTGGCTGACCATCCGTTCGGCTGGCCTGACAATGCATATATAATCAATGCTCGGGCGATCCATATCCTCACGTCTGCGCTCTCGCTCGCTTATCCGAACTCCTCCGACGACGACGACGATGCCCAAGTCATTGTTCTCCGCGCCAGCAAACGACGATGGGGGCGGCTCAAAATCTTCCTTTGGATCTTGGCGCCACCCTTCCGTTCACCGCCGGCTCCTTCGGCAAGGAGAAGATCGTGATTTCTTCCGGTGATGAGGAGGACCAGGCGCCGCGACCACAGCAATTGTGCCTCCTCTCGAAAGTTGCGGTGAAGGATGAGGAGTTCGTTCATTAGATCTAGTTGTTGATGGAGCGGTAGCTCCAGGAGCGAGGCCCCGCGCTGCCCTCTCCACCGCGCCCCATGAAGCAGGAACCGCACTCCCCGCCGCACTTCCATGTCAAGCAAGAGATGGCGTCGGCTCTCTGCCGCGTGAAGTGGGAGCAACACTCCCTGTTGCGCTTCCGCATCAAGCATGAGACGGCGTCACCACTCTGTCGTGTGAAGGTGGAGCCGATCTCGCCTCTCCATCATGTCCCGCGAGCCGTGAAGCAAGGGGCGCACTCTCCGTCGCGCTTTCTTGTCAAGCAGGAGCCAACGTGAACTCTCCACCATGTCAAGCAGGAGTCGGCTGATACGTCTCAAATGTATCTATATTTTTTTATTATTACATGCTATTATATTATCAATCTAGGATACTATATATGCTATTTTATATCATTTCTGAAAGCTAACCTATTAACCCAGTGCCTAGCGCCAGTTGTTTTTTCTTCCCATTTTTAGTTTTTCATGAAATCAAAATCAAACGAAGTCCAAATGCTACGAAACTTTTTGACATTTTTTTCTGGACAAAAGAGACCGTGGAAGCTTCGGGAGAGGACTAGACGCGAAGCGAGGAGACGGCAAGGCAACAAGGCGCGCCCAGGGGGGTAGGCACGTCCTGATGCCTTGTGGGCCCCTCGTGGCTCCGTCTGACCTAATTCCACCTCCATAAATTCTCTAAAATCGGGAACCAACAGAGAGCAACCCCAACCACTTTTGTCACCGCCGCAAGTCTCTGTTCCGACGGGAGCCCATCTGGAGACCTTTTTTGGTACTCTGCCAGAGGGGGAATCGATCACGGAGGCCTTCTTCATCAACCTTGATGCCTCCATGATGATGTGTGAGTAGTTCACCACAGGACTATGGGTCCATAGCTAGTACCTAGATGGATTTCTCTCTCTCTTTGATCTTCAATACCATGTTCACCGCGATCCTCGCGGTGATCTATCCGATGTAATCCTCTTTTGCGGTGCGTTTATTGGGATCTGATGACTTGCGGGTTTATGATCAGATTATTCATTAAAAGTAATTGAGTCTTTTCTGAATTCTATCATGCATGATTGTTATAGCTTCGTATTTCTCTCTGATCTATCGGTTTGGTTTGTCCAACTAGATTGATTTATCTTCAGCCAGAGTGATGCGTTGTAATGGGTTCAATCTTGCGGTGTTCTATATCCCAGTGACAGAAAGGGACAAGACACGTATTTGTATTGTTGCCATTAAGGGTAAAACGACGGGGTCTGAACATATTGCTTGTCTTATCTTGTCTACATCATGTCACCTAGCTCCAAGCATTACCCTGTTTGTTATGAACTTAATACCATAGATGCAGGCAGGAGTCGGTCGATTGGTGGAGTAATAGTAGTAGATGCAGAATCGTTTCGGTCTACTTATTTATGGACGTGATGCCTATATACATGATCATTTTCGTGAATAACATGTCATAACTATGCGCAATTCTTCAATTGCCCAACAATAATTTGTCTACCCAGCGTATGCTATGTTCAAGAGAGAAGCCTCTAGCGAAAACTATGGCCCCTGGGTCTACTTAAACATAAATACTAAAACCCTAAAAATAATTTGCTGCAATTTATTTACTATTATTTTATTTTATATTTATATCATCTATCTCTATCAAGATTTAATCCTCGCAAGTAACGAGTTCAAGGGGCTTGACAACCATCTTGCATGCGTGGGGTGCAAGTGTTTGATTTTGTGTGTAGAGGTGTTGTCGAAGGGAGTCTTCTTGGTTCTTCTATGTTAGAACTAATCTTGATATTATTGTATCGGCATTTTAGTTTGCTTTCGTTATGCATGTAGTATAGGTTTAGGAGTTGTTGGTTGGTCAAAGGTTCAGCGAAGACGTGCGAAGAAGGCGAGATGCCAAGCCGCCGTGCGAGACGGCGAGCACGGCGAGATGCCGATGGCGGCGAGAGGCTGCAAAGCTGCGCGAGGCGGCATGGCCGTGTGATGCGGCAAGTACGTGGGAGGCTGGAGCTTGAACGGCTAGACGAGGTAGTTAGAACCGAGAGAATTGGCTTAGTGCATGCATCAGGTTGTTAGCTGGTTGCATGCAAATAGTGCGCATCACATGTTGGCTGGGTCATGGCCGTTGAGAGGACGTGCATGAAGGCAGTTGGTTAGTGGCCTAGTGTGCCGGCCAAGTTAGTGCGTGAGTACATGGGTTAGTGGGTTAGTGTGGCCGGGTGTGGCGGCTGGCTTGGCAAGTCAGCCAAGTCCTTGTGTATATAAGCATTGCATTGAGTTAATGAAAAGAAAAGGCCGTGAGGGCTGAGGAAAAATGTAGCACTTGTGGTGTCACCGGGAGTTAGATAGCAAAGCAGTTTTTCTCCACGGTGAAGTGTGTGTGTGTGTGTGTGTGTTTTCTTGAGCTTTCACATGTGTGCGTGAGTGTTCAAGAGAAACAAGAGACTAGAGTTGTGTGAGGCAACCATGAGGTAGAAGAAGATGCGGCGCTGCGAGGAGGCGGCGCCAACATTCTATTGGTTCGATAACCTTGGTTCTCACTGAGGGAAACTTATCTCTACTGTGATGCATCTCCTCTCCTCTTTGGGGAAAATCCCAATGCAGCTCACAAGTAGCAGGAAGAATTTCTGGCGCCGTTGTCGGGGAGACATCATCAAAATCTCGTCAAGTCCCTACACATAAATTATCTTTCACTTGTTCTACTTTTTATTTGCTGTTATATTTTGCTTTATATAAAAATAAGAAACACAAAATATTTCTATTTGCTTGTTTGATTAGTTATCTAGTTTACTTGTTTGCTTGCTAGGTTACTTTCTTGTCGTTATGGCTAGTTCTCCTTCCGATATGCCCTCCTATCCTTACCTAGGAGAAGGTTCAGTAATTTTAAATTTTAAACATTTGAGAGATGAATCTCTAAAGGAGGCTTGGGATAGATTATTAGAATTACAAATGAGAGCTAATCCCAAGAGTCACATCAATCTACTCCTTTGAAGTTTTTATGTTAGTCTACCTCTTGCTCATAGACGTGTCTTGGATTCTATGTTTGGAAATGATTTCCTTGGAAACAATTCTATTGACGCTTATGAAAAGATGAAGAGTATATTTGGACAACTAAAGGTAGAAACTATTGAACCTATCATACTAGTTAGATATCGTCAAACTGAGCTAATAAAGGAAACTAAAACTAGTGTGGAATCCAATTTTGGAGGCTTGTTTAACCTTTCCACTAAGATAAATGGTAATGTGGTGTCATAAAATAGGAGATTTGATACTTTGGAACAAAAGATTGATGCCTCTTGTGCCTTGAAAGCTGAAATAAAAATTCTCAGCGCCAAACTTGACCAATTAGTTCATATTTTTAATGATGGCAAAGAGGGAAAATTAGTAAGAAGGAATATAGATATTGTCATATCCCTTGCAACTAAAGATGACAATACTTGATATTATGCATTATGCCTAGCTAGGGGCATAAAATAGTAGCGTTTGTTGGGAGGCAACCCAATAGTTATCTTTAAATTTTTGTTCTACTTTCTGTTTTGGTGTGTTGGCATGATTATTGCTACTATAATTATTGTGTTTTTATGTTTAAATTAGTGTTTGTGCCAAGTAAAGCCTTTGGGATGATTTCGAAGATAGTAGAATTGATGTTGTGCAAAAACAAAAACGTTTACGTCCAGTGCATAATTTCTCTGATTTTACTGGAACATCTTTTTGATCTGAATTTCGTACACAATATTGGTATACAAATTCCCAGGTTGTCCTAATTTTTCAGAATTTTTAGAGCTACAAAAGTATGGGTTTAGTACAAATCATTACAATCAGTTCTGGTTTAGACATATTCTGTTTTTGCTTGCATAGTTTGCTTGTTTTGATGATGCTATGGATTGCATCGGGGGGTATAAGCCATGGATAAGTTAGAATACAGTACCTATTATGCAATAATAAAATATGCATCAGTTTATAACAGCATGTAAAGTATTTGATATGTCTATTATACTAACGGATCTCATGAGGTTTTGTTGAGTTTTGTGTGCAGAAGTTTTCAAGTTTTGGGTGAGACAATGATGGATGAAGGAATAAGGAGCGGCAAGAACCTAAGCTTGGGGATGCCCAAGGCACCCCAATGTAATATTCAAGGAAGACCCAAGCATCTAAGCTTGGGGATGCCCCGGAAGGCGACCCCTCTTTCGTCTCCAATCTATCGGTATGTCACTTAGAGCTATATTTTTATTCATTAAATGATATGTGTTTTGCTTGGAGCGTCATGTATTATATTTTTCTTTTATTTTAGTTTGCCACAATCATTATTTGCTGGACACATATATTAGAGAGAGACACATGGTCATCATAATTTGTTAGAATGCTCTATATGCTTCACTTATATCCTTTGAGCTAAGCAGTTGCCCTAGTGCTTCACTTACATCTTTTAGAGCACGAAGGCATTCGGGTTTTATAGAAATAACTGAACTCTCATGCTTCACTTAACTCTTTTTGAGAGTATAAGAAATATGAATGGTAATGGGAATGTGTTATAAGATTAGTCCAAAAAGGATAGGTATTCAAAGGGGGGTATAATAAAAACTTTCATGTAGCTCACTAAAGAAGAAACATGAGTTAAGTATATGTAGTAATATGAACGAGCATGAGTACATGATCATTGGTTTGTAGAATTATCGGTATTTAAAGCTTGTTTTTTGTTATTGATCTAAGTATTGACTATGGCGTGGTGATGATGTGTGAACATTTTTATGACTGGAATGAAATTCTATCGTGTTGTTCTAATCCGGGGCACACGATGGTTAACTCCTACCAACCTCCTCCCTAGGGGCATGCGGTAGTACTTTGCTTCGAGAAAGCTAATAAGTCTTTACAATAAGTATAAGAGTTCTTTATTACTAATGTGAATCCATGTATATACGCACTCCCACCTTTCCGTAATTAGCTAGCCTCTTCGGTACCGTGCATTGCCCATTCTCACCTCAAGAGTCGGTGCAACCTTCGCCGGTGCATACAAACCCCGTGATATGATACGCTCTATGATACATCTCCGTCGTATCTATAATTTTTGATTGTTTCATGCCAATATTATACAACTTTCACATATTTTTGGCAACATTTTATATGATTTATTGGACTAACCTATTGATCCAGTGCCCAGTGCCACTTCCTGTTTGTTGCATGTTTTTTGTTTCGCAGAATATCCATATCAAACGAAGTCCAAACGCGATAAAAATATACGGAGATTTTTTTGGAATATTTGTGAATTTTGAGAAGTGGAATCAACGCAATCGGAGGCCTACAGCCCACACAAGATACCAGGGCGCGACCAGGGGGGCCAAGCGGGCCCTGGTGGGTTGTGCTCACCTCGTATGTCGGTTGGAGCTCTCCTTTGGCCGCAAGGAAGCTAAATTTTGGATAAAAATCCCCTCAAAATTTCAGCCCGATCGGAGTTACGGATCTCCGGGAATATAAGAAACGGTTTTCGGCCAGAAAATAGGAACGTGAAACAGAAGAGAACAGAGAGGGAGATCCAATCTAGGAGGGGCTCCTGCCCCTCCGCCGCCATGGCGGCCATGGACCAGAGGGGGAACTCTCCTCCCATCTAGGGGGGAGGCCAAGGAATAAGAAGAAAGAGGGGGGCTCTCTCCCCCTCTCTCCCGGTGGCGCCGGAACGCCGCCGGGGCAAGCATCGTGACGGCGATCTACATCAACAATCTTGCCGCCGTCAACACCAACTGTCTCCCCCTCTATGCAGCGGTGTAACACCTCTCTTCCCCGATGTAATCTCTACTTAAACATGATGCTCAACTCCATATATTATTTCCCAATGATATTTGGCTATCCTATGATGTTTGAGTGGATCTCTTTTGTCCTATGGGTTAATTGTGGTATGATGTTATTGATGTGAGTGTATGTTGATATGGTGTTGTCCTATGGTGCCCTCCGTGTCGCACAAACGTGAGGGATACCCGTTGTAGGTTGTTGCAATATGTTCATGATTTGCCTATGGTGGGTGGCGTGAGTGACAGAAGCACAGACCCGAGTAGGTGGGTTATGGCGTATGGGAGTAAAGAGGACTTGACACTTAATGCTATGGTTGGGTTTTACCTTAATGAACTTTGGTAGTTGCGGATGCTTGCTAGAGTTCGAATCATAAGTGCATATGATCCAAGTACGGAAAGTGTGTTAGCGTATGCCTCTCCCTCATTGCATATAATAAGTATCTATCGTATCATATTCAATTGCCTATGGACAATCTTTCTCTTGCGTTACACAAAAAGATTTCTACTAAGTTATTTACTTTTACTGTTCTTTATTAAAACAACACCTAACTTTTATTTCCATGTTCTTTATTATCTTGCAAAGTACTTCTAGTTTTATTCCCGCAAAGTAGTTTCATACTTGTTCTAGGTAAAGCAAGCATTAGCGTGCGTAGAGTTGTATCGGTGGTCGATAGAACTTGAGAGAATATTTGTTCTACCTTTAGCTCCTCGTTGGGTTCGACACTCTTACTTATCGAAAAAGGCTACAAATGATCCCATACACTTGTGGGTTATCAAGAACTTTTTCTGGCGCCGTTGCTGGGGAGCAATAGCGTGGGGTGAATATTCCCGTGTGTGCTTGTTTGCTTTATCACTAAGTAATTTTTATTTTCTGTTTTAGTTGTTTTATTTTCTGTTATTAGTTGTTTTATATCTTTAGTTATGGATATGGAACACGAAACACCAAAAAAATTAGTGGTACTTGCTACTCATGCAGATGGGGAACCTCCTAAAATCCTCGATGCTAGTTATGTGGGACACGTTAATTACTCCTTTGATAATCCTGAGAAATCATCATTAAACTTTATAATGGGAGACACGTTGATCAACATGAGTACTTTAGGGATTATCGCTTGTCTAAAAAGGGAAACACTTATGGGATCAAATTAGAATATTGCAATGGTTTGCTTGGGATGCATGCTTGAGATGTAACTTTACTTGTTGCTCTAAGATAGAAGCTCGACACCTTCCCTTTCAATGTAAATTCAACGATAATGAAACCTTGGCTTCTTATGCTAAAGGTATTTATGATTACTATGATGTGGAACGAATAGAAGAATTTGTTGCTTTTAAAGGTGCTTATGAAATTGCTTCTTTGCTTTAAAAGTATGATGATGATGTTCCTTACGAAACTGAAATTTTATCCATACTTAAATATTGCTATGAGAACTATGAATACAATTATGATATTATTGAATTTATTGAAAGAATGACCTCTGCCTTGGAAGAGACTAATATTTTTACAGGAATCTATGGAAGAAGAAGTTGCTGAAATTGTGAGCTCATTAGATGAAAAAAATGAGGAGGAGAGCGAAGAACAAAAGGAGGAAGAGCGGATTAGCTACCCGTGCCCACCTTCTAATGAGAGTAACTCTTCAAATCATACATTGTTTAATTTCCCTTCGCACTTACCAAAGGATGAATGCTATGATGAAAACTATGATGATTGCTATGATCCCTTGGATTCATTTGAAATATCCCTTTTTGATGAACTTGATGCTTGCTATGCTTGTGGCCATGATGCCAATATGAATTATGCTTATGAAGATGAACTTGCTATAGTTCCTTATGTTAAGCATGAAATTGTTGCTATTGCACCCCCACATGATAGTCCTATTATCTTTTTGAATTCTCCCAACTACACTATATTGGAGAAGTTTGCTCTTGTTAAGGATTATATTGATGGGTTGCATTTTGCTACTACACATGATGATTTTGATGAATATAATATGCATGTGCTTGCTGCTCCTACTTGCAATTATTATGAGAGAGGAACTACATCTCCACCTCTTTATGTTTCCAATACGATAAAATTGCAAGAAACTACTTATGCTATGTATTGGCCTTTACTTGATGTGCATGAATTGTTCTTTTATGACATGCCAATGCATAGGAAGAGAGTTAGACTTCGTCATTGCATGATATATATCACCTTGTGCTCATTACTAAATTGCAAATCAATGTTAATTAAAATTGGCTTTGATATACCTTGGGATCCGGGTGGATCAATTACTTGAGCACTTTATGTTGGGGAACGTTGCATGGGAAACAAAAAATTTCCTACGCACACGCAAGATCTATCCATGGTGATGAGCATCTACGAGAGGGAGAGTGGATCTACATACCCTTGTAGATCGCTAAGCGGGAAGCGTTAAGAAACGCGGTTGATGTAGTCGAACGTCTTCGCGATCCAAATCGCTAGCCGTCCCGCGATCCCATCACGATCTAGCGCCGAACGGACGACACCTCCGCGTTCAGCACACGTACAGCTCGATGATGATCTCCACCTTCTTGATCCAGCAAGAGGGAGCGGAGAGGTAGATGAGTTCTCCGGCAGCGCGACGGCGCGGCGGCGGTGGTGGTGGAACTATTTCGGCAGGGCTTCGCCTAAGCACCGTCGGAATCTATTTGGTGGAGGAACTAGGGAATAGTGAACTAGCACGTGGACTTGTGTCTTTGGGGCTCTATTCCTATAGTATATATAGGAGGGAGGGGGAGGAGGCAGCCGCCCTAGGGCTCCCCTTTGGGTCGGCCGAAGTGGAGAGGAGGTGGAGGAGTCCACCTCCAATCCTACTCCAAGTAGGATTCTGATGTCTACTACGCAACCTTCTTCTTGTAGACTCGTGTTGGGCCTCCAAGCGCAGAGTTTTGTAGGACAGTAGCAAATTTCCCTCAAGTGGATGACCTAAGGTTTATCAATCCGTGGGAGGCGTAGGATGAAGATGGTCTCTCTCAAGCAACCCTGCAATCAAATAACAAAGAGTCTCTTGTGTCCCCAACACACCCAATACAATGGCAAATTGTATAGGTGCACTAGTTCGGCGAAGAGATGGTGATACAAGTGTAATATGGATGGTAGATATAGGTTTTTGTAATCTGAAAATATAAAAACAGCAAGGTAACTAATGATAAAAGTGAGCACAAACAGTATTGCAATGCTTAGAAACAAGGCCTAGGGTTCATACTTTCACTAGTGCAAGTTCTCTCAACAATACTAACATAGTTGAATCATATGTAAATCCCTCACGTGCGACAAAGAGTTCACTCCAAAGTCACAAATAGCGGAGAACAAACAAAGAAATTATTGTAGGGTACGAAACCACCTCAAAGTTATCTTTTCCGATCAATCGTATGAGCTATCCCTATAAGTGTCACGAACAGCCCTAGAGTTCGTACTAAAATAACACCTTAAGATACACATCAACCAAAACTCTAATGTCACCTAGATACTCCAATGTCACCACAAGTACCCATGGGCTTGATTATACGATATGCATCACACAATTTCAGATTCATCAAGTTCAATGCAACACAAAGAACTTCAAAGAGTGCCCCAAAGTTTCTACCGGAGAGTCAAGACGAAAACGTGTGCCAACCCCTATGCATAGTTTCCCAAGGTCACGGAACCCGCAAGTTGATCACCAAAACATACATCAAGTGGATCAATAGAACATCCCATTGTCACCACGGATATCCCATCGCAAGACATACATCAAGTGTTCTCAAATCCTTAAAGACTCAATCCGATAAGAAAACTTCAAAGGGAAAACTCAATTCATCACAAGAAGATAGAGAGGGGAAAACTCCATATGATTCATCTATATTAATAAAGCTCGCGGTACATCAAGATCGTGCCATCTCAAGAACACGAGAGAGAGAGCTCAAACACATAGCTACTGGTACATACCCTCAGCCCCGAGGGTGAACTACTCCCTCCTCATCATGGAGACCGCCGGGATGATGAAGATGGCCTCCGGTGATGGTTTCCCCCTCCGGCAGGGTGCCGGAACGGGCTCCCGATTGGTTTTTCATGGCTCTGGAGGCTTGCGGCGGCGGAAATCCCGATCTAGGTTTCTTTTCGGAGGTTTCTGTATTTATAGGAGTTTTTGGCGTCGGTTTCACGTCAAGGCGGTGCCCGAGGAGTCCACAAGCCAGGGGGCGCGCCCTAGGGGGGGGCGCGCCCCCCAGGCTTGTGGCCTCCTCGGTCACTCCCTGGCCCAGCTTTTTGCTCCAGTATTTTTTATATTTTCCAAAAATATTCTCCGTAAATTTTCAGCCCATTCCGAGAACTTTTATTTCTGCACAAAAACAACACCACGGTAGCTGTGCTGAAAACATCGTCAGTACGGGTTAGTTCTAATAAAATCATACCAAAATCATATAAAATTATTGTAAACATGGCATGAATACTTCATAAATTATAGATACGTTGGAGACGTATCAGATTCCAATCCTACTTGGAAAACCATTCCCCCTCTTGGCCTTTTTCCTTTTTCCCACCTCCTAGCCGCATGGGCCTTGTGGGGCTGGTTTGCCCAGCCCACAAAGGGCTGGTGCACCCCCCCCCCCTCAGGCCCATGTGGCCTCCCGGCGTGGGTGGCCCCTCCCGATGACCCTCCGGCACTCCCGGTACACTGCCGGAAATACCCAAAACTTTTCCGGTGGCCAAAACGGGACTTCCTATATATCAATCTTTACCTCCGGACCATTCTGGAGCTCCTCGTAACGTCTGGGATCTCATCCGGGACTCCGAACAACCTTCGGTCACCACCATACATAACTCAATACTACCGAAACGTCACCAAACGTTAAGTGTGCAGACCCTGCGGGTTCGAGAACTATGTAGACATGACCGAGACACCTCTACGGTCAATAACCAATAGCGGGACCTGGATGCCCATATTGGTTCCTACATATTCTACGAAGATCTTCATCGGTTGAACCTCTATGTCAAGGATTCAGTTAATCCCGTATGCTGTTCCCTTTGTTCTTCGGTATGTTACTTGCCCGAGATTCGATCGTCGGTATCTCTATACCTAGTTCAATCTCGTTACCGGCAAGTCTCTTTACTTGCTCCGTAATACAAGATCCCGTGGCTAACACTTTAGTCACATTGCTTGCAAGGCTTATTGTGATGTTGTATTACCAAGTGGGCCCCGAGATACCTCTCCGTCATACGGAGTAACAAATCCCAGTCTCGATCCATGCCAGCTCAACAGACACCTTCGGAGATACATGTAGAGCATCTTTATAGTCACCCAGTTACGTTGTGACGTTTGATACACACAAGGTATTCCTCTGGTGTCAGTGAGTTGCATGATCTCATGGTCATAGGAACAGATACTTGACATGCAGAAAACAATAGCAATAAACTGACACAATCATATGCTACGTTCATAGTTTGGGTCTTGTCCATCACATCATTCTCTTAATGATGTGATCCCGTTATCAAATGACATCTCATGTCTATGGCTAGGAAACCTTAACCATCTTTGATCAACGAGCTAGTCTACTAGAGGCATACTAGGGACAAAGTGTTGTCTATGTATCCACACATGTATTAGTGTTTCCAATCAATACAATTATAACATGGACAATAAACGATTATCATGAACAAGGAAATATAATAATAACTACCTTTATTATTGCCTCTAGGGCATATTTCCAACAGTCTCCCACTTGCACTAGAGTCAATAATCTAGCTCACATCACCATGTGATTTACATTGTAATGAATCTAATACCCATACAGTTCTGGTGTTGATCATGCTTAGCCCTTGGAAGAGGTTTAGTCATCGGGTCTGCGACATTCAGATCCGTGTGCACTTTGCAAATATTTATGTTGTCCTCCTTGATGTAATCGCGGATGGAATTGAAGCATCGCTTTATGTGTCTGGTCCTCTTGTGAAACCTTGGTTCCTTGGCCAGAGCAATGGCACCAGTGTTATCACAGAATAGAGTCATTGGATTCAGTGCACTAGCCACTACTCTAAGATCTGTCATGAACTCCTTCATCCAGACACCTTCCTTCGCCGCCTCCGAGGCAACGATGTACTCCGCTTCGCATGTAGAATCAGCTACCACGCTCTGCTTGGAACTGCACCAGCTTACTGCACCCCCATTAAGAAAAAATACGTATCCGGTTTGAGACTTAGAGTCATCCGGATCAGTGTCAAAGCTTGCATAGACGTAACCCTTTACGACGAGCTCTTGATCACCTCCATAAACGAGAAACATGTCTTTAGTCCTTTTCAGGTACTTAAGGATATTCTTGACCGCCGTCCAGTGTTCCATTCCTGGATCACTTTGAAACCTTCCGGCCATACTTATGGCAAGGCTAACATCGGGTCTTGTGCACAGCATTGCATACATGATAGAGCCTATGGCTGAAGCATAGGGGACGACACTCATCTTTTCTCTATCTTCTGCAGTCACTGGGCATTGAATCTTACTCAACTTCACACCTTGCAATACAGGCAAGAACCCCTTCTTGGACTGATCCATTTTGAACTTCTTCAAAACTTTGTCAAGGTATGTGCTCTGTGAAAGTCCTATTAAGCGTCTCGATCTATCTCTATAGATCTTGATGCCTAATATGAAAGCAACTTCTCCTAGGTCCTTCATTGAAAAACTCTTGTTCAAATATTCCTTCACGCTTTCCAACATTTCTATATTATTTCCAATCCGCAATATGTCATCCACATATAATATTAGAAACGCTATAGAGCTCCCACTCACTTTCTTGTATATACAAGCTTCTCCGTAAACTTGTATAAACCCGAACGCTTTGATAACCTCATCAAAGCGAAGATTCCAACTCCGAGATGCTTGCACCAGTCCATAAATGGATCGCTGGAGTTTGCAAACTTTGTCAGCATTCTCTGGATCGACAAAACCTTCTGGTTGCATCATATACAACTCTTCCTTAAGGAAACCGTTAAGGAACGCTGTTTTGACATCCATCTGCCAAATTTCATAATCGAAAAAGGCAGCTATTGCTAACATGATTCTGACGGACTTAAGCATCGCTACGGGTGAGAAGGTCTCATCGTAGTCAACTCCTTGAACTTGTGAAAAACCCTTTGCCACAAGTCGAGCTTTATAGACGGTGACATTACCGTCCGCGTCCGTCTTCCTCTTAAAGATCCATTTGTTCTGAATGGCCTTTCGCCCTTTAGGTAATACTTCCAAAGCCCATACTTTGTTTTCATACATGGACCCCATCTCGGATTTCATGGCCTCTAACCATTTCTCAGAATCCGGGCCCATCATCGCTTCTGCATAGCTCGTAGGTTCATCGTTGACCAACAACATGACCTCTAAGACAGGGTTGCCGTACCACTCAGGAGCAGTACGCGTCCTTGTCGACCTACGAGGTTCGATAGCAACTTGATCCGAAGCTTCATGATCATCATCATTAACTTCCTCTTCAACCGATGCAGGCTCTACAGAAACATCTTTCTGCGCTGCGCTACTCTCAGGTTGAAGTAAAGGTTCAACAACCTCATTAAGTTCTATTTTCCTCCCACTCAATTCTTCCGAGAGAAACTCTTTCTCAAGAAATGTTCATTTTTAGCGACAAACACTTTGCCTTCGGATCTGAGATAGAAGGTATACCCAACTGTCTCTTTTGGGTATCCTATGAAGACGCATTTCTCCGCTTTGGGTTCCAGCTTTTCAGGCTGAAGCTTTTTGACATAAGCATCACATCCCCAAACTTTAAGAAACGACAACTTTGGCTTCTTGCCAAACCATAGTTCATATGGCGTCGTCTCAACGGATTTTGATGGTGCCCTATTTAAAGTGAATGCAGCTGTCTCTAATGCATAACCCCAAAACGATAGTGGCAAATCGGCAAGAGACATCATAGATCGCACCATATCCAATAAGGTTCGATTACGACGTTCGGACACACCATTACGCTATGGTGTTCCAGGCGGTGTCAATTGTGAAACAATTCCACATTGTCTTAAGTGACTGCCAAACTCATAACTCAGATATTCTCCTCCTCGATCAAATCGTAGGAATTTAATCTTCTTGTTACGATGATTCTCAACTTCACTCTGAAATTGCTTGAACTTTTCAAACGTTTCAGACTTGTGTTTCATTAAGTAAATATGCCCATATCTACTTAAGTCATCAGTGAAGGTGAGAAAATAACGATATGCACCGCGTGCCTCAATGCTCATCGGACCGCATACATCAGTATGTATGATTTCCAACAAGTCACTTGCCCGTTCCATTGTTCCAGAAAACGGGGTCTTAGTCATCTTGCCCATGAGGCATGGTTCACATGTGTCAAGTGATTCAAAATCAAGTGACTCCAAAAGTCCATCAACATGGAGCTTCTTCATGCGTTTTACACCAATATGACCTAAACGGCAGTGCCACAAGAAAGTGGTACTATCATTATCAACTCTACATCTTTTGGCATCAATGTAATGAACATGTGTATCATCACTATCGAGATTCAATAAGAATAAACCCCTCACATTGGGTGCATGACCATAAAAGATATTACTCATATAAATAGAACAACCATTATTCTCTGATTTAAATGAGTAACCGTCTCGCAATAAACAAGATCCAGATATAATGTTCATGCTTAACGCAATCACTAAATAACAATTATTCAGGTTCATCACTAATCCTGATGGTAATCGAAGAGCGAGCGTGCCGACAGCGATCACATCAACCTTGGAACCATTTCCCACGCGCATCGTCACTTCGTCCTTTGCCAGCCTCTGTCTATTCCGCAATTCCTGTTTTGAGTTGCAAATGTGAGCAACCGAATCGGTATCAAATGCCCAGGCACTACAACGAGAGTTGGTAAGGTACACATCAATAACATGTATATCACATATACCTTGTTTGGTGTTGGCCGCCTTCTTGTCAGCCAGATACTTGGGGCAGTTCTGCTTCCAGTGACCAGTTCCCTTGCAATGAAAGCACTCAGTTTCTGGCTTGGGTCCAGCCTTGGGTTTCTTCATGGGAGGGGCAACTGCTTTGCCACTCTTCTTGGAGTTACCCTTCTTACCCTTGCCATTCTTCTTGAAACTAGTGGTTTTATTGACCATCAACACTTGATGCTCCTTCTGAATCTCAGACTCAGCGACTTTCAACATCGCAAACAGCTCGGCGACTAACTTGTTCATCCCATGCATGTTATAGTTCAACACGAAGCTCTTGTAGCTAGGTGGCAGTGATTGAAGAACTCTGTCAGTGATCACCTCTGGTGGAAGGAGCATCCCCAATTCAGCCAGACGGGTGGAATACCCAGACATTCTGAGTATGTGTTCACTGACAGACCCGTTCTCCTCCATCTTGCAAGCATAGAACTTATCGGAGGTCTCATACCTCTCGATCCGGGCATTCTTCGGAAAGATAAACTTCAACTCCTGGAACATATCATATGCTCCATGACGTTCAAAACGTCTTCGAAGTCCCGGTTCTAAGCCATACAACATTGCACATTGAACCATTGAGTAATCATCAGAACGTGTCTGCCAGGCGTTCGCAACGTCTACAGACTCTACTGGAGTGGGTGGTTCACCAAGCGGTGCATCAAGGACATAAGCCTTTTGGGAAGCCGTAAGGATAATCCTTAGATTACGGGCCAAGTCCACAAAGTTACTTCCATCATCTTTCAACTTAGCTTTCTCTAGGAACGCATTAAAATTCAGTGGTGCTACTGCGCGAGCCATTGATCTACAACATAAATATTGCAAAGACAACTTAGACTATTGTTCAAGATAACGAGTTTAGTTAATCATATTACTTAAAAACTCCCACTCAAATTGACATCCCTCCGGTCATTCGAGTGTCACATGATCCAAATTCACCAACTCAAGTCCGATCATCACGTGAGTTGAGATGGTTTCAATGGTGAACATCTTCATGTTGATCATATCTACTATATGACTCATGTTCGACCTTTCGGTCTCTTGTGTTCCGAGGCCATGTCTGTACATGCTAGGCTCGTCAAGTTTAACCTGAGTGTTCCGCACGTGCAACACTGGCTTGCACCCGTTGTATGTGAACATAGAGTCTATCACACCCGATCATCACGTGGTGTCTCGAAACGACGAACTTTTGCAACGGTGCACACTCGGGGAGAACACAATTTTATCTTGAAATTTCGGTGAGGGATCACCTTATAATGCTACCGTCGTCCTAAGCAAAATAAGATGCATAAAAGGATTAACATCACATGCAAATCATAAATGACATGATATGGCCATGAACTTGTGCTTTTGATCTCTATCTCCAAAGCACCGGCATGATCTCCATCGTCACCGGCATGACACCATGATCTCCATCATCTTGATCTCCATCAACGTGTCGCCATGAGGTTGTCACGCCAACTGTTGCTTCTACGACTATTGCTAACTCATAGCGATAAAGTAAAGCAAAACGGCGAAAATAAATTAAAGACAACCCTATGGCTCCTGCCGGTTACCGTACTCATCGACATGCAAGTCGTGATATTCTATACAATACATGATCATCTCATACATCACATATATCTCATCATGTAATTGTCCATATCACATCACAACATACCCTGCAAAAACAAGTTAGACATCCTCTAATTGTTGTTGCATGTTTTACGTGGCTACTACGGGTATCTAGCAAGAACGATTCTTACCTATGAAAACCACAACGGTGATACACAAATTGCTATTCAACCTTATCAAGGGCTGCCTTTGTCGAATCCGATCCAACTAAAGTGGGAGAGACAGACACCCGCCAGCCATCTTTATGCAACAAGGTTACATGTCAGTTGATGGAACCGGTCTCTCTTAAGCGTACGAGTAATGTTGGTCCGGGCCGCTTCATCCCACAATACCGCTGAATCAAGAAAAGATCAAGGCAGGAAGCAATCCGAGTATCAACGCCCACAAACTCCTTTGTGTTCTACTCGTGATCTCATCTACGCATAGACCTAGCTCATGATGCCACTGTTGGGGAACGTTGCATGGGAAACAAAAAATTTCCTACGCACACGCAAGATCTATCCATGGTGATGAGCATCTACGAGAGGGAGAGTGGATCTACATACCCTTGTAGATCGCTAAGCGGTAAGCGTTAAGAAACGCGGTTGATGTAGTCGAACGTCTTCGCGATCCAAATCGCTAGCCGTCTCGCGATCCAATCACGATCTAGCGCCGAACGGACGGCACCTCCGCGTTCAGCACACGTACAGCTCGATGACGATCTCCGCCTTCTTGATCCAGCAAGAGGGAGCGGAGAGGTAGATGAGTTCTCCGGCAGCGCGACGGCGCGGCGGCGGTGGTGGTGGAACTATTCCGGCAGGGCTTCACCTAAGCACCGTCCGAATCTATTTGGTGGAGGAACTAGGGAATAGAGAACTAGCACGTGGACTTGTGTCTTTGGGGCTCTATTCCTCTAGTATATATAGGAGGGAGGGGGAGGAGGCAGCCGCCCTAGGGCTCCCCTTTGGGTCGGACGAAGTGGAGAGGAGGTGGAGGAGTCCACCTCCAATCCTACTCCAAGTAGGATTCCAATCCTACTTGGAAAACCTTTCCCCCTCTTGGCCTTTTTCCTTTTTCCCACCTCCTAGCCGCATGGGCCTTGTGGGGCTGGTTTGCCTAGCCCACTAAGGGCTGGTGCACCCCCCCCCCTCAGGCCCATGTGGCCTCCCGGCATGGGTGGCCCCTCCCGATGACCCTCCGGCACTCCCGGTACACTACCGAAAATACCCGAAACTTTTCCGGTGGCAAAAACGGGACTTCCTATATATCAATCTTTACCTCCGGACCATTCCGGAGCTCCTCGTGACGTCCGAGATCTCATCCGGGACTCTGAACAACCTTCGGTCACCACCATACATAACTCAATACTACCGAAACGTCACCGAACGTGAAGTGTGCAGACCCTGCGGGTTCGAGAACTATGTAGACATGACAGAGACACCTCTATGGTAAATAACCAATAGCGGGACCTGGATGCCCATATTGATTCCTACATATTCTACGAAGATCTTCATCGGTTGAACCTCTATGTCAAGGATTCAGTTAATCCCGTATGTTGTTCCCTTTGTTCTTCGTTATGTTACTTGCCCGAGATTCGATCGTCGGTATCTCTATACCTAGTTCAATCTCGTTACCGGCAAGTCTCTTTACTCGTTCCGTAATACAAGATCCCGTGGCTAACACTTTAGTCACATTGCTTGCAAGGCTTATTGTGATGTTGTATTACCGAGTGGGCCCCGAGATACCTCTCCGTCATACGGAGTAACAAATCCCAGTCTCGATCCATGCCAGCTCAATAGACACCTTCGGAGATACCTATAGAGCATCTTTATAGTCACCCAGTTACGTTATGATGTTTAATACACACAAGGTATTCCTCCGGTGTCAGTGAGTTGCATGATCTCATGGTCATAGGAACAGATACTTGACATGCAGAAAACAATAGCAATAAACTGACACGATCATATGCTACGTTCATAGTTTGGGTCTTGTCCATCACATCATTCTCCTAATGATGTGATCCCATTATCAAATGACATCTCATGTCTATGGCTAGGAAACCTTGACCATCTTTGATCAACGAGCTAGTCTACTAGAGGCATACTAGGGACACAGTGTTGTCTATGTATCCACACATGTATTAGTGTTTCCAATCAATAAAATTATAGCATGGACAATAAACGATTATCATGAACAAGGAAATATAATAAGAACTACCTTTATTATTGCCTCAAGGGCATATTTCCAACACTTTATGCCTAGCTTAATGGCTTTAAAGAAAGCGCTGCCAGGGAGACATTCCGGAAGTCTTAGAGAGTCATTTATTTCTGTTGTGTTCTTTTATAAAGTTTAAAAACAAAAAAAATATAGAGGGGAACCTAAAACTTCACAAAAGGAAAGGTGAAATTGAGAGAGATGATGAGCATCGTTGAAGTGGGCGACGTCCTTGAACTTTTGTTCATGCCCATGGAAACTTTGTGAATCTTGAATCACGGAAAATTTTCCAACAAAAATAATTATCCCCTTGTACAAATCCATTGTATTATAAAAATAATGTGCCAAGATTTGCCTTTAGGATGATTAGATTGCTTGTTGGTATGTGCGGTGTAAAAACAGAAACTTTGCCTGTAGTGCGTGAATTTTCATTTTTTACTGGAACGTCAAAAGTTTCTGAATGTTTACACAGTATTGCTATACAAATTTTTTAATTTGTCCTAATTTTTCAGAATTTTTGGAGTTACAGAAGTATGGTCAAAGTTCAGATTACTACATACTGTCCTGTTTAAGATAGATTCTGTTTTTGATGCATTGTTTTGCTTGTTTTGATGAAACTATCGATTTTATCGGTGGTGTAAGCCATAGAAAAGTTATAATACAACATATATAATGCAAATATAAAATATGAATTGGTTTGCAATAGTACTTAAAGTAGTATTTTGGTTTATTATACTAACAGATCTTACCAGTCTTCTGTTAAGTTTTGTGTGGATGAAGTGTTCGAAGATCGAGGAGGTCTCGATATGAGGAGAAGAAGGAGAGGCAAGAGTTCAAGCTTGGGGATGCCCAAGGCACCCCAAGTAAATATCCAAGGAGACTCAAGCATCTAAGCTTGGGGATGCCCCGGAAGGCATCCCATCTTTCTTCAACAAGTATCGGTATGTTTTCGGATTCGTTTCATTCATGTGATATGTGCAAATCTTGGAGCGTCTTTTGCGTTTAGTTTATGCACCATGCTGGTATGAGATAGTCCATGGTTGATTTATAGAATGCTCAATGCACTTCACTTATATCTTTTGAGTATGGCTTTATAGAATGCTTCATGTGCTTCACTTATATCATTTGAAGTTTGGATTGCCTGTTTCTCTTCACATAGAAAACCGTTATTTGTAGAATGCTCTTTTGCTTCACTTATATTTATTAGAGCATGGTATTTTGTAGAAAGAATTAAACTCTCTTGCTTCACTTATATCTATTTAGAGAGTCAACAGGAATTGGTCATTTGCATGGTTAGTCATAAAATCCTACATAAAACTTAGGGATCACTGAATATGACATGTTTGATTCCTTGCAATAGTTTTGCGATATAGAGATAATAATATGTGGGAGGTACTAGTGGATGATCGTGTTTAGTAAGATATTGGTGTTAAGGTTTGTCATTCCCGAAGCATGCACGTATAGTCTCCCGTTATGCTAGGAAGTTGGAGCACAATTTATTCTTGATTGTCTATCTTTGTGTGAAGGTCGGGGGCGCGCGATGGTTAACTCCTACCAACCTCCCCCCTAGGAGCATGCGTAGTAATACTTTGCTTTGAGAGAGCTAATAAAACTTTTGCAATAAGTATGTGGGTTCTTTATGACTAATGTGAGTCCATGGATTATACGCACTCTTACCTTTACGCAATTTGCTAGCCTCTACGGTATCGTGCATTGCCCTTTCTCACCTCGAGAGTCGGTGCAAACTTCGCCGATGCATCCAAACCCCGTGATATGATACGCTCTATCACACATAAGCCTTATTATATCCTCCTCAAAACAGCCACCATACCTACCTATTATGGCATTTCCATAGTCATTCTGAGATATATTGCCATGCAACTTCCACCGCCTCCGTTTTGATGACTTGAGCATTCATTGTCATATTGCATTACATGATCGTAAGATAGCTAGCATGATGTTTTCATGGCTTGTCCGTTTTTTGATATCTTTGCTACGCTAGATCATTGCATTCATATAGGGTCATACTTTGTTCTACTATCGTTGTAGTATTGAGTTGTAAGTAAATAGAAGTGTGATGATCATCATTATTCATTATTAGAGCATGCTCCAGTGATGAAAGGATGATGGAAACTATGATTCCCCCATAAGTCGGGATGAGGCTCCGGACAAAGAAAGAAAAAAAGAAAAGAAAAAAATAGAAAAAAAAGAAAAAAAGAAGAAGGAATAGGGGCATGCTAATTCCACACTTGTGCTTCAAAGTAGCACCATGTTTTTCATATAGAGAGTCTCCTGTGTTGTCACTTTCATATACTAGTGGGAATTTTTCATATAGAGTTAGATGCATACCCACTTAGTTTCATATTGAGCTTTCATACACTTGCAGCTCTTAGTGCATCGTTGCATGGCAATCCCTACTCCTCGCATTGATATATATTGATGGGCATCTCCATAGCCCGTTGATACGCTGAGTTGATGCGAGACTTTCTTCTCTACTTTTACCCCTTTGAAACCTACCACCATATTCTATTCCACCCATAGTGCTATATCCATGGCTTGCGCTCATGTATTGCGTGAGAGTTGAAAATGCTGAAGCGCATTAAAAAGTATGAACCAATTGCTTGGCTGACACCGGGGTAGTACATGATTTATACTTTGTGTTAAGAAGACAAAGCATGACAAGGCTATATGATTTTGTAGGGATAGCGTTCTTTAGCCTTGATATTTTGAAAGACATGATTGTTTGTTGGGATGCCTGAGTATTAATGTCTTTATGTCAAAACTAGAATATTGCTTTGAATCACTTTTGTCTTAATATTCATGCCATGATTAGATATATGATCAAGATTATGCTAGGTAGCATTCCACATAAAAAATTATCTTTTTTATCATTTACCTACTCGAGGACGAGCAGGAATTAAGCTTGTGGATGCTGATACGTCTCCGTCGTATCTATAATTTTTGATTGTTTCATGCCAATATTATACAACTTTCACATCTTTTTGGCAACATTTTATATGATTTATTGGACTAACCTATTGATCCAGTGCCCAGTGCCAGTTCCTGTTTGTTGCATGTTTTTTGTTTTGCAGAATATCCATATCAAACGAAGTCCAAACGTAATAAAAATTTACGGAGATTTTTTTTGGAATATTTTTGAATTTTGAGAAGTGGAATCAACGCAATCGGAGGCCTACAGCCCCCACAAGATACAAGGGCGCGGCCAGGGGGCCCAGGCGCGCCCTGATGGGTTGTGCTCACCTCGTATGTCGGTTGGAGCTCTCCTTTGGCCGCAAGGAAGCTAATTTTTGAATAAAAATCCCCTCAAAATTTCAGCCCGATCTGAGTTACGGATCTCCGCGAATATAAGAAACGGTTTTCGGCCAGAAAACAGGAACGTGAAACAGAAGAGAACAGAGAGGGAGATCCAATCTAGGAGGGGATCATGCCCCTTCGCCGCCATGGCGGCCATGGACCAGAGGGGGAACTCTCCTCCCATCTAGGGGGGAGGCCAAGGAAGAAGAAGAAGGAGGGGGATCTCTCCCCCTCTCTCCCGGTGGCACCGGAACGCCGCCGGGGCAAGCATCGTGATGGCGATCTACATCACCAACTCTCTCCCCCTCTATGCAGTGGTGTAACACCTCTCTTCCCCACTATAATCTCTACTTAAACATGGTGCTCAACTCCATATATTATTTCCCAATGATATTTGACTATCCTATGATGTTTGAGTAGATCTCTTTTGTCCTATGGGTTAATTGTGGTATGATGTTATTGATGTGAGTGTATGTTGATATGGTGTTGTCCTATGGTGCCCTCCGTGTCGCGCAAACGTGAGAGATACCCGCTGTAGGGTGTTGCAATATGTTCATGATTTGCCTATGGTGGGTGGCGTGAGTGACAGAAGCACAGACCCAAGTAGGTGGGTTATGGCATATGGGAGTAAAGAGGACTTGACACTTAATGCTATGGTTGGGTTTTACCTTAATGATCTTTGGTAGTTGCGGATGCTTGCTAGAGTTCCAATCATAAGTGCATATGATCCAAGTACGGAAAGTGTGTTAGCGTATGCCTCTCCCTCATTGCATATAACAAGTATCTATCGTATCATATTCAATTGCCTAAGGACAATCTTTCTCTTGCGTTACACAAAAAGATTTTTACTAAGTTATTTACTTTTATTCTTCTTTATTAAAACAACACCTAAATTTTATTTCCACGTTCTTTATTATCATGCAAAGTACTTCTAATTTTATTCCCGCAAAGTAGTTTCATACTTGTTCTAGGTAAAGCAAGCATTAGCGTGCGTAGAGTTGTATCGGTGGTCGATAGAACTTGAGGGAATATTTGTTCTACCTTTAGCTCCTCGTTGGGTTCGACACTCTTACTTATCGAAAAAGGCTACAAATGATCCCCGACACTTGTGGGTTATCTCTCTATCACACATAAGCCTCCTTATATCTTCCTCAAAACAGCCACCATACCTACCTATTATGGCATTTCCATAGCCATTCCGAGATATATTGCCATGCAACTTTCACCTTCCCGTCACATGACGTGTGTGTTCATCATCATATTGGTTTGAATGATCATATAGTTGACATAGTATTTGTGGTAAAGTCGCCATTCATCATTATTGATACTTGTGATCTGCGTTGGGTTTTCCGTGAGAGGAACGGGTTATTGCAGCACAAAGTGGGTAAGTATTTCCCTCAGTTATGAAACCAAGGTTTATTGAACCAATAGGAATATCAATCCTCAACCGTCTTCAGTGGATGCACACAAAAGAACAAACAACTTGCACCCAACGCGGGCAAGAGGGTTGTCAATCCCCTTGATCTCGTTATTTGCAAGCAGATGAGTTGTTTAGATAATTGTAGATAATTGTAAATTGCAAAATGAAATAAAAACTAAATAAAGGCAGCAAGGTAATAGTAGCTTTTGTATATTTAGAAGTGAATGGACCCGGGGGCCATAGTTTTCCCTAGCGGCATCTCTCATGTAGGCAGCATACGGTGGGTAACAAATTACTGTTGGGCAATTGATAGAAAAGCGGATAGTTATGTGATTTTCATGGCAATGATCATGTGTATATAGGAATCATGTCCATAAACAAATAGGCCGACTCCTGCCTGCACCTATTACTATTACTGCACTTCAAGAGTGCTTCTATGCTTGCCTCTCTACGTATTAAGTTCATGACAAACAGAGTAATGCATGGAGAACGATGACATGATGTAGACAAAGTAAACTCAAGCAATATGAATAAACCCCATCGTGTTATCCTTAGTAGCAACAACACAAAGACGCATCTTGTCCCCTACTTTGTCACTGGGATATAGAAACTCGTCAGGTTGAACCTACCACAACGCACCACTCCCACTGAAGATAGATCAATCTACTTATCCAAAGCACATCAATAAATCGGAGAGCATTACGAAGCTATAATGATCATGCAAATAAGAATCTTAATATTCAGAGGTAACTCAAATAATTTTCATGAATAATCTGAACATAAACCCACAATTCATCGGATCCCAACAAACACACCGCACAATAGGATTACATCGGATAGATCAAAGCGAAGATGCGATGACCATTGTATTGAAGATCAAGAGATAGAGAGATTACCATCTAGGTACTAGCTATGGACCTGTAGATCTGTGGTGAACTACTCACACATCATCATGAGGGCAGCAAGGTTGATGTAGAGGCCCTCCGTGGTCGATCCCCCCTCCGGTAGGGTGCCGGAACGGAGCTCCAGATGACCTCGCGACGGAACATAGACTTGCGGCAGCGTAAAAAGAGATTCGGGACTGCCTCTAGGGTTTTTGAGATATATGAGAATTTATAGGCCAGAGAACGAGGTCGGAGGAGCCACGAGGGGGCCAGAAGCCATCGGGGTGCCCCCCAGGGCGCGCCCTGTTGGCTTGTGGGGCCCTCGTGCGGCTCCCGGCCTCCTTCCAAAGTTTCCAGGTCTTCTTTTGGTCCAAAAAAAATCATCAAAAAGTTTCGTGGCAATTGGACTTCATTTGGTACTGTAAACCTGAAAAGTGAAAAACATGCAGAAAATAACAACTAGCACTGGGCACTGGGTCAATAGGTTAGTGCTCAAAAATATTATAAATTGGTAAATAAAGACCCAAAAAGTATCCTAGAATGATAATATATCAGCATGGAACAATCAAAAAATTATAGATACGTTGGAGACGTATCAAGCAGCCCAAAGCTTAATTCCTGCTCGTCCTCGAGTAGGTAAATGATAAAAACAGAATTTTTGATGTGACATGCTATCCATTATGTAATCTTATGCATGTATGCTCATTGAGAAATGATGAATCAACAAATATTAACATAGCAATACTTATAAGTATAAGAAACAAAATCATCAATCTTTCAAAGTATACGATCCTCAAAGAATGTTTACCCCCCATTCATCTTATTATATTAGCAAGGCATGGCTCCATCTTCACCACATTAATACAAATGTCAAGCACCACGGTGTCCAAGTCAGGCAATTGGATCATACTTTTTAAATATGCGTCAACTTTTTATTCTTCACGCAATACATGAGTGTGATCCATTGGACATAGCATTTAGGTGGAATAGAATATGGTGGTACATATCAAAGGGGCAGAAAGTGGAGAAGATAGTCTCACATCAACTAGGTGTACCAACGAGCTATGGAGATGCCCATCGATAGATGTCAATGCAAGGAGTAGGGCTTGCCACGCAAATGATGCACTAGAGTGACGTCGCTTGAGACTGCGTCTGTATTTCCCCAAAGAGGAAGGGATGATGCAGCACAGCGACGGTAAGTATTTCCCTCAGTTATGAAACCAATGTTATCGAACCAGTAGGAGGATCACCACCACCCAATAAGCAGCACCTGCACACAAACAACAAATACTTGCAACCCGACGCGAAAGAGAGGTTGTCAATCTCTCTATGGTAAACAGATAGATTAGGTAATGATAGATAGGAGAGATAGATCTCTCAAGAATACAAAATAAAAAGGGCAAATAAAAAGTGCAGCAATAGATTTTTGGGTTTTTGGTTTTGTAGATCTGAAAACGAAGATGCAAAAAGATAGATCGGAAAACAATATGTTGGAAAAGTAGACCCGGGGGCCGTAGGTTTCACTAGTGGCTTCTCTCATGAGTATAGCGCACGGTGGGTGAACAAATTACTGTTGGGCAATTGATAGAAGATCAAATAATCATGACGATATCCAAGGCGATGATCATTAAATAGGCATCATGTCTAAGATAAGTAGACCGACTCCTGCTTGCATCTACCACTATTACTCCACACATCGACCGCTATCCAGCATGCATCTAGTGTATTAAGTTCATGGAAAAACAGAGTAATGCAATAAGAACGATGACATGATGTAGACAAGATCTATTCATGTAGGAATAGACCCCATCTTGTTATCCTTAATGGCAACGATACATGCGTGCCTTGCTGCCCCTTCTGTCACTGGGAAAGGACGCCGCAAGATCGAACCCATCACAAAGCACCTCTTCCCATGGCAAGAAAAATCGATCTAGTTGGCCTAACTAAACCAAAGATTCAAATAAGAAATACGTGGCTATTATTAATCATGCATATAAGAGATCAAAGAAGACTCAAATAATATTCATGGATAGAAACTGATCATGAACTCAAAATTCATCGGATCCCAACAAACACACGCAAAAGTTTACATCAAATAGATCTCCAAGAGACCATTGTATTGAGAATCATAAGAGAGAGAGAGAGAGAGAGGAAGCCATCTAGCTACTGCCTACGGACCCGTAGGTCTATGGTGGACTACTCACGCATCATCGGAGAGGCACCTATGAAGAAGATGAACCCCTCCGTGATAGTGTTTAGATTGGATCTCGCGGTTCTGGAACTTGCGGTGGATGGAATTGTGTTTCGTCGACTCCCCTAGGGTTTTTGGAATATTTGGGAATTTATAGGCATCAGAGGCGGTGGAGAGGGGCCCCGTGGAGGGCACAACCCATCAGGGCGCGCCGGGGGCCCCCTGGCGCTCCCTGGTGGGTTGTGGTCTCCACGGCCCACCTCTCTGGCACTTCTTTGGCCCACTGGGTGTCTTCTGGTCCAAAAAAATCTCCAAAATGTTTCATCGCGATTGGACTCCGTTTGGTACTGATATTCTACAAAGTAAAAAAACAAGCAAAAACAGTAACTGGCACTTTGGCACTATGTCAATATGTTAGTCCCAAAAAATGATATAAAGTTGTTATAAAATGATTGTAAAACATCCAAGAATGATAATATAACAACATGGAACAAGCAAAAATTATAGATACGTTGGAGATGTGTCATAGAGCTATAAGTGTATGAAAGCTCAAATGAAGCTAAGTGGGGTGTGCATCCAACTTGCTTGCTCATGAAGACCTCGGGCATTTGAGGAAGCCCGTCATAGGAATATACAAGCCAAGTTTGGAATATTGAAAAAGGTAATTCCCACTAGCATATGAAAATGACATATCATGAGACTCTCTACATGAGGAACAAAGTGCCACTTTGAGGCACAAGTGTGGTAAAAGATAGTAGCAAAGTCCCTTCTCTCATTTTCTCTCATTTTTTCAGAATGGCGGGCTCATTTGGCCTCCCCTTCTTTATTTCCTCACTGGGACAATGCTCTAACAATGATGATCATCACACTTTTATTTACTTACAACTCGATATGGAGAACTGATATGAAGATATGACTCTATATGAATGCCTCTGGCAGTGTACCAGGATGTGCAATGGTCTAGCATGACATGTATCAAAAATATGATGAACGGTGGCTTTGCCACAAATACTATGTCAGCTCTATATGATCATGCAAAGCAATATGATGATGAACGAACTAGTCATGTGAAGTGACGATGGAATTTGCATGGCAATATATCTCGGAATGGCTATGGAAATGCCATGATAGGTAGGTATGGTGGCTGTTTTGAGGAAGATATAATGAGGCTTATGTGCAACAGAGCATATCATGTCACGGGGTTTGGATGCACCGGCGAAAGTTGCACCAATCCTCGAGGAGAGAATGGGCTATGCACGGTACCGAAGAGGATAGCAAATATGAGAAGGTGAGATTGCGTATGTCCATGGTTTCACATTAGTCATAAAGAACTCATATACTTATTGCAAAGTTTTATTAGTTTTATCATAAATCAAAGTACTACTCGCATGCCCCGAGGGAAGAGGTTGGTAGGAGTTAACCATCGTGCGCTTCCGACCCGAAACAACTCTAGGATTTCAACGAGGAATAGAAATGCTCACACATCATCACCATGCCTCTTTAATTTTTAGATGAACAAGAAGTTAACCTCTCTTAATATTGACACTTCTATGAATCAACAATTATGAACTCACACCTTTTTCATATTACCACATCAGTATCATTAACCCACAATTTCTCTATATGTGCTACATGATGGTTTTGGTTATCACTCATTGAATACCTAATATTTATAGACTAGTCTTATGAACCATGCAAATTACCGTCACTATTTATTAACTCTCAAAAAAATATAAGTGAAGAACGAGAGCGAAATTATTTCTATAAAATCTACACGCCACTATGCTCAAAAAAGATATAAGTGAAGTACTAGAGCAACTGCTAAGCTCAAAAGATATAAGTAAAGCACATAGAGTATTCTAATAAATTATGATGAAGGTGTGTTTCTCTTAAATAGGTGTGTCCAGAAAACAATGATTGTGGCAAACTGAAAGTAAAAGCAAACAAAAACAAACGACGCTCCAAGCAAAACTCATATCATGTGACGAATAAAAATATAGCTTCAAGTGACATACCGATGGATTGAGACGAAAGAGGGGATGCCTTCCGGGGCATCCCCAAGCTTATACGCTTGAGTCTTCCTTAAAATATTACCTTGGGGTGCCTTGGGCATCCCCAAGATTAGGCTCTTCCACTCCTTATTCCTTTGTCCATCGTGATAATACCCAAAACTTGAAAACTTCAATCACACAAAACTCAACAAAACTTCATGAGATCCGTTAGTATAAGCAACATATTGAATACTTTAGGTACTGTTATAAATTGATTCTTATTTCATAATTGCATAATAGGTACTGTATTCTAAGTTCTACATGGCTTATACCCCCGATACAATCCATAGCATAATCAAAACAAGCAACTATGCAAGCAAAAACAGAATCTGTCTAAAACAGAACAGTCTGTAGCAATCTGTAGAGAACCTATACTTCTGTAACTTTAAAAATTCTGAAACATTAGGAAAAACTAGAAAATTTGTATAGCAATACTGTGTAAGAAATTCAGATCATTATAACGCTCCAGTAAAAAATGAAAATTCCTGTACTGGAGTCAAAAGTTTCTGTTTTGTTTCAGCATCGATTCTACTCATCTTGTGAGTTATCCCAAAGGCTTTACTTGGAACAAACACTAATTTAAACATAAAAACATAATAATTATAGAGGAAATAATCATGTTATAAAAAACAAACAGAAAGTTAAAAGCAAAAATAAAGATAACTATTGGGTTGCCTCCCAACAAGCGCTATTTTTTTTATGCCTCTAGCTAGGCATAATGGTTAGTTCCAAGTGTTGTAGTAGGCACGGAAATGATCCGTCATGCTATAATCATATTCCCTTATTTCAGCAGCAAGTTTTCTAATATGTAGGAAAAAATAATTGAAGGGACTAAACTTCAAAACACAAGGGTCAGAGAGATCTATTTCAGGAGGAATAGGAGGCTCCTCTTTAGGTTTCTCATATGTGGTAACTATCTCCTCATTGTATAAGTTTCGATGAAGATATTTCCTTAATTCTTTCTCAAGCTCATAACCCATTCCAAGTTTTGGTATATCAAATTTATCACTATGTTCAGAGATTTTATCAACTAGGACATTAGGTGGAACCTTCTTTCTAAGATTTTCATCATAAGCAACATAATCCGTGGATCTTAGTTTTCTTATACCTTCCAACTCATAAAGAATTCCTTCTATTGGTGGGAACTCACAATTAACCCTATAATAATCAAATATATCTCTAGCCTCTTGTGTGATATTGTCAAATTCTTGAGCAAGAAATATAGTGGCTAGACGTTTAGTAGGAGCTTCCTGAATATTAGAGAATTCTAGAAACAACCATTGTATGAAAGGATGCATATGGACAAATTGTCTTTCCAATTGTGCTATAAGCAAAGATATAGCATCCGCATAACTTGTAGTTCTAGCAACAATGGAACCTCCTATCAATGCTAATGATCCCGCACAAGTGAAAAAATCTTGAATCACACATTTGCCAATAATATTTCCACTACCTGTACGGAGTTTCTTTGTTTGCATAGTGGGTTCACTTTTAGAAGGATCATCATTTGCAAGATTATCAAGTTTTTCCTTAGCAACTTCATCAAAATTTCTTTTAGCATTATTAGCACAAGCTGAAGTTGGATATTCAAGGGCTTCCGCACTAGAGGCGGAAACACCACTAATTTCAAAATAAGACATGATAGCCACTTCAAGCAAGCAAAGAAGTAAACTAGTAACAAGTAAAGATCAATATTTTTGTATTTTTTATTTTATGAGACAAGCTAAATATAACAGCAAATAAAAAGATAAAAAAGTGAATGAAAATTTGAGTGAAGTTACTTGATAGTTGATGATGATATGCCCCGGCAACGGCACCAGAAATCCTTCCTGATACTTGTGATCTCCGTTGGGTTTTCCGTCAAGAGGAACGGGTTATTGCAGCACAAAGTGGGTAAGTATTTCCCTCAGTTATGAAACCAAGGTTTATCGAACCAATAGGAATATCAATCCTCAACTGTCTTCAGCGGCTGCACACAAAAGAACAAAGAACTTGCACCCAACGCGGGCAAGAGGGTTGTCAATCCCCTTGATCTCGTTATTTGCAAGCAAATGAGTTGTGTAGATAATTGTAAATTGCAAAATAAAATAAAAAGTAATTAAAGGCAGCAAGGTAATAGTAGCATTTGTAAATTTATAAGTGAATGGACCCGTGGGCCATACTTTTCCCTAGCGGCATCTCTCATGTAGGCAGCATATGGTGGGTAACAAATTACTGTTGGGCAATTGATAGAAAAGCGGATAGTTATGCGATTTTCACGGCAATGATCATGTGTATATAGGCATCACGTCCATAAACAAATAGGCCGACTCCTGCCTGCACCTATTACTATTACTCCACTTCAAGAGCGCTTCTATGCTTGCCTCTCTACGTATTAAGTTCATGACAAATAGAGTAATGCATGGAGAACGATGACATGATGTAGACAAAGTAAACTCAAGCAATATGAATAAACCCCATCGTGTTATCCTTAGTAGCAACAACACAAAGACGCATCTTGCCCCTACTTTGTCACTGGGATCATGCAAATAAGAATCTAAATATTCAGAGGTGACTCAAATACTTTTCATGAATAATCTGAACATAAACTCACAATTCATTGGATCCCAAAAAAAACACTGCACAATAGGATTACATCGGATAGATCAAAGCGAAGATGCGATAACCATTGTATTGAAGATCAAGAGATAGAGAGATTGCCATCTAGGTACTAGCTATGGACCCGTAAGTCTGTGGTGAACTACTCACACATCATCATCAGGGCAGCAAGGTTGATGTAGAGGCCCTTCGTGGTCGACCCCCCCCCCCCTCTGACAGGGTGCCGGAACGAAGCTCCAGATGGCCTCGCGACGGAACAGAGAATTGCGGTGGCGTAAAAAGAGTTTCGGGTCTGCCTCTAGGGTTTTTGAGATATATGAGAATTTATAGGCCAGAGAACGAGGTCGGAGGAGCCACAAGGGGGCCACAAGCCATCAGGGCGCCCCCAGGGCGCGCCCTGTTGGCTCGTGGGGCCCTCGTGCGGCTCCCGGCCTCCTTCCAAAGTTTCTAGGTCTTCTTCTGGTCCAGAAAAAATCATCAAAAAGTTTCGTGGCAATTGGACTTCATTTGGTACTGTAAACCTGAAAAGTGAAAAACATGCAGAAAATAGCAATTGGCACTGGGCACTGGGTCAATAGGTTAGTGCTCAGAAATATTATAAATTGGTAAATAAAGACCCAAAAAGTATCCTATAATAATAATATATCAGCATGGAACAATCAAAAAATATAGATACGTTGGAGACGTATCAATTATCGA
Source organism: Elymus sibiricus (assembly GCA_039707655.1). Lineage (NCBI taxonomy): Eukaryota > Viridiplantae > Streptophyta > Magnoliopsida > Poales > Poaceae > Elymus > Elymus sibiricus. The sequence continues at coordinate 217,395,948 of CM077671.1, read as the reverse complement.
CATGTTACGCTAGATCATTACACATCCTGGTACACTACCAGAGGCATTCATATAGAGTCATATTGTTCCATGTTGAGTTGTAATATCGAGTTGTAAGTAAATAAAAGTGTGATGATCATCATTATTAGAGCATTTTCCTAGTGAGGAAAGTATAATGGATACTATGATTCCCCCACAAGTCGGGATGAGACTCCGGATGAAAAAAGAAGGAAATGGGGGAGGCGAAAAAAGATAAATGCCCACCATAAAAAATGAGAGAAAAGAGAGAAGGGGCGGTGTTACTATCCATTTACCACACTTGTGCCTCAAAGTGGCACCATGTTCTTCATATAGAAAGTCTCCTGAGTTGTCATTTTCATATGCTAGTGGGAATTTTACATTATAGAACTTGGCTTGTATATTCCGATGACGGGCTTCCTCAAATGCCCGAGGTCTTCATGAGCAAGCAAGTTGAATGCACACCCACTTAGCTTCCGTTGAGCTTTCATACACTTATAGCTCTAACGCATCCGTTGCATGGCAATCCCTACTCCATGCATTGTTATCGATTGACCGGCATCTCCATAGCCCGTTGATCCGCCTATTTGATGCGAGACTTTCTTTCCACTCTGACTCCTTTTGATCTTTACCACCATACTTTATTCCACCTATGTGTTATATCCATGGTTCATGCTCATGTATTGTGTTAAGTTGAAAATGGTGAAGCGCGTTAGAAGTATGATCCAATTGCCTGGTTTGACACCGGGGTGCTCATGATTTATACTTATGCGGTGCAGATGGAGTCATGCCATGCTTGATGATAAAATCAGTAGGGAATAACATTCTTTAAGGATCGTACATTTTGAAAAGTAGTGATTATGTTGTTTAGGTTTATGGATATTATTATGTTGATATCAATTAGTTCATCATTTTTCAATGATCATACATAAAAGAGATTACATGTTGGGTAGCATGGCGCACTGAAAATTCTGTTTTTATCATTTACCTACTCGAGGACGAGAAGGAATTAAGCTTTGGGATGCTGATACGTCTCCAGCGTATCTATATTTTTTGATTGTTCCATGCTATTATATTATTAATCTAGGATACTTTATATGAAATTATATGCTATTTTATATCATTTTGGGGAACTAACCTATTAACCCAGTGCCTAGTGCCACTTGTTGTTTTCTACGTGTTTTTGGTTTTCCAGGAAATCAATACCAAATGAAGTCAATTCTAGACAAAAGAGACCCTGGAAGCTTCGGGAGAGAACCAGATGCGAAGCGAGGAGACAGCAAGGCAACAGGTGCGCCAAGGGGGGTAGGTGCGCCCTGATGCCTTGTGGGCCCCTCGTGGCTCTGTCTGGCCTAATTCCACCTCCATAAATTCTCTAAAATCGGGAAACAAAAAGAGAACCACCCGAAACACTTTTTTCGCCGCCGCAAGCCTCTGTTCCGATGGGAGCCCATCTGGAGACCTTTTCCACTACTGTCCGGAGGGGGAATCGATCACGGAGGCCTTCTTCATCAACCTTGTTGCCTCCATGATGATGTGTGAGTAGTCCACCACAAAACTAAGGGTCCATAGCAAGTACCTAGATGGATTTCTCTCTCTCTCATTGATCTTCAATACCATGTTCACCGCGATCCTCGCGGTGATCTATCCAATGTAATCCTCTTTTGCGGCGTGTTTGTTGGGATCCGATGAATTGTGGGTTTATGATCAGATTATTCATTGAAAGTAGTTGAGTCTTTTCTGAATTCTATTATGCATGATTGTTATAGCTTCGTATTTCTCTCCGATCTATCGGTTTGGTTTGGCCACCTAGATTGATTTATCTTCAGCGGGAGTGGTGCGTTGTAATGGGTTCAATCTTGTGGTGTTCTATATCCTAGTGACAGAAAGGGAGAAGACACGTATTTGTATTGTTGCCATTAAGGATAAAACGATGGGGTCTGGACAAATTGCTTGTCTTATCTTGTCTACATCATGCCACCATGCTCCAAGCATTACTCTGTTTGTTATGAACTTAATACCATAGATGCAGGCAGGAGTCGGTCGATTGGTGGAGTAATATTAGTAGATGCAGAATCATTTCGGTCTACTTGTTTATGGATGTGATGCCTATATACATGATCATTGTCGTGAATAACATGCCATAACTATGTGCAATTTTGTCAATTGCCCAACAATAATTTGCCTACCCAGCGTATGCTATGTTCAAGAGAGAAGCCTCTAGCGAAAACTATGGCCCTTGGGTCTACGTAAACATAAATACTAAAACCCTAAAAATACTTTGCTGCAATTTATTTCCTGTTATTTTATTTTACCTTTACATCATTTATCTCTATCAAGATTTAATCCTTGCAAGCAACGAGTTCAAGGGGCTTGACAACCCTCTTGGTCGCGTTGGGTGCAAGTGTTTGGTTTCGTATGTGTAGGTGTTGTTGAAGGGAATTTGCTTGGTTCTCCTATTGGTTTGATAACCTTGGTTCTCACCGAGGGAAATAATTATCTCTATTGTTCTGCATCTCCTCTCCTCTTCAGGGAAAATCCCAAGTAGCACCAGCGACGTTGCCGCGCTGCAACTGGTGCGACCAGGAGGAGTTGTTGCTCGGAATCACGAAGGAACGCGGGCGCATCCTCCACTACCTTGGTGGTGGTGACATCTCCTCCTTTTCGTCGTGGGCCATCATCTCTGTCAGCGACAGGGATAGGTGATACGTCTCCAACGTATCTATAATTTTTTATTGTTCCATGCTGTAATATTATCATTCTAGGATACTTTTTGGGCATTTATATGCTAATTCATATTATTTTTTAGCACTAACCTATTAACCCAGTGACAAGTGCCAATTGTTGTTTTCTGCATGTTGTTGGCTTTTCAGGTTTACAGTACTGTTGTGGATATAACTCCACGGTATAACCCGCCATACTGGGCCGGGTTAACATATCAACAACTCTGCAACCAAGTTTAAATGAGCCGTATCATGAAGACGAAGACAAACGAGGTGGTGGCTGACTAGAGTCGCTAGACGGCCCAACACCTGAAGATGGCGGCTCAAGGCCCATAAAGACTAAAGACGCCGGCTTCGATTTCTTAAGATGCAAGACAAGTTAGAGATGTAGTAGGTCATGGGTCGTGGTATGACCCGGACTCTATTGTAAACACTAGGACTTGACCTGTATATAAAGGCAGGTACCTAGGGCCTCAAAAACTTAAGTCACAAGCTCTCGATAGCTAGGTTAGCGATTCCGCACCCTTGTAATCGAGATCTACTCATCGAATGTACACAAAGCAGGACGTAGGCTATTACCTCCATAGGAGGGGCCGAACCTGGGTAAACCCGACTCTCTCTCTCTCGTTCAACCCCTTCGAGTCGCCACCTAGCGGAAATGGCCTCACACCTAAGTCTTGTTACGAGGACATCTGTCGGGTTGATAAAACCACGACAGTTGGTGCCCACCGTGGGGCTCTCGCCCGGTGGAGTTGAGTTTTCGAAGGGAAACCAAGGGAATCCAACTAGGATTTGGGAAGTTTGCGGTGAACCAGATGGTCAAGAACCGCCATGACAAGATCTACGAGCCGGCCCGGAGCGTCAAGGCTTACCCGATCGGACGTGGGTTTCGAGATCCCGCGGGAGAGATCAGTTTAGAGACCTCCGAGTCGGACATCTACATCAACATCGACGAGCCGGCTCGGAGCGCCCGATCCAATCAACGCCAGGGCGGCCTTCATCATGTCTTCGTCAGCTTCACGCAAGGGATCAGCCTTTTCAACGAGCCGGTCTCTAGCGGCGACATCCTCGCCAATTCGGATGGCACATCATCCACAGGAGATACAGAGTCAATCTGCCCTCTTTATGATGGCGGACTTGGGGGCTCATTAGAGACCGAAGCCCCTGAGGAACACAATGAGTCGCCTAGACAAGTCAACGTCTACATGGCGAGGGCTACGACGGTTCTAGATCCGGCCGCAGCTGGAGGTTCTGGCGGGTCAACTAAAACGCCGGCTCAGGCCATGACTGATCTCATGGCCGAGATGGCAAAACTTGTGGATACTCCAGTCACTGCAGAAAATCAGGAAGAACGCAATGTGGAGCTAACCAAATTGTGTAGTCAAATAATTGAGGTACAGAAGGAGATTGATGCAGAAAATGCACGAATGGCGGAGTTGTAGGCTCACATACATCAAGAGACAGAGCGCCTTAAGGCCGAGGCCTCGCGATTAGGAGTTCAGAGGGAGGCATCGGAGGCGGTTTACGAGAGAAGACGCCACCGTGGAATCCCTCCGAACCTTGAGCCACAACATCTTTTTAACACCCCACAACAGACACCAGGAACTGTTCAGCAACCCGGGAATCGGCAAGAGGAACCAGCTCAACCCCCGCCGGCTCAATCCCTGCCTCGACGATTTCAGACGCCACGGGGCCACTTTTCCAATCCTGTTGACAACATGTTGGTTGTAACCCGGAATTTGGAAGCACTGCCTATTAACGGAAACTCCCCTCTTGAGGTTGAGGCTAGAAACGCTATCGAGATGCTAAAGACTGCCGTGGTACAACAGGCACAATATTCATATAGCCGGGATCAGATGCATTCCACTCCTTATGCTAGCAAGGGCCGTCATGTGGAATCCCCGGCTGTTTCCAGCAGTGGGCTAAGACAACAACCTCAGGTCTCCCTGATGTCTGCTATGCAACTTTATTCTTGTAGACTTTGTTGGGCCTCCAAGCGCAGAGTTTTGTAGGACAATAGCAATTTTATCTCAAGTGGATGACCTAAGGTTTATCAATCCGTGGGAGGTGTAGGATGAAGATGGTCTCTCTCAAGCAACCCTGCAATCAAATACAAGAAATCTTGTGTCCCCAACACACCCAATACAATGGCAAATTGTATAGGTGCACTAGTTCGGCGAAGAGATGGTGATACAAGTGCAATATGGATGGTAGATATACGTTTTTGTAATTTGAAAATATAAAAACAGCAAGGTAGCAAGTAACAAAAGTGAGCACAAACGGTATTGCAATGCTTGAAAACAAGGCCTAGGGTTCGTACTTTCGCTAGTGCCATCTCTCAACAATGCTAATATAATTGGATCATATAACCATCCCTCAACGTGCAACGACGAATCACTCCAAAGTTCTTATCTAGCGGAGAACATAAGAAGAAATTGTTTGTAGGGTCCTTTCCGATCGATCTATCCAAGAGTTCATACTAAAATAACACCAAGTTATCCTTTCCTATCAATCTATCTAGAGTTCGTACTAAAATAACACCATATGATACGCATCAACCAACTCTAATGTCACCTAGATACTCCAATGTCACCACAAGTATCCATGAGTTAATTATACGATACGCATCAAACAATTTCAGATTCATAATACTCAATCCAACACAAAGAACCTCAAACAGTGCCCCAAGATTTCTATGCATAGATCCCCTAGGTCACCGGAATCCGCAAGTTGATGCCTCCACATATATCAAGTGAATCAATAGAATACCCCAATGTTACTACGGGTATCCCATGCAAGACGTACATCAAGTGTTCTCAACCAAGATATTCAATCCAACATAACGACATCTCAAAGGGAAAGATTCAAGTCATCACAACATGATAGCAAGGGAATAACATCATATGATCCGACTATATTAACAAAGCCCATGATACATCAAGATCGTGACATATCAAGAACACGAGAGAGAGAGAGAGAGAGAGAGAGATTGAACACATAGCTACTGGTACATACCTATAGCCCCGGGGGTGGACTACTCCCTCCTCGTCATGGCCTCTGCCGGGATGATGAAGATGGCCACCGAAGATGATCTACCCTCTCCGGCAGGGTACTGGAACGCGTCCAGATTGGTTTTTCGTCGATACAGAGAGTTGCGGCGGTGGACCGGAGAGTCTAGGGTTATTTCTGATGGTTTCTATATTTATAGGATTTTTTGGCGTTGGTTTCACGTGAAGGTGGGCCACGAGGTGAGCACGATACACCAGGGCTCGCCGGGGGGGCCTGGCGCGCCCTGGTGGGTTGTGCCCACCTCGTGGCTCTTTTGGCCCTCCCACGAAGCGTCTAGTGCCTCTTTTGTTCCAAAAAAATCGTCAAAAAGTTTTGGGCGATTCTGAGAACTTTCATTTTCTGCACAAAAACAACACCATGGTAGTTCTGCTGAAAACAACGTCAGTCCGGGTTAGTTCTAAATAAATCATATAAAGTGCATCAAAACCATATAAAAGTATTGTAAACATAGGTGAATATGGCATGAATACTTCATAAATTATCGATACGTTGGAGACGTATCAGCATCCCCAAGCTTAATTCCTACTCGTCCTCGAGTAGGTAAATGATAAAAGAACTAATTTATGAAGTGTGAATGCTAGCATAATATATAAGTTTGATCATTGGTAATTTCAGTTAATTTTCTAGCATCATAACCAACAACTTTATCTCATAAAAATCATCATGATAGAGCAATCAATTCACATGTCATGGTTCAAACAATGAATTCTCTTGAAACTTAACAACCTATGTTCTTAGTCACCAAACAATTGCAATTCAACTTATTCTCAACAAAGTCTAAGTAAGACCTCCACATACTCAATCATCATATAGTCTTCTATGATTGCTAGTACTCAAAGCATATTTTTAGAACAAATGGCATCCATCGAACACAGAGAAAGATAGAGGCTTAATGGTTTGCCTCCCAACTCATTTATCATAGAGATAATTGTCAACAATAATTAATCATGATCAAATATATTTGACTGGCCATATGTGCCTAGATCTTTCCCCATCACATGATGCTTGCCAACTAATAGATTGAGGTTGGAATAAGAAGTTGACTCAACATGAAAGTAAATAGATTGTCCCTTCGCGGAGGGAAGCAGGGATTTGCAAAGGTGCCAGAGCTCATTGTTTAAAAACATAGATGAATATAGTTTTGGGAGGTGCACCCTTCCTGTCAATGTTACGACCAAGAGTTATCAATATCTTCCATGTTAAACACATTAGCGGCGGTTACCAATCGGTAAAAGTAAAGGTTTACTCCCCCTCCACCAACAAACACACTCCATGGCTAGCCGAATCCATGGATACCGTCCATACCAACAACATTCCTCGGGGAGTTTTGTTTAATTATTTGCATTTTTTTTGGGACTGGGAATCCCTATTACCGCCCCTCTCATGCAAGGACGAGTGAATAAACACTCATCATGAGAATAACCCGCTTAACATGGAAGATATTGACCGCCCCCCGTCGCTCCATGAGCGGTCCAGGCACACAAAACAGATGTTTATTTGAATGTTTAGAGGTGGCACATGCAAATTTACTTGGAATGGCAGTGAAATACCATATATAGGTAGGTATGGTGGACTCTTATGGAAGAAACTTGGCTCAAGGATTTGGATGCACAAGTAGTATCTCTACTTAGTACGAAGTGTTGGCTAGCAAAAGGTTCTAAACAAGCACCACATGTTGGAGGATCCATAACAATATAACTTCTATGCAAATATACACAACCATAACTCATTACGTTGTCTTCCTTGTCCAACTTCAACTAATTTACTCAAGTTTGAAAATAATTAATGGGTATTCACAATCATAGAAGATGTCCAAGATAATATATTTGTATGTGAAAGTTCTCTTCCTTATACTAATCATTCATGAATTGCTTGTATGACCAATATTGTGATTGTTAAACTTCAATAGATTTTACTTTCTAAACCAAATGTGAACTTGCTACTAAGAATATAGCACATTGATAATTTCAGATTTATGATATTTCATTTATTCACAATTTACTCATAGGATATAAGTGAAGCTCAAGAGTAAACATCAAACTACTCTTCAAAAGATATAAGTGAAGATCAATGAGTAGTGAAACAATTAAGTAGATATGTGAGGACTCTCTCTCAATAAAGATTTTCAGATCTAAGCATTTTATTCAAATAGCAAACTAAATAAAAATGGTACTCCAAGAATAGCACATGTCATGTGAACGAATAAAAATTTAGGCTCAACAAAGGCTAACCGATAGTTGACGAAGAGAGGTGGGATGTGTAGCATCCCCAAGCTTAGATGCTTGAGACTTCTTGAAATATTTACTTGGGGTGCCTTGGGCATACCCAAGCTTGAGCTTTTGTATCTCGTTCAATCCTCTCATATCCCGGTTTCACCTATTCTCAAAAACTTCATCCACACAAAACTTGAAAAGAACTCGTGAGATAGGTTAGTGCAGATAATAATAAATCAACTCTTTATGTACTGCCAAGACAAGTTGCATAATAATTTAAAACATCATATACTGTTTATTATCATTTACACAATTTATATCTACCAATATAGGCTATGGAAACTATAGGATAAGTAGATAACAAAACTATGACAGCAATCTGTCCAAACAGAACAGTCTGTAGCAATCTATTAAACCAGTGTACTTATGTAACACAAAAAATTACGAAAATTTAGGAAAAGATAAAGAATTTACATGAAAACACTGTGTAAAAATTTCAGAAACTTTCCACGTTCCAGTAAAATATGAAAATTCAAACACTACAGAAAAAGTTTCTGTTTTTACACGGCACACATCAAACATGCAATGCAAGCATCCTAAGGCAATTCTTGGAACTTTTTATTGAAAATCAAGATTATAAATAGCACCTACTGTATTATACCATTCCCATAATTTATACCACTAAATATAAGCTATGGAAACACTAAAACAAGCAAATTATGCATGCAAAACAGAATCTGTCAGAAACAGAACAGTATGTGAAAATCTGTAGTATAGTCATACTTCCCTGTCTCTAAAATTTCTGAAAAAATAGGACAACCTGAAGAATTTGTATATGAAGACTGTGTAAAAATTTTAGTCATTATCACGATCCGGTAAAAAATGAAAATTCTTGTACTGGAGTCAAAAGTTTCTGTTTTGGTTCAGCATCAATTCTACTCATCTTGTGAGTCATCCCAAAGGCTTTACTTGGCACTTTATTGAAATAAAAGGCACAAAACATGATTACTACAGTAGCTTAATCATGTGAACACACAAAAACAGAAAGGAAAAGTGGTGGGTTGTCTCCCAACAAGCGCTTTTCTTTAAAGCCTTTTAGCTAGGCATGATGATTTCAATGATGCTCACATAGGAATAGTATTTGAAACATGTAAGAGAGCATCATGAATCTCATGACAAGCACATTTAAGTCTAACCCACTTCCTATGCATAGGGATTTTGTGAGCAAACAATTTATGGGAGCAAGAATCAACTAGCATAGGAAGGCAAAACAAGCATAACTTCAATGTCTTGCATATGGATACCCGTAGTGACAATGGGGTGTTCTATTGATTCACTTGATGTATGTTTTGGTACTCAACTTGCAGATTCCCTAGGTGACATTGGGGTAATCTATGCATAGGGGTTGATGCACGTTCTTGTCCTACATTCTCCGATAGAAATCTTGGGGCACTCTTTGAGGTTCTTTGTGTTTGATTGAGTATTATGAATCTGAATTTGTTTGATGTGTATCGTATAATTAACTCATGGATACTTGTGGTGACATTGGAGTATCTAGGTGACATTAGAGTTGGTTGATGCATATCATATGGTGTTATTCTAGTACGAACTCTTAGATAGATCGATTGGAAAGGATAACTTGGTGTTATTTTAGTATGAACTCTTGGATAGATCGATCGGAAAGGATAACTTTAAGGTGGTTTCGTACCCTACAAACAATTTCTTCTTATGTTCTTCGCTAGATAAGAACTTTGGAGTGATTCTTCGTTGCACGTTGAGGGATGGTTATATGATCCAATTATATTAGCATTGTTGAGAGATTGCACTAGCGAAAGTACGGACCCTAGGCCTTGTTTTCAAGCATTGCAATACCGTTTGTGCTCACTTTTGTTACTTGCTACCTTGCTGTTTTTATATTTTCAGATTACAAAAACCTATATCTACCATCCATATTGCACTTGTATCACCATCTCTTCGCCGAACTAGTGCACCTATACAATTTGCCATTGTATTGGGTGTGTTGGGGACACAAGAGATTTCTTGTATTTGATTGCAGGGTTGTTTGAGAGAGACCATCTTCATCCTACACCTCCCACAGATTGATAAACCTTAGGTCATCCACTTGAGGGAAAATTGCTACTGTCCTACAAAACTCTGCGCTTGGAGGCCCAACAAAGTCTACAAGAATAAAGTTGCGTAGTAGACATCAAGCTCTTTTCTGGCGCCGTTGCCGGGGAGGTGAGTGCTTGAAGGTATATCTTTAGATCTTGCAATTAAATCTTTTAGTTTCTTGTTTTATCACTAGTTAGGTTTTATAAAAGAAACTACAAAAAATGAAATTTAGGTTGCATCATTTGTTTCGTCTTTATAATGTCTTTCGTGAAAATAAGGATTCAGAAAATTGTGCTCAATTGGTAGAAGAAGAAATTATGAAAATACTTAATGAGAATTCCTTGAATGATGAGCATGATTCAATATTGCTAGTATGAATTCTCTGAATATCCATGATGCTAATGATATGCAAAGCCACAAGCTTGGGGATGCTATGTTTGATGAAGATGATATTTTTAATCCCCCAAGTTTTGATGAGAAAATTTATTATGATGACATGCCTCCTATCTATGATGATTATGATGATGACATGTATGCTATAAAGAGTGATAGTAACCATGAAACTTGTCATCATGATTTTAATATTGAATGTGGTTATGTCAATCAAGTGTCACATGATAGTTATTTTGTTGAGTTTGCTCCCACTATTATGAATGAGAAGAAATATGCTTATGTGGAGAGTAATAAATTTTCTATGCTTGTAGATCATGAAAAGAATGCTTTATGTGATAGTTATATTGTTGAATTCCTTCATGATGCCACCGAATTTTATTATGAGGGAGGAACATATGCTTGTAGGAATTGCAATAATATCAAGTTTCCTCTCTATATGTTCAAAGTTTTGAAGTTATGCTTGTTTTGCCTTCCTATGCTAGTTGATTCTTGCTCCCATAAATTGTTTGCTCACAAAATCCCTATGCATAGGAAGTGGGTTAGACTTAAATGTGCTTGTCATGAGATTCATGATGCTCTCTTACATGTTTCAAATACTATTCCTATGTGAGCATCATTGAAATCATCATGCCTAGCTAAAAGGCATTAAAGAAAAGCGCTTGTTGGGAGACAACCCAACAGTTTTACTTTCTGTTTTTGAGTGTTCACATGATTAAGCTACTGTATTAATCATGTTTTGTGTCTTTTATTTCATTAAAGTGCCAAGTAAAGCCTTTGGGATGACTCACAAGATGAGTAGAATTGATGCTGAACCAAAACAGAAACTTTTGACTCTAGTACAGGAATTTTCATTTTTTACTGGAGCGTGATAATGATCTGAAACTTTTACAAAGTCTTCATATACAAATTCTTCAGGTTTTCCTAATTTGTCAGAATTTTTAGAGACAGGGAAGTATGGTTACACTACAGATCTTCACAGACTGTTCTGTTTTGCATGCATAGTTTGCTTGTTTTAGTGTTCCCATAACTTATATTCAGAGATATAAATTATGTGAATGGTAGAATACATTAGGTATTATGTGAGAACAATTATGAATCTTGTCTTGACAGAACCTAAGTGAATGATCTTTATTTATTATACTAACCCATCTCACGAAGTTCCGTTAAGTCTTGTGTGACTGAAGTTTTCAAGTTTTTGGTGAGACACCGATATGAGGAGAATAAGGAGTGAAAAGAACATAAGATTGGGGATGCCCAAGGCACCCCCAAGGTAATATCCAAGGAAGACTCAAGCGTCTAAGCTTGGGGATGCCCCAGAAGGCAACCCCTCTTTCGTCTTCAACATTATCGGTATATCTTACTTAGAGCTATATTTTTATTCGTCACATAATATGTGCTTTTATTGGATCGTCATTATATTTTGTTATTTTCTGTTAGGTGTTATTTATAATCTTGTTTTTCAATAAAAATTTCCAAGAATTGCCTTAGGATGCTTGCATTGCATGTTTGATGTGTGCTGTGTAAAAACAGAAACTTTCTCTGTAGTGTTTGAATTTTCATATTTTACTGAAACATGGAATGTTTCTGAAATTTTTACACAGTGTTTTCATATAAATTCTTTATCACGTCCTAAATTTTCATAATTTTTTGAGTTACAGAAGTACACTGGTTTAATATATTGCTACAGACTGTTCTGTTTGGACAAATTGCTGTCATAGTTTTGTTATCTACTTATCCTATAGTTTCCATAGCCTATATTGGTAGATATAAATTGTGGAAACGATATTAAACAGTAGATGATATTTGAAAATTATTGTGCAACTTGTCTTGGCAGTACATGAAGTGTTGATTTGTTCTTATGTGTACTAATCTATCTCACGAGTTCTTTTTGGGTTTTGTGTGGATGAAGTTTTTGAGACCTAGGTGAAACTGGGACATGAGAGGATTGAACGAGATACAAAAGCTCAAGCTTGGGGATGCCCAAGGCACTCCAAGTAAATATTTCAAGAAGTCTCAAGCATCTAAGCTTGGGGATGCTACGTATCCCACCTCTCTTCATCAACAATTATCGGTTAGCCTATGTTGAGCCTAAATTTTTATTCGTTCACATGATGCGTGCTATTCTTGGAGTGATATTTTTTTTGCTTGTTGTTTAATAAAATACTCAGATCTGGAAATATTTATTGAGAGAGAGCCCTCACATAGTTACTTGATAGTTTACCTACTCATTGATCTTCACTTATATCTTTTGAGAGTAGTTTGATGTTTACTCTTGTGCTTCACTTATATCCTATGTGTAAATTGTGAATGAATTGAATATCATAAATATGAAATTATCAATGTGCTTTATGCTTAGTAGTAGCTTCACATCTGGTTTAGAAAGTAAAATCTATTGAAGTTTGACAATCACAATATTGGTCATACAAGCAATTCATGAATGATTAGTATAAGGAAGAGAACTTTCACATACAAATATATTATCTTGGACATCTTCTATGATTGTGAATACCCATTAATTATTTTCAAACTTGAGCAAATTAGTTGAAGTTGGACAAGGAAGACAACGTAATGAGTTATGGTTTTGTATATTTGCATAGAAGTTATATTGTTATGGATCCTCCAACATGTGGTGTTTGCTTAGGACCTTTTGCTAGCCAAAAATTCGTACTAAGTAGAGATACTACTTGTGCATCCAAAAACCCTTAAACCCAGTTTATTGCCATGAGAGTCCACTATATCTACCTATATGCAGTATTACCCTGCCGTTCCAAGTAAATTTGCATGTGCCACCTCTAAAATTTCAAATGAACACCTGTTTTGTGTGCCTGGACCGCTCATGGAGCGACAGGGGCGGTCAGTATCTTCCATGTTAAGCGGTTTATTCTCATGATGAGTGTTTATTCACTCGTCCTTGCACGAGAGGGGCGGTAATAGGGATTCCCAGTCCCGAGAAAAAAAATGCAAATAATTAAACAAAACTCCCCTAGGAATGTTGTAGGTATGGACGATACCCGTGGATTCGGCTAGCCGTGGAGTGTGTTTGTTGGTGGAGGGGGAGTAAACCTTACTTTTACCGCTTGGGAACCGCCGCTAATGTGTTTAACATGGAAGATATTGATAACTCTTGGTCGTAACGTTGACAGGAAGGGTGCACCTCCCAAAATTATATTTACCTCTGATTTAAGCTTTGAGCTCTGGCACCTCTGCAAATCCCTGCGTCCCTCTGCGAAGGGACAATCTATTTACTTTCATTTTATTTACTTTTCATGTTGAGTCAACTTCTTATTCCAACCTACATCTATTAGTTGGCAAGCATCATGTGATGGGGAAAGATCCAAACATATATATATCCACTCAAATATATTTGATCATGATTTATTATTGTTGACAATTATCTCTATGATAAATGAGTTGGGAGGCGAAACATTAAGCCCCTATCTTTCTCTGTGTTCGATAGATGCCATTTGTTCTAAAAATATGCTTTGAGTACTGGCAATCATAGAAGACTATATGATGATTGAGTATTTGGGGCTCTTACTTAGACTTTGTTGAGAATAAGTTGAATTGGAATTGTCTGGTGACTAAGAACATAGGTTGCTAAGTTTCAAGAGAATTCATTGTTTGAACCATAACATGTGAATTGGTTGCTACTCTATCATGATGATTTTTATGAGAAAAAGTTGCTGGTTATGATGCTAGAAAATTGGTTGAAATTATCAATGATCAAACTTATATATTATGCTAGCATTCACACTTCATAAATTAGTTCTTTTATTATTTACATACTCGAGGACGAGTAGGAATTAAGCTTGGGGATGCTGATACGTCTCCAACGTATCGATAATTTATGAAGTATGCATGCCATATTCACCTATGTTTACAATACTTTTATATGGTTTTGATGCACTTTATATGATTTATTTAAAACTAACCCGGACTGATGTTGTTTCCAGCAGAACTACCGTGGTGTTGTTTTTGTGCAGAAAATGAAAGTTCTCGGAATCGCACGAAACTTTTTGACAATTTTTTTTGGAACAAAAGAGGCACTAGACGCTTTGTGGGAGGGCCAGAAGAGACACGAGGTGGGCACAACCCACCAGGGCCCGCCAGGCCCCCCCCCCCGGCGCGCCCTGGTGTATCGTGCTCACCTCGTGGCCCACCTTCGCGTGAAACCAACGCCAAAAAGTCCTATAAATATAGAAACCATCGGAAATAACCCTAGACTCTCCGCTCCGCCGCCGTAACTCTCTGTATCGACGAAAAACCAATCTGGAGGCGTTCCAGTACCCTGCCGGAGAGGGTAGATCATCTCCGGTGGCCATCTTCATCATCCAGGCGGAGGCCATGACGAGGAGGGAGTAGTCCACCCTCAGGGTTGTGGGTATGTACCAGTAGCTATGTGTTCAATCTCTCTCTCTCTCTCTCGTGTTCTTGAGATGTCACGATCTTGATGTATCACAGGCTTTGTTAATATAGTCGGATCATATGATGTTATTCCCTTGCTATCATGTTGTGATGACTTGAATCTTTCCCTTTGAGATGTCATTATGTTGGATTGAATATCTTGGTTGAGAACACTTGATGTACGTCTTGAATGGGATACCCGTAGTGACATTGGGGTATTCTATTGATTCACTTGATATATGTGGAGGCATCAACTTGCGGATGCCGGTGACCTAGGGGATATATGCATAGGGGTTGATTGCACGTTTTCATACCATGTTCTCCGATAGAAATCTTGGGGCACTGTTTGAGGTTCTTTGTGTTGGATTGAGTATTATGAATCTGAAATTGTTTGATGCGTATCATATAATTAACTCATGGATACTTGTGGTGACATTGGAGTATCTAGGTGACATTAGAGTTGGTTGATGCATATCATATGGTGTTATTCTAGTACGAACTCTTAGATAGATCGATCGGAAAGGATAACTTGGTGTTATTTTAGTATGAACTCTTGGATAGATCGATCGGAAAGGATAACTTTAAGGTGGTTTCGTACCCTACAAACAATTTCTTCTTATGTTCTCCGCTAGATAAGAACTTTGGAGTGATTCTTCGTTGCACGTTGAGGGATGGTTATATGATCCAATTATATTAGCATTGTTGAGAGATTGCACTAGCGAAAGTACGGACCCTAGGCCTTGTTTTCAAGCATTGCAATACCGTTTGTGCTCACTTTTGTTACTTGCTACCTTGTTGTTTTTATATTTTCAGATTACAAAAACCTATATCTACCATCCATATTGCACTTGTATCACCATCTCTTCGCCGAACTAGTGCACCTATACAATTTTCCATTGTATTGGGTGTGTTGGGGACACAAGAGATTTCTTGTATTTGATTGTAGGGTTGTTTGAGAGAGACCATATCTTCATCCTACACCTCCCACGGATTGATAAACCTTAGGTCATCCACTTGAGGGAAAATTGCTACTGTGCTATAAAACTCTGCACTTGGAGGCCCAACAAAGTCTACAAGAATAAAGTTGCGTAGTAGACATCAGCGACCTATTTGTCCTCTATGGCCAGGGCCTGGCCAGCAAAATCTGGGGCCATGTGCCAAACTAAAGAATGGGTTCTATCTTATTAAAAAATGAACTAATAAGAAATTATAATGTATATACATTGCATAGAAAAATGAGACTCGACATCGTCACGCTACCTGTTTTGAAGCCATGAAGCACCCGGAGGATGGAACTGTCGCGGTCGCCGATCGATCGGACGATCCTGTTTCTAATCGAGGAGCGACCTGACTCCTAAGGACTGTCACCGATCGATCCTCCTATTCATGTATGTTGTAGCAATGGCGATGCAATAAATCTGTTTTGCGATCGATCTGACTCCTGTCCAGGACCCCCTTTTTTAGGGGCAATTGAGCAGCACTCGACCCCCTAGGACGATTGAGGAGCGTTCTATCCCCTCACGATCCCATGGGACAATCGACTGATCGAGCATCTCGGATCATGTGCGATCGATCAATGGGCAGCAACCCAACGTCCAGGCCCAAGAACAACATTATTTAAGAAATGCATACTGGGCCTATGGGCTCGTCCCTGTCTATGGCACACATATTGATCTGTTTATCCAAATGAACTGTATGCCATCTATCGCACACATCTAGATTTAGGTAATCGTTTGCGTTATTTTGGCTCATCGCAAATAG
Source organism: Elymus sibiricus (assembly GCA_039707655.1). Lineage (NCBI taxonomy): Eukaryota > Viridiplantae > Streptophyta > Magnoliopsida > Poales > Poaceae > Elymus > Elymus sibiricus. The sequence goes on along the minus strand of CM077671.1, from coordinate 217,379,276 downwards.
TTTGTATGGATCAACTATATGCCACATATCGCACACGCAACTCTTTTCTGAATCGTATTTGATGGATCCGCCATCGCACACAGTTCATTTTATTGGTGACGGTTCTATAACTATACCGTTTGCGATTCATGCATCGCACACAATTTGGTCGAAGGGTCTCTGATCCAGGTGTCATCTTAGGACCTTCCTGCAGTAGTGCCTATTGTGTTAGTTGAACCCATTTCTCTACATGACATGTCTTTGTCACGGTAAATAGTAAGACCTCTTAGCATGAGTAGGAATTGCTTGAGCCATGATGTGACTACTCATCCATGCTTCCCTACCATGCTTGCTATGCTTAGAGTCGTGTTAGGTCTAATACATCTGGGCGATGAATTGGAATGGTTATGTTCATGTCCTATTGTGTGAGAGCTAAGTGTGTGAACCCGATTTGGTAAAGGTAGCGATGAGAGGCCATGTAGGAGTACATGGTGGGTTGTCTCATTAGAGCCGTCCTTCATAAATGAGTTTTGTGTATGTCATCCAAGACCATCTACTACCACACATTGGGACTTGAAATATGACCCCGCTCGACTTATTAATCGACTTGAGCTTTCTCCAGGAGTTGCAACTAGTTTCTCGTGTTGTAGGATGTGCTGGGGGCATTTTAGCGCTGCCCAACGGGGTGGGCTTCAGTGCGGTAGATGCACCAGTGGCACGGTGTACCAAGTGGCACCCGGATGGTGGGCTTAGGGAACCTTGTACACATCATTTGAGGCCGTAATAGAAACTTCGGCCGGACTTCCCTTGCGGATACATCCTCAAGTAGGTGATAAACCTGGACAAGAGCCTTGTGTGATTAATAGTCGTGGTCTACACCTATGCCGGGCTTCCTTTTGAAGGTTGCCGAGATACATGACGTGTATATGGTGCTAAGTGGTGGAAACATGTGTGAAGAAGTACACCCCTGTAGGGTTATAAATCTATTTGAATAGCGTCGTCCGCGGATATGCACTACTTGGAAGCTTGCGTTGTTCATAGATAACATTAAATGGATATTTTAAAATGCGCAAGATAAGTGTGAATGCTATGGTGGTGTATTGATGTGGTGATTATGCGGACTCGGGCTCACCCCAAAGAAATATTGATGCATAAGTAGATAGTTCTATTGTAAGTCTTGCTGAGTACCTTTGTACTCACGGTTGCTTAATTTATATTTTTGCAGAGAAGACTCCAGTCTCACTAGTGGTTTCAATGATGAGTTCGACGTTGAACGGGTGTCTTGGGAATCCCAAACGGAGTTTGATGTCTACTACGCAACTTTATTCTTGTAGACTCTGTTGGGCCACCAAGCGCAGAGTTTGCAGGACAGTAACAATATTCTCTCAAGTGGATGACCTAAGGTTTATCAGTCCGTGGGAGGTGTAGGATGAACATGGTCTCTCTCAAACAACCTTGGAATCAAATACAAGCAATCTCTTGTGTCCCCAACACACCCAATACAATGGCAAATTGTATAGGTGCACTAGTTCGGCAAAGAGATGGTGATACAAGTGTAGTATGGATAGTAGAAATAGGTTTTTGTAATCTGAATAAATAAAACCGCAAGGTAGCAAGTGGCAAACAGCGAGCAAAATGGTATACTAATGCTTGGAAACAAGGCCTAGGGTTCATAATTTCACTAGTGCAATCTCTCAACAGTGCTAACATAATTGAATCATATAACCATCCCTCAACGTGCAACAAGAATCACTCTGAAGTTCCTATTAGCAGAGAACATAAGAAGAAGTTGTCATGGGCAGCGAACCACCTCAAAGTTATCTTTCCGATCAATCTATTGAGCCATCCCCATAGGTGTCACAAACAACCCTAGAGTTCATACTAAATAGTTATCTTTTCGATCAATCTATTGAGCCACCCCCATAGGTGTCACAAACAACCCTAGAGTTCATACTAAATAACACTAAACAATTTCAGTTTCATAACATTCAATCCACACAAAGAACCTCAAAGAGTACCCCAAGAATTCTATCGAAGAAAGTAGGACGAGAACGTGCATCAACTTATGTGCATAGATCACCCCAATGTCACCACGGGGATCTACAAGTTGATTGCCAGAACATACATCAAGTGACTCAATAGAACACCTCATTGTAACCACGGGTATCCACATGCAAGACATAAATCAAGTGCTCTCAAATCTAAAGTATTCAATCCAACATAACGGAATCTCAAAGGGAAAATACTCAATTCATCACATCAAGATAGAGAGGGAAGAACACCATTGATCCAACTATATTAACAAAGCTTGTGGTACATCAAGATTGTGCCATATTAAGAACACGAGAGAGAGAGAGAGAGAGAGAGAGAGAGAGATTAAAAACATAGCTACTGGTACATACCCACAGCCCCAAGGTGAACTACTCCCTCCTCGACATGGAGTCCGCCGGGATGATGAAGATGGCCTCTGATGATGATTTCCCACTCCGACAGGGTGCCGGAAAAGGGCTCCGGATGAGATCTCTTCATTGCAGAGGCGTGCGGCGACGGAGCGGAAGTTCTAGGTTTACTTCTGGGGCTTTATCTATTTATAAGAATTTTAGAGCTGGAATATGTCACGCCCGAAATGCGGCACTATCCTCGTGACGGCTCGAGGGCCTCAATAAGGATGAAGCGCATTTCGGGTTGGTTCGCAAGAATGGAAATCGTCACAATAAATGTAAAGAAGAGATGAGTATACGGAGTTGGCTTACACTCACCACATGCTACATCGTAAATATCTCAATACATCAGTACATCACCATACAAAACAGCAGGATCCTACTACGGATGAAATCAAATGAAAAAGAAGACGACGTCCACCCTTTCTAATCCCAGGCTGCCGACCTAGAACCCATCCTATGATCGAAGAAGAAGAAGAACTCCAAATAGAACAATCATCACTCTCACGTCAAAGGATCGCATTACATGTACCTGCATCTCTTATTGTAGGAATCTGTGAGCCACAGGGACTCAGCAATCTCATTACCAAGGGTATCAAGGCTAGCTTACCTTAATGGGTGAGGTATGGTTAAGTGGTGAGGTTCCAGCATCACTAAGCATTTTTATCTGGCTAACTTACGAGTACAAGAATAAGAAGAGTGATCTACGCATTAATGGACGTGAACTAGTAATGATCTAGAAGTGATCCTGGACACCTACTTATGAGTCAAACATAACCCCACCCTGTTCTCTTTCCGAACTCCCTCGAAAAGAGACAGTCATGGTTACACACATAGTTGGTTTATTTTAATTGGATTTACTTGAAGTTTTCTATAACCAGGTATTATAAAGTTTCCAAGTTGCCACATAACCACGGGCACGGCTTTCCGAAAGATTTAACCCTACAGGGGTGATCCAACTCATCCATCACAAACTAGCCACAAGCTCCGGTGGAAAACCTCAACCGCGGGATAGCCCGTAGTATCCTCAGAGTCTCGATGCACAAGACGTTTGTTAAAGGTAAAACAAATCCAGCAAGACCGCCCGGCAGGCCAGATCCTGATAGGAGCCGCACGTATCTCGTTCTCAGAGCACTACCAAATGAGCACTACGTACGGTGGCCAAATTAAACACCCAAGTTGCCCCGGGGTAGCCCCGCAAGTGGTTCTATTTTTGACCGGCACCATAGGCACTGGGCCCCTGTATTATATAGATTAAATCTATGGTTAGCGCTAACTCCTATGCATTAGTAAAGGTGTTCAGTATTATTATGTTGGGCAAATATAGTACCAATGTTGGGCCTTGTCGGAAGAGTTTTATACCAAAAAAAAAATCAAGGGGGTCCCCATAACAACCCCAAGCATGTTAGGAGCACTCAATATGGAACATAACACCGGTAATCGGAAACTAGGGCTGAAAGAGTGGAACAAAACACCAGGCAAAAGGCCAAGCCTTCCACCCTTTACCAAGTGTATAGGTGAATTAATTAAAATAGCAAGAATAATGTGATATCCGAAGATATCATGGTTTCCACATGGAACAACCTGCACCTGCAACTAGCAATGCTATAAGAGGGGCTGAGCAAGTGGTAACTTCGCCAAACAATGGTTTGCTAGGATGTGGAGGGTTAGAGGCTTATCATGGCATTTTGGGAGGCTTGACAAACAAGTGGTAGGTAGCAAGACATAGTGATAGAATCAAGACAACTAGCATAGCAATGATAGTAGTGGTATCCATGGTAATGATCATCTTGCCTGAAATCCCGCTTGGGAGAAGAACAAATCCGTGAAGTAGACGAACGGGCGTAGTCGAACGAATCCTCACCCTCCGAACGTTTTTGGAACTCTAGCGAGAAGAAGCAATCCGGAAACAAACAAATGGCACGGTAAACACCACAACATATTCATGATATGATGGCAAACACGTATGATGCATGTCCATTTAATTATGCATAACATGGCAGAGTGCAACAAACAAATATTACACATTAAGTGAAGCTCAATATGCAACAGGTTGCATATTGACGAAACTCCACATTTTATTTATTTAGTACACTCTCGTTTAGGTACCAACAACTTTAAATGTTATTAACATGGCAAGAGGTGAAGCATAATTAAACTATCTATCTGGGCATTTTAAATGAGGCCAGAAACAACATATAGCATTTCCGAAACGACCCCATATGCAAATTTCTAAATTGGTAGAGATATGTCCTAGACACATTTTTATATTTATTAAACAGGAAAACAAAATGAACCATGTGATTCTACACATCATTCTAAGCAATTTACATATATAGATACTCTAAACGGAGCTACGCCTTAAAAGATATGACCAACACAAGATTAGCATGGCATGAATGCAAAATGCATGCAAACAACAACCACAAACATTTTAATCATGAATGCAAATGGATATTATGAAACTGTATGCAATTCTAAACAAGTTTCATGTAAGGCATGATCAAAACAAAGGCACGGTTCACAAAATGCAACAACACAAGTTCTAATTATAATCTGCCAACAACATTGAGAGGCCTACTTTGGAGGAATAAAACATGATGCCAGAGGATGCTAACATGAAAATAAATGACATGATGTTTTAGTACACTTAAAATGCTTCACAATTCATATAAAGATCATTTTCATAGGCATCATGTATGAATTGATTTGATTTTCACAAGATGCAAAGTTTCTGTCCAGATTAGGGACTTGACAGAAAATCACAGTTTTATGCACGCAGAAGCATTGGGATGACATGTTGAGGGCAACTTTTAAATATGCTACCGGAGGTTTTTCATGGCAAGAAAATGTATGGGATGATAGCATATATAATGAATAGCAAATCATATTTACTGAACATCCTCATATGACCTCTAGATCAATGGCATTCATCAAGACAAGTTGACAAGTTTTAAAACAACAGTTTCAGACTTAGTGAAAATCTGGGATGCAAAACAGTTACTTCATGATACTGTTTTGTAATGCACAAAACAGTAGGTATAGTATTTTTATAATTTATGAAAATGGTATTTACAATAAGTAGACATGGCACACTTCATTTTACTCCATTGGCACAAATTTATAGGATGCATGGATCGTTTACTATGATTTTTGCAAAATGGTACTTTCTGTTAACAACAATTTTTTTATCATGAAGGCCACTTAAGTGCAAGAAATTGACATGATATGGATGTTTTTCATGGCAACCAAAGGCATGGAATTATAGAGCACATCACAGAGAACAAATCACATGAAGAAATCAAATGCATATGACTTATGGATTAGATGCAATCATCCTCAAAAGTTGACAAGTTTTAACAGTTTTCTGCAGATATTTCACAATGCACTTTTGCACCACATATTTGAGCATGTAGATGAATCCTAATAGGCATGTGAATGCAACCGTCATGTAGAGCACATTTTGTAGATAAATTTACATATAAGAATCATTAAAATCCGATGCGCGTGCACAAAGTTATGGCCATCACAAAAATGCATCTGAGACGAATCTCTGGGGACTTGGTCGCTTTTCTCTGAGTCTGGAATGAGTACAAAATAACTATATGAAGCACAGGTGAGATTTAGCAGGCGGTCACCTTAGGGGCCTTGGGTCGGCTGGATCTAGCGTCTGGGCTACTGGACCGGCGTAGTGGTGGGCTGGATGGCCCACGCGGTCGTCTCCCTCCCGCACCCGCATGAGGCACGAGGCCATGGCGGCGCCAGAAGCATGGGCAACAACCTTGGCGCGGCGGCGGTACGCGGGGGGTCTCCGGCGTGGATCCCGGCGGGAACGGCTGTGGCGGCGGCGGATGTCGCCGGATCCTGGCGGCGACGTCCATTTCCGGCGGCGGCGGCTCAACGAGGAGGCGGCGGCGGATGTCGCCGGATCCTGGCGGCGACGTCCATTTTCGGCGGCGGCGGCTCAATGAGGAGGCGGGCGGCTCGGCAATGAGGCGAGCACGGGCGCGAGGTGACGGCGAGATTGGGCCGGTGGGGCTCTAGCGTCGAGGCGCGGGAGTAGGCGCGCGAGGTCGGTGGTGCTTTGACCCGGACGGCGTGGCGGCGGGGTCAAGGTGGCCTCGAGCGCCATGGGAGGAGCTTGGGGATGTGCGGTTGCGGCTGCGGGGGCTCTGTGGTCGTCCAGACATTGTCCGGCGGCCGTGAACATTGTTCGTTGCGGGGTTTTTGGTGATTTCGAGCCCTTAGATCAAGATCTAAGAGTCCAGATCTGAGGGGTTGTCTAGGGCTGCGGGATTTGAGGGTTTGGATGGCTAGGGTTAGGTTTAGGAGGGGATGGCTGCAAAATTAGCTAGGGGGAAACCCTAGTGGAGTGAGAGGGGCTCTCTCCATGGGTGGTCTTTATATACGGGAAGAGGCTATGGTGGGATGGATCTCGTCCGTCCGATCGTGATTCGACGGTCACAAAAGGAGGGGTAGGCTAGGTGGGCTTGTGGGTTGTGTAGTTGGGCTAGGTTTAGAGACAAGAGGGAATTGGTGCGGCCTAGCGACAAGTCTGAATACCGAAAACGTCCGACGATTTAGCCGGCTATATTGCCGCTATATGTTTAACGATTCGGGTATCAAACAGAATCCGAATGCGAGGAAATTTGGCACGCGGTCTACCTATAACATATTAAGACCGCACACCAACTTTCAACCCATTCCGAGAACATTCTATTCCCACTTATAAAACAATATTTTTTACGATGTCGCGGGCGCGTGCGTGTGTGGTTGGTTTCGAAAAGAATGATGAAGACAACGGAAAGAAGCGGCAAATATGAACGCATGCCGGTTTTGAAAAATGATGGCAACGGAGTGCTGATGCAATGCGAATGATGCAGTGATGAATGCGACAAACAATAGAACACACGGTGATGACAAAATACATGGAAGGAATCTGGAGTGTCGGTCTCGGGTTGTTACAACTCTCCCCCACTACAAAGAGATCTGGCCCCGAGATCTTAAAATGAGAAGAGGAAGATAAAGTGGAAGAGGTAAAACTTAGTTGCTCCTTTGACAAACGAGTGAAACTAACAAACCTTGAGAGGTTGAGAAGCTTGAAAGAATAAACCCAATGGAGAAGAACGAAGTTGACAACACTCAATTAGGAAAGATGAACAAGGAACACCATGGGAACCTTAGAGGTTGCAATAAGAGATGAAGAATGGCACGAGGAACAAGCAAGAATTCGAAACCACACTCTGGTTGAAACGAGAGAGACAATGAATTAGAATAGAGAATTTGGGCAGCACTTCGGTTGAATAGAGAGACAAAAATATGATAAGTTGAAAAGAACTTCAAAAGAGGACACAACACTCCAGTTAAATGGATAAGCAAGAATGAGAACATGATCTTGATAAACGAGATGATGGGTTGAAGAGAGCAACATCACGATGCCTCCGGAACAAAAGAATAGAAGCTAGATCGTTGGAAAGAAAATAACGGAGAAGAAATTGACAATTTGTACCATAATTGGATTGAAAAGCATCCTTACAACAAAGTATTGAATGGAGTTGTTGGAAAATCAATAGCGAAAAGAATAAGCTTGTTGTGGGCTTATGGAAAACATCTCAAAATTACGAGGTGACAATCGGGCACGAACGAAAACAGTTGATTGGTTGATATCAACAAAGAGATGAAAACTTCTTTCGCCAACAAGATAAAGGAACACTTGGATCATTGATAACCACCGCAAATAGCAAAAATCATTAGGAAAGGCGTTAGGTGAAATCTAATCCAAAATAGCTCCGAAAAAGAAATGATTGGTTTAAATATCTCATTCTTGACAATTCTACTTCGAGACTCCTCATGAATTAAGAATGCTATAACACCATCTCAAAATATAAAGAGAATGAATTGCACTTTGAAATGCAAGACAAAGAATACTTGGAAACCTCCAACAAGAATCTTGAAGAACACTTCGATAATGAATTATATCATTAACGAACCATCATGAAGAACGTCTTGGAAGAACTCCGAAAAGAAAAGGATGCTAGAAATGAATTGAGGGTTAAAAAACAAGATTAAAGCCTTGCAGAGATTTAGATGGAGCTTCACGACGAGATACTTAAGAAACTTGGAACTCTGAAAAAGAAGAGATGAACAATTTAGAACAAGAATTTGGTAACATGAACAACTCCGGAAGAAGGATTGAAATCACCTTGATGAAATAAGAATAAGAATATGTTATGCCTATCCTTCATCAAGTTAAATTGATGACAAACAATGGATTTGGCATACTACTTATTCTTCTTGAAAATGATTGAAGAGATAACACGAACTTGAAGAAGTCTTGCACAAAACACCGGTAAGAATTTGAAGCGAATGAGGATACTCCGAATAAATTGGAATACATGAGAACGAAGAGACCACGATTTGGCCATGATAAATTTGAACAAGCCACCGATAAGAATTGAGAGACGAATGAAGATACAACAATTGACGAGCATTTGGGATTGGAAACTGAAAACTGAGAATGAAGGATTCTTCCAAAATGATGGATCTCTAGATAAGTGAAATTGAAAAGAACTCCCACGAACGGAATCAATTGAAGAGGATTGCAACAAGCTTGGGCCACGAATCTTCATGGGAATGGATAAAGATTTAAGAGAAACCATCTTCTTTGATCTTCAAAGCTAAGAATGAAGACGAGGAACACCATCATGAATTACTAAGATACTCCGGAACAATGAATAAGGAAAACTTGAGACAACGATGAAAATAATTCAAAACAATCTTGGAGGAGGAAACTAACCGATGAAATTAATTCTTATGTTACAATTGAAAAGAATTTGAGAAGAATATCCGAGATGAATATTAGAAATGTAGGGGAACGTTGCATGGGAAACAAAATTTTTCCTACGCACACACAAGATCTATCCATGGTGATGAGCATCTACGAGAGGGAGAGTGAATCTACATACCCTTGTAGATCGCTAAGCGGAAGCGTTAAGAAACGCGGTTGATGTAGTCGAACGTCTCCGCGATCCAAATCACAAATCGTCCCTCGATCCGATCACGAACTAGTGCCGAACGGACGGCACCTCCGTGTTCAACACATGTACGGCTTGATGACGCCTTCACCTCCTCGATCCAGCGAGCGATGATGAAGTAGTAGATGAGTTCCGGCAGCACGACGGCGTGGTGATGGTGGTGAGGAACAATCTCTGCAGGGCTTCGCCAAGCACTACGGAGATTATGACGGAGAAACTAGAGGGTTAGGGTTGCCGCACACGGCTTGGGGAATTCTTGATGTGTCCCGTGTGCTAGCCCTGCCCCTCTATTTATATGTTGAGCCCTGGGGTCTAAACTTGGAGAGAAAACCTCCACAAGGTCGGTTTTGCCCGCACAAGGTCGGTTTGGCCCGCACGGAAAGAGTCCAACTCGGATTCTAGCAGTATCGCGTACAAGCGGTAGTACCGCTTACGATAAGCGGTAGTACCGCCTGTAGCGGTAGTACCGCTTACGATAAGCGGTATTACCGCCTGTAGCGGTAGTACCGCTTACGATAAGCGGTAGTACCGCCCCAGACGCCAGCAAAACTTCCTTTTGCACCTTGCCTAAGCCTCGTGGGCTTTACCCCTTGGCCCAAATAAAGTGTTCTCGTACCCGAACATTTCGGGAAACATCCGGAACCTCTTCCGGAAACCAAAACACTATTATCACATATATCAATCTTTACCTCCGGACTCTTCCGGAGATCCTTGTCATGTCCGGGATCTTATCCGGGACTTCGAACAACCTTCGGTCACCAACAAAATAACTCAACTATACTAATCGTCACCAAACGTTAAGTGTGTAGACCCTGCGGGTTCGAGAACTATGTAGACATGACCGAGAAACCTCTACGATCAATAACCAATAGCGGGACCTGGATGCCCATATTGGCTCCTACATATTCTACGAAGATCTTTATCGGTCGAACCTCTATGTCAAGGATTCAGTTAATCCCGTATGTTTTTCCCTTTGTTCTTCGGTATGTTACTTGCCCGAGATTCGATCGTCGGTATCTCTATACCTAGTTCAATCTCGTTACCGGCAAGTCTCTTTACTCGTTCCGTAATACAAGATCTCGTGGCTAACACTTTAGTCACATTGCTTGCAAGGCTCATTGTGATGTTGTATTACCGAGTGGGCCCTGAGATACCTCTCCGTCACACGGAGTAACAAATCCCAGTCTTGATCCATGCCAACCCAACAGACACCCTCGGAGATACCTGTAGAGCACCTTTATAGTCACCCAGTTACGTTGCGACGTTTGATACACACAAGGTACTCCTCCGATGTCAGGGAGTTGCATGATCTCATGGTCATAGGAACAGATACTTGACATGCAGAAAACAATAGCAATAAACTGACATGATCATATGCTACGTTCGTAGTTTGGGTCTTGTCCATCACATCATTCTCCTAATGATGTGATCCTGTTATCAAATGACATCTCATGTCCATGGCTAGGAAACCATCTTTTGATCAACAAGCTAGTCAACTAGAGGCTTACTAGGGACACAGTGTTGTCTATGTACCCACACATGTATTTGAGTTTCCAATCAATACAATTATAGCATGGATAATAAACGATTATCATGAACAAGGAAATATAATAATAACCAATTTATTATTGCCTCCAGGGCATATTTCCAACAAGAAAGCCCAGTTATGATACTGGAGAAGAACCTGTGGCTTATGGGCCCACTCAGAGGAAACCACCGTTGAAACGATTGCTTAAAACGAGAGATTGCACCGGTACAAATTAATCTTGGAAACTTTGAACAAATTTCAAACGAGAAACGGATCTTCTGAGATATCTTAGAATAGATAGAGGTGAATAAACAAGAGAGGCATGGATAAGAACTTACGACATGAAAAGTACTTAACGAATGAAAATGATATCATGACACGTAAAACTTGCATTGAATGCGCTGGAGAAGAAAACGAGAGCAAAGAATGATGAACTTACCACATGAGCATCTTCACAATGAATCACCGGATACCAAACGGAAGAAAAGATAGCGGAAGCATCACAAGAAAGGCAGTTGGATGAGAATTTAATCGTTGAAGAAAAGGGCGGGAGGGTGGGCAAAAGAAGAAGAAAACTTAGGACGGATAAAAAGAACTCCGGAAAGGAAATATGTGGATAGATCTTGCAGAATTGAACATGATTGAATTAACTTGAAGAAAAGCACTCCGGATGGAAAAGAATTTTCGATGACAAACACGATTTATCAAAGAATTGTGTTCCCAAATAACTATGAAAAAATCATTTAGGAAAGGTTTGGAATCAACACTTGACATCGAAGCAACTCGAATTACCATACTCCAACAAAACAAAGGATGAGGCTTGCGAATTAAGCCAGAAACAAATACATAATAGAGATTTCGCTCGATATTTTCGTGGTAAGGCTCGCACGGGCTCGATCTTACAGTAGCCATCATGTATAAGGTAGTGCACAGGATTCTTCAAGACACAACGAGAACCGTTGTAAGGACGACCGCCAACAAGCGAACCACTAGATGTCGAACCCCAACCTCACAGCATGCATCTGTTGGAAGATAAACCTAGGTAACTACTTGAATTCCCACCTAAGAACCTCACATGCTCAATTGTCATATAGTCTTCTATGATTGCTGATACTCAAAGCATATTTTTAGAACAAACAACATTCATCGAACATACAGAAAGATAGGGGTTTAATGTTTTGCCTCCCAACACACATACCAATAATAACTCGTGTTCAAATATATTTGACTGGATATATGTGTTTGGATGTTTCCCCACCACATGATGCTTGCCAATTAGAGATTGAGGTTGGAATAAGAAGGTGACTCATCATGAAAAGTAAATAACATGAAAGTAAATAACATGAAAGTAAATAACATGAAAGTAAATTAAATGTCCCTTCGCAGAGGGGGGCAGGGATTTGCAGAGGTGCCAAAGCTCATTGCTTAAAACAGAGATGAATATATTTTAGGTGGTGTGCCTTTCCTGTCAATGTTACGACAAGGGATTTCAATATCTTCCATGCTAAACACATTAATGGCGGTTCCCAAACGGAATTGAAATTTTACTCCCCCTCCACCATTCAAACACATACCATGGCTAGTCGAATTCACGGGTGCCCTCCAAAAAAATCAACTTTCTAAGGGGAGTTCTTGTTTATTTATTTTTTGTATGATGTAGGACTGGGCATTCTTTTTTTACCAGCCTCTCTCGTGCAATTACAAGTGAAGAAACACCCATCGTGGGAATAATCCACTTAGCATGGAAGATACTGACCACCCCGTCGCTTCATGAGCGGTACGTTCACACAAAACATATGTTCATTTGAAGGTTTCAGAGGTGGCACATGCAAATTTACTTGGAATATATAGGTAGGTATGGTGGACTCTCATGGAAGAAACTTGGCTCAAGGATTGTGGATGCACAAGTAGTATCTCTACTTAGTACAAAGTTTTGGCTAGCAAAGGGTTCTAAACAAGCACCACATGTTGGAGGATCCATAACAATATAACTTCTATGCAAATATACCCAAAGATAACTCATTATGTTGTCTTCCTTGTCCAACTTCAACAAATTTGATCAAGGTTGGAAATAATTAATGAGTATTCACAATCATAAAAGATGTCCAAGATAATATTGTATATGAAAGTTCTCTTCCTTATACTAATCATTCATAAATTGCTTATATGACCAATACTATGATTGTCAAACTTCAATAGATTTCACTTTCTAAACCAAATGTGGAACTACTACTAGGCATAAAGCATATGGATAATTTCAGATTTATGATATTCAATTCATTCACAATTTACTCTTAGTATATAAGTGAAGCACAAGAGTAAACATCAAACTACTCTCAAGAGATATAAGTGAAGATCAATGAGTAGTCAAACAATCAAGTAGCTATGTGAGGACTCTCTCTCTCTCTCAATAAAGACTTTAAGATCTGAGATTTATTTAAAACGCAAACAAAACAAAAAGGGCACTCCAAGAATAGCACATATCATGTGAACGAATAAAAACTTAGGCTCAACATAGGCTAACAGACATTTTTTGACGAAGAGAGGTGGGATGCCTAACGTGGCATTACCAAGCTTAGATGCGTGAGACTTCGTGTAATATTGACTTGGGGAGCCTTGGGCATCCCCAAGCTTGAGATCTTGTGTCTCTTTAATTCCTCTCACGGTTTCCTAAATCTTAAAAGCTTCATCCACACAAAACTTGACAAGAACTCGTGAGATAGGTTAGTGCATATAAGAATAAATCAACACTTTATGTACTTCCAAGACAAGTTGCATAATATTTTTCAAACATTAGTTACTGTATACTATCATTTCCACAATTTATATCTACCCATATAAGCCACGTGTAAGAGCACATTTATCCATGTGTGGTTTTGGTAATTGATGACAATCCCTGTGGACTAATGGTTGCCCTGAGTTATATTCAAAGGATTTGTCCGTAGGTACTTCTTGAAGTCCATCTGTTGGTTTCAAGGAGTTTATATGGTGACCAAGGTGGTATTCAAGGTTTTATCCAAAGATTGGTCATAGAGAAGAGAAGACACAAGGTTGATCAAGATTAAGGCAAAGAATGATTCAAGTTGATCAACACACAAAGCGTAGAAGATGTACCAAGTGGGATCAAGTGATCCCATGGTATGGTAAGCATTGTCCATTACGCTTTGTGTACTAACCCATGGTCTACGTGAGAGTTCGTTGTGGGGTTAGGTATATTTCCACGGGTTTGCGTCAAGAGGAAGATTTCATACAACCCATGGAGGATGACATCAAGTGGGGATCATAATCAAGGTTGCGGTGTGCAAGTTCAAGTGAAGCATCACAGAGAGATCATGCTTGAAGCTTGCCATCCATTGTGGTGACAATGGACTTGTGAAGATGTGCCGAAGAGTGGCTCTCCCATAGTGGAGTATGGGGGAGCAATCTACTAGTCTTCATCGAGCCGACGCAATCAAGAAAGGTGGTCCATCTTGAGGAAGTCAAGATCGTCATCATCTAGCTCAAGTGGACTATGCGCAAGGCTAAGGTTTGACCTTGATAGGGTTTTCTAGTTTACCGGTCTCATAGTGGCAGTTGGGAGACTGGGTTATAGGATAGATTGCCGTACTATCAAGGGGGGCTCTCAAGTGAGTAGCTTGATCGTGTCGTTCGTTGAGAGCTCAAACCATTGCATTCTTGGCATCATCATCTTTCTTGGTTCTTGGTTGGCTTTTCTCTTTGTGGGTTCTTGAGCTTATGGTCAGCTTCATGACAAGCTCAAGTTCATCGAAAACGGAGTCCTTATGCATCTTCTATGATGTTTTCGATGTTGGAGTTTTTGCCGGTTCTTCATTGATAGAGGTTTCACATCTCTATATCATTGGCATTTTCATACTGCCTCTTCTTAAGATAACCGGTCGCTGTTGGATAGCTCTTGTCATCCTGAATCCAACAAGCTTGAGTTTGCTCAATTCGGAGCTCATTTGCAGAAGTTATGGCAGTTCTGGTTTTTCTGTATCCTTCCGTTTTCCTAGCTGTGTAGTTGAAGGCAGCAAGTGCTCGTGTTCAGTGGCTAGCGGTAGTACCGCTCAAGGGAGCGGTAGTACCGCAGGTGCCCGCGGTAGTACCACTCCAAGGAGCGGTAGTACCGCTGTCCCCAGCCCTGGTGCGTGCGCCTGCGGTAGTAGGCGCGGATGTAATTTTTTACATCCGCCCTCGAGCGGTAGTACCGTAAATTTGTCCGGTACTACCGCGCCGGACTTTTGCACAGCTCCACCCTCAGCGGAGGTAGGCACGGAAGTAATTTTTTACTTCCGTGCATCTCCGGTGCCAGTTGATACCGACCTTGCGGTAGTACCGTATTGGCGCGCGGTAGTACCGCTCCGGCGGTAGTACCGCTCATTGCCCAATGCAATAGGTCTTCATCTGGCCACTTCCGTGCGAGCGATAGTACCGCACCCCACTGCGGTAGTACCGCGGCCTCTTGCGGTAGTACCGTGGCATTTTTGCGGTAGTACCGCGGCCTCTTGCGGTAGTACCGTGGCATTTTTGCGGTAGTACCGCAATGCGCGGGCTGAGTGTGGGGATAACGGTTGTATTCTCCCCCCCCCCTATAAAAGGGGGTCTTCTTCCCCACTGGATCTCATCTCTTTAGCTCGTGTTCTTCCCCCATTGTTGACCTTCTTCGAGCTTGCTAACTCTCAATCCCTCCAATGATTCTTGCTAGTTCTTGAGGGAAAAGAGAGAGGAGATCTAGATCCACATTTCCACCAATCACTTTCTCCTCTAAGTGAGGGGAACCCCTTGGATCTAGATCTTGGAGTTCTTCGTGTTCTTCTTCGTTCTTCCTCTCATTTTCCTCCCTAGCATTAGTTGCTTTAGTGGGATTTGGGAGAGAAGGACTTGGGCACTCCGTGTGCCCTTGCCATTGCATTTGGTGCATAGGTTTGAGTTCTCCACGGTGATACGTGGAAGTGAGAAGTTGAGAAGCTTATTACTCTTGGGTGTTTGAGCACCCTAGAGCTTGTTCCTCTTGGGTGCCTTGGCCACCGTCCAAACCTCGAAGTATCGCCACCACACCATGTATCTCTAATTAAATAGATATTTATGTACCTAGAAATGATTTTTCGAAAAAAAGAAAGCAAACTATAAGGTAGCTACAGTTCAAATTTGACTCGCTTCGAGCTGAATCGGCGGAAATTTGTCTGTTTCACGAGAGGTGGATCAAAAGGTTTTGACACCCAATCATTTAGTCAATTGCACATTAAATATGACCTAGTATTTTAGAAAATTGATTTGGTCCAATTTTGCAACAAATATATGGTAGGTCCTTCACAAAAAAACTCATTTTGGGCACTCGAAAAATGGAAAATGAATTTTTCGTCCAAAGAAAATGAAATCTTCCTTAGGCAACATTGTTTGCTATTACAAGATGCACCCTTGTGCACAATATTAGATCATTTGAACAAACTATGCCATGAATGTGGCCATAAGATTGATCATTTGGCTTGAAAGCCATGAATCTTCACACATGATAACTCATTTCTGAGAACATTTTTTTAAAATAATTGCCGTATTACAAGTTTATTATTTTTCCTGGTAACTTGGTCACATATAATGACACAATGCGAAGGTTTTCCTTTTTTTTTGAATTTTTCATGCCCATTTCAAAATGCAGTCAAACCAGCGGGCATGACCGTTCCTAGCTAGTGGATGATTCTTGGAATTTTTTTGGTGTTTCTCTGATTAAATACATACTTTTGTACCTAGAAATGATTTTTGGAAAAAATAAAGAGCAAACTATAAGGCAACTGCAGGTCAAATTTGACCCGCTTCCAACTGAATCGACGAAAATTTGTATTTTTCACGAGAGGTGGATCAAAGCTTTTGACACCCAAAAATTTGGTCAATTGGACATTAAATATGACCTAGTATTTTATCAAATTTATTTGGTCCAATTTTGCAACAAATATATGGTAGGTCCTTAACAAAAAAAAACTCATTTTGGGCACTCGAAAAATGAAAAATGAATTTTTCGTCCAAATAAAATGAAAACTTCCTTAGGCAACATTGTTTTCCATTGCAAGATGCACCCTTGTGCATAATATTATATCATTTTAACAAACTATGTCATAAATGTGACCATAAGATTGATCATTTGGCTTGAAAGCCATGAATCTTCACATATGATAACTCATTTCTGAGAACATTTTTTTAAAATAATTGCCGTATTACAAGTTTATTATTTTTCCTGGTAACTTGGTCACATATAATGACACAATGCGAAGGTTTTCCTTTTTTTTTTTGAATTTTTCATGCCCATTTCAAAATGCAGTCAAACCGGCGGGCATGACCGTTCCTAGCTAGTGGATGATTCTTGGAAATTTTTTGGTGTTTCTCTGATTAAATACATACTTTTGTACCTAGAAATGATTTTTGGAAAAAATAAAGAGCAAACTATAAGGCAACTGCAGGTGAAATTTGACCCGCTTCCAACTGAATCGACGAAAATTTGTATTTTCACGAGAGGTGGATCAAAGCTTTTGACACCCAAAATTTTGTTCAATTGGACATTAAATATGACCTAGTATTTTATCAAATTTATTTGGTCCAATTTTGCAACAAATATATGGTAGGTCCTTAACAAAAAAAAAACTCATTTTGGGCACTCGAAAAATGAAAAATGAATTTTTCGTCCAAATAAAATGAAAACTTCCTTAGGCAACATTGTTTTCCATTGCAAGATGCACCCTTGTGCATAATATTATATCATTTTAACAAACTATGTCATAAATGTGACCATAAGATTGATCATTTGGCTTGAAAGCCATGAATCTTCGCAGATGATAGCTCATTTCTGAGAACACTTTTTTAAAATAATTGTCGTATTAGAAGTTTATTATTTTTTATGATAACTTGGTCACATATAATGACACAATGCGAAGGTTTTCCAATTTTTTGATTTGTTTTGAATTTTTCATGCCCATTTCAAAATGCGGTCAAAACGGCGGCCATGACCGTTCGTAGCTAGTGCTTGAATCTTGAAAAAACTTTTGGTGTTTCTCTGATTAAATACATACTTTTGTACCTAGAAATGATTTTTGGAAAAAGTCATGAGTAAACTATGAGGTAGCTGTAGTTCAAACTTGACCCACTTCCTACTAAATCGATGGAAATTTGTCTTTTTCACGAGAGGTGGATCAAAAGGTTTTGACACCCAACCGTTTGGTCAATTGTACATTAAATATGACCTAGTATTTTAGAAAATTGATTTGGTCCAATTTTGCAAAAAATATATGGTAGGTCCTTCACAAAAAAACTCATTTTAGGCATTCGAAAAATGGAAAATAATTTTTTTCGTCCAAAGAAAATGAAAACTCCCTTTAGCAACATTGTTTTCCATTCGAGGATGCACCTGTGTGCACAATATTAGACCATTTGAATAAACTATGCCGTGAATGTGGCCATAAGATTGATCATTTGGCTTGAAATGCATGAATCTTCACACATGATTGCTCATTTCTGGGAACACTTTTTAAAAATAATTGCCGTATTACAAGTTTATTATTTTCACTGGTAACTTGGTCACATATAATGACACAATTCCAAGGTTTTCCAATTTATTGTTTTTTTTTAATTTTTCATGCCCATTTCAATGCGGTCAAAACGGTGGGCATGACAGTTCCTAGCTAGTGGTTGAATCTTGAAAAATTTTTGGTGTTTATCTGATTAAATAGATACTTTTGTTTCTAGAAATGATTTATGAAAAAAAATCATGAGCAAACTATGAGGCAGCTATAGTTCAAACTTAACACACTTCTTACTGAATCGACGAAAATTTGTCTTTTTCATGAGAGGCAGATCAAAAGGTTTTGACACCCAACCGTTTGGTCAATTGTACATTAAATATGAACTAGTATTTTAGAAAATTTATTTGTTCCAATTTTGCAACAAATATATGGTAGGTCCTTCACAAAAAAACTCATTTTGGGCACTCGAAAAATGGAAAATAAATTTTGCGTCCAAAGAAAATGAAAACTCCCTTGAGCAACATTATTTTCCATTCCAAGATGCACCCTTGTGCACAATATTAGATCATCTGAACAAACTATGCCATGAATGTGGCCATAAGATTGATCATTTGGCTTGAAAGCCATGAATCTTCACACATGATAGCTCGTTTCTAAGAACAATTTTTTAAAATAATTGCCGTATTACAATTTATTATTCTTACTGGTAACTTGGTCACATAT
Organism: Elymus sibiricus; assembly: GCA_039707655.1. Taxonomy (NCBI): domain Eukaryota; kingdom Viridiplantae; phylum Streptophyta; class Magnoliopsida; order Poales; family Poaceae; genus Elymus; species Elymus sibiricus. Next base: position 217,360,063 of record CM077671.1, on the reverse strand, counting down.
AATGACACAATGCGAAGGTTTTCCAATTTATTGTTTTTTGTTTGAATTTTTCATGCCCATTTCAAAATGTGGTCAAAACGACGGGCATGACCGTTCCTAGCTTGTGGTTGAATCTTGGAAAACTTTTGGTGTTTCTCTGATTAAATAGATACTTTTGTACCTAGAAATGATTTTTGGAAAAAAAATCATGAGCAAACTATGAGGCAACTGTAGTTCAAACTTGACCCACTTCTTGCTGAATCGACGGAAAGTTGTCTTTTTCACGAGAGGTGGATCAACAGGTTTTGACACCCAACCATTTGGTCAATTATACATTAAATATGACCTATTATTTTAGAAAATTGATTTGGTCCAATTTTGCAACAAATATATGGTAGGTCCTTCACCAAAAAACTCATTTTGGGCACTCAAAAAATGGAAAATGAATTTTTCGTCCAAAGAAAATGAAAACTCCCTTTAGCAACATTGTTTTCCATTTCAAGATGCACCCTTGTGCACAATATTAGATCATTTGAACAAACTATGCCATGAATGTGGCCATAAGATTGATCATTTGGCTTGAAAGGCATGAATCTTCACACACGATAGCTCATTTCCGAGAACACTTTTTTCAAATAATTCTCATATTACAAGTTTATTATTTTTACTGGTAACTTGGTCACATATAATGAAACAATGCCAATGTTTTCCAATTTATTGATTTTTTTGAATTTTTCATGCCCATTTCAAAATGCGGTCAAAACGACGGGCATGACCGTTCCTAGCTAGTGGTTGAATCTTGGAATTTTTTTGGTGTTTCTATTATTAAATAGATACTTTTGTACCTAGAAATGATGTTTGGAAAAAAATCATGAGCAAACTATGAGGCAGCTGTAGTTCTAACTTGACCCACTTTCTACAGAATCGACGGAAATTTGTCTTTTTCATGAGAGGTGGATCAAAAGGTTTTTGACACCCAACCGTTTGGTCAATTGTACATTAAATATGACCTGGTATTTTAGAAAATTGATTTGGTCCAATTTTGCAACAAATATATGGTACGTCCTTCACAAAAAAACTCATTTTAGGCACTCGAAAAATGAAAAATAAAATTTTCGTCCAAAGAAAATGAAAACTCCCTTTAGCAACATTGTTTGCCATTCCAAGATGCACCCTTGTGTACAATATTAGATCATTTGAACAAACAATGCCATGAATGTGGCCATAAGATTGATCATTTGGCTTGAAAGACATGAATTTTCACACATGATAGCTTATTTCTGAGAACACTTTTTTAAAATAATTGTTGTATTACAAGTTTATTATTTTTCTTGGTAGTTTGGTGAGATATAATGACACAATGCGAAGGATTTACAATTTATTGTTTTTTGTTTGAATTTTTCATGCCCATTTCAAAATGCGGTCAACGGCGGGCATGACCGTTCCTAGCTAGTGGTTGAATCTTGGAAGCTTTTGGTGTTTCTCTGATTAAATAGATACTTTTGTACCTAGAAATGGTTTTTGGAAAAAATCATGAGCAAACTATGAGGCAGCTGTAGTTCAAACTTGACCCACTTCTTGCTGAATCGACGAAAATTTGTCTTTTTCACGAGAGGTGGATCAAAAGGTTTTGACACCCAACCGTTTGGTCAATTGTACATTAAATATGGCCTAGTATTTTAGAAAATTGATTTTTTTTCCAATTTTGCAATAAATATATGGTAGGTTCTTCACAAAAAACCCGATTATTGGCACTCCGAAATTTTAACAATTATTTTTTGTGCAAAGAAAATGAAAACCCCTCAAATCAACATTGTTTGTCGTCCCAAGATACACACATGTGCACAATATTGGTACATTTTAACAAACTATGAAAGGGTAATATGTTGAATGTTTACCCTGAATAAGAGGGTGAAAAATATAAGAGAAATAAAAGGAAAAAACAAAATTACATAAGCTCAATTCTGATTGGTGGAATCAGTTGTGGCATGGATTGATGACATGGCAAACATCCGTCCATCGATCCATTCATCCAACCCACCGCAGTAAACCCTTTCTCTCTCTCGCATGAACCCCACCCAACCCCTCGTGCCCGCCTCTCTCCCTCTTCCGCGAACCCTAGCGCTCCGCTCCTTCCTGCCGCCGCCACCTCCATCGCCCGATCCCGGCGGCCTCAGGCATGGAGGTTCTCCTTCTCCTCGTCCCTAGTGCATATCCTTATGTTCTCCGACGCGAGTAACTGCGCGTACTCACGACAATCAGGGAAGTTCAGAATCGCTTTGTCCATATGATACTCAACCGCCTTTGCATCGTAGGCGCGTGCCGCTAACTCTGGGGTGTCCCAATGGCCAAAATGGTGGACGACTTTGTCCTTCATGATGGTTGTATAGTACTTAGTCCCATTCTGTCACACATCACGAAACTTCGGAGCCATCTGACTGTACCTACAACACTTATATATATACAATCTAGACAATGTAATTAAACGTACACTACAATCTTGCACTACGACTACACTACGTTCTTACATTACCACTACAATTACACTAAATTAAAAGTTTCTACACTAGCTGTAACTACAATTACACTACAAATTATGCACTACAAATCTCACTAAAAAGATCTACACTACAACTGCACTAAAATCTGACACTACAATTACCTAAAAATCTACACTACACAACTACACTAAAATCTGACAGTACAATTACCCTAAAAATTTGCACTACATTCTTACACTACAACTACACTACAATCTTACATTACAACTACACTAAATTGTACACTTCAACTAGAATAAAATCTTACATATGATAATCTCACGACAAATTCTACACTATAATTACGGTACAATTTTACACTACATTTACACTAACAATTATACACTACAACTACACTAAAACTCACTGGCGATGGAGAAGACGGGGCTGGCGGGTCCTTGACGGCGATGGTGGAGGTGGAGATCACGATAAGGGCGTTGCGGTGGACGCGGAGACCATGGCAAGGGGGCGGCGGCGGAGAAGACATCGATGGAGATGACGGGCGGCAGAGGCGAAGACGGAGACGGCGGCGGTGGAGGTGCGGAGACGGCGACGGCGACAACAACGGTGGAGGTGGAGACGGAGACTGCGGCGGTGGAGACGGCGGTGATGGGGAGTCGGAGATGGAGACGGTGACCAAGGGCTTGGTAATTGGCGGCGGCGGCGAGGTGTGGATGGATTTGGGGGTGTTGGTGGGTGGGGAATAGATCCGGGTGTGTATATGGGTGGTTGGATTTGATGGGTGTTGGTGTGTTTGCTCGCGTCGTTGGCCCAGGTGGCTAACGCCATTGCCATGTACTTTTATTTTAGTTTATTTTTGGTACACATGCTTTTGTATTCCTATATATGATTAGTTTATTATTTATTACATTGTTTATTTCATTAATTATGATTTATTTATTTTCATTTTTTGTGAATACATAATTAAAATAACAGTTTAAAAGATGATCCATATATATGAGAACAACATAGATTTCATTAATTAATCTGGCCTGCTTACATACATTACAGAAGAATAATAAACAATAAAAAATATAATTTACCACTACTAGTAGATCTAGACTAAGAACATCATCAGTGTGATGACTCCAATGAAAAGAACTGCTGCCATTGATCCAGCTGTGAGAAATAGGCCAAGCATGCAACCGGCTAAAGTGCATATCGAAGCATCTTGAATTTTTTGATTTGGCCTCGCATCATATCGTTCTTGAGTTGCATCTCATCTATCTGTTAGTCCGCAAATTGCATTCTCATCAATCACCAAAACCACTAAGGGAGAAATATGCCCTAACAGATAAGTATTCCCCTCAGTGAGAACCAAGGTTATCGAACCAGTAGGAGAATCAATGCAAACTCTCATCGTTAGCACGTACACACACAAAACCAGACACTTGCACCCAACGAGGGCAAGAGGGTTGTCAAGCCACTTGAACTCGTTATTTGCAAGGATTACTTCTGATAGTGATAGGTATATAAAAATTAAAAAGAAATAAAAGGTAAATAATTGCAACAAGGCATTCAGGGTTTTAGCAATATTATTTAAATAGACCCGGGGGCCATAGTTTTCACTAGAGGCTTCTCTCTCGAACACATAACATACGGTGGGTAGACAAATTGTTGGGCAATTGATAAAAAATCGCATAGTCATGATGTTATTCATGGCCATGATCATGTATATATGCATCAGTCCGTCACAAGTAGACCGAAACAATCATGCATCTACTACTATTACTCCACCAATCGACCAACTCCTGCCTGCATCTAGGGTATTAAGTTCATGACAAACAGAGCAACTCATTGAGCAAGATGATATGATGTAGACAAAGTAAGACAAGCAATATGTTCAGACCCCATCATTTTATCCTTAATGGCAACAATCCAATACGTGTCTTGTCCCCATATGTCACTGAGATATAGAGCACCGCAAGATTGAACCCACTACAATGCACTCCTTCAGCTGAAGATAAATCAATCCAATTGGCCAAACCAAATGGATAGATCGTAGAGAATTACAAAGCTATAACAATCATGCATAATAAAGTTCAGAAAAGACTCAATTGTTTTCAATGAATAATCTGATCATAAACCCACAAATCATCGGATCCCAACAAACACACCGCAAAAAGAAGATTACATCCGATAGATCATCGCGAGAATCACGAAAAACATGGTATTAAAGATCAAAGATAGAGAAGAAGCCATCTAGCTACTAGCTACGGCCCCGTAGCTCTGTGGTGAACTACTCACACATCATCATGGAGGCAGCAAGGTTGATGTAGACAGCCTCCGTGATCGATTCCCCCTTTGACATAGTACCGGAAAAAGCCTCCAGATGGGATAGCGGAAGAACAGAGGCTTGCAGCGGCAGAAAAAGTGTTTCGGGTGTCTCTTTGTTGGTTTTGGGGTAATTGAAGATATATAGAAATGGAATTAGGCCAGGAGGTGCTACGAGGGGCCCACGAGCTCGTGGGGCGCGCCCTACCCCCCAGGGTGCGCCCTCCAGGCTCGTGGGGCCCTTGTGGGTCTTCTGGCCTCCCTCCGAAGCTTCTGGGGTCTCTTTATGTCCAAAAATAACTCCCGTAAATTTTCATCCAATTTGGACTCCGTTTGAAATTGTTTTTCTGAAAAATCCAACAACAGGCAAAAAACAGGAACTGACGCTGGGCACTGGGTTAATAGGTTAGTCCCAAAAATGATATAAAATTGCATATAAAGTATTCAAGATTGATAATATATGAAACAATAAAAAATTATAGATACGTTGGAGACGTATCATCCGCCTATAAAGGGGAATGGACGGAGAGGAGGATAAGTTACACTCTTGCCTCCTACTTCTTCTTCCTCCTTGTGTTGCTTCTCTCTTGATGCACTCTTTTCTTTGTTGCACCACTGCTCAGTCACACCACCGCATCTCCACTGCGCATCACTCACCTTGGCTAGCATGACTGTGGTCCGGTGATGGCTACCGGAGAAAAACGACCATGCCATTCGTTGCATCTAGTTCCATCCGATCGCGAGGCATGTGAAGGGTTACCTATTTCGCGCCTCCTTTTCACTCTCTCCTCTGGCACCTAGTGCTTTTATAAGACCCAATTTCTCCCTCCCCTCACCCCCCCTCCCTTGTAGACATTGAATTATGTAGCGTGTGTCGCCGGCTTCATATAGAAATGTTTCTTCATTCATCGACCTGCCCTTGCCGTTACCGCATCATCGCACTCGCCACTCCCTTGAAATTGCCCCAACGCCACACAATCACCAGGGACAATACCGACGTAAGGCAAGGCTTCACACGCGATAGAGATTTGAAAAGCGAGGCGGCGGTTCGTTCCCTTCGAAGGTTATGTCTTTAAACCCTAAACTAAACCTCAACAAGGTCTTTGGATGATGCAAGGAGAACTCAAAGCACACTCACCCAAAGGAGAGAAAGAGAAGGGACATCGTGAGGGAAGAGGTGTGAGGAGGCAAGGAGGAGGGAGGAAAAAAAAGCTGACCTTTGTTTTCCTTCACATATAAAAATCTAATTTTGTTTTCCCTCTACCCCGGTTCTCCCTATCCCCTCCCCTCGCCGGCGGCGCGCAGATCGCGACTGCACCCTCGTCGACGATCACTTCTGTCGAACCCTAGCATCCACGTTAAGTTGCTTGTCGGGGCTGTCCTTCCCTTGCCGTCTCCAGCGATTCTCCCTCGTCGCCCCAAGCCTCCGTATTCTTCTCCAGCGGCTTTCGCTCCACGCCTCCGGCGAAGTTGTGGGTGCGGGGGGCTTCCAGCGTCCATGGTCGACATAGACGAGTGCTCCGTGGCGCTCGTGACCGAGCTCGAGCATGCGCTGGCGAACCCGGACCCCTCCTCTATCTCCCCGGACGCATGGGCGCCTTTCGAGGCCGCCGCGCTCGGTGTCGTGGGCCAGATCCAGCCAACCGTCGCCTCGGAGGGGCGCCGTGCGGCCGTTGTCAACTACATCCAACTCCTCGTCAAGTGTTCTGTCGGCTGCTCGGTACCAGTTACTCCATTTCTGGCATGCTCCAATTATTTACTCGATATGCTTTCCTTACTGTCCCGTTTGCACGACAAACTCTGCAATTCCTTTGCTTTGCGCATGAAGGAGATGTGTAAGGCGCGCAGGTGTGTAGTTGCGAATCTATTCGCAGCGTGACAACTTTGAGATCATCCCTGTGTATATGCCTGGGAGCCCTTTAGGAGGATTCCTCACAGTTCTGATTTATCATTTAGGTCATGGAATTGTTGCCAGGATAGCACGCCATGCATATTGTTACTACTCAGTTCATGGTTACCATGCTTGTGGTTTCGTTTTAGGTGTACTTTGTCTCCAGTGTGATTGTGCTAACGCTGCCAATGCCATCAAAGAGATATACTTGTTGCTATATTTTGGAATCCTGACATTATTTATATGTTGAGTTTTTATTGGCCATGAATGTTTTATTGCCCCTTGTCGGGCTTGCACTCGAGGTCCTTCATCATATTGCTTGACTATCTATTTACGACAAGTGCAGATTGATCGGTGACTTGTCAGTCTTGGGTCGGAGGATTGGGTATAACTTAACTTAGTGACCATTTTGGGCCTCCATATCTTGTTCGTGTTAGTATGATCCTTTTGGATAAATGCCCTTATCTTATTATTTTTGTGCGTGCAATAAAACCATGTTTCTGCATATAGTTAGTTGTATTCGAGGTTACACAATTAGTTAGTTAGGTTGTCTTGGATCATTGTTCCCTGGATATATGGCTAATGTAGTCAGAATTTGATATAAATAGTCTATTTGGCGTGTAGGGATAATTTAAGTTCTGCATGTAAATCAGTGAGCTGTAATGGCGCTTTACTTGGTATGCTCAATATGCTTTACACTTCATACTATTTCACATGTTGAAAAAGCAATAATACTGTCACTTCTGGACATGGCATTAGAGAAAAACCATGAAATCACATTTTTTTGTAATACCAAAGTTGGAAAAGAATTATTGCTTGTGCTTTTATTGCTGTACTGAGATTGATTTTTTTAATGGTTATTTTGAATAATTCGACAGCTTATGGAAGTACAAAATTAAACTTTCTCCCTTTTTCAAACTAGGTCTTTCCATTTGGATCTGTTCCACTGAAAACATATCTTCCTGATGGAGATATTGACTTGGCTGCTTTCGGTTATACATGTTCTGATGAAAGCCTAGCAAATGAGGTACGTGCCATTCTGGAATCAGAAGAGCGGCGCAAAGATGCTGAATTTGAAATCAAAGATGTCCAGTATATAAATGCTGAGGTGCGCCTTCGAATTGCTCTCATTTTTAGTTTTTTTTGTGGGTACTAATTGTCTATTGACATAATAGCTGCCATCTTCTTATGAATGCTCATTTCTAAGTATATTATATAAGGCTGGGCAATGACATTCCTGTGATTTAACCGAACTGTTGATATCATTCTCATCGTACCATAAATTGGGGAAGGACAACAGAAGTATTCATCTCTTCATATGAAACCAATGAGACATGTAATTATCTTATATATCATTGATGTTGATAAAAAGGAATTGTTTACTGCGATCATGTCGTGTGGTGGGATGCTTGGCGGTGGATTGGCCTGGAGTGGGTAGCGGTGGGAGATGGTCTTCTGGGTTGACTAGCCGTGATGCCAAATAGCCCCCTGATTGGGTAGCGGGAACGAGGATAGAACTGGGATGAGATACTAAATTAATCTTTGCATGCTTTATTCATACTATTGGCCAGACTATATATAGTCAACTTACACAACTAACCTCGAAAGAGGTAACTTGGGGATCAAATCTAATCTTAACTTGCCTAACAAATGGAACCTAATTAAGAGATAACAGGGCATCATATCAGTGGTCTTATCTCGTGTCATGGTTATGAACAAATTTTGTTGCTGTACATGTTGCCACATATTGTTAGTATTTTATCATCAGGATGTTTCCACTGATGTGCCTTTCTGATGTCAGGTCAAGCTAGTCAAATGCTTTATCCAAAATATTGTTGTCGACATCTCATTTAATCAGATTGGTGGACTATATACGCTTTGTTTTCTAGAGCAGGTAATATTTCAAAGTTGCCACAAGTTACTTGGTTGCTTTCTTGAAACCGCAGATCTATCATCTATGATTCCCTTTCCCTTCCTTCTGAGGTAGGACTTGGGAAAAGAACTTCCTTGTTATCAGTCTGCTCGTTGCCGAGCATATTTGTAATCACCATATTTTGTAGGTGGATCAAAGATTTGAAAAAGGCCACCTTTTCAAGAGAAGTATAGTACTTATAAAAGCCTGGTGTTATTATGAAAGCCGCATCCTTGGAGCCCACCATGGTCTAATTTCTACCTATGCCTTGGAGACATTAGTGCTATATATATTCCATCTCTTCCATGAGTCTTTGGACGGTCCATTAGCTGTAAGTTCCGACTTAATTTTTGTGTGCCACATTTGCAAAGATTGTGTTTGTCACATTTCTAAGCTGCTTTAGGATGCACACACTCACAAGGATGACATCACTATCTGCTATTCCGCAGGTACTCTATAGGTTTCTGGACTATTATAGCAAGTTTGATTGGGATAACAGGGGTATAAGCTTACATGGTCCTATTTCCTTGTCTTCCCTACCTGAGCTAGTTAGTAAGTGTACAAAGCTTGATCTTTGTGTATGATTTAACGTTTTGTGTTATAATTGGTAATCACATAGCTTTTCTTGCACAGCCGACCCACCAGGCATTCATGATGATTGTTTTCTTGAGCGGGAGGAGTTTCTAAGAGAATGTGCTCAAATGTTTACTGTGCCCCCTAGGCACTATGAGAGAAATATACGCCCGTTCCCTCGAAAATTTCTCAACATAGTGGACCCATTGAAGCAGAATAACAATCTTGGGCGCAGTGTCAGCAAAGGTCTGTTTTCTGCCTCTAGATCATTTATTTTGGTGGTGAAAGGATGATTATGCTTTCAACTATGTCACAACTATAGGGAATTTAGGAAAAGCTGATGAGTTAACTTGGTTGTTGTGATGCGAAATTGTTTTTGATTTCATATTCATGTCATATGTTCATGATTGACACTGCTACTCAAAGGAAAGTGTTGCTTGACTTCTTTTCCCCTAATTTATGTACTTGCATCACAGATAGTTTAGTTTGCATAATGACTAGACGAAATGGGCTTCCCACGTTCAGAGTTCTACGGTTAATACGTGCTTGTCCCAATTTTCTGTTCCTTCATCAACCTTTTCCGAACTAATTCCTCTTATAGTTCACTACTAACTGATTTACTGCAACTAGTGCTGTTTTGACTGTCTTGCTTTTCCCACTGCTTGCTGTTGCATGCAATTGGCTTCTATCGGCCAGCGGATTTCATTTTTAAGTTTTGTGTACAAGGAAAGTCTTTGCCATTTAATCATGCAGTTCCACTAAGCTCACTTGCAAATGTGCTGTTGAATTGCTATCTGTTGTGTGTGGGCTATTATAGCAAATGTACTTGTGTGTGCACTAAGCCGCTTCATGGACATAGTCCTTAGTTTGATTTTATTTCCTGGGCCTAACTCGACTGCTGGATGCCCAGGTAACTTTTACAGAATACGCAGTGCTTTTGATCTTGGTGCCCGGAAGCTTGGAAAGATCCTTCAAGTTCCTGCCAATTCTATTGTGGATGAAGTCAATCAGTTCTTCAGGAGCACACTGAAGAGAAACCGCAGCAGAGTACGCCCAGATGTGCAAGGCACTGCAGTGAACTTGAACATTGAAAGAGACAACAAGGGTTATTCACCTTTACACAGTAATCCCTGTGAGGATCTATCTTATCAGCTCAGTAGCATCAACATTTCAGATAATCACGGATCTCTGAAGCAGGAGGAAGATAGCTCTACCGCTGAGCACGAGGAAGTGAAATCTGCTTCACATCTTGTAACTAGTTCTTTAGTTAGTGTGAGCAATGGGATGTCAACAAAGGTGTACAAAGAGGTGGATGGTGTTGGGTGTGCCACCATTGACAATTTATCAGATCTCACAGGGGATTACAGAACTAATTTTGACAATCTCCTCTATTCACAGAGTTGCCACCAAGACTATCCAGTTCATCCAATTTACTATCCAATGCTTGCCCCACCACCTGTACAATATCAGAACAAACACTCACTGGATGGTCATAACAGAAAAAATGCTTATGGATATGCCAGTGCAAACAGAATGCCCCCTGGTCCTTATTCACCTGGCTACTTTGTCTTAAAGCCGTTTTATCGCACTGAGGATCCTACGCAACCTCATGGAGCAGTCACCTACTTCCCCAATCCAGTATGTTCCCTTTTTTTGGTGCATTATTCTGCTTATACAACCTGAAAGTGCATTTCGAGTAAACTGAATTTTGTAGCAACCTAAATGCCTTTTATTCCATGTATCTTGCAAGAATAATTTACTAATGCTCCTGCGCTTGAATTAAAGTGATACTGGAGCTGCCATATCTCTTGTACATACATATTCATGAACATATCCTGTTAGTTTTATGTTTCTGTTACAGAACAGTTTTACTTTCTCAAGGCTAGGCACTATATTTGTGCCGTTTGTGCTGCTCTATCTTGTTTTTTGTCTGAGTTGTCTGGCTTGATGGATATTGTAGAATTTGTGCATGGAGGCACCACCCACTGGACGAGGGGAAAGAAAGAATTATTTCCCTCGGAATAATTATCAAAAGCATCACCATTATGGTAGGGTGGACATGCCTGCAGATATGACGCGTTCTGAGGAATTGAGGCAACAACCACCATTGCAGATTTATGTTCCTGTTGCAAATGATAAAGGAATTCCCTCTCCGTTGAAGATACCAACTCCATCATCCCATTCTACACGGGATAATATTCATGGAAGGAGCTTTATTCATCCACATGACAGTAAACTCAAGTTTGGGACCTTGGGGGCATTGCACATGGAAGTTAGGAGTGCTTCCCAAAATCAAGCTAACAGAACATATTCTGCTTCTGACAGTAAACCTTCTGCAACCCTGAGATCGAACTCTCCTGCACAAAATCCTGGAACGGGTTATAAATCTGATGTAATGAGGTAAGTAAGATGCATCCTTCTATAGTAATCAAAAGCAATAACGTCAACTGTTTCATAGAGGGACGTGTAGCTAATCCCTATTTCTTTACTATTTTACAGCAATGACTATTGAGGCACACCACAATTATTAGTTTCTTAAACAGAAGTTAAGGTCAGTGTTAGGTTGTAGCTTCAGCAAAAAATATTGATATGGCCACACGAAACCCACACTAGAACGCTAATTTGTAATATGGAAACCGTCCATTTTGTTAGTGTAACCTTGAATTACATCTGTTCAACTTGAAACTGCATTCCTTCTCTCTGGTTTCACATTCACTGTGTGACTTCGCTCATTTATTATGTATGTTTTCAACATTTACAGTTCTTAATAATCCTACCACTACACGATTTGCAGGAATACTAAGCCATATCATCTCAAGGACAATGGTGATTTCCCACCACTATCCAGTTGACGCCATATATGGCTTACCGCATAGCAAAGCTGTTGTTTTTTCTGATTCAACCGAAAGATACTGATATGTGGCGCGCACTCAGTGCATCCATAGCAGAGGGTTTCTCTTCAAGTCGAGCATCATCATGTACATCCTAACTTGTTCTCCAGTCGTCAGATTCACCTTATGCGGCGGCGACAAATGCAAGCTTGCCCTGCAGTAACTGAAGTTTCAGCCCTACCCCTCCTGGAAAACAGGACATTTTGTGCCATGTAGAACTGTAGATAACTTGGGTAAAAAAAACATTTCCTTTCGTTTTCTTTAAAGTTTTGGCGGTCCCCTTGAGTGGGGAACAGGTTGCAAAGTTGGATAGAAAGAGGAGAGAAAAAGAGATAGTTTAGACATTCCGTTTTTACCCTGTGAGCATTCGAGGATTGCTCGGGAGCTTGCTCTTGTAGTGTTAATCTGTTTGGGTCTTGACTTGCAACTGAAAGACCCCTTGCCTGAAGTAACATTAGCTACCTAGAAATGGATAGGCGTTGCATATGAATGAGATTTTGGAATTGCAGTTTATACCTTGTGTTAGCTCTGTGTATCTTTCGCATGGAAATAAATTTTGCTCGCTTTGTGCCTTGCCTTATCATTGTTGTTAATTGTTTCAGATTTGTAACATCGTTATGCTCTACTGTTAGCTTTGCTTCATGTTAGGAAAGGTGGTATGATCTTGAGTATGATTTGGTTTTGATTTTGTGTAGAAACGAGTGCACATGGCAGAAATATGTGACGATATCATGTCGCTTTCAAGTGTACGAGTCAAAATGCAACTAGAAGAATCCGAGTCATGTAGTCTAGTGGCATGTTTGGACAGGATGCAATGCAACGATATGTTCAAATAAAAAACAAAACAACCATCTCTCTTTCAATAAAGTTATTTTTAATATATATTTCCGTATGAATGACAATTATTTTGCAGAATGATGTCCTCATACCTTGAATTCTGGCTGTTTTGAACTCCCAATTATGCCCATTTTTATATGCTCTTTTGGTGGGTGAAGTACGAGTGCTTACATGTAGAATAAGTTTGGTAGCTCAATTATTGGGGTCTATCCTTTGAAAGTTTCTTCCTCTAGAGCTCAGTTTGATTGACGCAAGCAAGAAGTCCCAATTTCGTTTTACTATCCTCTCCTCACATAACCTTTTCGATAGCTTGAATGGTCAAAAACCAAGCACCAGTTAAGAAAAGAAGTTGCATCTTCTCCCAAATGCGACAAAAATTGCATTAGGAAAAGAAACCTACTCCTATGTCGAACGTCAAAGAGATGTTCGTATTTTGCATCCACTCTGCTAATTAAGTACTCCCTCCGTAAACTAATATAAGAGCGTTTGAAACACTATTTTAGTAATCTAAACACTCTTGTATTAGTTTACAGAGGTAGTACACTTAATTTGCTACGACATAGCCAAGTTTAGCTTATGTTCTTCATAGTAGCTTATCCTAATTAGACTATGTATAGCCAAGTTTAGCTTATGTTCTTCATAGTAGCTTATCCTAATTAGATTATGTATAACCTAACACGTAGTCGGAAGGTGATCACCCTTAAGTATTCAGTTAAGTAGGTCGTTGTCGTAGGAGAAGTGGAGAAAGCGTCTTCAGGCCCAGGTTTGGGATGTTGTGCAAGAAAATGACTCTTTAGAATCCTGAAATAATGAGAGGGGAAAAACAAATGGAGCAGTATTGGTCTGACAAACAGTTTATTTTTGGTCTAACGAATAATTCCGCTAACCTACCAACGCAATAAAGTGGAGCTAAAGCTAAGAGGGTGTTTGTTTCCAGGGACTTATTGGATTAGGGACTTAAAAAAGTCCCTATAAGTCCCATCTAAACCAAACAGGAGGGACTTATAGGGACTTATTGTGGTCATTTGGGACTTATCAAAAAAGACTCTCAGGGAGGAGCTTATTGGGACTTATCGCCCGCACCTACCCCGCATCGGCCCCGCACCTACCCCGAACCCACTCGTCGCTCGTTCCTTCCCCGCGTCGCCTCGCTCCTTCCCCGTGTCGCTGCAATCGCCGCCGCCGCCTCGCCCCAATCGCCGCAGCCGCCTCGCCCCAATCGCCGCCCCCGCCGGCACCCTCAACCGCCGCCCGCCGGCACCCTCAACCGCGGCCGCCATGGCCGATGACGACGAGGAGCAGATGCCCTTCTTCTCTCAATTCCCCTCGCGTCAAGAGGCTACCCAAGGCTCATCCGCCGGCGGAAATCTCGGGAGGGGAATGGGTTTCTTTGATCTGAACAGCAACGTGGACGTCTTCCCGGAGTTGTGCTCGTACCAGCAACTCCTCTTCGACCAGTCGGCCGGTCATGGCCTTCCTCCGGTTGGACCTGGTCGTGGGAGGCCCGTGCCCCAGGGCGGAGGAGGCCGCAGCCGGTCTCTGAACATCGGAGGCCGAGCCGGCTCTCACCTGCGTCCGTTCGTCGCCCCGGGCGCAGCTGCCGTTGAGGGAGGCGTCATAGGGCGTGGGAGGACCGTGTCCCAGGTCACCGGACGCGGCGTAGGTCGAGCCAATGGGTCCTCATCGGCCGGCAGTAGAGGAAAATCTGCGGGGAAGCAACGTGTGTCGTCAACTGCTGCATCTTCAGAAGATGTTGACGAGAATGAAGGCTTTGAAGATGAAGATGACAACAATGCTTTTGGAGAGGTAAATTTCTGATTGGTAAACTCAAATATATTTTCTGCGTAATCATCCTGATACAGATGCTTGATTTTTTTTTCCTGTAATGAAAGAACATGTATCTATGAAAACCTTGTATATTTCTAGAGCATACTCAGTGGGCAAATTATATGCCTCATGGCACCCAAATAATGCCCATTGCTCTGCTTACCCTGGAAGGAAACAGATGCAGATTCCAAATCGTCCATATTTTAAGCCATGCTCATGTAAACATGTTAATGTAATACTCTACATGCCGAGAAGGACCAATGAGTGGCTCCTAGGTACAACAAGTATCGGCATGGTGTAAATCATAATTCAGAGCCATGGCTAACTCATACCAGGCAGGGACGTCTAGAAATCACACATTCATTCAAGAGAAAGACAAACATGTGAGGATAACATGAATAGATCAGAACCTGAAATTACAAAGCATTGATTCCATAGCAGCTTGATTCTACTTTTGTTTAAATTGTGTACTTGTTAATTTTTGTTTAGAAAAACATTGCCAAGGCTGATTGGACAGACGCGCATATTACTGTATTTTGTAACATCGCCTGTGAGGAAGCTAGGGATGGGCACTGTGTGAATGGTGTTTGGACAAGTAGAGCCTACAATAACATGAAGAAAAAATTTTATGAGCGTGCTGGCCTCCTGCATAGTACCAAGCAATTCAAAAATTGCATAACTAGACTCAAGAGCTACTATACTGCTTGGGTGTGGTTGGGGCAGCAAACTGGTTGTGGCCGAACTGGAGATGGAGCTATAACCGCATCAAATGAGTGGTGGAAAAAAATAATTAAGGTACATACATTATTCTGCAAATTACATCTGAATTGCTCACACTTGGTTACATTATTTATCCTTGTCCTAATTACCTAACTAATGTTGCAGGAGAGACCAGATGTCAGAAAATTCAAGGGCGGCAATCCTGAGTATTTGGATATGCTAATAGAGCTATTTCAAGGTGTGGCAGTGGATGGATCATCAGCTTATGTGCCCATAGATGAAGATGAAGAAGAAGAATATTATGTTGCCGATGATGGAAATGAGCAGAGTCCAATGAGCACCACCAGCAGGAAGAGGGGAAGCAGCGGCGGTGAACAGTCAGCTTCAAGCCCAGGCAAGAAACACAAGAGCCCAATGGTGAAACTGATGACAGGGCTTATCAATACTATGAATAGTGACAACACTTCTGACATGATCACTGAATATGCAATCAAAAGGCAGGAAGCAAAGGAGAAGGCAAAAGAGAAGAAATCAAACAACACTAAGGAATCCATTACTCATTGTCAACTGTTGGCTGTTCAATGTGGTGCAGAAGAAACAAGTGTTGAGTACTTCATGGCAACTCAACTGTTTGCAGATGAGGCAAACAGAGTCATATTTGAGAACATTTCAAGTAATGAGGCTAGACTGACTTGGTTGAAGAGGTGGTGCATGATGAAGAAGTTGTACTAGTGTACTAGTTATCTTGTTTGTCCTTTTTATAATATAACTATGTAATGGACATGTACTGTGTGACCTTGTTAAATGATCATTGCTTGTTAGTGTGTTTCATTTGCATGTACTAATGTTTTCAAGTTGAAGAGGTGGTGCATGATGAAGAAGTTGTACTAATGTTTGCATGTTTCAGGATGATGACAGCAGTGTTGATGGAATCAGCAGTGACGATGGGAGCAGCAGTGATGATGAAGCACTGATGTTGTTCATGCACCAAAAAAGGAAGAGAAGAATGAAGCAGATGGCCTGCATGATTGGTATGTACTACTTGGACTCTTACTGTAACAAAGGACCTAGAAGAGTACCAATAGAGACTGGGCATGATTGGGTTATGACAACACTAGGCAACGAAACTGCCTGTTACAACATGTTTAGAATGCACAGACCAGTGTTTGAGAAATTGCATACTGTGCTTGTTGATTCCTATGGTTTGAAGTCCACTAAAAAAATGTCATCAGTTGAGTCTCTAGGCCTGTTTCTGTGGATAGTTGGTTCCCCTCAATCTGTAAGACAAGCAGAAAACAGATTTGTTAGGTCATTGGAGACAATTGTAAGGAAGTTTGATAAGGTTTTGGCCTGTCTGATCAAGCTAGCAAAAGACATCATCAGGCCAAGAGATCGTCAATTCAGAAATGTGCATTCAAAATTAAGATCTAGAAAGTATGCACCATTTATGGATAATTGCATTGGTGCAATAGATGGGACACACATACAAGTTGTGGTACCAGTTGCCACTGCTGCCCAGCATAGGAATAGACATAAGGAGAAGAGTCAGAATGTGATGTGTGTGTGTGACTTTGATATGAGATTCACATTTGTACTAGCTGGTTGGCCAGGATCAGTGCATGACATGAGGGTCTTCAATGATGCCCGATCCAGATTTGGTGACAAGTTTCCAAAACCACCACCTAATAAGTTCTATCTTGTGGACTCAGGGTACCCAAATAGACCGGGTTATCTTGCACCATACAAGGGTTTAACCTATCATTTCCAGGAGTACCGTGATGGCACAATGCCTAGAGGAAAAAAGGAACACTTCAATTTCACCCATTCTTCACTTAGAAATGTCATCGAGAGGTGTTTTGGAGTCTTGAAGAACAAGTGGAGGATTTTGTTTCACTTGCCTAGTTATCCACAACAGAAACAAAGCAAAATCATTGTGGCTTGCATTGCACTGCACAATTTTATTAGACAAAGTCAACTCCCCGATATAGATTTCGACTTGTGTGATCAGGATGAAAATTATGTACCATTGTCTATGCCAACGACTACAACAAATGATTCAACAAATGAGATGGACAGTGCTGCTATGAATCAATTCAGAGCTTGGGTCGCTGATGGGTTGTGGTCCTTGAAACAACAATGATATGAACAAGTGTTCTTCGCTTATGTAATTTCTGTTATTTCGGTTGTTATGTACTCTCTCTTATTTCGGTTCTTATGAACAAGTGTTAATTCGTTTGTATGAACAAGTGTTATGAACAAGTGTTATTTCGGTTGTTATGTACTACCAAAAACTTGTCACTATTACCCGCGCTCCCAGTTTGCATGGATACCACGCATGCAGCAAGCGCTTCGTGCTGTACCTCCTCGACCACGCCAGCAGCATGGAGTTCAGGGAGCAGCTCGCGTCCAAGCTCATGCAGAACGTCCTTGAGCTGTCCGTGAACTCCCGCCAGTCACCACTTCGGTTATGAACAAGTGTTATTATTAGGGGTAACATGGACTTATAAGTCCCTGTAAACAAACAGGTAGGGACTCGGGACTTATAAGTCCCTGTAAACAAACAGGTAGGGACTCGGGACTTATAAGTTGGGACTTAAAAAAGTCCTAGGACTTATGAAACAAACAGGGCCTAAGTTTGGTCCGGGTCAAATCGTAAATAATAGAGCTTTCCTTTGTTTAGATGCCACGCAAGAAGTTTACATGTCATGCTAATTCCCAAAATGGAACCTAAAAGGGAATATGCTAAACTTTCATACTCCCTCAGATCCATATTACTTGTCGCTCAAGTGGTTGTATCCATGAGCGGAAGTAATATGGATCGAAGGGAGTACATATAATTCATGCGAAAGTCAACTAAGAACCATGTGAACATATATGTTCTACAAGGAGCGGAAGGCAGACACATTTTGGTCATTTGAGCTTGGGTCCTCTAAAAGCAGGTAACATAAGCATATATATCCACGAGGGAATCATCCCATTCACAAGCCTCCAAACCGTTCTACGATCCTCCGCTATCTGTCTCGTCCTCATCATCAAAGTTCCGAAGTCCGCCCACAGATGGAGCTTTCAAGGCATGGATTCTTCAGGTTCAGATCCCTGTAGTAGTCCCAAATAATCTTCCTTCTCAGGCAGTGTCCAGACCACAACTCCACAAGGCAAGGCTAGCTACAACTACATGCATACACAAATACATACATATTCCTAAGCCAGGAAAATTCCGCCTTTTCTTCTTCCTCCCCCCGCCATGCCATGACGATTATTCTGGACCTGACATGACATGACATGCGTGCATGATTGGTCTTGATCAGGCAGGCGCATGCGCGATTAGAGGCATCCAATTCCGCCACTCAACCTGCCCTCCTCCTATTACTACCGCTCCGTCCTTGTCAGCGTCAGATGAGCAGCGCGCGGTCGTGGTTCGACGACGCTGCGGCTGCGGGGGCGTCATCCTCCTCCTCCTCCTCCTCGTCGTCGTCTGCGGCGGCAGCGTGCATGGCGTGGGTCATGCTGCGGCGGATCGACGACTCACGCCTCCTCTTCGGCGTCTTCTTCACCTACCAAGACGCATAGTGCTAGCTAGCAGAGCAGCAGTAGCCTCTCCTTGTCGTTCCTGTGGCTAAGCCATCCATGTCGAGCCCACGGCGGCCGGAGATGCCACCGGCGGCGAGGAGCAACGACAATGGATACGTCGAGACCGACCCCACTGGTCGCTACGGCCGGGTAAGCTCTCCATCTCTTCTAGCTCCTCGATCTCATCGCTTCAGCTAAGTTTATGGCGCAACCTAAATCAACCAATCAGCAGCATGCTTACATTCAATTTCTCAAGTTTCATTTCTTGTTTTCTTCTTCTTCTTCTTCGTTAGGAACATGTTCTTGTGAATAGATTAGATTAGATTCGAGTCAAACATGCTTGCTACTATACCATGAACTGAATAGGATTGTAGGCTTTCAAATGTTTAGCTCAATTATCAAGGATGGATTCCGTGTTGATGTGCACTTGGGAGCTACCCTAAACAAGGCCACAATTATTGTGCCTTTTTTTTTTCTTTGCATGTCCATTTGGCTCTTGTTGTCTTGCTAGGGCTAGCTAGCTAGCTGCACATCTTCTCGTATTTGTTTACAGTCAAACTACGTGTGCAATTCAGTGGCTAACGACGTACATGTCCACTAATTGGCGAATTAAGTACTTGTCAATTGGAGTATATATGTAAGATCGATTGATGAATTTCACCTACCTTGGCGACTACGTACAAGATGTTTACATCAATTTTTTCTTTGTGCGGTAGCAGGCCTGAAATCATCTGTATATGAACTGGCCAGTTGAATACTAAGTAAATACTACTCCATCCGTTCCTAAATATATAAGCCTTTTTAGAAATTTCCATATGGAGTACAAACGAAGCAAAATGAATGAATCTACACTAAAATACTTCTATATACATTCGTATGTAGTCCGTAGTAAAATATCTAAAAGGCTTATATTTAGAAATTGAGGGAGTATATGCAAGTAGAACTAGGCTCACTAGTGTTAATTACTACTCCCACCATTCAGAATTATTTGTTGGAGAAATGGATGTATTTAGACGTATTTTAATTGTAGATACATCCATTTTTATCCATTTCCGTTACAAGTAGTTCTGGACGGAGGGAGTACCTAATTATTTGCTCACGTTGTATTTGTAGTATCATAGAAATTGTTGCACCAAAATGCATCATCGATATGTTTCGATACATGGTCAAATAGTTGAGCAAGGTGGACCATTAGTTTTGGAAGGTGCAAATTTCATTGCGATTTCTCTTCTCCTTATAATCCAATTATATCAGGCAAGAGTTGGTGTTTGGCTGGAGACCCCTAGTTAGGTCAGGACTAAGTTGGGTTTGGTTGATGAGCGACGGATTGGTGGTGAGGATTGTTCCATGTGTCAATGTGCCAATAATGAGATGCTTTGAAAGCTTCAACGGGATAATATGCCCTGTCAATATCCCCCAAAGATATCCTTCACCTTTGTTTCTCAGTGGATGTAGTTGTAGCGGTCACTCATGTTTGTCCTTTCAGTGGTCTCTCCAGTTGTAGTAACTGTATTGGTTTTTCTTCAACAGCATCCTACTCGATCTGTTCGGAAATAGCTGACGTGGTTTTAGTTTAAATTTAAACTAAAACCATTAGTTATTTCAAATTTGAACTAAAATCATGTTGGTTATTTGAACTAAAACCACGTCAGTTGTTTCCGAACGGGCATAATATTTCTGTTTCGAACCCCCAAAAAAGTACTTTATACTCCACGCTGAAAAACATACAGAGAAAATATCAGTACTCCTATAGTACATTTATTTTCATAAGTTTTGTTCTTGGGGCCGATGGATCGGAAGCTTGATCTGTGTTGGAAATGTGATGCATGCATGCAGTTCGACGAGCTCCTGGGCAAGGGGGCGATGAAGTCGGTGTACAGGGGGTTCGACGAGGTGCGCGGAGTGGAGGTGGCGTGGAACCAGGCCAACCTCGCCGACGTCCTCCGCACCCCCGACGCGCTGCAGCGCATGTACTCCGAGGTCCACCTCCTCAGCACGCTCCGCCACGACGCCATCATCGCCTTCCACGCCTCGTGGGTCTCCGTCTCCTCCCCTTCCCCGCGCGGCGGCTGCGCCGGCGCAGCCCCCCGCCGCACCTTCAACTTCATCACCGAGCTCTTCTCCTCCGGCACCCTCCGCGCGTACCGCCTCCGGTACCCGCGCGTCAGCCTCCGCGCCGTCCGCGGCTGGGCGCGTCAGATCCTCCGGGGCCTCGCCTACCTCCACGCCCACGACCCCCCCGTCATCCACCGCGACCTCAAGTGCGACAACGTCTTCGTCAACGGCCACCAGGGCACCGTCAAGATCGGCGACCTCGGCC
The DNA here is from genome assembly GCA_039707655.1 of Elymus sibiricus. Classification (NCBI taxonomy): domain Eukaryota; kingdom Viridiplantae; phylum Streptophyta; class Magnoliopsida; order Poales; family Poaceae; genus Elymus; species Elymus sibiricus. The sequence goes on along the minus strand of CM077671.1, from coordinate 217,338,729 downwards.
TCGCCGCCGTGCTGCGCGGCGCCCAGGCCGCCCACAGCGTCATTGGCACGCCCGAGTTCATGGCGCCCGAGATGTACGACGAGGACTACGACGAGCTCGTCGACGTCTACTCCTTCGGCATGTGCATGCTGGAGATGCTCACCGTCGAGTACCCCTACGCCGAGTGCTCCAACCCCGCGCAGATCTACAAGAAAGTCACCTCCGGCAAGCTGCCTGACGCCTTCTACCGGGTCGATGACGCCGACGCGCGCAGGTTCATCGGAAGGTGTCTCGTTCCCGCCTCCCACCGCCCCTCCGCCCAGGAGCTCCTGCTCGACCCTTTCCTCTCCACGCAGGACACCACCATGACGTTGTCACCGCTGCCATTGCTGCCTGCCTTGCCCACCTCCGGTGACCGGAAGGATAATCCAGAGGAGGTAGAGCCGGTGGCAACAAGGACTGACATGACCATCACCGGCAAGCTCAACACCGACGACGACACCATCTTCCTCAAAGTGCAGATCGTCGACGAAGCAGGTACACGTTCCGCCGTTGCAATATTTCCCAGACAAGCAAGGAGTACGTACGTGACAGCGTGACAAGGTTAATTGTTCATCTGATCAGGCCATTCGAGGAACATCTACTTCCCATTCGACATCGCCGGCGACACAGCGACGGAGGTGGCGAGGGAGATGGTGAAGGAGCTGGACATCACCGACCGGGACCCCTCAGAGATCGCCGCCATGATCGAGGAGGAGATCATGAGGCTGGTACCGGACTGGGTTGGCGGTGGCTGTGATGATCAACAGGAGTACTATACGTACGCGGATAATGACGACAATGAGGAGCAGCCTCCTTTCTACTACCTCTCCTCTTCTCCGACCTCTTCCAACGGGTCTCACTGTGGCATAGGGCCGACAACATCAGGTGGCGGCCACGGTGGCTGGTTCCAAGGTACCACCTCCATTCCACATGTTCAGACGTTTTTGTTGTTATACAATGTGAACTACATACAAACTGAAATGAGTGAACAAACACACTAAGAAGCATCTATAAACATCTGATTCAGAAAAAAGTTAGAACACCTTATAATTTGAAATAGAGGTAGTAGGTAATTGTAACACCCCTTTTTTTTGAACAAAGGCAAAAGATTTGTCTCATATATTAATCAAGAGGAGAAAGAGTTTGTTTGAATTACCAACACCCCTAGGAAACAAAAGCATCTACTCTCGCGGCATGATTGAACCCAATTTTTTTGCTCCTGTAGCCACCCAAAGCGCCATTTGGACATGTCAGCATCGCAATGACACTTTACTTGATACGATCCATACTGATTGCAGAGGCCAGGGTTACACCCTTCTCAAAAAAGTTAGACGGCCTGTTTAACAATTGAAATGATGGCGTGATAAGAAGTTACTATAGAGGATTATGACAGAAAGTGAAGAATATAGATACAACGGTTTAGCTAGAACACTATGTTTGGCGACTAACTGTTTATAGTAACAAAGTTAGGCTTAATGGTATTATTGGATATGTCATGATTAATAGTTTCGCGTTTCTTTAAACTTCAGCTTAGATGCGCATAATATCTAATGTCATAAGTTGCATATTTGAAGATCATGCAAAACAATATGTCATCTATTTTAGGGCAATGCATAGTAGGTAACTCTATTTAGAATACATCACACTTCACATTAGAAGGATGTAGTCATATTTATTTTAAGAACTATTATGTGAAAACATATAAACATTATTATTTTCTAGATTGCTCGCCACATGTGCCACTGTGGTATATAAGATTATGTGAAAGTAGCCTTATTCATTTTGCCATAAATATAGTTTCGTACTATAAATCTTAAGTTCAGTTTTATTTACTACAATATATCAACATAGTTACATACTAGAAAGTACGGTTTTGTGGATTCTGTTACCTAAATTTGTTGCATCTCAGTAATCTCCGATCGCACGATATAAATTCCAAATTAGATTTCACACAAGTATTAAGCATAAAGGTGAAATCTTCATGCAATCTTTAGTCATGTTATATTTGTGTGTTATGTGGATTATAGTTAGGTGATGATATAATAGATTGAAAATTCATTTAGATTTATAAGCGATCAAGCCACATAGTGGAAAATTTCAAGAAATTACAACCATAATGCAAATTTGATCTTTCTACGTTCTTCTGAGAAAAAAAGGAAGTTAGGCCCAACGCGGAGCGCAAACAAAAGGCACTAGGATAGAATCCCCAGCCGATCAACAATCGTGTCGAGAAATTGTGGAGTCTAGCGGTTGGCCTTTTTTCTTTTGCGGCACGAGGTAAAATACCGAGAGCAACGACCACAGGTTTTAGACTTTATCAGCGCATGTGTTAGCTGTATTAGCTGCTAGCGTTGTAAGAGAGGGCACTAACATGAATTTTAATGTTTTGATATATTTTTCCAACTACAAGCGTTTACATAAGCACCAAAAGCGTTGTGTGCATGCTTACACTCTTTTTTTTGAAACAACATGCTTATAATCTTGTAGAAAGTGTGCAGTGAAACTTGTGTCAGCGAATATATAGATACAATAACGTTTATAGCTTCCCCAAAAAAACATTTATAGCTTAACAAGGTAATACCATTAGGTCTGTCACGATTTTTCTGCAATATAAATTTCATATTTTCCCAGTAATACGCTTTTAGAAAAACAGAAAGATCTTATCAGAGTATCAGTGTCCAAGACATACTGAAATTAATACCTATGGGCTATGGCTATTCATCGCCGGAAATCCTGAAATAAATCTAGAAATAAATGCGAGCACCAGGATTTGAACTCTTGTGGGCTAACCATCCAACCACAAGTTGGTTCGCGTGATGGCGGCTTGTTATTTGTATGAATGTTGCATGTGGCGTTGGCATCACATGGTTGTCGCTGTCTACATATGGTCATTTGCTAGCATTCCATTTGACATGATAAAAAGCACATATTTAATGTCACGTCCCAACATATGCAAATGGAATATATCATAGTCATCCTTGATGTAGACGAAAGGACAGCATAATCGAGCACAGATTTCCTTATCTTTGACTGTTGCAATTATGTGGTCGTTTTGTTGTCGAGCCATGACACGTGTCCTCATGTGGTTGGCACAGATTACGCTGTGAGCAGCGACGACGACGAGACGAGCTCCACGCGCTCTGCGCTGCACTACTCCTCCGAAGAGGCCCAACCCGAAGAGAAGCCCAGCAGCATCTCGAAGACGGGCCAGGTGAAGGCCACCAGATTCGGCCCCGACGGCGGCGGCGACGAGGGGCGGCCGCGGAGGCAGCAGGGACGCATGACGAGGAACCGGTCGATGGTGGACGTGCGGAGCCAGCTGCTGCACCGGACGCTGGTGGAGGAGCTCAACAAGCGCATGTTCTTCAACACGGTCGGCGCGGTCGAGAACATCGGCTTCCGCCGCATCCCCGGCTATGGCGGCGGACCCACGTCCTCGTCGGCGACGGTGTCGTCCTCGCGCGGGGGAGACCACCGCGGCCGGAGAAGTGGCAAGGACAAGCACCAGTTCTTCATGTTCTGAGCAGATTACTTTGGTCGATCGTTGGTGTGTGCTGGTAGTATATGCACATGTGTGTGGTGATTAATTCTTTGTGTCGATCGTGTGTACATATATACCCGCTGCGGGTGGAACGACACAGCTACTTACGCGACAGTACGTATAGATAACACAACACGGAAGTATCCATGTATATATTTGATTTTGTACCGGAGATTGAAACCTGAACCAATTAAATGGATCCGATGTCGGCAGAGGTGGAGGACGAAAAAAAATTAAGGTGTGACAGACTATTAAGCATAATGACAAGCAATTCTCTCGAATTCACTTGATCTTGATGAGTGGCATGTACCGTAACCTACAAAGTACCTATAAAGACACAGAGACGGCAATACCACTATAAGAAATATGTCAACTTGTGACCTTTTCTTAGTGACCCCAGCTGAATTGGTCGTAAATCCATGGCCATTTCACTAGGAAGGGCTCAAACCCTGAAATTGCCTTATACCAAATGGTCATAAAGCAGACAACAGTGGTCGACGACCTTATTTCTACCTGATTACGACCAATATAAATGGTCATGAGGTTGTGAACGTGGATGCATTGGTACTTAAGGCCACCTCTTTTTTATATGTATACAAAAATGTACAATGTGTAAAACCAAATATAGACATCAAAACGTATGTATGAAAAGATGTTTTTTGTTGGGAATATATGAAAAGATGTTAATCATGTATTTAAAAAATGTTAAACATATATAAACAATCCATATGAGCTCATAATCCAATCTTTGTTTCAGGTAATATTTTTAGTGTGTGAAGCAACTATATTTTATATTGTTTTATAATTGCTGAGAATTTACCAGGACATGACCCTGCCCATAGAACCCCCCTCCACCAAATTTTAGCTCATTTAATTTATCCAATTTCCCTCAATATTTTTCCTAATTTTTTGTTCAGTGGAGAGCATTGTGAAGAAAGTACCCTTTTTATTTATCCAAATGGTATGAAATTTTTATAATGCCTTCATATGCCCAAATTACCATCCTTCTCCAAATTGCAGCTCAATCCAATCATCTATGTGAGCCCAGCATCAATTTCTATTTTTTTCTTCAGATTGGCACAATGCAAAGCAAGTGCTATCTAGACCCCTTCAATTTCCCTCAAACTCTTTGGGCTCTCTTCCATATCCAAATCATTGCCACATGCCAATATTCAGCTCCGTTTGCCTAGTAAATCTTCATCAGCAAATTTCCAAAGTTTCTATCCACAGAGAAGCTTTGTGAAGAAAGTACTGTATAGGTTTATCTAAATGATCTGAGATTTTTCCAAATGTTTCAGATATTCAAATAATCACTATGCACAAAATTTGAGATTTATTCAGCAATCCATGTGAGCTCATCATCCAATCTTTTATTCTGGTCATATTTTCAGTTTGTGAACCAACTATATTTTATATTACTTAAATATTTCTGAAACTTTATCAGGGCATGTTTCTACCGATATAACTTGCCTCCACCAAATTTGAGATCATTTCATTTAGCCAAATTCTCTCAATAATTTTCCCAAGTTTCTGTCTAGAGAAGAGCATCGTGAAGGAAGTACCACTTTGGAATGTCCAAATGGTATCAAATTTTTACAGTGTCTTCCTATGCCCAAATAACTATCCTCCGCCAAATTGCAACTCAATCCATTCAATCATTTGAGCTCACCATCCAATCTTTGTTTCTGGTAATATTTTTAATTTGTGAAGAAACTATATTTTATATTGCTTTATAATTGCTAAAAATTTACCAGGACATGACCCTACCCATAGAACCTCCCTACACCAAATTTTATCTGATTTTAATGTAGCCAATTTTCCTCAATATTTTTCCTAATTTTTTGTTCAGTGGAGAGCATTGTGAAGGCAGTACCATTTATATTTATCCAAATTGTATGAAATTTGTACAGTTCCTTCATATGCCCAGATTACCATCCTCCTCCTAATTACAGCTCAATCCAATCATCTATGTGGGCCCAGCATCAATTTCTATTTTCTGTCCAGAGAAGAGCATTGTGAAGGAAGTACCACTTTGACATGTACAAATAGTATAAATTTTTTACAGTGCCTTCCTATGCCGAAATTACTATCCTCCACCAAATTGCAGCTCAATCCATTTATTAATTTGAGCTCAGCTTCAACATTCATATTTCTGTCCACTATGGTATTTTGTAAAGCAAGTGCCACTTAGGCTCCTCCATTTGAACTGAAAATTTGCCAAGACAGTCTCCTTAGTAGATGATCATCCTCAGCCAAAACCCAGGCCCATTGGCCATGTTCATTTCCCTCACCGCTAATCAAACACATGGCTGCTAATTCATGTTTGAGCTTAGTTTAGTCTCCTCGTGAGATTCTTCTGTTGTATTCTTCTTCCTAGCACCTACCGGGGGAGTTCCCAACCCATCAGACATGCCTAGGCCGCCCAGAACGTGTGGCAACGCTAAGGTCACGCGGTGACCATGCAGCTGGCATGGCAGTTTGCGCGCTCTGGAGTTGGGGCCATCGTCCACCGTCCAAACCTCGATGTCTCGCCACCAAACCATGTATCTCTGATTAAATAGATACTTATGTACCTAGAAATTATTTTTGGAAAAAATCATGAGCAAACTATAAGGCAGTTGCAGTTCAAATTTGACCCGGTTCCTAATGAATCGGGGGAAATTTGTCTTTTTCACGAGAGGTGGCTCAAAGATTTTGACACCTAACCATTTAGTCAATTGTACATTAAATATGACCTAATATTTTAGAAAAATGATTTGGTCTAATTTTGTAACAAATATATGGTAGGTCCTTCACAAAAAAACTCATTTTGGGCACTCGAAAAATGGAAAATGAATTTTTCGTCCAAAGAAAATGAAAACTTCCTTAGGCAACATTGTTTGTCATTCCAATATGCACCCTTGTGCACAATATGAGATCATTTGAGCAAACTATGTTGTGAATGTGGCCATAAGATTGATTATTTGGCTTGAAAGCCACGAATCTTCACACATGATAGCTCATTTTTGAGAACACTTTTTTAAAATAATTGGCGTATTACAAGTTTATTATTTTTCCTTGTAACTTGGTCACATATAATGACACAATGTGAAGGATTTTTATTTTTTTGATTTTTTTTTGAATTTTTCATGCCCATTTCAAAATGCGGTCAAAACGGCGGGCATGACCGTTCCTAGCTAGTGGTTGAATCTTGGAAATTTTTTGGTGTTTATCTAATGAAATATATATATTTTTACCTAGAAATTATTGTTTTGAAAAAATCATGAACAAATTATGAGGCAGGTGTAGTTCAAATTTGACCCGCTTCCAACTGAATCGGCAGAAATTTGTCTTTTTCACGAGAGGTGGACTGGCAACTTTTGCCACACAACCATTTGGTCTATTGTACATAAAATATGGTATAATATTTTCTAAAAATGGTGTGGTGTCATTTTGCAACAAAGATTTGGCAGGTCCTTCACAAAAACACTCATTTTGGACACTCGAAAAATGGAAAATGAAATTTTCGTGCAAGGAAAATGAAAAATCCTTTTGGAAACATTGTTTGCTATTCCAATATGCACCCGTGTGTACAATAAAAGATATTTTTTGAACTTTTCATGTGAAAAAATAGAAGAAAAAAAAATATAATTACATGTGCTGCTGTATTGTCATTGGTGGAATTAGTTGTCACCTGGATCGATGACATGGCGCCCGTCCATCCATCCATCTCTCCATCCACATCCATCCATCCATATCTCCATCCACATCCATCCATCCATTTATCTATAGAAAAAAAAATTGAGAAATGAAATCGCCCACCGGCAACCCTAACTCAGATCCCACCTCCTTCCCACCTCCACCCCGACCCCCATCTTCTTGCCGCCACCACCTCCTCTGCGTGCCCGGCCTCCCCTCTCCCATTGCTTCCCTCCCACCCCGCCAAACACATCCATCTATCCTCTCCTGCAACCCCTCTCTCTCCCCTCCGGATGCTGGACATGGAGGAGTCCGCACAGTTGAAGAGGTCCCGATGAGATCGGAGCTCCCCGTCGGTTGAAGATGTCCCGATGAGATCGGACCAGCCCAAGGGCGCGGGGACGAACGCGAACGACTGGCGCCCCTACACCATGGGGGAGCTGCTCGGGAAGGCCGCCGAGGCCGCTGCCGGGAGACCCGACTTCTCCGACGGGAATGGGGCCAGATCCGCCACGCCCAAGCGGTTGAGCTCCTGCTGCTAGGTATATGCCGTCTGGTCGCTGCCCGCCCCCGACCCCGACATGGCGGCATCGCTGCTCCTTCGTGCCGTGCATCGCCGAGACCTCGCCTCGCCGCTCGGCACAGTAAGCTCCTCCCTCCCCCTCCCCTCTCCTCCCCTAGTATGTCATACCGTTGCCTCTGTTTTCTTCTTCTCGTGAATTGTGATGACGACGATCGTCTCCTTGGTTACGTGAGCGGTGGATGGATTTCGGTGCCCGTCGTCCGTCAGATTATGCGTGTCTCGTACGCCACCCATGTCTTACAGCACCCATGGGTTACAACATCCGGGGTTTGCCAACTTCCTACTGCTAACGAGTTTGCCTTTCGTGCCGATCTCAAGTGGTGTAGCGCAAGTACAGCTCGAGGAAAGCAGAACATACATACATATTAGCTTGCTTCTCAGGAAAATGGAATCCGAGGCAAGTATTGACTTTCTGGGGGGCAAGCGGATGCTTTTGGTTGATTCCATCGATTACCACAGTATAAATTAGTGTTTGTACTTATTGCGAGGAGTAGAGCTTGATCTGCACTCCTTCCACCAATCTCAAGTCAACTATCCAATCTTGCAACAGCTTAGCACCGGGTATTTGTTTTAGACAATTAGCTGAGCCTAATTACAAATAAACTAGTGCTCACTGAGCTGACAGTAGCTCAGTACCAGACATTGTTTTTTGGTTCATCTATAATAGTAGGGACAACTAATTGAGCCTTCTAACTTTGCAGGTTAAAAAATGCAATGTGTTCAGAACTTCTGTTACAATAGTGTTTTCTGTTTATTAGTTCTCGACATTTTGCATTAGCATCTCTTTGTTTGCTAGTTGTGTACTGTAAGTAGTTAATAGCTAAAAAGGCTACACCCAAATTGTGACGTGACCTTGATAGTTGGGTGAGAGGTATGCTTATAACAACATAAAAATACGTTCTGATTCACAGCATGATTGGTTTTTAGGTCTTTAGAGTCTATCTGGAGACAGAAGTAAAACTCATGTGTACGCACCAGTTTTGCCTTCCGTGGTTCCACCCCGATCTCATCTGCTGTAGCGTGACTACTTGTATGCTTTTTACCTCTCTGAAAAAAAGTCTTGTGTTGTCTGTTTAGTATGTAAGTGCAACTATGGACTGCTGTCTGTTTAGTATGTAAGTGCATAGTTGTGTATACTTGCCCATTGTTCTAGTATGCACTTGCAAGGATTGGTGTTGGTCACTGAATGATATGCGTATTTCTCCAGTTTAAAAAATGTCACCCTTTTTGTGGATACATCTGCCCACTAAGTCATCAAGCATGTTGTATGGCTTAATAATATTGTCAAATACCGTGACTTTCTGACGATTGCTTGTTTACCTCACCCATGCTCAACATGGACTCTTGTCAGTCATGTGCTCACCCCATTGAAAAAAGCATGCCCTTACCAGTGATTATGTTTCTGTATTGCCGTAGATGCGACTAGCCACTTGATACATGGTTTTTTTGCAGGTTCGTAAAGAGGGACAATCTGGTTTTGTGAAGGAAGGGGCCGGCCATGGAGAAGATCCCGCGGGCATCATATCGTCCATGGTGGCCTAGGAGGAGCAGCAGCACCTCAGGTTCGGCACTTGCTCCTCCCCTTCTATTCTCTTCTTCTTCTCCATCTCCGCATCTGATCCATGCAATTTTTTGCAGGTTGCTCCGATCTAGTTGTGTGAAGGCACTACTAGGAAATAGCTTATAGGTAGACGCTTACTAGTAGCGCTGGTTGAGATAGTAGTAGCGTGGTTACACCTGCGCTACTACTAACAAACATAGTAGTAGCGTGGGTGGCACAAGCGCTACTATTACCTAGTTAGCTGTAGCGCGATACTAGTAGCGCGGGTACCCACGCTACTAGTAGCCAGTTTACCAGCGCTGCTAGTAGCCTTTTCCCTAGTAGTGAGGGGAACAAGCAAGGCCAATGTACTGCTGCTGCTGTGCTCCCCTTGAACGATCTGGTGAAGGACAAGTTGGTCCATAGGTCCTCCTCCCCTACTATCTCTCTCTGCTGCATAGATAGGTTCAGTTTTCTTTTGCTCCCATTCTAGTTTAAGCATTAGCAGATTCCAGTAAGTGTCTATGTATGTGGATCATAAGTCGGAACATTCTAGTTTCGCCTCATTCTAATGTTTATTTGCCGTGTGTGTGGTTATACATGTTTGTGTTGCGTGTCTATGTTGTTCTGATACATGATAGCATTGTCTGGTGTATCAATTTGTTGTTAATGGAAATGTTAAGAAAGCATGAAATTTCTGTCCATGGAGAATGCTTCATATGCAGTCTGATCCACGAATGTTATATGAAGTCCTTTTGATTCTTGATTTCTAGCATATACATGCAACCTGATTGGTGATGTTACTGTAGATATGATGTAGGTTCAGTGCTTACTATTTTTTGATGTGATGCATGTTACCTTTGTTTTTGTCTATGCCTTCTCTAGTGTTTTGCCAGCTAACTAGTCTATTGAGCGTTTCAAAATATGAAGATTCATGTAAGCACTGTTGCTGGCAATCTGGCATATCGTATCAGTCTTATCCCTTGTTCTATCACTAGCATACACTATAGTTTTAGATAAAAAGGGGGGCATATCATTTGCTCTATAAAATGGATTGTTTATTAATTTATTTGGACTTGCACACATTAGGTAAGAAAGGATCGCCAATCTGTTTGTCCAAATGATAGTAAAACCTAGGCTCTTGCATGGTTTTTGGATTTATTGTTCTGTTTTATTCTTAGCATATATTACCCATATTGAGACTGAACATGTGGCTTTTCCTCTCATATACAGGAGAGTTATAGGCTGATTTTTTTAAGAAGCTGGAAGTCCAAGTCAACGACTTGCTTTATATGTTTGTTGTAATGCCAAATTTTCTGGGAATTTGGATGTATTGTTGATCTTGTTGAGAATTTGGTGTATATTTGCTTGCTGAACTTATTATTCAAATGCTAGGATTTATGTACAAATCCTTGGAATATTATTCTATGTTTACTTGAAATGTATTCTTGGATTGAAAGTGGTCAAAAAGAGAATATATTGGTATTGAATTTGGGTTGATTCTATATTTGTGCTGTCAATTGTATTTGAAATAAAGAGGCCTGGACCAAATGAAAAACTGGCCGAAATGTCTATTGGACCAGATATATTTGTGCTTTCATAATGCTACAGCCCAAAAAGAATTGGATTACAAAAAGGCCAAGGTCCAAAAAATAAATGGAATGTAAAAATCTCGAGGCCCCAAATTGAAATGGACTACAAAAAGCCCATAGTAGCCAACTAGAATTGTCAGGAAAAAAAATAGATGGGCTAAATTATTGGGCTTGGCCCATATAGACGGTTGAACTAGACCGGGCTGATTCTAATCAACGACCTTTTCATTTGGTCGTAATTTTGCCACGTGAGCTTGCCACGTCGGATCTGACGTGGTGTGGGCAGATTGCCAGTGACCAAAACAATTGGTCGTAGAACCAACGACCTTTCATTTTGGTCGTTAAGTTTCATTAAAGACGGCCATCTTTTGACCAACTGTTTTTGGTCACAGAAAGGTCGCAAATGAAAAACAATGACCATTCAGTGACCAATATTGATGGTCGCAAGTTAGCATATTTCTTGTAGTGTACGGATATGTAAATTTCTATAAACAGGCATACGACGATGAGGCGAATGTATATAAATAATTAATAAAATATAGTGTAATAAAGACAAAGAATAATTAATTATGCTAGATGAGATCAAAATATTGCCCTGTTTCTTGTCTTCGTGACTGTTTCAAGTCCTCAATAATGCACCGAAGGACTATGCGGTCGCTCGATCCAATCCCATTTCCTGTTCAATCGAGCGAATAGAGAGGGGGGGGGGACTATGCGTGAGATGGAGCTTGCGTTTGGAGAGGCGGAGACGCGGTCGGCCGTACCCCACGAGGGAGGCGGAGCTGGCGACCGCCGCGTCGTCCGCTTGGTCACAGCAGCCGCTCGACGCTCGCTGCGTAGTGGCGCCCTGCCCGTGCCCCACTTCCCGACCTCAGCCGCAACCAGCTGCGCTGTTTTTCCTCCGCCCACCGCCGTCCTCCACTACGTTCGCTAGCTCGCCGCCCACAGCTGTTCGCTTGATCGTCGCTGGCGTTATCTAGGGTTCATGGCGTGCGTGCTTCGCCGGAGGTTGGAAAATGACTTCATGCGCGCTAGAGCGAGCCGCTGGCTCTGTTTGTGGCAGGGATTAGGCCCAAATAGCGGGATTGCATGCGTCGCTGGGCATTGCCATAGGCCCAATTAACGTGCCTGCGTGCTCCTTTTCTTTTTTCAGCGATTCTTTTCCATCTAGCGAGAGCCAGCGAGCCAGTAAATGATGGTATGCATACATGTATTAAATTTTGTGGACCAAACCAAGGTGTGGCTGCTGCCACACCTTGACCACCGAGGGCCTCCGCCACTGGATGTCGGCCGTTCCTGATCATTCAGAAGTACGTTCCTACTAAATATACGAAGGGAGTAACATGGACACATTTAGAACATCTACAACCACATATTCCTGAAACCTAGAGAGGTGGATTTAATAGCATGTGCAGAGATGCTAGAAAGCTTTGGGGCAACTTCTGGGTTGCGAGTTAATTACACGGAAAGTGCGGTTATGCCAATTCAATGCTATCCGGGTTGAGTTAATTGCACAAAACTATCATATTTGCGGTTTGATTTATAGAAAACCATCTAATCATTTTTTTTTCAAAAGCCACTGCGTTTTTGGTAATTCCTTTTCTCCACTACTAGAGTAAACATGAATTCCTCTGACACACCATAAAGTATGCATGAGAGGCGTTCGATGAATCTAACTAAATGACATCTAATGGTCCATATTACATCAAGAGTCTGCCACCACTATTAGGGAAAAATCTAGTAGTAGCGCCAGATAAATGGCTAGCAGTAGCGTGGGCCTGGCCCCATGCTACTATTACTACTTTTGTTAGTAGTAGCATGGAGTAGGACCCGCGCTACTGCTAAATAGCAGCAACGCCGGGTGTTACCCCGTGCCACTACTATACATGCATATTTCATTTCTACACATTTATATTATATTTATAATTTTTTTATACAATATTAATGATATAACAACTCATCATCATCGTAATGATATGATAACTCATCATCATCGCAGTGATATAATAATGTCTCATCATAATGATCATCATAAGCTATCCACTACTAGCTAAGAGTTATCGTTCTAGGTAAATAACTTCCAAGTACTTGAGAAGTACTAGGAACTACTCATCTCTCTTAGGTAAAATAGTATAAAACAAAAAACCGCTCCATCTCCATAACACTTAAGCATAGAGATCCACCGATCTCCAATTTGTGGGCTCTCATTCACTAGTTTTCTCCATCCTTTGGTTTTGATGCTTCATCTGTTTCAGAAGTCGAGTATGCACATTCAAAAGTCTCTGTCCATGGATGTACGCCAACAATTGTGCTTCATCTGTTTCAGAAGTCGAGTATGCACATTCAAAAGTCTCCGTCCATGGATGTACGCCAACAATTGTCATGTGACCTTTAACAAACATTAGCGGAGGCACAACATCATCCAGGAACTTCTGTTGAAGAACATAACATTAGCATAGTTAGCAATGTGGTTTACTTAAGAAGAAAGATGGACTAGTGACACAATAGTAAAAAACCCTACCATGGTATTAGCACGAATGTTACCATCGCTCAACTCGTGGACTAGTGGCACATATCCACTGTAATTTTGGCCAGCTCCATAAATGATATTAAAAGTCAAAACATCGCGAACAAAGTCGAAAAGAGAATTCATCTCCTCCCAAGTTAGCTCTAAGCCATAACTGTAGTAGGTCTTGTTTGTTATCTTTCGTATATCTTTCAAAGAAAGGAAATAACCTATCAATTACAAATAAACAAGTTAAGCATGGGTGAATAACAACTATTTTTAAATAAGCAATATATATTATTTAACAAATTTGTGTAACAAACTCACGTGCAGGTAGAATTGGAATCATGTCCACATCCACCCAAATGTCTTTATCATGTTCATAATCATCTTGAGGAATGCCAATATCGAAGGTTATTTTCATACCATCGTCATTTCCATAGGCCTTGCATAATCCTTTCCATTTTGAACAACCTAAATATGTGTGACCTACTTCATTTATAAACTAAACCTCAAAAATGAAACCATGTATCGTTTTAAGGTTAGCTTTCTTCGTGTCCACCTTTTCCCTCTCTTCAAAAGAGAGCTTCTCTAAGACATAAGGTCTTGCATAATGATACGTCTCCAACGTATCTATAATTTTTGATTATTTCATGCTATCTGTAAGTGCATCTAGTGCCCCTTAGTGATTTTGGTGTATTGAAGACTTATAGGTTAAGGGACTAATATGTGTGTGAGTGTACACAGGCTCTATAAGTCGCTGAGGAGTTTGATATATACGAAGAAGGTCGACCCCTAAAAATGAATGTCTCCAGCTGAAGACTTTGATATTCCCTGAAGACTTTGAAGAATGAAGAAATTGGTGTGACCTTGAAGATATTGATACGAGGACTATGAAGCGTGAAGACTTTTGTTTTCGTAGTTTCACTTCCTTTCTTTGAGTCATAGGAAACACCGTACTGTTAAAGGGGGTCGAGGTAATACTAAGGAAGAATTTCCAAGTGGTGCTCATCTCAAAGCCTACACATAGCCAAAACCTTCGAGTGAAGCCTTTGGAAATCTCTTGCAGTTCAGTCAATTTCTTCAGTGACAGAGATGAAGTTCTTCTGTTCTCTGAGGAATTTGTTCTGACTGAGGAGTTAGGATTTTGCCAGTGCGAATTGCCTACCGTGAGGAATATGATAGCCCTGAGGAATTTGAGAGTTCAAATCTCTGACCGTTGCTGTGCCTTGCGCGAGCTGTCCAAATATCTTATCCACATAACGGTCATATCATTAGGGGCATTTATGTCATATCATGTCGGATTGAACCCTGGCTACAAATAGCCGCCCCCACGACCAATAGTTGGTTGGCTGCTCCGAGAGAGATTGACACTTGTCATTTGAGAGCAACCCATCCTCGAGGACTTTGAGAGAAAATCATCAGTGAGGAAAAACCCAAAACCCAAACCACCAAAACCCAAAGTGATTGAGCATCACTAAAGAGATTGTTCCTGTGTGGAGCCGACGCTTTTTACCTTTGAAGACTGTGCATCTTCCAGACGGTTAGGCGTCATGGTCTAGAGCATCTAGCAGTCAATTGTGGATCGCCGGGTGACCGAGTTTGTGAGGGTTTGGAAGTCTACCCTGAAGACTTACCACGAGTGTTGGGCGAGGTCTGTGTGACCTTAGCTCAAGGAGAATATGGTAAGGACTGTGTGTCCTGGGACTGTGTGTCCTTTGGTTTAAATACCAAGCCGCTTCGAACCAGACGTACGACTGTCACATCAGTTGGAACTGGGTCATCAAATCATTGTCTTCATCGAGCTCCTGGTTCTATTTCCTCAACCCTTTTATTTCCTCGAAGTACTTGTTGATGAATCTGATCGTTACCGTTTGAAGAATTTGACTGAAGACTTTCAAGATTTCCTCATATCAAATTCTTCAGTCACTTTGTCCTCTGCCTGCTTATTCTGTTCACGCTATTCATGCTCTGTGTATGCTTCATTTCTTCATGATGACTATGCTATAGTTATGTTTCGAATGCACTTGACTACTTATTCCGCTGCTAGTAGTTCGTCGCTTAGCAAATTCCTCAACTAGTAATTCCTTAGTGAAGAATTTATAAAAACCGCCTATTCACCCCCCTCTAGTCGATATAACGCACTTTCAATTGGTATCAAAGCAAGGTACTCCCTTGTTCTGTGTGATTTTGGTTTAACCACCTGGAGTTTTAGTTATGTCGACTGCAGGCATGATCAAGGTCTCAGCTGGGTGTCCTATCTTCGATGGGACGGACTACCCCTATTGGAAGAACAAGATGCGCATGCATCTTGAGGTAATTGACAACGATCTCTGGTATGTTGTGGAAAATGGTGTTCCCTTCGTCACTCCCACTATCAATGCTGCTGATGTGAAGAGATTCAAGCAACTCGATTCTCAAGCGAAGAATATCATATGTGGCCATCTGAGAAAACATCAGTATGGCAGAGTGAGTGCTTTGGAGACTGCTAAGCTTATCTGGGATAGGCTGTCCAAAGTCAATGAAGGTGTTTCAACTCAACGTGACTCTCAAGTTGATGTTCTTCACAATCTCTTCAACCGCTTCAAAAGACTCGACAACGAAAATGTTCAGCAAACTTTCGATCGTCTCACTGATATCTCCAATGAGCTCCAAGCTCTTGGTGCCACTGACATCACTGACCATGAGGTGGTGAAGAAACTACTGAGATCTCTTGATTCCTCATTCGATACACTTGCTTTGATGATTCAAGAACATGGAGACTACAAGTCACTAGATCCTGCTGATATTCTTGAGAGACTCAATACTCATGAATTCCAACAAGCTGAGAAGAGAGACCTCTATGGGCCAAGCTATGGAAGATCTCATGCTTTGAAGGCTAAGGCAATTTTCTCATCCGAAGGCGAAGAATCTGACAGTAGACTTGGTGATCCTGAAGAACTGAGTCAGGAGCTTCCAATGCTCGTGAGGAAATTCCAGAAGTTCTCAAGGAGAGGTCGGTTTAGAAAATCATCAAGAAGTGGCATGAAGAACTCAGAATCTTCATCAAGCGATTACAAGAAAAGAACTTGTCACAAATGCAAGAAATCTGGCCACTATATTGCTGACTGTCCTCTTTGGGAAAAAGAATCAAAGAAGAAGAAATACAAGGATGATAGTTCTGATGACTCGAAGAAAAAGAAGAAATCTTCAAAGTCCTTAAAGTCCTCAGCTTCAAAGTCCTCATCGCACAGGAAGAACAACTTAAGAAAGGCTCGGACACTTATTGGCAAGGAAATGGATTCTGAAGAAGCTGAGGAAGAGGAAGAATCTGAAGAGGAGTCTGACTCTAGTGTGGCTAGCCTAGCCCTTGCTACTGCTTTCATCAGCAAGTCAATCTTCAACACTGAGGAAAGTGATGATGACTCCAACCTTGGCAACGATAACTATGCTCCCACCTATTGCTTCATGGCAAAAAGTGCTCAGGCAACCACCGTGTGCCCCGTCTTCGATGGCACTGACTATCCCAAATGGAAAGTCCTCATGCGGAAGCACCTCATATCGAAGAATAGCGAGTTATGGACTGTTACTAAGCTAGGACTGATGGATCTCTGCAAGATGGCAAACGCTGATGACATTCATAAGTACACGCAGCTGGACGCTCAGGCGAAGAATATCATCTGCTCTAGCTTATCAAAGGTCATGCTCAAAAGCATCTACCATCTTCAGAATGCAAAGCTCATCTGGGATAGGCTCTCTGATGTTCATGAAGGTTATCACACTCGTCAAGATCCCATGTTCATCGAATACAAGAATTTCCTCAAAACTCAGGAGACAGATCCAACTTCATCTTCCTCGTCTATGTGCCTCATGGCAAAAGGTTCAAAGGTACTCAAACATCATTCCTCACCTGAATCTAGTGAATGTGAATCTGATGAAAATCTCAAACCTAGTTATTCCAAACTTGCTAATATTGCCACCAAACAACAAACTGCTTTGGAAAGGGTTTAGAAACTGCTAGACAAAAGCGATGACCTGTTGAATGAGGAAATGGATCGCACTCAAACTCTGACTAAGGGACTTCAAAGTCTCCAGTCTAAGTTTGACAACCTTCAAAGTCGTCATGATGCTATCTTAGTCGATCATTAGAAGCTTTCTTATGAATTTCTTCAAAGAAAGCAAGATCTTGTGAAACTAAGGGTGTCTCATGAAGATCTTCAAAGGGATAAGGATTCTTTGCTTGCTCAACAGATCAGTACCGCTTAGGAAGATTTCGTTCCACCTTGCTTGAAATGCATCGAACGTGAAACTGCTCATTCTTCACCTGAAAGTTCAAATGCTTCTATAGCTACAAATTCTTCAACTATTTCTGTGGTCACAAATTCCTCATCTGAGGATACCACAAGTGTCACTAATGAAAATGCAGGGTTGAAGGAATTGTATGTGACAGGCATATACAAAAGCCTCAAAGGGCATCAAACCCTTTGTGATGTGCTTAAAAAGCAGATTCTGAACAGGAACCCTAGGAAAGAGGGCATTGCCTTTGAGAGGAAACTCAATGTTGATGGATCCTACTGGAAACCTGAGCAGCACCACAAAACTTCATGGGTTGCTGCAAAAGGACCTCCTATAGATCCATCCACTTTATCTGGTTTTACTTGTGAATCTTCATATTCCTCTGATGAGTCATTCGACTCCAACTATAAACTATTCAAAAATCAGAATGGTGAAGTATTTGCCAGATATGTTGGTACCAACTGCAGGAACGGTCCTCCAATGAAGAAAATCTGGGTCCCCAAAACGTACCTTGAAAATCTTCAAGTGAATGTCATCATGACATCACCAATGAAGAACAGGAACCCGAGATCAAATTCTTCATCTAGACCAAAGTCTTCACAAGGATCAAAGTCCTCACATGGACCAAATTCCTCATATGGTGAAAAATCATATCATTCTCGTGCTAATGCTTCAGTTTCGCAGGGAAAATCTAAGGGTCATGAATATGTTCATTATTCTTCAAATCATTATATTCATAAGTCCTCGAAAAATTTCTCTGCTTATTCATATGAGTACTCTAACCCCCCTCCTATGAAATGAAGTGCACTTTTTTCAATGCCACCATTCTCATATGGAGCGCGCAGAATGATGAACTCTTTACCACCCCTTCAGATGTGGGTGGTGAAGAAATTGAACTAATCTCTTATGTAGGTTCAGGTCTCCAGACAAACTTAAGCATCTAATGAATTTGCTGGAGACGTGATGAAATGCTTGAAAGGACGCGAGCTAATCACGAAGAAATGAGTCATTCATTTCTCACGTCCTCACATTACTTTGCTTACTATACTATGTGATGAAATTCAATCTGATGAATTTGATGTCATATTCTTCACTCTGAAGTATATGTGTTCATAAGTGGTACTAATTCATCTGCAGGATGAGCCACCTAAGGCTACTGAGTGGGTCATAGACAGTGGCTGCACCAACCACATGACTGGTGACAAGAGTCTATTGATGGACATTCCACTTGGTCCATCACATCTGAAGCATATCACCTACGCTGACAAAGTAAAAAGAAAGGTATTGGGTCTAGGTAAGGTTGCAATCTCGAAGGATCGACACATGGATAAAGTGATGCTTGTCGAATCCCTTGGATTCAACCTCATGTCTGTCTCAATGCTTTGTGATCTTGATATGGTTGTCATCTTTGGCAAATACCGTTGTGTTATCATCATGGAATCTGACAAATCCAAAGTCTTCGAAGGCTTTAGGAGAGGAGACTTGTATATTGTTGATTTCTCTACAGGTCCACAGCCGGCCACATGTCTACTTGCAAAAGCTTCAGAAGGCTGGTTATGGCATCGGCGACTTGGACACGTTGGCATGAGGAACTTGCACACGCTCGCGAATAAAAAGCACGTCATTGGTATTGAGGGTGTCAAATTCCTTAAGGATCACTTGTGTGGGGCTTGTGAATCTGGAAAGATGACCAGATCCAAGCATCCATCCAAGACTATCATGACTACCACTCGTCCTTTTGAATTGCTTCATATGGATCTCTTTGGTCCCACTCACTATGCCACACTAACAAATACTCCGTGCTTATATGGCTTTGTCATTGTTGATGATTTCTCTCACTATACTTGGGTGCACATTATCCTGTACAAATCTGAAGTGCATAATGTCTTCAAACGATTTTCTTCAAGGGCCTCAATGAATTTCGGCGTCAAGATCAAGCATATAAGGAGTAATAATGGGACTGAGTTCAAGAACACTGGTCTTGATGATTATCTTGATGAACTTGGTATTACTCATGAGCTATCTGCCCCTTATACTCCTCAGCAGAATGGCGTTGTGGAGCGCAAGAATAGGACTCTTGTTGAGATGGCTCGCACCATGCTTGATGAATACGAGACTCCTCGTCGTTTCTGGCCTGAGGCAATCAATATTGCTTGCCACATCATCAACAGGGTATATCTTCACAAATTCCTCAAGAAGACTTCATATGAGCTCCTCACTGACAAGAAACCCAATGTGAGTTATTTCAAAGTCTTCGGTGCTAAATGCTGGATTAGAGATCCTCACCAGAGCTCTAAATTTGCACCGAAAGCACATGAAGGTTTTATGCTTGGTTACGGAAAGGACTCGCACACCTACAGAGTCTTCAACACCTATCACAACAAGGTTGTTGAAACTGTAGATGTACGGTTCGATGAAACTAACGGCTCGCAAAGAGAGCACCTACCTCCTGTGCTAGATGAAATGCCTCCTGAGGAATCCATTAGGTTCAAGGCCACTGAAGACGTGATCCCTACTGAAGAACAACTACTCTCTAAAGAAGTTGTACCCAACACTGAAGATATTCATGCTGATACACCTGAAGAAAATGGCGCTGAAGAAAATGCTCAGCCTCAACAAAGTCTTCAACCCGCTCATCCAAGACTTGCAAATGAAGTGCAGATTGAGAAAATCCTCGATGACATCAATGCACCAGGTCCTCTCACTCGCTCAAGAGCTTCTCATTTGTCTAACTTTTGTGGGCACTTTGCTTTTGTCTATATCACAGAGCCCACCAAAGTTGATGAAGCATTCTTGGAGCCTGAGTGGATTCAAGCCATGCAAGAGGAATTGCATCAATTCAAGCTCAACAACGTGTGGGAACTTGTCAAGCACCCAGATCCTCGCAAGCACAACATCATAGGTACCAAGTGGATCTACCGCAACAAACAAGATGAACTTGGTCAGGTAGTGAGGAATAAGGCCCGCCTTGTGGCACATGGCTACACACAAGTTGATGGAATTGACTTTGATGAAACTTTTGCACCTGTTGCTAGACTTGAAGCTATTCGCATACTGCTTGCTTATGCTAACCATCACAATATCATCTTATATCAAATGTATGTGAAAAGTGCATTCCTCAATGGTAAGCTTGAGGAAGAAGTATATGTTGCTCAACCCCTAGGTTTTGAAGATCCTAAGCATCCTGACAAAGTCTTCAGACTCAACAAGGCTCTCTATGGCCTCAAGCAAGCCCCTCGGGCGTGGTATGACACACTAAAGGAATTCCTCATGAAGAAAGGCTTCAAACCCAGTTCACTTGACCCAACTCTTTTCACAAAATCATATGATGATGAATTATTTGTGTGCCAAATATATGTGGATGATATTATCTTTGGATGTACTGACAAACGTTACAGTGATGAATTTGCCTATATGATGAGTGAAGAATATCAAATGTCTATGATGGGAGAGCTCACATTCTTCCTAGGTCTTCAAATTCGTCAACAACGCAATGGTATCTTCATATCTCAAGAGAAATACCTCAAGGATGTCTTGAAGAAATTCGGTATGCAGGATTGCAAAGGCGTCAAGATTCCTATTCCCACAACTACTCAACTCAGCACTAACGAAAGTGGTAAAGATTTCAATCAGAAGGTATATCGCTCCATGATTGGTTCCTTATTGTATCTATGTGCATCTAGGCCAGATATTATGCTTAGTGTTTGCATGTGTGCCGGATTTCAAGCAAAACCGAAGGAATCACACCATAAGGCTGTGAAGCATATTCTTCGATATCTAGCTCACACACCAACACTAGGATTATGGTACCCCAAGGGCTCAGATCTTGACCTCATTGGATATTCTGATTCTGATTATGCTGGTGATCGTGTGGACCGCAAGTCAACATCAGGCACATGTCATTTCCTCGGACGATCCTTAGTCTGTTGGTCCTCGAAGAAGCAGAACTGCGTGTCACTATCTACTGCTGAAGCTGAGTACATTGCTGCTGGTTCCTATTGTGCTCGATTACTATGGATGAAGCAAACCCTCAAGGACCACGACATCAATGTGAAGAATGTCCCTCTCTACCGCGACAACGAGAGTGCCATCAAGATTGCTTACAACCCAGTTCAGCACTCAAAGACCAAGCACATCCAGATTCATCATCATTTTCTTCGTGACCGTGTGATGAAGGGCGATATCTTCATCGACCACGTGAAGACTGAAGAACAACTGACTGATATCTTCACAAAGCCCTTGGATGAGAAGAGATTTTGCAAGTTGCGGTGTGAGCTAAATATCTTAGAATCTTCGAATGTTCTTTGAAAGGACACACATCCTAACACTTATGCATAATTGATGACTTTGATGTGCAACACACGAAGTAACGTTTTTCTTCAATCAATGAAGACTAACACTCTAAGTGTGAAGAAATTAATGAAGAATTCGATTCTCAAAACCCTTCGACAATTGTACGCGGTGTCTGAAATCATCATTCTTATATGGTGGGTCACGCCACCAACCTCAGTTGAAATTCTTCATGTTTGAGTTTTTCATCATTTTGCAAATTCTTCAAATTTTCAAATTCTTCAAGTTTGCAAAATCCTCATAATCTACAAATTCTTGAAACATTTTAACTAACATTTTTCATGAGAGTTATCTTCGTTGATTATGTATATAGGAGTTTTTCATGTCCTCAACAACATTCACTTATTGCTATTTCCTCAAGTTGATTTTCTTCTAAGTGAATGTGATCGGACCCATTCCCCCTCTATGCTAAACTCAACCCAGTCTGTTCACAAATTCTTCATATGCGTTCTACTTTGAAACCCGTTCAAAGTCTTCACTGTGTCCTTGTCAACTAAAGAATTTGTGAACAAAACTTTAAATTTTCAATTTTTTTGGTTGCCGCTCAAACCGATTCCGATTCCCACGACTGGATAACCCACGATCCCCCACTATCTCCACTTCTCAGTACGTGGGTGACACATGTCACCAGGATAGCAAGGGTCAGGGGTAAAGTTGTCCAAAATCTTCGGACTGGGCAGCTATTCATTTCAGTTATAAATACCCCCTCCCCTTACTTTCCATCTTTTACTCTGCTCGACCTCATCTTTCCATCTCGAGCTCAGACCTAGCGCCGCCGCTATACCTCATCGCCGCCGGAGAGGAAGAGCTTCACTGCCTCGACCTCCTCGTCGACGTACTCGCATAGGTCGCGGAGTCTTCACCCCGCCGCCGTTGTAGCTGTCTTCCACCGTCGAGTTAGGGCGTGGGAGATCTAGACTGATGAGCTTCTCCGTTCTTCTTATAGTTCGTCGTGTTCATCGCATACGGTAAATAAAATCTAATTTTACTTCACCTTTTTGATCCTTATGATTTTCACAAAATCCTCAAAAGGTGTTTATTCTTCAACAATCCATTCCTTAAACACCAAACCAACCTCCTTCTCTTGAATGTTTCTCTAAGTGATGATTTTTCTCATGATTCCTCAATTGTGTGGATCTACAAATCTGCACAATTCTGGAATCAACGTCAATAACACTTATTGAAATCCTTCAAGACATCTAATGGTCAAATTCCTCAAACTTGATGTTTCGTTTGCAAAATTTCTTAGAACGCATATGACCTCTTCAAATTCTTCGCACCTATACTCTATTCACTGGTACAAAATGTCAGCTGATGAATCTCTAGGTTCTCATCAACTTAACTCATTTGCAGCGTTCCTCGAAGAAAAATTGCACACTTCGTCTGAATCCTCGAAAGTACAAAATCCTCAGTCGAAGAAAATGACAGAGGGCAAAAGACCTCAGAAAGGAGGAAAGCGACCTGAAGTGCACACTGCCTTTGAGATACCTGATGATTTGTATGATGAATATTGCACACCAGATGAAACCACTCATGGCAAAGAAACTCAAAAGCAGCGCAATATCCATATCCAGAGAATTGAGAGGAGATGGGTACGAGAATGGAGAGAATATTGGTATGTTACTGCAAAGTACATGAAGAAATTTGCTATTAAACCGCCATGCAAAAGACCTGTTGGGGAACGGAGCATGAATTTCAAAATTTTTCCTACGCTCACGCAAGATCTATCCATGGAGATGCATCGCTACGAGAGGGGAGAGTGTGTCTACGTACCCTCGTAGACCATTAGCGGAAGCGTCTCACAACGCGGTTGATGTAGTCGAACAATCCTTTGAGCTCCACCGATCGAGTACCGAACGTACGGCACCTCCGAGTTCTACACACGTGCAGCTCGGTGACGATCCTCGCCTTCTTGATCCAGCAAGACGTCGAGGAAGTAGATGAGTTCCGTCAGCACGACGGCGTGGCGACGGTGACGGTGAAGTTTCCGGCAGGGCTTCGCCTAAGCTCTCCGAAAATATGACCGAGGTGGAAAACGGAGATCGGGGCACCGCACACGGCTATGGGACAATTGTGTGTCTCCAAGGGGTGCCCCTCCTCCGTATATAAAGGAGGGAGGGAGGAGGCCTCCTTAGTCCTAGTAGGATTCCACCTCCCATACAGAGTAGGAAAGGGGGAAGGGAGAGGGAAAGGAAAGAAGGGGCTGCACCCCCTCCCCTAGTCCAATTCGGTTTGGGCAAGGGGGGGGGGGGGCGCCTCCTCACGTGGCCTGCCTCTCCTTTTCCCGTATGGCCCAATAAGGCCCATTACTTCTCCCGGTGAATTCCCGTAACTCCCCGGTACTCCGAAAAATACCCGAATCACTCGGAACCTTTCCGACGTCCGAATATAGCCTTCCAATATATGAATCTTTACCTCTCGACCATTTCGAGACTCCTCGTCATGTCCGTGATCTCATCCGGGACTCCGAACAAACTTCGGCCACCAATCACATAACTCATATAATACTAAATCGTCATCGAACCTTAAGTGTGCGGACCCTACGGGTTCGGGAATGATGTAGACATGACCGAGACGACTCTCCGGTCAATAACCAACAGCGGAACTTGGATGCTCATATTGGTTCCTACATATTCCACGAAGATCTTTATCGGTGAACCTCATATGTCAACATACGTTGTTCCCTTTGTCTGGCAGTATGTTACTTGCCCGAGATTCGATCGTCGGTATCCAATACCTAGTTCAATCTCGTTACCGGCAAGTCTCTTTACTCGTTCCGTAATACATCATCTTGCAACTAACTCTTTAGTCACGGTGCTTGCAAGGCTTCTGTGATGCTGTATTACCGAGAGGGCCCAGAGATACCTCTCCGATAGTCGGAGTGACAAATCCCAATCTCGATCCATGCCAACTCAACAAACACTTTCGGAGATACCTGTAGTGCACCTTTATAATCACCCAGTAACGTTGTGACGTTTGATACACCCAAAGTATTCCTACGGTATCCGGGAGTTGCATGATCTCATGGTCAGAGGAACGTGTATTTGACATAGTGAAAGCAATAGCAATAAACTGAACGATCATTTGCTATGCTAACGGTTGGGTCATGTCCATCACATCATTCTCCTAATGTTGTGATCCCGTTATCAAATGACAACTCATGTCCATGGTCAGGAAACCTTGACCATCTTTTGATCAACGAGCTAGTCTAGTAGAGGCATACTAGGGACATAGTATTTGTCTATTATCCACACATGTATTTAGTTTCCGGTCAATACAATTCTAGCATGAATAATAAACTATTATCATGAATGGAGAAATATGATAATA
Organism: Elymus sibiricus; assembly: GCA_039707655.1. Classification (NCBI taxonomy): domain Eukaryota; kingdom Viridiplantae; phylum Streptophyta; class Magnoliopsida; order Poales; family Poaceae; genus Elymus; species Elymus sibiricus. The sequence goes on along the minus strand of CM077671.1, from coordinate 217,313,313 downwards.
ACTAATTTATTATTGCCTCTAGGGCATATTTCCAACAGTCTCCCACTTGCACTAGAGTCAATAATCTAGATTACATCTCCATGTAATTAACACTTAATCAGTTCTAAAGCTGATCATGTTTTGCTTGTGAGAGAGGTTTTAGTCAACGGGTCTGCAATATTCAGATCCGTGTGTTGTTGGCAAATCTCTATGTTATATGTAGATGCTGCTACCACACTCTGTTTGGAGCTACTCCAAAAGATTTCCCCACTATACTTATCCGGTCTGAGACTCATAGTCTTTCGGATCAGTGTTTAAAGCTTGCATCGACGTAACCCCTTACGACGAACTCTTTATCATATCTATTCCTGAGAAATTCTTCCTTAGTCATCTTAAGGATAATTTGACCGCTGTCCAGTGATCTACTCCTGGATCACTTTGGTACCTCTTTTGCCAGACACATGGCAAGGCACACAGCTTGGCATACTTTATAGAACCTACGGCCGAGGCATAGGGGATAACCTTCATCCATTCTATTTATTTTGCCGTGGTCGAAATTTGAGTCTTACTCAACTTCACACCTTTCAGCACAGTCAAGAACTCCTTCTTTGACTGATCCATTTTGAACTTCTTCAAAATCTTGTCAAGGTATATGTTTTGTGAAAGTCATATGAGGCGTCTCAATCTATCTCTATAGATTTTGATGCCTAACATGTAAACAACTTTTACCTAGATCTTCAAGTCTTACTCCACTTCACACCAGCCAAGAACTTATTTCTTTTGACTTGATCCATTTTGAACTTCTTCAAAATCTCATCAAGGTGTGTGAAAATCTTTTATCAGGTGTCTTGATTTATCTCTATAGATCTCGATGCCCAAACCGTGGATAACTCAAAAACAGGTTTTTATTGAAAAACTCCTTTCAATTAATTGTTTATGCTTTCCAGAAATTCTACATCATTTCCAATCACATATACTTATTAGAAATGTTATAGAGCTCCCACTCACTTTGTTGTAAATACAAGTTTCTCCATAAACTTGCATAAACCCAAACGCTTTGATCACTTCATCAAAGCTGGTATTCCAGCTCCGAGATGCTTGCACCAGTCCATAGATGGATCGCTGGAGCTTGCATACTTTGTTAGCACCTTTAGGATCGACAAAACCTTCCGGTTGCATCATATACAATTCTTCCTTAAGGAATCCATTAAGGAATGCCGTTTTGACGTCCATTTGCCAGATTTCATAATCATAAAATGCGGCAATTGCTAACATAATTCTGACAGACTTTAGCATCGCTACGGGTGAGAAAGTCTCATCGTAGTCAACTCCTTGAACTTGTCGATAACCTTTAGCAACAAGTCGTGCTTTATAGACGGTGACATTACCATCAGCGTCCGTCTTCTTCTTAAAGATCCATTTATTTTTAATAGCTCGCCGTTCATCGGGCAAGTCTACCAAAGTCCACACTTTGTTCTCATACATGGATCTAATCTCGGATTTCATGGCCTCAAGCCATTTGTCGGAATCCGGGCTCGCCATCATTTCTTCATAGTTCGTAGGTTCACCGTTGTCTAACAACATGACCTCCAAGACAGGATTGCCGTACCAATCTGGTGCGGAGCGTGTCCTGGTTGAGCTACGAGGTTCTGTAGCAACTTGATCCGAAGCTTCATGATCATCATCATCTACTTCCTCTCTGGTCTGTGTCGGTGTCACAGAAATTTCTTTCTGTGGCGTACTACTATCCAGAGGAGGTACAATTACCTCATCAAGTTCTACTTTCCTTCCACTCACTTCTTTCAAGAGAAACTCCTTCTCTAGAAAGGATCCATTCTTAGCAACGAATACTTTGCCTTCGGATCTGTGGTAGAAGGTGTACCCAACGGTCTCCTTTGGGTATCCTATGAAGACGCACTTATCCGCTTTGGGTTCGAGCTTATCTGGCTGAAGCCTTTTGACATAAGCATTGCATCCCCAAACTTTCAGAAACGACAGCTTAGGTTTCTTGCCAAACCACAGTTCATACGGTGTCGTCTCAACGGATTTAGACGGTGCCCTATTGAAAGTGAATGCAGCTGTCATTAATGCATAACCCCAAAATGATAGTGGCAAATCGGTAAGAGACATCATAGAACGCACCATATCTAATAGAGTACGATTACGACGTTCGGACACACCATTACGCTGTGGTGTTCCAGGTGGCGTGAGCTGTGAAACAATTCCACATTGTCTTAAGTGATTGCCAAACTCGTAACTCAAATATTCTCCTCCACGATCAAATCGTAAGAACTTTATTTTCTTGTTACGATGGTTCTCTACTTCACTCTGAAATTCTTTGAACTTTTCAAATGTTTCAGATTTATGCTTCATCAAGTAGACATAGCCATATCTACTCAAATCATCTATGAACGTGAGAACATAACGATATCCACCGCGCGCCTCAATACTCATCGGACCGCATACATCGGTATGTATTATTTCCAATAAGTTGGTTGCTCGCTCCATTGTTCCGAAGAACGGAGTTTTAGTCATCTTGCCAATAAGGCACGGTTCACATGTCTCAAATGATTCATAATCAAGAGATTCCAAAAACCCATCTGCATGGAGTTTCTTCATGTGTTTAACACTGATATGACCTAAGCGGCAGTGCCACAAATATGTGGTACTATCATTATCTTTTGGCATTCGTGTTATGAACATATGTATTACTACGATCAAGATTCAATAAACCTTTCATTTTAAGTGCATGATCATCAATGATATTATCCAAATAGAATAACAATTATTCTCTCAAATTGAATAACCGTCTTGCAATAAACACTATCAGATATAATGTTCATGCTTAACGCAAGCACCAAATAACAATTATTTAGGTTCATCACTAATCCTGAAGGTAGAGAGAGCGTGGCGATGGTGATCACATCAACCTTGGAGACACTTCCAATGCACATCGTCACCTCATTCTTTAGCTAGCCCTCGTTTATTCCGAAGCTCCATGTTTCAAGTTGCAAGCAACTGAACAAGTATCAAATACCCAGGTGCTCCTACGAGTACTAGTAAGGTACACATCAATAACATGTATATCAAATATCTTTGTTGACATTGCCAGTCTTATTATCTGCCAGTTACTTTGGGGAAGTTCCGCTCCTTGTGATATTTCCCTTTGCAATGGGAGCACTAAGTCTCGGGTTTGGTTCAGCCTTGGGTTTCTTCGCGTGAGCGGCAACTGTTTTACCGTTCTTCTTGAAGTTCCCTTTTCTTCCCCTTGCCCTTCTTGGAACTAGTGGTCTTATTAACCATCAACACTTGATGCTCCCTTTTTTTGATTTCTACATCCGCAGATTGTAGCATCGCGAATAGCTTAAGGATCTTCTATCCCTTGCATGTTTATAGTTCATCACGAAGATCCAGTAGCTTAGTGATAGTGACTGGAGAACTCTATCAATCACCACTTTATTCGGAAGTCTAACTCCCACTTGATTCAAGTGTTTGAAGTACTCAGACATTCTGAGTACATGCTCACTAACGGAGCTGTTCTCCTCCATCTTGTAGCTATAGAACTTGTCGAAGGTGTCATACCTCTCGACCCGGGTGTGAGCTTGAAAAACAAATTTTCAGCTCTTGGAACATCTCATATGCTCCGTGTTGCTCAAAACATATTTGGAGCTCCGGTTCTAAGCCGTAAAGTATGGCGCACTGAACTATCGAGTAGTCATCTTTTCTTGTCTGCCAGACGTTCATAACGTCCTCAGACGAAGCCGTAGGGGTATTTCACTGAGCGGTGCATTAAGGACATAAGCCTTCTGTGCAGCAATGAGGACAATCCTCAGATCACGGACCTAGTCCGCATAGTTGCTTCCATCAACTTTCAACTTCGTTTTCTCTAGGAACATAATAAAAACAGGGGAACTACAGCGCGGTCTATTGATCTACAACATAAAATTGCAAAGATTATTTAGACTATGTTCATGATAATTGAAGTTCAATTAATCAAATTACTTAAGAACTCCCACTTAGATTAACATCCCTCAAGTTGTCTAAGTGTAACATGATCCACATCAACTAAACCACGTCCGATCATCACGTGAGGTGGATTAGTTATCAATGGTGAACATCTTTCATGTTGATCATATCTACTATATGACTCATGTTCGACCTTTCGGTCTCTTGTGTTTCGAGGCCATGTCTGTACATGCTAGGCTCGTCAAGTTTAACCCAAGTATTCTGCGTGTGTAAAACTGGCTTACACCCGTTGTATGCGAACGAAAGAATCCATCACACCCGATCATCACGTGGTGCTTAGAAGCGTCAAACCTTAGCAATGGTGCATACTAGGGGAGAACACTTATCTTGAAATTTAGTGAAGGGATCATCTTATAATGCTACCGTCGTCCTAAGCAAAATAAGATGCATAAAAGGATTAACATCACATGCAATTCAATATATGTGACATGATATGGCCATCATCGTCTTGTGCTTTTGATCTCCATCAACAAAGCACCGTCATGATCTCCATCGTCACCGGGTTGACACCTTGATCTCCATCGTAGCGTCGTGACACCTTGATCTCCATCGTAGCGTCGTGGTCGTCTCGCCGGCTATTGCTACTACTACTGCTAACTTATAGCGGTAAAGTAAAGCAATTACATAGCGTTGGCATTGCATACAATAAAGAGACAACCATAAGGCTCCTGCCGGTTGCCTGATAACTTACAAAACATGATCATCTCATACAACAACTTATATCACATCATGTCTTGGCCATATCACATCACCAGCATACCCTGCAAAAACAAGTTAGACGTCCTCTACTTTGTTGTTGCAAGTTTTACGTGGCTGCTACGGGTTTGCAAGAACCGTTCTTACCTACGCAAAACCACAACGTGGTGTAGTGATTGCTTTTTGATCTTCTAAAAGAACCCTCTTCATTGAAACCGATTCAACTAAAGTGAGAGAGACAGACACCCGCCAGTCACCTTTATGCAACGAGTGCACGTAGCGGTAAAACCTGTCTCGCGTAAGCGTACGCGTAATGTCGGTCTGGGCCGCTTCATCTCACAATACCGCCGAATCAAGTATCAACTACTAACGGCAAGCAATATGTATACACCCACGCCCACAACTCGTTTGTGTTCTACTCGTGCAAATCACATCTACGCATAGACCTGGCTCTGATACCACTGTTGGGGAACGGAGCATGAATTTCAAAAAATTTCCTACGCTCACGCAAGATCTATCCATGGAGATGCATCGCTACGAGAGGGGAGAGTGTGTCTACGTACCCTCGTAGACCGTTAGCGGAAGCGTCTCACAACGCGGTTGATGTAGTCGAACAATCCTTCGAGCTCCACCGATCGAGTACCGAACGTACGGCACCTCCGAGTTCTACACACGTGCAGCTCGGTGATGATCCTCGCCTTCTTGATCCAGCAAGACGTCGAGGAAGTAGATGAGTTCCGTCAGCACGACGGCATGGCGACGGTGACGGTGAAGTGATTCCGGCAGGGCTTCGCCTAAGCTCTCCGAAAATATGACCGAGGTGGAAAATGGAGATCGGGACACCGCACACGGCTATGGGACAATTGTGTGTCTCCAAGGGGTGCCCCTCCTCCGTATATAAAGGAGGGAGGGAGGAGGCCTCCTTAGTCCTAGTAGGATTCCACCTCCCATACGGAGTAGGAAAGGGGGAAGGGAGAGGGAAAGGAAAGAGGGGGCTGCGCCCCCTCCCCTAGTCCAATTCAGTTTGGGCAAGGGGGGGCGCGCGCCTCCTCACGTGGCCTGCCTCTCCTTTTCCCGTATGGCCCAATAAGGCCCATTACTTCTCCCGGTGAATTCCCGTAACTCCCCGGTACTCCGAAAAATACCCGAATCACTCGGAACCTTTCCGACGTCTGAATATAGCCTTCCAATATATGAATCTTTACCTCTCGACCATTTCGAGACTCCTCGTCATGTCCGTGATCTCATCCGGGACTCCGAATAAACTTCGGCCACCAATCACATAACTCATATAATACTAAATCGTCATCGAACCTTAAGTGTGCGGACCCTACGGGTTCGGGAATGATGTAGACATGACCGAGACGACTCTCCGGTCAATAACCAACAGCGGAACCTGGATGCTCATATTGGTTCCTACATATTCCACGAAGATCTTTATCGGTGAACCTCATATGTCAACATACGTTGTTCCCTTTGTCTGGCGGTATGTTACTTGCCCGAGATTCGATCGTCGGTATCCAATACCTAGTTCAATCTCGTTACCGGCAAGTCTCTTTACTCGTTCCGTAATACATCATCTTGCAACTAACTCTTTAGTCACGGTGCTTGCAAGGCTTCTGTGATGCTGTATTACCGAGAGGGCCCAGAGATACCTCTCCGATAGTCGGAGTGACAAATCCCAATCTCGATCCATGCCAACTCAACAAACACTTTCGGAGATACCTGTAGTGCACCTTTATAATCACCCAGTAACGTTGTGACGTTTGATACACCCAAAGTATTCCTACGGTATCCGGGAGTTGCATGATCTCATGGTCAGAGGAACGTGTATTTGACATAGTGAAAGCAATAGCAATAAACTGAACGATCATTTGCTATGCTAACGGTTGGGTCATGTCCATCACATCATTCTCCTAATGATGTGATCCCGTTATCAAATGACAACTCATGTCCATGGTCAGGAAACCTTGACCATCTTTTGATCAACGAGCTAGTCTAGTAGAGGCATACTAGGGACATAGTATTTGTCTATTATCCACACATGTATTTAGTTTCCGGTCAATACAATTCTAGCATGAATAATAAACTATTATCATGAACGGGGAAATATGATAATAACTAATTTATTATTGCCTCTAGGGCATATTTCCAACAAGACCACCTTTGGCTGAAGGACAAGTAGCTGATCCCACTGGTCTCAAAACTGGTGAAGATTTTCCTCATGAATGGGAAAAGCAACAAGCCATGTTGGAAAGAAAGGCAAAAGAGGCTGTGAAGAAATTCAATGAGGACTCTGCTGCTGCTGCTGTCGCTTCCGGGGCCTCTGTTAGTGCCACTGCCCCAAAGAAAGCTATGGTGAAGAAATCAGCTGTAAAGCAAAAATCTTCAGCCCCAAAGTCTTTAGCTCCAAGTTCTTCACAGCAAGTGCCTCATGCAAAATCTTCAAGGGTTCCTGAAATGCCCTCACTAGCAGCTCAATCCTCAGCTGCTGCTGCAAAGTCCTCAACCCCAGTACAACGTGAAACATGTCAAAGGACTGCATGTTTTTCTACTGCTTCAGGGGCCTCTGCAACCTCATTAGCCCGAGCACATTCATCAAGCAGTCCCACGTTGCTGAAAATAAAAGCTACTGCTGGATGAGGCAGGAGGCCAAGTCCTCACGGAAAGAATGTGATATTTCAAGTTCCCTCAGACACTGAGGAAGATGATGCTAATGATCAAGAACTGGCTGCTATAGTAAGAAACAAGCAAGAGAGAGTGGCCCAAGCAAAGGGGACTCAAATTCCTATCATGCTCGATACAAAGATTGTGCTAGATTTCATTGACTTGTGGCACCAGGATCCAAACACTCCCATTGATGACTTGAAGCTTCCTCCTGGCCCAAGTCATGTCCTCGCCGCTTTCATTGGTGAGGAAAAGTGGAAGTTTGAGCAGGCTAGAAGGGCCAAGAAAGTTCAACTGAAGAAGGAACGATTCATGAAGGACAATGTTCTCAACCTGACGCCAAATCAACTTGTCTCTGTTCAAAGGGATATCAAAGGCCTCAGTGAAAAATACAATAGTCACTACTCAGATTGGCAAGGAGCCAAGGGCAGATTCATCAAGATGGCTGACAAAGTCATCAAGGATCACAACTCAATGGTTACAGCTAGATCAGAACCATCAAATCCTCAGCCTAGCTCCTCTGGTCAACCAGCTGAAGAAATTGCTAGGCCAGCTGAAGGAACTACTGCGGCTGAAGAAACTGCCAGGACAACTGCATCAGTCGTTCCTGAAGAAACTGTTGCTCCTTCACCTCATGCTCCCCCGACAAAATCCTCAGAGGTGAAGAATTTGACTCTTCCTTCTGCATCAGAAGCGAAGAAGACAAAGGCTGCGGAGAAGGAAGCTGCTCAGAAAAGGAAAGCATTAGCAACGTAGATTCCTCAGCTGCAAAAAGATTGAAGACTCTGCCCAGTTCTTCAATAGAACCCATATATGCTACTCCTCTATCTTCTGTCCCAACCTATGAAATTGTTCCATTTGGTGAAGATTATCAAATTCCAAATGATGAAGCTGATGAAAATCAATCTACTGCTTCTGAGCCAATTGATGAAGAAATACAGATAGATGAAACCGCTCCAACACCTGTGATATCATCTTCCCAGCCTCAGTTAACCGCTGAAGAGGCTGGAGTTGAAAAAATGGAAGAGGATGTGGACATTGGATCCACTACTCCTGTCATAAATGATGAATATTGGGAAGCAACACACCCAAATTCTCCAATGGCCACCCCTCTTGCACAGATTCCTCAGTCCCCTGCTCAAACTGAAGAAATTCAAACATGGTCTGAAGAACATCATACCCCTCTCCAGTCCATCAATGAAGAAATTCCAGCTGCATCAGCTAATGAAAATGCTGTCCCAAGTGCACATGAGGATCCTGTAGTGCAAATTCCTCAGACTGATGAAACTGCAATTGTGCCAAGGGAGGTTGGGAGGCGTTTCAAGCCAAATCTCCAGCCCAAGCCTGCACCGCCTTTCAAAAGGCGGTCCAAATTCCTCAGGGAGAATTTCTATGATGAACACCATTTCTTCACTGGTACAAATCCATACACTAGTGCAGAAAAGCCTAGCTATGGCGTGGCGAAAAAGGTTGTGCTAGCATAATAGGCCGACGCCACTAATATGGCGCCATTGTTAAAAAATAATGGTGGCGTCGGGTCCCACGTCAGCGGTATTCTACGCACCGATGGCGTGCCACGTAGCCAACGCCACCACTATAATCGCTCACCTAGCGGCGTGCAATGTACATTGCACGCCAGGAACGTTTTGTGCAGCCAAAAAAAATAAAAATCACATCAGGTAACATTTAGCATTTTGCATTTTGCATTGCACATAACATTTAGCATTTTGCATTGCACACGAGGAATTAGCCTAATAGAACAATGCATCCAGTTAATAATAAGTGTCAATCTCACAAGCAGTACTAGCTAGCTAGAGTTAATAATAAGTACCCATTATACAATCCTCACAAACACGAGCAAACTAGCTATAGCATAGTTAAAGGATGTCGAAAACGATCATCATCCTCAAGTCATGGCGTGGGGTGTTCCTGATAGTGACTAAGACCGCCTGTCCAACCCGGAGATTCTTGCCAGCGAGGAAGTTGCTCCACCCAGCCGCACTGAAGATAGTGCGCCCGTCCGTGTCCACCGCGTAAGCACAGGTGGTGATGGCGCCCCTTGTGGTAAGGCGTAGTCCATCAATGCCTTCTTCATCTAGCTCGATGCCACAGCTCACACATAGCCTCTGAGGTAATTTCTGAAAAAAACATGATGATCATATCATCACACATTACTACACTATAATCAATACATCACATTACTAAGCATATCGCATTACTATACACTAAGCATATCATCACATTAATATACTAAGCATATCATCGCATTACTATATATACTATAAGCATAGACCACATTACTATATATACTAAGCATAGATCACATTAATTACTATATATACTATAAGCATAGATCACATTACTATATATACTAAGCATAGATCACATTAATTACTATATATACTATAAGCATAAATCACATTACTATATATACTAAGCATATCACATTACTAGCTACAACAATAAGAAACATACCATGATATGGCGGTTAACCATCGTCCGTGTCAGGCGGGTCACGAATGGCACCCCCACGTAGGCATCACATGGCGGAAGCTTTCACCAGAGCGTGTCCGTTTCATCCTCGCTCAGCCTGGTCATTCTTTGGGCAAAGAGTGCTTCATCAAGTGGGTCATCATCTTGTTTTTCATAGTTGAGATAGATAACAGCCAGCCTTGGAGATTCTCTTCTGAACGAGAAGCTGATCAATTCACCCCCAGTGAGATGCATGTGGGCGATGAAATGACCCCATTCATCTCCTCCAATCTAGGTTATGTTCCTTCCCTTATTGACCTCCATAGTGTAGGGCCCCCCAGGAGAGTCAAAGATGACAGTGTCTCCAGTAATGAGCTCATTGAAATCCAATCTCACATTGCAAGGGACGATCTGTGTAAGAAAAACCAAAAACACACACACAATGCATTAGTGGAAATATCAACAAAATCAAAAGAACAAACTATTAGAAGGGTCATATAATTTGTTACCGCTGCAGGAACAAAACACGGCTGGAAGTAAATGCCGAACAAGGTGGCAGTTGCAAGGCTGGTTGCGCACCTTGAACTGCACACTCGGCATGGTGCTGGTTGCGCCATACTACACAAAAACACATTGAAAACTAAGTATATAATCGGAATTCTAAACATATTGAAAAGTAACGTGTGTATAATTCTACAGTATATAGTAACATGTATATACACAAGTAAACAAAATCTACTCAAAATGCATCGGATTTTACATCGGATTATGACTAACATTTCTACACAAAGTAATCCATGGAATCAAATTTCGATTCTACATCACATAAAGCAATCCATTATATGCATGTACTAAAATTTCTACACATAGCAATCCTAAATCAACTTATATATGGATGAATCCCACATATATATGGACGGAGAGCCGAGGAAGGAGATGCAGAGGACGGAGGAAGGAGTGAACCTTGCTAGGACGGAGAGGAGAGGACGGGCGGCGACGGGAGGCAACAGGCGGTGACGGGGTGGCGACAGGAGGCGACGGGGCGGCGGCTGGTCGAGGGGGAGTTGAAATGAGAGGGCGGCGGCGACTAGGTCTTTTACTATGGGCCGGTAGTTGACTCAGGTGGGCCACTGCTGGCGTGGGCCTAAACAGCAACGCCATAGCTAATAACAGGCCGGATAAAAAAAGACCCATTAAGTTAAAAAAAGGGTAAATACAATTATGTCTGGCGTAAACAAATTTGGCACGTCAGCACTATTGATTTATCTACGCTGTGCAGGAAAACTCAACGCCACCACTATGTTCCGAACGGTAAGTACGGGTGGGCCAACAAATTTGTAGCGTGACAAAAATGAACCACGCCAGCACTAACCATGTACAGCTGGCGTACCAATTTGGCAGACGCCAGCACTACTTGAAAATATTAGTGCTGGCGTTGGAAAGAAATGGCACGCCACGAGCAAGAGTTGTGGCTAGCCATTTCTCTACTAGTGATATGACTCTCCGAGGAGTCGTCAAAAGCGATTCTGGACTGCACTTCTATAGTGCCGTGCTATTTCAGAAGGACAAAGTTTTTCAGCACTATCAAATTCCTCATGCTGACATGGAAACCATTCCTTGCTTCACCCCTGTACTTAATGTTCTTCATGATGCTGGTCTGCTGCCATTCTGTGTTGATATTTGTGATTGGAATGAAGAACTCATTCTTCAATTCTATGCTACACTTCACATCTCAGGTGATGCGCAAGATATCAACTCCTGGGTACTTGACTGGATGACTGAGAATACCCACTATACCGCTCCAGCAACTGAATTACTTCGAGCAGTTCCAATCAATATTCCCTCAGCTGATGCCAGATGCCTGTACGAAGAACCTGAACTTGCAAATCACCTCATGCAAGTACTGATGAAGCCTTTGGCTCAAGGTCAAGCACCCAGAACCTCTTTTCTGGTGAAGGATTTGCTGTGTGTGCCCCGCACCGTGTACCGCATCATGACCAAAACCCTCAGCCCTATCAAAGGTCACAACAGCGAAGAGGAAGATGTGGTAGGCGTGATGAAGAATCTGCTGTTCAACATTATTCTTGGGATTCCTATAAATCTTCATGATTTCTTCATGAGGACATTGGCCAACATTGCACTGTCTCCGTTTGAACTGAAGCCATATGCTCCTTGGATCATGAAATTCATCAGAGCGAGATCCTCAATTCCTTATGAAGCTGATTTTCAAAATCATTTCAGTTACCTGCCCTCGATTGAAGTCCTCAAGAACACATTTTCCTCAATTGATGGGAAGGGCAAATCTGTTATTGATGAAGGATCTCGTCCTCTGAATGGTCAATTTTGTCCTGCTGCTTCTTATTCAACCAATGATGACACAACATCACAAGACTCAGCAGTTAGAGCCACTGCTCAAAAACCTCTTGAAACAGCTCCAAGAGTGATGACTGATCATGAGCTTCTCCTCAGTCTTCATCAAAAATTCGATCGCAATCACAAGTGGGTCAAAAGGCAGTTTGGTGCATTTCTTCATGATGTGACTGTCACGCATAACGCTGTGAGGAAGAATCACTACTATCTGCATGAAGTCTTCGACCGCACCTGGGCCACTCTTCAGCATCTCTATAGCCCTGAAGAACTTGCTGAGATGGAAATTCAACGGGACTTTGATTGGTCTTATCCGCCCAAGAAGAAATTCAAGAAGGTTCATGTTCCTCAGCTGGTTACAAGTTCATTTTCTTCATCGCGCGAGACAGATTCCAATGAGGATATTGACGACACTGCTGCGGGCCCTGCATCGACAAACGACCCCGACAATGCTGACGCGCCTCCACCAACTTCTGGATGAAATTCTTCAGGGGCGTTAGTCCTCAATTTCATCCCTTTTGGTCACTTGATGACAAAGGGGGAGAAATTTGAGTTAGTCTTCAAGCGGGTCTCTATACATGGGCTGTTTTTGTTTAAGTTACAACTGTCGCTCTTCTGATGTGTTTGTTGATTGAGTTGTAAACTTAAGTCCGATGGTGGTCTGACGCTTTTGAACTGCTTTCTGCATACTTATTTCCTCAAGTACCTTAATGCACGCATGCTGAATTTCGTCAGACACCATTTTCCATCATGCATTTCAATTTCCTCATGATATATGTTAAATGCGTGTATGGATTACAAGATATAGGGGGAGATCTCCAAGATTTTATCCTGCCATGTGCATTTGTAGTCCAAAGCAAATTCCTCAAATATGCACATCTTCAGTGGGAGTTCCTCTATATCTTGCAATCAAATTCCTCAAACTCAGTACTTACACTTCATATGTTTATCCCCATTGAAAACTTAACCTATTTGTCATCAATCACCAAAAAGGGGAGATTGTAAGTGCATCTAGTGCCCCTTAGTGATTTTGGTGTATTGAAGACTTATAGGTTAAGGGACTAATATGTGTGTGAGTGTACACATGCTCTATAAGTCGCTGAGGAGATTGATATGTACGAAGAATGTCGACCCCAAAAAATGAATGTCTTCAGCCGAAGACTTTGATATTCCTTGAAGACTTTGAAGAATGAAGAAATTGGTGTGACCTTGAAGATATTGATACGAGGACTATGAAGCGTGAAGACTTTTGTTTTCGTAGTTTCATTTCCTTTCTTTGAGTCATAGGAAACACCGTACTGTTAAAGGGGGTCGAGGTAATACTAAGGAAGAATTTCCATGTGGTACTCATCTCAAAGCCTACACATAGCCAAAACCTTCGAGTGAAGCCTTTGGAAATCTCTTGCAGTTCACTCAATTTCTTTAGTGACAGAGACGAAGTTCTTTTGTTCTCTGAGGAATTTGTTCTGACTGAGGAGTTAGGATTTCGCTAGTGCAAATTGCCTACCGTGAGGAATAAGATAGCCCTGAGGAATTTGAGAGTTCAAATCTCCGACCGTTGCTGTGCCTTGCGCGAGCTGTCCAAATATCTTATCCACATAACGGTCATATCATTAGGGGCATTTATGTCATATCATGTCGGGTTGCACCCTGGCTATAAATAGCCGCCCCGCACGACCAATAGTTGGTTGGCTGCTCCGAGAGAGATTGACACTTGTCATTTGAGAGCAACCCATCCTCTGAGGACTTTGAGAGAAGATCATCATCGAGGAAAAACCCAAACCCAACCACCAAAACCCAAAGTGATTGAGCATCACTGAAGAGATTGTTCCTGTGTGGAGCCGACGCTTTTTACCTTTGAAGACTGTGCATCTTCCAGACGGTTAGGCGTCATGGTCTAGAGCATCCAGCAGTCAATTGTGGATCGCCGGGTGACCGAGTTTGTGAGGGTTTGGAAGTCTACCCTGAAGACTTACCACGAGTGTTGGGCGAGGTCTGTGTGACCTTAGCTCAAGGATAATACGGTAAGGACTGTGTGTCCTGGGACTGTGTGTCCTTTGGTTTAAATACCAAGCCGTTCCGAACCAGACACGCGACTATCACAGGAGTTGGAACTGGGTCATCAAATCATTGTCTTCATCGAGCTCCTGGTTCTATTTCCTCAACCCTTTTATTTCCTCGAAGTACTTTTTGATGAATCTGATCGTTACCGTTTGAAGAATTTGACTGAAGACTTTCACAATTTCCTCATATCAAATTCTTCAGTCACTTTGTCCTCTGCCTGCTTATTCTATTCACGCTATTCATGCTCTGTGTATGCTTCATTTCTTCATGATGACTATGCTACAGTTATGTTTCGCATGCACTTGAGTACTTATTCCGCTGCTAGTAGTTCGTCGCTTAGCAAATTCCTCAACTAGTAATTCCTCAGTGACGAATTTATAAAAATCGCCTATTGACCCCCCCTCTAGTCGATATAACGCACTTTCACTATTATATTATCAGTCTTGGATACTTTATATGCAATTATATGCTATTTTATATCATTTTTGGGGCTAATCTATTAACACAGTGCCCAGTGCCAGTTCTTGTTTTTGCCTCTTTTTGGACTTTTCAGAAAATCAATACCAAACGAAGTTCAAATTGGATGAAAATTTATGGGAGTTATTTTTGGACATAAAGAGATCCTAGAAGCTTCGGAGGGAGGCCAGAAGACCACGAGGGCCTCACGAGCCTGGAGGGTGCGCCCTAGGGGGTTTGGCGCGCTCCCTGAGCTCATGGGCCCTCGTAGAACCTCCTGACCTAATTTCACTTCTATATATCTTAAATTACCCCAAAACCCACACAGAGACACCCGAAACACTTTTTCCGCCGCCGCAAGCCTCTGTTCTTCTTGGATCCCATTTGGAGACGTTTTCTGGTACTCTACCCGAGGGGGAATCGATCACGGAGGCCGTGTATCAACCTTACTGCCTCCATGATGATGTGTGAGTAGTTCACCGCAGACCTACGAGTCCTTAGCTAGTAGCTAGATGGCTTCTCTCTCTTTGATCTTCAATACAATGTTCTTTGCGATTTTCGCGAAGATCTATCCGATGTAATCTTCTTTTGCGGTGTGTTTGTTGGGATCCGATGAATTGTGTGTTTATGACCAGATTATTCATTGAAAGTAATTGGTCTTTTCTGAACTTTATTATGCCTGATTGTTATAGCTTTGTAATTCTCTCCGATCTATCTGCTTGGTTTGGCCAACTAGATTGATTTATCTTCAGTAGGAGGAGTGCATTGTAGTGGGTTCAATCTTGCAGTGCTCTATATCCCAGTGACAAAAGGGGACAAGAAACGTATTGTATTGTTGCCATTAAGGATAAACGACGTGATCTAAACATATTACTGGTCTTACTTTGTATACATCATGTCATGTTGCTTAATGCATTACTCTGTTTGTCATGAACTTAATACCATGCAGGCAGGAGTCGGTCGATTGGTGGAGTAATAGTAGTAGTTGCAGGATGGTTTCGGTCTACTTGTCACGGACGTGCTGCCTATATAACATCATAACTATGTGCTTTTCTATCAATTACCCAACAGTAATTTGTTTTCCCACCATATGCTGTGCGTTCGAGAGAGAATCTTCTAGCGAAAACTATGACCCCTGGATCTATTTAAATCATATTGCTAAAACCCTAAAAACATTGCTTCAATTATTTACCTTTTATTTCTTTTTTTACCTTTTTATATATCTATCTCTACTAGAATTAATCCTTGCAAGTAACGAGTTCAAGGGGCTTGACAACCCTCTTGCTCGCGTTGGATGCAAATGTTTGGTTTTGTGTGTGTAGGTGCTGACGGTGAGAGTTTGCCTTGTGTCGGTGTAATGAACAGGGGGTGTCCATTACCCCTGGACATGCACCGGCAAGTTGCAGCCTCCAGGCGGGAAGGGCATGGCTGAGAAGACATCCACTCATAAAGCACAGAAGAGTTTTCCGGCAAGGACTACTTGCCGGGAACAACGCCAAGCCTGCCGGGGGGCAACAGGCTCCGGCAGGGCCTCAAGCCCTTGCCGTAGAGACAAACGCTCCCGCGACAGGAGACATGCCTCTAGTCCTTGCTGTCGAGCCTCAGGCTCCAGCATGGGCACAACACTTTGTTGCGCATCACCAGCAAGCTCAGAGAGCCGGCAAGATCAAGATAGAGTTTCCGGGAAGCAAGCCTTCCTGGAAGGAGACCTCCGGGCAGGTCACCGAGAAGACCCGATGTTGGACTCGCGGCAAGATGCTTGCCGGAGGACAACTGGGAACAAGCACAAGACTATCAAGACAGAAGACCGAAGGCTAGGCGCCGCGGCAAGATCTTGCTGGGCTGGCTGTGTAGCCCCGGCAAGGCTCGCACCCGGCAAGCCCTCGCTGCCCTGTCACCGCTCCAGTGCGGTCACCAGCTTGTCTTTTAGCTGTTGTCCCCCTGGCAATGTGTCAGGTGCTAGCGGTGGATGAGCTTAAGCGGTGCTGATGGGACGGCCCCTTTTCCCGTCCCCAAGACGCTAAGGGACACCTCAACGAAGCATTTAATGTTCTTGTCCCAAACCGTCAGTGTTAGGTATGATAACACTGTAGATACTTTACACCTCATGTATGGACTATACGCCACTGTTGGTGACCCCTTTGAATGTATAAAAGGAGGCCCAAGGCATAGCTACAGGGGGATCGGATCTTTTCCAACCCATTCTGCATGTGTAGCTGCTGAGTACTGTAGCGCTCCTAGAACTTGAGCTAGAACACACCCAATACAACCAAGCAGGAGTAGGGTTTTACGCATCTTTGCGGCCCGAACCTGGGTAAAATCCCCACGTGTTGATTGCTTGATCTGCTCTTTGTGCAAACCTTCTCCCTGCCGAATCGTAAAGGGATCCTCCCGGTCCCATAGGTGTCGTTTCTCCGACATCTTTGGCGCGCCAGGTAGGGGGAAAGGTTGCGCGAACCTGATCTAGCGGTCAGCGCATTAGCTTCATTGTTCATGGCGACTTCGCTCTACTTACAGAAAGCTAAGTCCTAAAACTTTGATTGCTTTTTGTTGTATAACCTTGAGTTTTATTTTCGGATTTCTGCGTAAACCCGTATGCTGAGGAGCCTCCCCGGGGCTAGTTGCGCTCCTAGTCGCCTCGAGTCCGCTCGGCGATGTGGGCAGCCGCACTAAAACTGGGAAGGTAAACCTTTTTGGGAGGCGACGTTCCCAGCAAGCTGCTAAGGATCCGTTCCTCAAAGCGCTGCTGACTGGATCGTGCGCACCGGAAAGTGTTCCGGCAAGCAAGGGGACATTCGACAGAAGTCAGAATTGTAGCAGATTAATCATAAACCAGAGGCTAATTAGCTTGTTGTGCTAAAACACTGTCGTGGCATTACATGCCCAATCAGTGTTGCAGGAATTCGCATGGAAGGCGGGCTCGGGGGCTGGCCGCGCCCTAGAGAGTAACCTTCTAGAAAGCTGCCGGTCATCACCACGAGCGCGGCCTCGGTATGCGAGACGCACAGCAGGAAAAGCTAAGTTTCAAACTTGTGAAAGTTACATTTCCTTTGCTGTCCTCACTTGCTCTTTACACCTACATGCGAAGGAGCCACCCCGGGGCCAATAGCGCCCCTAGTTGTCTCGAGTCCGCTCGACAACTTAGGCGGCTGCACAGACACCGGGAAGGTAAACCTTTTTGGGAGGCGGCGTTCCCGGCAAGCCGCTAAGGACCCGTTCCTCCAAGCGCTGCCGACTAGAGCGTGCGCACCGGAAAGCTTTCCGGCAAGCATGGGTCCTCCTGATTGATTTTTCGTCCTTGTACATCAATCTGCATGCGAAGGAACCTTGCCGTGGTGAGCCTGCGCTCTAGTTTCGCCTCGAGTCCGCTCGGCAAGCTTAGCAGCCGCGTTCTAACCCGGCAAGTCGCCTTGCCGGCAGCGGCGTTTCCAGCAGGCTGCTAAAGTCCCGCATCTAGCGCTCGCGGCAAACGTACGCACCGGCAAGGTTTCCAGACAGCGTAGGATATAAGATATGTGCAAGGACAGGATTAATCAAGAGGGGAGCAACATTCATTTAGCATAAAGAAGCATGTCTTGCATGCATAAAGATTGACATCTTTGACTAAGATTAATTATTCCTTTGCATGCGCCATTGCAGCAACGGCCGCCGAGAAAGCCAAGGGCGTCGCGCTAGAGGCCGGCATGACGGCGGCGACAACAGGGATGACTGTGTGAATCGAGCACCGCACCCGCAGTACCCTTTGTGGGGAAGGCTCGGGGGCTGGCTCTTCATCGCACGGTGTGGCACTTCCTTTCGGGCACACGACTCCTGCTGCCGTCCTGCTCTGTCTGCCCACGCTGCCGGCAAGCCCAAGGCCCGGCAAACTGCAAGCTCTCTTGCGTCATCATCAGCGTGCAGTTAAAGTCATGAGTGACGGTTACTTCTCGCCGCGCGTGTGCCGGTGCATGTTTTTGGGCCTAGCCCGGACAACACTGTGCACGCTTGTCCGGCCCAGGCCCGGGGGCTCCTGTCGGTGTAATGAACAGGGGGTGTCCATTACCCCTGGACATGCACCGGCAAGTTGCAGCCTCCAGGCGGGAAGGGCATGGCTGAGAAGACATCCACTCATAAAGCACAGAAGAGTTTTCTGGCAAGGACTACTTGCCGGGAACAACGCCAAGCCTGCTAGGGGGCAACAGGCTCCGGCAGGGCCTCAAGCCCTTGCCGTAGAGACAAACGCTCCCACGGTAGGAGACCTGCCTCTAGTCCTTGCTGTCGAGCCTCAGGCTCCAGCATGGGCACAACACTTTGTTGCGCATCACCAGCAAGCTCAGAGAGCCGGCAAGATCAAGATAGAGTTTCCGGGAAGCAAGCCTTCCTGGAAGGAGACCTCCGGGCAGGTCACCGAGAAGACCCGATGTTGGACTCCCGGCAAGATGCTTGCCGGAGGACAACTGGGAACAAGCACAAGACTATCAAGACAAAAGACCGAAGGCTAGGCGCCCCGGCAAGATCTTGCCGGGCTGGCTGCGTAGCCCCGGCAAGGCTCGCACCCGGCAAGCCCTCGCTGCCCTGTCACCGCTCCAGTGCGGTCACCAGCTTGTCTTTTAGCTGTTGTCCCCCTGGCAACGTGTCAGGTGCTAGCGGTGGATGAGCTTAAGCAGTGCTGATGGGACGGCCCCTTTTCCCGTCCCCAAGACGCTAAGGGACACCTCAACGAAGCATTTAATGTTCTTGTCCCAAACCGTCAGTGTTAGGTATGATAACACTGTAGATACTTTACACCTCATGTATGCACTGTACGCCACTGTTGGTGACCCCTTTGAACGTATAAAAGGAGGCCCAAGACGTAGCTACAGGGGGATCGAATCTTTTCCAACCCATTCTGCATGTGTAGCTGCTGAGTACTGTAGCGCTCCCAGAACTTGAGCTAGAACACACCCAATACAACCAAGCTGGAGTAGGGTTTTACGCATCTTTGCGGCCCGAACCTGGGTAAAATCCCCGCGTGTTGATTTTTTGATCTGCTCTTTGTGCAAACCTTCTCCCTGCCAAATCGTAAAGGGATCCTCCTGGTCCCATAGGTGTCGTTTCTCCGACACCTTGATTCTCCTACTGGTTCAACAACCTTGGTACTCACCAAGGGAAATACTTGTCGCTACTATATTGCTTCACCCTTCCTCTTTGGGGAAAAACCCGACGCAGCTCACACGTAGAAGAAAGAATTTCTAGCATCGTTGTCGGGGATCATCAAATTCTCATCAGGTATCTACACACACTATTATTTACTTGTTCTACTTTGTACTTGCCTAGTATGCTATCCTTATCTTTGACACACAAGAACAAAAAGTAAAAACAAAATCTAAGATATATGGATCCTCACCCACTTGCTAATCTTTTCAAAGACTCAATTATGTTGAACCAATTGCTAGTGAGTTGAGTGCACTTAATTATCTTTATGAAGTTTTGCTTGAAAATCGTGAATCTGAAAATTGTGATGAAGTGTTAAAAGGAATTTATAAAGTGATTCATGATAGATCCTTAAATGAAAAGCAAGATTGCAATGATGTTATTATAAATTCTATTACTGTCAATTGTGTTAATGATATGCAAAACTACAAGCTTGGGGATGATGGTTTTGTTATGTCCACTACTCATTGTAATGGTCATGATTGGGGTGATGCTTCTTATGATCTTGAAAATTTATTTAAGCCTCATGATGAATATGTTATTGATAATAATGTTTGAAATAATATTGAAAGTGGGTTTGGAAGAGTGTCAATTTTAGGTAAGAATCCCACACATTCGGAGAGTGTTCAGTCTTATGATTTTTTTTTGATAAAAGTGGGTTTGGAGAGTGATAGTGTGCAAGTTCACAGGGTTTAGTTGTAGCCTTTTCGAAGTAAGAGTATCGACCCCACAGGGAGCACAAGAATTAGGCTTTTGCCTCTTGTAGAGAAGTACGTAGCTTTGTACCTGTAGTTATTGTAGACTTGGAGCATAGCGAGGGTGGATTTAAATAAGGATTGAGTAAATTGGTAACTTGTAACTAAACAACATAAAAGTAAATAAAATACAGGAATTGTAATGACGGTGAAACAACAGAATTAAAAAGGCATTCTCAGGGAGTCTGGAATCCCCATTGGTATGTTTCTAGTACTACCATGCATAAGCATAGCATAGAACAGATACTTGAGCCACTGTTGATGATTATGCTGGGCGGAGCTGGGTACAGAACACGTTATACTCATGGTAGACTTCGTGCCACACATGCCACCATCATAGTCTCCCCTATAGGTTACAACTCATGATAATTAAGGGTTTCCCCATGGATGCGGCCATCCCCGGTCACTCGTAAATGTTAGGAGCAGTAGGCTTTTACTATCACCTTGAATTACCTCCACAACCTAGACCTATACAAAGACATTGATATACTCCGTGGCCAATAAAGGCACAAATGCTAAGTGGGCCCCCTTCACAACATTCATGAAGTTATTAAACTAATCATTCAACAAAGGATCTCATATCCACGATAAATGTTTTAGATCCTACACATACCAAGGTTCATCCATATGCCCGAGAACTAGGGGTCTACTCACACATGGGAATGACAATCATCATGGTAATGGTAATGGAATACATGGATGAACGATTCATCCAATACACCGAAGGATCCACTAGGGTTCTTGTTGTTGCAGATGATAATGATGTGGATGATGATGACGATGAAGACGGTGGTGATGAAGATGGTGATGATGATGACGTTCCCCTCACCGTGAGAGGAATCCCCTTCTTCTCCTGGTTGATCCTCCCTCCGGATGATAAGGATGTGGATGATCGTGACGATGAAGACGATGGTGATAAAGATGGTGATGATGATGACGTTCCCCTCATGGTTAGAGGAATCCCCTTCTTCTCCTAGTTGATCCTCCCCCCGGATGGGCTCTGGAGGCTAGGGTTCTGCCTTCTGGACGAGTTTTTGGAGTCTCTGTGCATCCATTTCACGATCCGTTCCGACGGGGTGAAAATAGCTGATCTCCCAAAAGTGGTCGCACGCCAAACGACCGCTCATGCGAGCGCTCGTGGTTGTATGGAACGCCGTTGTTCGCTCTGGAAGCGAGATGACGTCTTTTTCTTTGGCCTTCTTTCTTGATTTTTTATGGAAAGTGTTTATCACCTTTAATACATGATTCCACTGCCATTTTGGGGGTTTCTCCATTAAATAAATATTGCTCCAAAATAAATTACCAGAGGGATTATCAACAAAAGAAGTGCACGAGCGCGGTAAAATTCCACAAAGCCCACCTTGTAGGCACAAAATACATGGGAAAAACTTCACATAAATTGGACTCATCAATTCCCCCAATCTTAAGTGTTGCTCGTCCCCGAGCAAGTACCGTGGCTTGTCAAGAACAAGGTCACCCTTGTGTTTATAAGATACGAACATCAGAAGGTATGAGTCCATTACTACCAAGAGGGACGTTTGTTGATGAGTATACGTGGCAAACAACAACTCATACCTACTTTGGTGATGATCATGTAGGCATCCACACCTTGTCATTTAATTTCATCGAGGACAAGTAACAACTTCATATCATAGTTCATTGTTGTTTCAACCGGGCAAGTAGTTTTCTTTTTCTTCATTTTTATCGTAGAGAACTTCTATTAAAAAGGTTCGGTATCTCGTCATTGAATCATACTGAAGTCTCATTAAAACTTTATGTGCAAGCCAACCTTATTTCTCAGAGAGACTTCATTTCCCATGGTACTTTTAGATGCGGATTAATTTATTTGCCTGCCCTTAAGTAACTCGAACCCTTCAATGAGCTAGCATATATAGTTGTTTTATCTCCCTTAAAAAAATTACACAACTAAGATGTGGGGGACTTATAATCATCATGTAAGTAAATGTGCATTACTATTTGTAGCACAACAACCATCAAGCACGTTCTCAAACAAAAGCAATGATCTCACACATCAAGATATGCATAAACTCATCGGAAGGGATCATCCCTTATTCAAGAGGAAAAATTGATAGTTCAACCATTGAAAAAAAATCTTATTCTTTAATCTTGTTGAAAAGTTAATGCAGAAAGGGTAAAGATACAAAGTGCACATAAATATTCCCCAAGATTACAATCAAGCTGGGGAGATCCAGGAAGTAAGCGTTTCATGCTTACTCTGGGAATCCCTGAAAGGCAGCACAAATACTCTTAAGTTTGTTCTTCAGTTCCTCGATCACGGCTTGCTGATCATCTACAACCCGGGTCAAAAAATCAAGTTGTGCAGTGTTGTTTTTGTTAAGAGTATCAGTCATAAGCCCAGTTCTTTTGAAAAATACCTTATGCTCTTGCTTCCAAATCCTTGCGCATCAACCAGTAAGAATCAATCCCATCTCTGATCACATTAACACAAGCCTTTGAAACTTACCCCAATTCCCGAATCGTTTCCTTCATCTCCTCTGGAGTAGGTGGCTGCTTTCCCCACTCAGATTGAGGAGGCCCTAGAGGAAATAACAGAATAGATCCATGGATATTGAATTGATAAGGATTAGGAGGTTACCCATCTGGAATCATGTCATCGTCTCCCTCTTTTGCTTGTTCTTCCTCCTTGATCTCCACGACCTCGACCTTCTTCTCCATCTCCTTCTTATCCTCATGAGGTTCTTCCTTGATGCTAAGATACCTCAGGTCTTCCCATCCGGAGGGCACAACACCATCCAAGTTGGGGAAGGGGATGATGCGAGCACAGGTGGACGAGGTCTTGTTGCTCATGGCGGCGATCTTGCTTGTTACGTGTAACTAAAAGCTTTTAGGAGGAGATGGGAAGCAAAGAAGATGTGAGATTAGATGGTTTTAGGTTTATGGACGTCCCTCCCTCCTTTTTATAAAGGCTAAGCCTACAGGTAATCATGAGATATGAGATAAAAAGTTAGTTAGAAATAAATCAAAATGAAACCGGGAAAGACGGGCCCAACGATGACCTTTCATGCGAGCGCTTGCGCTCGTATAGCCAGTTGTTTGACCTGCTACCGGGATCTTTTCCTTTTTTTACTGCCGCAGAGAAGGGATTAAATGACCGCTCATACGATCACGATCGGTCGTTCGAAGTGACGTCTTTGACTCTATTCCCACAATGCTCGCCGAGGGCATCTTGTCGTGGTTTGATCACGGCAGATGTCCTAGTGCAAGGACTTAGGGGTGAAGCCATCGCTACGGTGGTTAACTCAAAGGGGTTGATCGGGATGAAAGACACAGGTTTACCTAGGTTCGGCCCCTCTCGAAGGAGGTAATAGCCTATGTCCTGCTTTGAGTTGTATTGATTGGATATCGATTACAAGGGAGCGGATTCGCTTGACCTAGTACCCGATCAAAGGTTTTCTGTCTTAAGCCGCCCAGGGAACCCGCCTTTATATACACAGGTCGAGGCCCTGGGCTTACAAGAGTCCGGGCCGGGTTACATCTAGTAACCGACCTTATCTCTAACTATCCTTGCCTTGTCTGGCAAGCCGTCCCCAGCGGCTTACGCCTCCGGGTCACAAGTTGGCTTCCGGCTCTGGGCCTCCTCCAGGCCCGTCTGGCATGTCACTTCCAGGCCCTGCCTTGATCTTCCAGCCTGCTCAGGTCTCACTGCTAAGCCGCCAACCTCGTGACCTGGTCCCTTCTGGGCAGGTCTCACCATGGGGTTATATCCCCAACATTAGGCCCCAGATTGATTTGAACTGGTTCATGTCAATCTTCAAGTCTTCTAGTTGGCGAGTCTTGCATTCTTCGTAAGCACCTGACCTGCAATAAATCTTCATGACCCACCATGTGAAAAACGGATGACGTCATCTCTGATAAATCCAAAAAATCTGGATGACATCACGATGGATCTTTGCATTAACTAGTCAACCCAAGAATCGAGGCATTTTCTTGGTCAATCATCATTTTGCCTCCTCGATTCCCGCACGAGACTGTTGTTGTTCCATCCCCCTTATAAATAGGTACATGGGGTCCTATCCTTTTTTCACTTTTCCCCGTTGCCGCCTCTCTCTTCTTCTTCCTCCAGACGCTCGCGCAGCCGAAGCTCCTCCGCACCGTCCGGACCCCGCCGTCGTCCTCGACAAGGGCCGCTGCATCACCCTGACTGTGTCCAGAGCTCACCGGCGCTCGCTCGCCCCTTTTGCATCCTCCAAGTTCCATCTTCTTCCCCCTTTGGATCTGCATTAGTTCATAGGGTTTTCTTCGAGTCCGCCGCCGTTCATCGGAGTTCTTGCCGTAGATGAGGAGAGGAAACACCCTCAGGTTTTCAACTGCTAGCCAAAAACCCGCGGCGCCCCGCTCAACATGTTTTCCCTACCCATCGCAGATCACCCCTTCACGGGGGTTCATATATGAACTGCCTGTTCTTCCATGAACACCTCTAGGTTTAAGAAATATTTTCCTTTTGTTCCCTTCCGTAGATCTTAAAATGGTAGCTGTAATCGGCGGAAGTTGTTTTGTCCATACTTAGCAATTTTTCCAACACTTGCTAGCAACTTGACCCGCCATCGTGCTGCCGGCTCTCCTTGCAGCGATGTATCTGCCCCATTACTGTAATTAGCGGCGGCTCATAACTTAACAATAACCCACCAAGTATCATCGTCGTCTTAGAGTCATAGCTGTTTTGGTCACGCAACGTTTTTAACCCGCCGCATTTTCATGCCCTTCCACAACCCTTTTTAACCCGCCGTCATGGCTAAAGCCCCTGCTTCTTGCGATTGGGTAGGCTCTGGGGTTACCGAAGAAATACTCAATGACTTTGTAGTCATGGGAGTTTTGCCGGCTCAGGATGTTATCCAGTGGCGGGCTCCTGTCAATGAAATCACTCCCGAACCCAATGATGGGGAGGTTATTGTCTTTACAGACCATCTTCTCCGTGGCTTCTCACCGCCCGGATCAAAATTCTTCCGGGATGCACTGCACTTTTACAAACTGCACCCTCAAGACATTGGCCCCAACTCTGTCACCAATTTGTGCCAGTTCCAGATTTTTTGTGAAGCATATCTGCAAGAAGAGCCGTCCGTTAACCTCTTCAGGGATTTTTTCTACATCAACCGCCTGACTGAGATTGCTAATTGACCAAGCCTCGCACTCGGTGGTGTTTCTATTCAGAGGCGGAGGGATGTGTCTTTTCCTATGGCGACTCTGCCTAGCCACCCCAAGGACTGGAATCATACTTGGTTTTACTGCAAGGACACTTCTCCAGCCGGAGAGAATCTTCTACCGGGTTATCGTCCCTACCGGCTTTGCACCGACAGTGAACTTCTAGACCGGCTAACTAGCGCTGAGCGCGCCCAATACGGTCCAACATTTTCAAAGATAAGGGCCCTGTTAGCCAACGGGTTAACTGGCATTGATCTGACCCCCTGCTGGGTCTCTTGGAGAATTCTACCGCTGAGCCGCCGCAACGCCTTAATTTGTCAATATACTGGTGAGGTGAATGGCCCTCAGCGCTTCAACCAGACCGCCCTTGACAGACAAGGACCTTAATGCAATCGTCAAGTCACTGCTGGTAGAGCCTCAAGAAGTTTGCTACAAGACAGGGTTAAGCCCCTTTTATGCTCTTAACCCGGCTCTTGAAGTAAGACTTTACTTTAACCTTTCACTCTTTTCCTTTAGATTTCGCACTTTACTTCATTTAACTTCTCTGTCCATGCATGCATTATATGTAGGCCGGCTCTTCTTTCTGGAATAAAAGACTAACCTCCACCTCCAAAAAAAGTCAAAAGCGACTAAGACCCGGGCTCTGGCTTGTAAGAAGAAGCAAACAACTGAGGAGCTATTTGGGCTGGATGACTCAGAGGTAGAACTTGATTCCCTTGGCCTTCTTTTCATGCAACTTATTGACACTGACTACTCTTAGGGTGACGCGGAGCAAGCCAAGCTGGTGCTGCAGAGGTAACTATCATCTCCTCCGACTCGGAACCTCTGCCAACAGAAAAAATCTGGCGGGTCATCCGGAAAGTAAAGTTTTCACATCCTCTTGCTCACTTGGATCCCGACTTTCTTTTGAGGAAACAGCAACATGACGCTAGATGTCAGACCCGGAGCGGCGGCTCTGAAGACTTGGTGGCCGGCTTACCTGACACTCCGGCTCGTCGGAAACGCCGCAACAAGGTATTTCATAACTTACACTTGTACTTCTGCATATTAGTCTTGCGCTGTCACTTGCTCATACTGCTTAATTTAACTGTGTCAGGAATCACCTCCTTCGTCTGGCGACTCAACCGCCTCCAAACTGCCTCCCCTTGGTATCAACCCGGGGTAAACTTCTTTGCATCCTCTTTCTGCTTATTACTATTCTGTCCTTGCATATGACTGACAATGAAATCTTTGTTCACAGGGCCCAGGCTAAGAAGAGGAAATTGAGCGGGTCATCTTCCCGTCCGGATGTCTCAGAGCCGGAGGAACCGAGACTTGGTATTTCTAAGATTTCAGTGGAGCCCTCCGAGGCTGACCGAGGCACCCACGATGAAACTCCCCAGCTTACTGAGCCGGTGGATGCCGATATTATGTTTCCTGAGGCCAATCTGGAGACGGATCCTAAGCCGCCCAGCCCCCTGCCAACAACTCAAGACGTGACTGCTCAAGAAGAAGAGGTCACTATCACCGGCTCAGCCTATACCGCTCCGGCCCCTTCCAACGTGCTATCCAAGCACATCAGCAAGGATGAGGCACCTTCACCTGAGAAGGAGAATGCTAAGCTTGATCTGCCCAACTTGGAGAAGCTGACTGCTGATGAATTGCATTCGGGTTATCTGAGCCGCCTTGCCGCGAGCCGGGACATGGAGGCCAACCTAGTTGGTATGATGAAGAGGAAATATGAGGTACTCCACTTTTCTACTCTCCATATACCCTTACGTAGCCCCCAAGTGCCGGCTTATTTTCTCGAAGATAAGTCGGGTCTTTAGTAATATGTAGACTTTGATAGACCAACGTGTAGCCCCCAAGGGCCGGGTCATTATACCAATAATGAGCCGGCACTTATTGCCTTGATAAATGCAAAAATGCCAAGTGTAGCCCCCAAGGGCCGGGTCATTATGTAAATAATGAGCCGGAACTTTTGTAGACCTGATCCTATAGACTTGTAGAGCAATGTGTAGCCCCCAAGGGCCGGGTTATCTTCATGAAGATGATCCGGGTCTTGCTTGTATTTGGATAAATTTGAAAGAACTGATACACATTAGCCCCCAAGTGTCAAGTATATTGCTTGCAATCTTCTTGAGACTTGTAACAACCCTCTGCAGTACCTCCAAGCATAATTATAAGCCGGACTGGCGGCTTAAAATTGATGATCTTGCTATTTGACAATTTGTCATGTGTAGGAATCTTTAAATGCGTCCGAGTCTAGCTTGACCGACCTTAGGAAGAGCCTGGCATTGCAACAAGACGCCCGAGCTAAAGCTGACATAAAGTGGCGGCTCTCCTCGACAGAACTGGAGAAGATCAAGGCAGATTTTGAAGCATACAAGCAAACTGCTGAAGCCAACCAATCCGCCTTGACCAAACGTGCAGAAGATGCCGAGGGCCGTCTTAAGCCTGTCACTGAAGAGCTGACCAGCCTGAAGCGCCATATATCCCGGATGACCGAAGCCGTCTTTGGTAAGCATTGCTGACTATGTTGTGAGCATTTTTCAAATATTCTTATAGAGACTCGCCTGGAGACTTACAAACTTGATCTGTCTTCAGGCAAACGAACTCGCCAGCTTCCAGATGACAGCTTGTTGAAGCTGAGGGCTTTATATGCCTTCACTGAACAGCTGTACGCTGGAAGCCTCTTCACCATCCGGGCTGTGTTTGGCGAAAAAGGGGTTCCAAAACTGATCAAGGATGTGCTGAATTGCCTCTCCACCGTCCCCAAGCACTTTGAAGAGATGAAGAAATCAGCCGCCCGCAAGGGTGCAATATCTGCTTTAAGCCGGGCTTTGGCATATGCGCCGGAGCTCAACCCGGAGGAAATGACGGGAGGCTTCCCACAGCTGAAGGCTGACGGGTCAGAATTCACTCAAGATGACTACGCCCGTTGCTTCAGAGCGTCTCGAGTGTTGGCCAGCCAGTTAGCCGCAGAAGCTGATCTGAAGACGTACCAGGCGGCTTACGACGACAACAACACGCGAGTCCGAGTGCCCACATTTGAGCCAAAGGACCCGACTCCTCAACGTCGTAAGCACATCTTTGCCCCTGATGTTGACCCGTCTCCAATCTTGCATGACGAAGCTGAATTTGAAGCTTTACTCAACTACAACTGGGATGTGGACAACCTTCAGATCCAGGAGAACGAAGACCCGGCGCAGGATGACCTGTCGACGAGCTAGGCGAAGAGCCGGTCTCCAATGAAGTTAACCCGGGCAAAGCTGAGCCGCCAGGTTGTAACTTGTGCGAAAAACTTGAGTCACACATTTTGGGCCCTTTGGAGCCTTGTAATAGTCGTAGTAAAAACTTTATTGCCTGTGCCGTGCCTTCGTGCACATTTTGAGCTTCTTCAACTTATATGCCGGCGGGTCAAATTTTTTCCAGTATGAATGTCTTGACATGATTATATGCCTCAGTATGAATTCATCGATTCCCACTGGCGGGTTATACTCCATGAGCAATGCTAAGCCGGGATTACCCTAGAAACTTAGAACCTTATCATGAAAAACTCCTGGAAAATAACAAGCACAAAATACATGTATAGCTTTTAGTATAATTTAGGCGGCTTTGAACGCACAACCCAAAGAGATCAACTCTTATATTTTAGAAAAAACTCAAATTTTCTGCTTCAAAGAAGCTAGGCATGAGTGCCTAAAATCCCATAAGCCGGCTCTCACGTGACATAAATCCGTCCTTTTAACCTTAACCAGTTCATGGTCTTAAAAAAGATTGTTTGTTAAGAGTACGAACGGGCCACATAGCGGAGAGACTACGACAGATAGGTGAGTTTATCCTCGCTCTCTGTAAGCCGGCTCTCACATGACATCAGCCGCCGGTTTAACTTTGACAAGTTTAGGGTCTTAAAAAAGATTGACTGCCAAACATTCGGCGGGTCACCTGGCGGAGTAGCAAGTTGCAAACAGGCAGGTTTAACTCAAATATGGCATATAAAGCCGGTCAAGAGGGTATGAAAGCTAAACCCAGTGGGTTGGAAGCCCCCAAGTGACCTTATGAAGAATCAACTCTTTGCCCAAAAGTTGGTGCAGGAAAAATGGCAGAGGTCCCGAATTATAGGGATGCTGGCTTTATTATATTATAAAAAGTGGTATATACAATGACAGAAGTATGTAAATTGATGAGAGCCGGTGGCTCAAGTGTAGTATGGCCGAAGATGAGCAATGTTCCACGGCCTGGCAGTTTCCTCCCCAGAGGTGCGTGACTTGTCGCTCTCCCGTATATCAATAAGATAATAGGAACCATTGTTGAGATTTCTGCTGATCACAAAAGGTCCTTCCCAGGGAGGTGACAACTTATGCATATCTGACTGGTCTTGAATCAGCCGGAGCACTAAGTCGCCTTCTTGGAACGTCCGGGTCTTGACTCTGCGGCTATGATAGTGACGTAGATCTTGCTGGTAAATCGCCGACCGTGCTGCTGCAAGATCCCGTTCTTCATCCAAGGCATCCAAAGCGTCCTGACGTGCCGTCTCATTATCAGTTTCAACGTAAGCCGCCACCCTGGGCGAGTCATGAAGGATATCACTGGGGAGAACAGCTTCTACGCCATAAACCATGAAGAAAGGCGTGTAGCCTGTTGACCTGTTGGGGGTGGTTCTGATGCTCCAAAGAACTGAAGGTAATTCCTCCACCCAAAACCCGGTGTTCGCTCCAAAGGAACCATAAGCCGGGGTTTTATCCCTCTCAAAATTTCCTGGTTAGCATGCTCTGCTTGGCCATTGGACTGTGGGTGAGCCACGGAGGAAACATCAAGGCGAATGTGTTCACCATCACAAAACTCTTTCATAGCCCCCTTGGACAGATTTGTACCATTGTCAGTAATGATACTATGAGGATAACCAAACCGAAAAATCAGCTTTTTGACGAACTGAACTGCTGTTGTCGCGTCACACTTACTGACCGGCTCTGCCTCAACCCACTTAGTAAACTTATCAACCGCCACCAAGAGGTGGGTCTTCTTGTCTTTAGACCTCTTAAACGGTCCAACCATATCAAGCCCCCAGACCGCAAACGGCCAGGTGATTGGAATCATCCGCAACTCTTGAGCCGGCACATGGGCACGTCATCCAAATTTCTGACACCCATCACATTTACTGACCAAGTCTTCTGCATTTGCATGAGCTGTTAACCAGTAAAAACCGTGCCGAAAAGCTTTAGCCACCAAAGATTTTGACCCGGTGTGATGACCACAATCGCCGGCATGTATCTCTTGCAAGATTTCAAGGCCCTCCTCAGAAGAGACACATCGCTGAAAAACGCCAGTCACGCTGCACGTGTGCAACTCGCCATTGACAATAGTCATAGACTTAGACCGCCTCATAATCTGCCGCGCCAGGGTCTCGTCTTGGGGTAACTCGCCACGAGTCAGATACGCCAGATAAGGCAGCATCCAATCAGGGATTGCACGGATTGCCGCCACCAATTGTCCTTCCAGGTCAGGTATAGCAAGATCCTCCTCAGAAGGTAGTTTAACTAACGGGGTGATGCAGTACATCCAGAAACACATTAGGTGGCACTGGCTTACGCTGAGACCCCAATCTTGATAACGCGTCAGCCGCCTCATTCTTCCGACAATCAATATGATCCACCTGATAGCCTTTAAAGTGACCAGCGATGACATCAACCGCCTGGCGATAAGCCTCCATGCGAGGGTCCTTAGAATCCCACGTGCACGAGACTTGCTGTGCCACCAGGTCTGAGTCGCCAAGACATCTGACCCGGCTCAAATTCATCTCCTTGGCCACACGGAGCCCATGAAGCAAGGCTTCATATTCAACTGCATTGTTAGTACAAGGAAAAATTACCCTTAATACATAACAAAATTTGTCACCTCGTGGGGAAGTTAAAACAACTCCAGCCCCCGAGCCTTCCAATTGTCTGGATCCATCAAAATGAATCGTCCAATATCTGTTGTCCGGCTTCTCCTCGGGTGCTTGACATTCTGTCCAATCATTGATAAAACCCACCAGGGCTTGAGATTGAATAGCCGTTCGAGGCACATACTTCAAATTAAGAGGCCCAAGCTCAATTGCCCACTTAGCAATCCTGCCGGTGGCTTCTCTATTTTGAATGATATCTCCCAAAGGAGCAGAACTGACCACCGTGATTGGATGTCCAAGGAAACAATGCTTCAGCTTGCGATTCGCCATGAACACTCCAAACACCAGTTTTTGCCAATGCGGGTATCTTTGCTTGGATTCTGTCAAAACCTTGCTGGCATAGTAAACCGGCCGCTGGACTGGATACTCTTTGCCTGCCTCCTTGCGCTCCACAACGACTGCAGCACTGACGGCTTTATTATTAGCCGCCACGTACAGGAGCAAAGGCTCTTTTTCCACGGGAGCAGCCAAGATGGGCGGCTCAACCAACTGCCTTTTGAGCGCCTCAAACGCATCATTGGCAGCATCGCTCCAGACAAAGTCATCTGGCTTCTTCATCATCTGATACAAAGGAATAGCTTTCTCACCCAGGCGGCTTATGAACTGGCTTAAAGCGGCAATACGACCCGCCAAGCGCTGGACATCATTAATGCACACCGGCTTAGACAAAGAGGTGATGGCCTTTATTTTATCCGGGTTAGCCTCAATGCCCCACTCTGAGACCAAAAATCCCAGGAGCTTGCCTGCAGGTACACCGAACACACACTTAGCCGGGTTAAGCATCATCTTGTAGACCCGCAGGTTATCAAAAGTTTCCTTCAAATCATCTAACAGAGTCTCCGTCTTCCTTGACTTGACCACAATATCATCCACATAAGCATGAATATTGCGCCCAATTTGACCATGAAGACAGTTCTGCACACAGCGCTGATAAGTCACCTCACGCTTTTGAGTCCAAAAGGCATAGACACATAGCAGAAAGCTCCAAAAGGCGTGATGAAAGACGTCTTCTCTTGGTCTTTGACTGCCATCTTGATCTGATGATAACCCGAGTAAGCATCCAGGAAACATAAGCTCTCACAACCCGCCGTTGCATCATTGATCTGGTCGATACGGGGGAGAGCAAATGGATCAACCGGACATGCCTTGTTGAGATCTGTGTAATCTACACACATGCGCCACGTGCCGTTCTTCTTAAGTACAAGCACGGGGTTAGCCAACCACTCCAGGTGAAAAACTTCCACGATAAACCCTGCTGCCAAGAGCCGGGCTACCTCTTCTCCGATAGCTTTACGCCACTCTTCATTGAAATGACGAAGGAATTGTTTGACTGGTTTAAACTTAGGATCCACATTAAGGTGGTGCTCAGCGAATTCTCTCGGTACACCCGGCATGTCAGAAGGCTTCAATGCAAAGATGTACCGATTCTCACGGATGAATTCGATGAGCGCGCTTTCCTATTTGGGATCCATATTAGCCCCGATAGTGAACTGCTGCAATGAGTCACCAGGAGCAAAATCCACCAACTTGGTATCTTCTGCCACAAACTTCAGGGGCGGGTCAGATTCCGTGCTGGGCTTCTTCAGCGGGGTCATATCCGTCGGGTCAACATTGTCTTTATAAAACTTTAACTCCGCCTCAGCACAACTTGACTCCGCATATGCAGCATCACCTTCCTCGCACTCAAGAGCAATCTTCCGATCACCATGCACTGTAATCGTTCCCTTCAGACCAGGCATCTTGAGCTGCAGGTAAACATAACAGGGCCGTGCCATGAACTTAGCATAAGCCGGCCGTCCAAACAGAGCATGATATGGGCTCTTGATCTTAACCACCTTGAACCACAAGGTCTCCACCCTATAGTTGAACTCATCACCAAAAGCTACCTCAAGGGCAATTTTCCCTACTGGATAAGCTGATTTGCCGGGCACCACACCGTTAAAAACCGTGGATGATGGCTTGAGATCCTTGTCAACCAGGTTCATCCGACAGAAAGTGTCATAATATAGGATGTTGATGCTGCTGCCACCATCCATCAGCACCTTGGTAAACACATAACCTCCTACCTGAGGGGCTACCACGAGGGCTAAATGCCCCGGGTTATCAACTCGCGGCGGGTGATCCTCCCTACTCCATGATATCGTGTACTCAGACCACTTCAAGTACTACGGAAGAGCCGTCATGGCTGCATTAACCGCCCGCTTGCGCACTTTCTGATCACGCTTATCAAGGCTCGTGGTAAAGACGTGATACTGGCCTCCATTAAGCTGCTTTGGGTTACTCTGATACCCTGATTGGTTGTTTTGCTGCTGACCGCCATTACCAGATTGCTGATTATGACCTCCATGGTTACCTTGACCTTGATAACCAGAACCTGAGCTGCCTGTACCAAAACCTTACCCATGAGAGCCGGAACCTGACCCGCCGGGCGCTCCATTGCCATTACCGTGATGCTGGTTAAGGCTATAGTTCCGGAACTCCTGCATGATATAGCAATCCTTCCAAGCATGAGTGGATGGCTTATTGGGAAGACTATGCTTCGGGCAGGGGTCGTTAAGCATTGCTTCCATATTGAAAGGCTTGCCTTTGCCAAAAGGTGGTTTACCATTGCCCTTGCCACGGTTGTTCCCAGTGTTGGTATTGGCCACCAGATCTGACCCGCCGTCCGGATGCTTCCGCTTACCGCCATTACCTGGGTTATTATTTCCTACCCCATTCTGCTGGTGACCTTTGTCGTTGCCATTCTTCTTACCCTTAGCAGATTTCTCATCATCAGACCCAGGGTCCTTCGTGCTATCAGAATCTGCATATTTGGTGAGAGCCACCATGAGCTCGCCCATGTCCTGATAGGAACGCTTGAGCCGTCCCAGCTTCTGCTTAAGGGGCAAAAAATGACAATTTTTCTCCAGGATCAGAACTGCCTGAGCCGCAGTGATATTGTCAGACGAATGAATAATGGTTGAAACCCGCCGGACCCAATGATGGGCCGACTCATCCTCACGCTGCACGCAATGATCCAAATCAATGATCGTCATAGGCTGTTTGCATGTTCCTTGAAAATTCTTGATGAACTTTGCTTTCAACTCAGCCCAGGAATTAATGGTATTGGGTGGCAAACCCTTTAGCCATGTACGAGCCGGTCCTTCCAACATCACGATGAAGTACTTAGCACATACTGCATCACTGACGTCTAACATCTCAATGGCTAGCTCATAACTTTCGATCCAAGCTTCTGGGGGTAGATCAGCTGTATAATTAGGCACTTTGCGCGGACCCTTAAAGTCCTTCGGCAGGCGCTCGTTCCGCAGAGCCGGTGCTAAACACGACACTCCCACAGCTCTGGAGGTGACTCCGGCTCCCACCGAAGCTGAGGGGGTCATCGGGGGTGGCTCTTGGAAAGCTGCTGCGACCGCCGCCTCCCGCTGAGCTCTAGCATTATCCACAATCGCCTGGGCATCGACAACGGGCGGGTCATCATGGGGCGGGTTTCGGCATCGCTCGCTGCTAGAGACCGCCGGTGACTCCAAACGCCGGCTATAACTGCGGCTTGGGATGGGGGTTGAGTGCAAACGACTCCGGCTGTAAGTATACTTCTCCTGTTGAGCCACTTCTGTATGCAAGTACCCAATGGCATTCCGGGCTTCCTCCGCGAAGGGTGTTCCCTCAGCAAGGGGGAGCGCATTGAGCCTGGCAGCCGCCGCTATCATGTTCTCCACCGGATTAGAGTAATGACCAGGTGGTGTCAGAAAACGCTGCGGCGGGGTCTGATTCCAGCGGGGCGGGTCTCGCTGCCGATGCTGAGTCGCCACCCTGTTCCCAGGTACTTCCGCCGTTCGGGTCACAGTCAGAGGCACGTTCCGTCCTACCGCCGGCGTGTTGAAAAGATTCCTTGGCTCATACTGATCAGGCAGGCGGGTCTGATGCCTCATCCGAAGAACTGCATCTGAGGCTTGTTGATCCAGATTGAGACGAAAAGCTTCCGCCCTGAGGCGCTCCGACTCAGCATCCATCTGAGCCTTCAACGCGTTGATTTCCTCCTGGGCCCTGGTCATCTGGTCCTTCAACCTCGCAATCTCTGCGTTACGGGTTGCTTGGTTTGCCGCTGTGACCTCGGTTCCCATCAGAGTTGTCAGCTCATTCATCAGATCCAGCAAAACTTGAGCGCGGGGCCTAGCTGACCCGGCCCCTGCCGCGCCGGCCGCCGCCGTCCCAGCCGCCGTGCTGCCAGAAGCCGGCGCCGATCCGGCCATGAAGACGACGGCTTGGCTTGGCGGCTCATAGGGCTCCGGAATGTTGTCGCTATCGAAGTAGCCCCCAAGCCCGCCATTATGAAGCTGGTAGATTGATTCTGCCTCTCCGCTCGAGGATCCATCCTCTGAACAGATGAGGGTTTCCTCCCGCGACATAGAACCTTCCTCAAGTTCCGCGCCTTGGGTGAAGCCGACGAAGACGTGCTTCCGGTCCGGGTTGATACGGGCGGGTTGCGCGCGCCGGGCCGACTCGACGAGGTTGGTGCAGACGTACGGCCCGGGCTTAGATCCGCCGATCTTGCCGATGAAGACATGAATTCCACCGAAGGGGACCCGGTATCCGTACTCAATTGAGTCGGCCTCGGGGACCCAGCCATCGTTGTCGATGTAGAGCTTGCCGCGGTGACTCTTTGTCATCCTGCCAACGGCGTATCCCTTGATCCCTGGGAGAGAGCCCTTCGAGTACTCCAAACCACCGCGCAGTAGCCCCACGGTGGGCGCCAACTGTCGTGGTTTCATCACGACAGATGTCCTAGTGCAAGGACTTAGGGGTGAAGCCATCGCTACGGCGGTTAACTCGAAGGGGTTGATCGGGACGAAAGACACAGGTTTACCCAGGTTCGGCCCCTCTCGAAGGATGTAATAGCCTACGTCCTGCTTTGAGTTGTATTGATTGGATATCGATTACAAGGGAGCGGATTCGCTTGACCTAGTACTCGATCAAAGGTTTTCTGTCTTAAGCCGCCCATGGAACCCGCCTTTATATACACAGGTCGAGGCCCTAGGCTTACAAGAGTCCAGGCCGGGTTACATCTAGTAACCGACCTTATCTCTAACTATCCTTGCCTTGTCTGGCAAGCCGTCCCCGGCGGCTTACGCCTCCGAGTCACAAGTTGGCTTCCGGCTCTGGGCCTCCTCCAGGCCCGTCTGGCAAGTCACTTCCAGGCCCTGCCTTGATCTTCCAGCCTGCTCAGGTCTCACTGCTAAGCCGCCAACCTTGTGACCCGGCCCCTTCTGGGCGGGTCTCACCACGGGGTTATATCCCCAACACATCTCAAACGACCGCCTAAACGGGCGCTCGCGTTCGTATGATACACCGTCTGTTGGGACCCCGATCCTAGGCCATACAAATCTAGCATGTAACACATAATATCACTTTGTGGCCTCATGCACGGTATGCTCTACAGCTGCCACCTTACCTTGGCCAGGACCATTTGCTTCTTTTGGCTCACGTATATGAATATGTCGCTAGCAATCATATGTCAGAGAACCCGGGTCGACATGACTAGTTATAGACCCAAGCGGCACAACTGTACAAGGACAAACATACATAACCCACCATTGCAAGTGTCGGTCATTAGCGAGTGTAGGCGAGTCGTAGCAAGCTACATGGACTCTAGTAACACCGTGTGACATTTCCCCATAGGGACAGACACATCAGCAAAGAAGGATACACGCCGGTCAATCAATGTGTCCGGAGTAGTAGCAAGGTACCAGGGCTCAGTGGAAGCACAAAGAGGCATTTCCCCGTAAAGAGGGCTACCATAGGCATACATCTAGGTGTCGAATCCCGCACATACAATGCATTTCAAATCATACACGCAATATGCACGATATGTGTAGATACAACATGGCATCACAACATAACTCTACGACTCAAAGTATTTATTAAAGACTCATAAGTGACAACATAGTGTGATATTACAAACAGGGGTCACATGACCCAACACACAAAGTCATACAAGCAACAAGCGGAACCACAACATGTCTGGGTACAGACATCTACTAAAGTGGCTGGAGGATCCTGAAAATCTACAACGACCCTCCCAAAGGAGCCAGAGCTCTGTCTGGGATTCCCAAGCTAATCGGTCAACATCGACCTTCGCGTAGAAACTATTAGTGAGACTAATGTCTTCTCTGCAAAAACATAATTAAGCAACCGTGAGTACAAAGGTACTTAACAAGACTTACATCAGAACTATCTACATATGCATCATTGTCAACAAAGGGGGTTGTGGAGTTTATTGCAGCAAGCCAGCTTTGACTCTTGGCTAACATGTACTACGACTAATGGTACTTTCTTTGAGGTAGAGAGCGCACACGAGTCCACATGTTCACCACATCAATACACCACTATGGATTCTCTCCCGTCTCCATACGAGAAGGCCATCCATAGCACTCACACTTATCTTGCGCATTTTAAAGTATCCATTTCAAGTTGTGTATGAACAATGCAAGTCTCCAAGTAGTCCATTGGTGACCCAAAAGTATAGGGATCAATCGTAGTCCTTTCGATAAGTAGGAGTGTCGAACCCAACGAGGAGCAGAAGGAAATGATAAGCAGTTTTCAACAAGGTATTCTGTGCAAGTGCTGTGAGTAACAATGATAGATAGTTTTGCAGCAAGATAATTCGTAACAAGTGACAAGTAACAATAGTAAAAAGTGTGTAGCAATGTAGCCCAATCCTTTTTATAGCAAAGGACAGGCCTGAGAGTACTCTTATATAAAGCAAGCGCTCCCGAGGACACATGGGAATTTCTGTCTAGTCATGTTCATCATGTTGAGTTGATTCACGTTTGTTACTTTGATAATTTGATATGTGGGTGGACCGGTGCTAAGGTGCTGTTCTTACTTGAACAAGCAACCCACTTATGATTACCCCCTCTCGCAAGCATCCACAACTACAAAAGAAGAATTAAGATAAATCTAACCATAGCATGAAACATGTGGATCCAAATCAGCCCCTTATGAAATAACACATAAACTAAGGTTTAAGCTTCTGTCACTCTAGCAACCCATTGATACTTGTGATCTGCGTTGGGTTTTCCGTGAAGAGGAACGGGTAATTGCGGCACAAAGCGGATAAGTATTTCTCTCAGTTATGAAACCAAGGTTTATCGAACCAATAGGAATATCAATCCTCAACCGTCTTCAGCGGCTGCACACAAATGAACAAACGACTTGCACCCAACGCGGGCAAGAGTGTTGTCAATCCCCTTGATCTCGTTATTTGCAAGCAAATGAGTTGTGTAGATAATTGTTGATAAATGCAAAATAAATAAAAAGTAAATAAAGGCAGCGAGGTAATAATAGTGTTTGTAAATATATAAGTGAATAGACCCGAGGGCCACAGTGTTCTCTAGTGGCATCTCTCATGTAGGCAGCATACGGTGGGTAACAAATTACTGTTCACTAATGGAATCAGGAGATTTGCCGTCTGCCATGGCAGACGGCAAAGGGAAAAAGGTGGACGGCAAAGACCTTTGCCATCCGCTAGCGGACGGCACAATTTCGGGCCCAACGAGCTCCGGCAAAGGGGTTCTTTGCCGTCTGCTTCGGCCCAGCGGATGGCAAAGATTCTTTGCCGTCAGCTTGCAGACGGCAAAGGACCTGGACGGCGTAGTACTGACGGCGCCACCGTCAGGTGACTAACAGACCCCCACCGTTTGCCGTCTGCCTCCCGCCCCCCGTTGCCGTCTGCCTCCCGCCCCACGTTGCCGTCTGCCTCCCGCCCCCCCTTTGCCGTCTGCCTCCCGCCCCCCTTTGCCGTCTGCCTCCCGCCCCCTTTGCCGTCTGTCTCCTCCCCCTTTGCCGTCTGCCGCGGACGGCAAAGAGGCAAAATGGGCCAGCCTTGTTCCCCAGGTTTCACAGGCTGCCGCCATGTGGCTGCTTTGCCGACGGCGGCCGTCGGCATAGCGGCCTTTGCCGTCCGGGGCAGACGGCAAAATGGCTGTATTGCCTCTTTTTTTTGTTTTTGTTACATTCAACAATTTTCAAACAAACAATATATGATATATACATAAATAATTCACAGAAACAATGTGCAACGGCCATATATGATCAACCAACAATTATACCAAATTAAAAGTATCAAATGCCACATTGTTTGCCATATTACAATAGGTTCATCCATACATACATATAGTCTCATCGATACAAATGACTCAATACATGAAAACATAAAGTAAACCTAGCAGTACATCAAAGCAAGCTGCCGTGAACTCATCTCAAATCTGCAAAATTGGAAATAAGAAAGTTAAAAAAATAATATTAGAATTAAGAAGTAGAAGAAGATTTAGAATTAGAAGAAGATGAAGGGGCTGTTTGGTTTCAAGACACAACTAGCCACACTTTGCCACAACTCAACTTAGGCAAGTTTGACCATGTTAGGTGTGTGTTTGGTTCTTGCCACAACTAAGGCAAGAATTTTTTTTATTAGCAGTAAGACCCACATGTCATAGATAGAAAAAGTGTGGCAAGATTCCCTTAGGCAAGCCAAAGTGTGGTAACTATTTGAGCACCTCAAGTAAGGCAAGTGTGGTAAAATTGTGGCAAGCCAACGTGTGGTAAAATTGCGGCAAGCCAAATTGTGGCTAACTATTTGAGCACCTAAAGCCAAAGTGTGGCAAGATTCTTTCTCGGTCTCCTCTTGTTTTTCTTCTTCTTATTGCTTATTTGTGTCATTTTAGAGCTAACCTAGGTAATTATCACATTATTTACCTAACTAAGCTTATTGTGTCATTTTGCAAGAAAATAAGCTAAGTCTATGGCATCTATGAGGTTACCAAGTCTATTATGTCATTTTTGAGTTAACTAAGCTTATTATGTCAGTGTGGAGGAAACAATGCTAAGTATAGGTCATTTTAGAGCTAACTTAGGTACAATATGTCATTTTGGAGGTAAGTAAGCTTACTATGTCATTTTATAGGAAACAAAGCTAACTTAGGTAAAATATGACATTTGTCTAAGTGCTAAGTTTGTCATTGTGCTAAGTTTGTCTAAGTGCTATGTTTGTATTTGTTTGAGAAAATGAGCCAAGTAAGTGGCATATTAGGGCTTACCGTCCTCGTCATCACGGAGGTGAAGCACTGGGGTTGCTCGGGTCGTGCGATGCGGCTCGGGAGTTATGCTGTACCAAAGATCATTTGCGTTAGCATGATGACGCTGAAATGTTAAGACTAGTAACTAATGAACATTGAAATGAAACTCACCGTTCCAG
This sequence comes from Elymus sibiricus, assembly GCA_039707655.1. NCBI lineage: Eukaryota > Viridiplantae > Streptophyta > Magnoliopsida > Poales > Poaceae > Elymus > Elymus sibiricus. The sequence continues at coordinate 217,272,302 of CM077671.1, read as the reverse complement.
CCGTGGTAATGACTGGCATCGGCGGAGGGGTCTGGCCGTTCTTCTTGCACAAAGTCTGCACATTTGGTTTTGCCAAGTCAATCATATTGGTTATTAATGAAAAGAACATGTAGTGCATGATTTGGCTAATATGAAGAAGAAAGTTACCACGATGAGCTCGTACATGGCCCGGTTAGACGCATCATTCCGTGCCCTCTCCTCCTCCAACAACCTAGCCGTCCTCTCCTCCAGATCCCTCTTCTCCTCCGCCGCCTGCCGGGCCTGTTCCGCCAGAAGCGCCTGGGTTGTCTCTCTCTCTTTCTGCAGAGCAGCCTGCAACACAACTCCTCGTTAGCATTGTAATCATCTTTGTTCGCACACACAATGTAATGGAGGAAACCTATCTGAGTCTGTATGACTAACCTTGATGGCGAGCTGGACTGGCCATGGACGAGGCGGCATCTTAGGACAGGAGCTCGTTTGGCGCGCCTTGATCTGCCGGAGAGTGCTCGAAGACCGTATATGTCCATCTCCAATGGCTATCGAGCCATGGGGCCTCCCGTGGCCAGCTATCATCACCAGGTCTGGATCAAGTGGATGCTGGCTCGGGTTGAAGTCCTCCCCATTCACCGCCTTCCCCACATCTCTGTACCTCACGAGCTTGTGGTGGGAGGAGATATTGCTGAAGTTCTCGGGATCATCGAGGTCAGACTCAGAGAATGCCTTGACCTTCTTGTATGAGGCCGTATGGGCCATGACATAGAGGTCGTACACCGCTGGCAGCTCCGTCTTATTGTGATGAACCTACAAGAGAGGAACAAAGTATTAATAATGGGTAAACCTAGCACTACAAGAATGAATTGCAGGAATCATGAAGCAAACCACATACCCAGTTCCGCCCGAACTGATAAATGTTGGCGCTGCCTTGATGGTGTGGCACACCTTCCATTTGGGCACGCCGTGCCTTGGCATCGTCGTGGACGACTCGCCATTTGTCAGAGCACCATTCATTCACCAACGCCTCCCAACAACCCATCTTATCCGCACACCATCTAGGGGGCACCTAAGTTAATAAAGAGAAATTTGAGAGCTACGCCTACGAATCAAAGCAAAGGAAACTAAGTACAAGGCCTTAAGAATAGGTAATTACCTTCATGTACTGCTCCTTGTCCAGAAACTTTCGGCGGGACGACGACTTGGCCTTCTTAATACGCTGCGAGGCGTAGTAGTCTCGAACAGCCTGTACCCGAGCCTCGTGCCGTAAGTTCTGTAGTAGGCGCTTGCACTCGTAATCGATAAGCTTTGCCGCGGCCTCCTCGTATCCCTCCTCACACCTGTAGAAGGTCTGCAATCAAAAGAGACAACACTGATTAGTACAATAACTAGCTACTATTGATTTTTAATTGTGTAAAGGAGAAATTACCCAGAACTTCCTGATGACCATGTCGGCCCTCGTGTGGCACAACACATCGTCGATCATCTCCTCCGGTGGGGCCGGGGCAGCCAAGTAGTGCTCCCATTTCAATCCTAACTCTGGAAGCTGACCCTCGCCGGGCAACGTGACAAACCCGGGGAAGTTATGCCGTAAAAGCACACCAAGGATTGAGTTGGGCCTGCGGACATCCTTGGCGTGAATCCAACCCCTGCAGTATGACAAAGCCAACGCATTAGATATGTGAAGAAACATGAAGGCAAAAGGTTTAAAAAGAGTAAATGCACTTACTTCAGCGACTCAGGCTTAATCAGCCACCTCTGCTCGTGGGTCGCCGGCACAGGCGGGAGCCGTGTACACCCACGCTGGTAGACGGTGCCCTCAACCACCTCGTCCCCGCTATCAGAAAGCCGATCCCCGCCACCATCAGCATGGCCACTCGGCTCCGGCTGATGCAGATCTGGCCAGGTATCCCATCCGGTGGAGGCCTGTGGAGTCTCGTAGGACGAAGCGTCTGGCACAGGAGTCTCGCGGGATGAAGCGTCTGTAGGAGATATGCCCTAGAGGCAATAATAAATGTTATTGATTATGTCCCTATTCATAATTAGGTTTATGTTCCATGCTATAACTGCTATGGTTCTCGAGTCTACAATAACCACGAGGCTCGGAGGAAGACTCATATGCACGTGTGGAATAATAAACGGTAAAATGTATTCCTAGTCTGGCCTCTAAGACTAGCTCAAGTGTTGCATGATGGTTCTGTTTTCCTGATCATGGGCATGTCTATGCCAGCAACTTTGAGGGCACAATGTTAGAAGAACATTTGTGTTGAATCGACCCGCATTGATGTTATGCTATGAGATTCATTCGTCACTAGTTAATGGTTTATAACACAGAGATGGTTAACGTTTGCATGATTCCTTAGACCATGAGAGTATCGAGTTTCTTCATGCTTGCTTCATGAACTTTGGGGTTTGTTAAACGTCATCCGTAAATGGGTGGCTATTACGGCGGCTTACGGGTTCATGGAGAAGTATGTCAAGTAACTTGATAGCTCAAGATTGGGATTTGCTCCTCCGACGATGGAGAGATATCTCTGGGCCCTCTCGGTGTTACGGTATCCATCATCGTCTGGCCAGACACTTTGTGATTTGATCACGGGGATGCCGGAACACAGAAACGAGAAAAGAGAACAATACCGGTAACGAGGTAACTGGCATAGTGAACAAGTTGTTGATCCACGGGGATGCCAACATATCTCACCTCGGGTATTTGTAACATATCGCGAAGCAACAGGAATATCACACGACAACTGGAGGTTCACTCGAATATTCATTCGTGTGGGTATGGGGGTCAATATGGGTGTCCACGGCTCCGATGTTGATCATTGATCGGAAGGGGTTCCGGGTCATGTCTATACTTCACCGAACCTATAGGGTCACACGCTTAAAGGTCATCTATCTGCTGAATACTAGACAGGGAGTCTGAGAGAAATTCACCGAAAAAGTTTCGGAGACAACGGAAGAGTTCCGGAGAGAGAGAACACCGGAAGAGTTTCGGTAAAACCGAAAAGTTGTTTCGGAGTGTACCATAAAGTCAAATTGGTTTCGGCACATGCCTGGAAATTATTGGAAGGTACCAGAATTGTTCCGGTAACTTCTGAGATTTTTCAGAGACAAAAACAAGAAATGTTCCGGACTGCCGGAACCGCTTTAGTTGCTTTTCACAGATGAAAATCACTAAACCGAAAAGTTGTTTCGGAGTACACCATAAAGTCAAAATGGTTTCGGCACATGCCTGATAATTCTTGGAGGGTGCCAGAATCGTTCTGGAAACTTTCTGGAATTTTCCGGGATGAAAACCGGAAATGTTCCGGAGCTGTCGAAACCGCTTCAGATGCTTTTTGCAGATGAAAATCACTAAACCGGAATTGTTTCGGAATGCGTTGAAAATTATTTTAGTGGGTACTGGAAATGTTCTAAGCCCACATGAATATTTTCAGTTCGAACGAACGCTGAAATATGTCGTCGTGAATAGTGAAAGTGCTTTTTGGATTACTTTATGGAAAGCCACCTTTTGGGGCTTTACTCACAAATATCTCTAGGGATGACATGGAAGGATAAGGGCTGCCCACTTGCTTTTACCTTTGTGCCCTTGTGAAGGGCATTTTGGGTATTTCAAGTGTCACCCTACCCCTTGGGTTTTCCTGTAAATAGAGGTGGAGATGCACTCTCCACTCTCACTCTTTCTCACATACACATGCCATCTTATGTTATCTGGCTTTTCTCTCCCTCCCAGCGAAATAGTTTCGTAGAGCCGAAAGGCTGTCTGGGTTCCGGTGGGAACTAGTTCTGGACGGCGAAGCCCTGCCGGATAGATGACACCGTATGTGTGCAACTCTGTAGAGAGATCGTAGTTTCGGTCTTAGTTCGAGAGGGTCCTCCCGAAGGGCTGTCCGAGTGACTGTCCGAGTTTCGAGGGTCCTCCCGAAGGGCTGTCCGAGTGATCGTCCGAGTTTCGAGGGTCCTCCCGAAGGGCTGTCCGCGACACCGTCCGGGGGACTGTCCGACCGCCTCCCGGAGGGCTGTCCGAGGGGAAGATGAGGGTATACATCCTCGCGGTTGGGAGGTTGTAAATCCTAGCTGCGGGAATCTGCACCGCCGATCGTCATCGACTCTACTTCCGCTGCGCTACGAGTCGGTAACGAAAATGATCAAACCTTGTATGCAGTCTCCATAGTGGTCTTGGGCTGGTGCGTAGGTCAGAAATTTTTTGTTTTCTGCTGCGTTACCCTACAGTGGCATCAAGAGCCGTGCTATGCGTAGATGCAGGTTGCGATCTAGAATACATAGAGATGTATGGGTGTTGCACAATATAATTAGGTAGTAGATGAGTTCTATTTCTGAAAATTATTTGTGCGGGTAGCAGATGAAATCTGTTACCCGATGTTCTTGTTGCTTCCCTGGAATTTGCATATTTCTGATCTTGATAACAGTATGGTGGAGTTTCAATGTTCTGGCAATCCGCGATCCTGATTGATCAACGAAGTGCTAACAATTCATTGAATTCCACCGTAGTTAAAAAGAAAGATGAAATTTTGCAAACGAAAGGGCAATGCAGATATGATCTGCACGGGGGTCACGCGTATGAAGAAGTTCAGTATGGGGCTCGAGATTTTATTATCTCGTGTTTCATACACCCCGCAATGTTAATCTAGCGACTTGGATTATCATGCTTGATGATGGACGTTGGTAACTTCGGTTTGTTTCGAAACCTTAGAAGCCACGTAAAACAAGTTTTTGCATGAATCGATTAGAGGCGTCTAACTTGGTTTTGCAGGATGGTTTGCATGTGCATATGATGTGGTATAGCAGTGCTCATATTAATTTGATTATGTATGAGATGACTATATGATGTAATATTAACATGACCTGCGTGTCATGATTCGGCATGATGGCTGGAGCCATATGATTGTCACTTTAATGACCTGCGTGTCAACCTTAACTAATGCACTTATTTTATTAGCTATAGAGATAGCAATATTATCTGGTGCATCGACAAGGTGGTGGCAATCTTCGTGAAGGTGAACACCGACGCGAATGCCGAAGACGAAGAAATAAAAGACTTCTCCGTCAGAAAGGGCTATACCATATCATGCTATTATGAATTGCCTGAGATGTTTATCCCTTATGATGCACCCTTCTTGATTGCGCGGTAGTCGCTTTTTATTAGGGTGATCTCTCACAAAAATATCAAGTAGTTAGTGTTCTCCCAAGTGTAGCACCATCACGGCACCTAACTTTTCGGGGTGCGCCATGGATGCATGGGTACGAACGATTAGGGATGTGTGAGGCGGGTGAGTTGAGACCTCGTAGCGAGATCACTTGGTTGTCTTGACGTTCAGGCATGAAAGTCATGAGCTCGGAACACACGCATCGAAAGATGAACAAGAGTCACATAGAGATGTGATCGGCAAGTTGGCCTACCGATTAAAATTCCCGTCATGGGATGATGATTCTATGACGATGAATTGAAGTCTGGATCTTGTATCACTCAAAATCAATTATGAGAGATATTGATTTGAGTGGGAGCGCACTGAAGAATTAACTTGTTTAAATTCTTAGTGCAATTAATCTTGAACACTGTCTAAGTGTGATTTGCATAATAAGTAGAATAATGGCTCGCGTTTCCACCTTCCCTGTTAAAATTGAATAGCTGTTAAATATCTGGTTAAAACTTTACGGTTGGTAACGTAATGTGAGGATTGTCCTCAAGAGTGCCGAGAAGGACTTTGTCCTATAGCATACTTTCGGTATTCTCCCGCTAATGCTATGGATGATATGACTCTCGTCCTTCGATCCAAAAGCTAAAATTCCATTACGGTCAAGTGAAATATGTTTGCTTCCATGAGACCGGAACTTCGAAAGTTTGGATAGTTTTGTGATATTCATGGAATCTGAAAATCATTTTCAGAGACAGACAAAGGCTAAAAGATATGAGATATCCAAAGCAATGTTTGTTTGCAAAACATTAGTAAAATGTTTACTATACATTGGACTGATAAGAGGGGATCCAGAAGAACGCCTGTCATATGATGATGGTGAATAAAACAACAACTTAAAGAGAAAGGAAGTGTCCGAAGGGTGTTAGTGAAACTTTCACGCCTAGGAAGTCCGGGGCTAATGCCACTCTTAAGTTGGGTGCTTCTTCTGAGAGTAGGAGAAATACTGAAAGTTAAACTGTTAGAAGTATAACGGCAGAAAGAAAGAAGACTGGAATATCCAGCTCATGAATGAATGTCATACAAGTTTTTGATGTATAGAAGGCTGGTCAAAGATATAGTTCTTGGGAATTATGGTTAAACATGTTAATCACTAAATTCTTGGGTATTGTGAGTTTATCACAAAGATACCCGCTCGATTGCATTCTGTTGCGACTCGATGCAAGAACTACTATGGCCTAAAAGACTAGCTAGGAATGAGGTCTTGATACACGCTGGGAACATAGTAAATGTTACTATACCTTCCATCGGTGTATTACCTATGTATTTATTTTCATAATTCATTTAGAGTTTCACACTCTAGCCCTTTGCATAAGGTATCTTGCAAGAAGGTTGTTCATAACAGAACTTTTAATGTTCGGTGTTATGAATAACATAAGGGCCATACTTTCATTATGAATGAGACGTGTGTTATGAATATTGATAATAATACATTACCTCTGGGTTTACTTTCATAATTCATTTTAGAGTTTCAAACACTCTAGCCCATTGCACAATGTTTGTTGCAAAAGAGTTGTTCATAAAAACAACAATTGTTGTTCAGTACTATGAATAACATGAAGGGCCATGCTTCCATCCTAGATGGGATGTATGTTATGAATATTGATGGAAATATGATACATCCATAACACTGACGCTAAATGTCGCAAGACTAAAAGAATACCACACAAGTGTGGCACTACATTTGGTCACATTGGAGAAACCCGCATGGAAAATTCCATTATGATGGATTTTGAAGTCATTTGAATTTGAATCATCTGACACTTGCAACTTTCCTCTAAAAAGTGAAGTGACTGAAATACTGTTCACAGGCCATAAGGAACGAGCAAAGAACATATTGGTGATCATACATTATGATGTGTGTAGTCCAATAAATGTTGTTGCAAGTAGTGGATTTATCTCTCTTCAGAAATGACTCAAGTAGATATATGGATATTTAATTGATGAGACGTAAGTGTGGATCTTTTGAAATCATTCGAAAGGTTTTCAAACATGAAGTAGAAGTTGTTGTAACAAGAAAATTATGTTTCTACAATTCGATTGCAGAAAGGAATATTTGAGTTACAAGTTTAGCGAATGTCTGATGAGTTGTGAAAGGGGTTTCATAACTTGCACCTCCCGGAACACCACTGCAAGTGAAAAGTCTGTGAAGATGTAATCGAACCATTTATGACATGGTAAGATCAAAGATGACATAAATAAATTTGCCATTATCCCTTTTAAAGTGATGCTTTAGAGACTGCGGTTTTACACTGAAAAGAGCTCCATCGGGTCTGTTGAAATGACGCCATGGTATGGTACGCCCAACCATGTTATATCTTTTTTTAACATTTGGAATATGGGGCTTGTGTAAAAGGTTACAAACCTATTCCAAATCAGACAAGTGCTACTTTGTAGGTTATCCCAAGTCATTGGGTATTCCCCCACCACTATACCGAGGCAAAGGATTTTGCCACAAAACGGTATGCTTTTAAAGAGAATAGTTCTTACAAAAGGTGAGTGGGAGGACAATGCAACTCGACGAGATAACCAGTATCTTCCTCATCAGATCAAAGGAAAGAAACCTTGGAAGTGATTCCGGTGTTTCCTACTGCGACTGATACGGAAGTCTCTACAATAAAATGTATGGACTTCGGTCGAACTTGCAGCTGAACCACGTAGGCAAAGCTCGTGCAAACCTATCAGGTGCGCAAACGAGATATTGTTGTTAGACAACAGTATACCTACAATACACAAGGAAGCGTTGATGGGCCCTGACTCCGGAATTGGCTAAATGCCAATACAATCCGAGGTAGTTTCCACAATCCGAGTTTCGAGGGTCCTCCCGAAGGGCTGTCCGAGTGACCGTCCGAGTTTCGAGGGTCCTCCCGAAGGGCTGTCCACGACACCGTCCGGGGGACTGTCCGACCGCCTCCCGGAGGGCTGTCCGAGGGGAAGATGAGGGTATACATCCTCTCGGTTGGGAGGTTGTAAATCCTAGCTGCGGGGATCTGCACCGCCGATCGTCATCGACTCTACTTCCGCTGCGCTACGAGTCGGTAACGAAAATGATCAAACCTTGTATGCAGTCTCCATAGTGGTCCTGGGCTGGTGCGTAGGTCGGAATTTTTTTGTTTTCTGCTGCGTTACCCTACATCGTCTGGCACAGGAGTCTCGCGGGTGGCCGCGTCTGAGACAGAAGGATCGTCGACCCGAGGCTCGTGGACAGGAGTCCTTGTAGCCTCCACCTCAGACGGGTCCACCGTAGCAGTCCTGTGCTCGGGTGAATCAGCTGGGGGTGGCGGCGAGGAAGGTGTAGCAGCCTTCCTACCTCTCCCGCGGCAACCACGTGTAACTTTAGGAGCCTTCCTACCTCTCCCCTGACCTCCTCTCCCGGTCGGCAACTTCGCCGACGAAGAAGCGCCCTCGGGTGTCCCAATACTGTCGTACAACGCTCTCCGGAGAGTTTGGGGTGGAATGGAAGTACCCCTCCCACCACGCACCGACGAAGGATCCTCGGATCGCTCTCGACCCACGCCCACCATATTTCAACACCTGCCATGACAAAGAGTAAACGAAATTAGTACCTGACATGAATAATAATATGTATATATATAATTTGAGTGTATCATCATCATGTATACCTGACATGAACTAATAATAATCTTCATTGTCTATATATGCTCCGGGATCAATAAATGTATCATCATCATCACTATCATTAATAAATGCATCATCATCACTATCGGGAGCAACATGTGGAAGGCCTCCTTTATGTAATCGGTCAAGCATTGAGAGGTCATCCGCAGCAGTAACCTCTTCTTCTTCCGTCTCTTCTTGTTCCGGCTCAGGGGTGAAGTCGGATTCACTGTCGCTATCTACCTCAATGTTCTGGGGTGAAGTAGAGCGGTTCTTGAAACGTTTTTTGGAAAGACGTGTTTCTTGGAAGAATTCTCCTTCATATGTGTCTGGGTTAATGTGAGGTTCATAATCATCTTCATTGAGGGGAGGTGGTCTAAAATGTGGCGGCACATCATAAACAACATCCCAACCATCTAGATTTGGATCAGTTTGGCAGGCCCACGGTAGATAGAAAACTTGGGTCGCCTGTTGAGCCGTAATATAGACATCGGGAACATCTAAATGGGTGCTTTGTTTGATTTCAACTAGCCCTATATGTTCATGAGTCCTTCTAGTCTCCTTCGGCTGGAACCAATAACATTTGAAGACTACGACGTTTGGTGAGTTTTCACCAAAGAATATAAGTTCATAAATTACTTCAACTCTTCCATAATACTTGACACCTCCTTCGCCGATAGCGGAGACACAACAATTTGTAGACTTTCTGTCGGCCATAGATAGCTCTTTGCCAAAAGTACGAAAGCGATACCCGTTGATGTCGTATTTGTCAAATGAACGGACCTTATAGTCAAAACCATTAGCGACTTGTCTCAATTCAGAGTCCATAGACTCTGCATTAGCCTACAAGTTTAATACGAAAGGATTGTTGCATTAGCCGCAAACTAGACGAAGAAATGAAATGGTCTAATGGAAATTACCATTTGTTTGAACCAAGAGATGAAACCGGGATAGCCGCCTCCATGCTTTGCCAGAAGCTCATACTCTTCGATGGAATCCTTTTGGATCACCGCTCCATCCGAGAATTTGGCGACGTATCGACTGTATCACATATCCGGGAATAAGAGCATTTCAAAGGAATTAGAAGTTGCGAAACAATGTACCGAGAACTTACTCGATGTACGGCCGCACTTCTGTTAGGTTGTTGAAGATATACAACGAAATGGTCCGCCATTCTTCGACATCCAACGCTATTGCTTTCGAAGCACCGGCTGGTGCGAGCTTCCCTTTGAATAGGCTGAGGTTGGATCGACCTTTTTCACAGTCGCCATCATTGTACCGAGGCTTCGGATTATGCAAATGACGATTCTTGGCTTTGTAGTGTGCTGTCACGAAGTTTGCCGCCTCCTCAGTAATGAATGCCTCGGCCATCGATGCTTCAATTCTACGTTTATTTTTACATTTTGCTCGAAGCGTCTTCTGCATCCTCTCAGTTGCGAAGCACCAATGATTTTGCACGCCCCCCCCCCCAATCTTGCCTTGGTTGGGAGATGCAAAATCAAATGCTGCATTGTATTAAAGAATCCCGGTGGAAAGATCTTTTCTAACTTGCAGATTAACTCCGGCGCCAACTCTTCCAGTTCGTCTAGCACGTCAGGCGATAGTTCTTTCACACAAAGAGCACGGAAGAAATAGCTCAGCTCTGCCAGTACTAGCCATTCATCCTCAGGGATAAAGCCACGCAACATCACCGGCATTACCCGCTCAAGCCATATGTGCCAATCATGACTCTTGAGACCAAATATTTTCAATTTGTCAAGGCTCGCTCCCCTCTTTAGATTCGCTGCATACCCATCGGGGAACATCAACTGCATTTTCACCCACAAGATCATTTCCCTCATAGCTGGCCTTCCAAGATTGAACCATGCCTTTGGCTTCCTCCAGTTCTTCTTTCCTTTCGGTTGTCGCATGTTTTGTAACGGTCTATCACATAGAGCCTCCTGATCGACTCTAGCCTTAGGATTATCCTTTGACTTCCCCTCTATGCCGAACAATGTACCAAAAAGGGCCTCGGCGATATTCTTTTCAGTGTGCATCACGTCGATGTTGTGTGGGCAAAGGAGGTCTTTAAAGTAAGGCAGATCCTACAAGCATATCTTGTGAGTCCAGGCGTGTTTCGAATTATACCCTTTGAAATACCCTAGACGATTTGGATCCGGCTCGAGAGCGTTTATCTGATCCAGGGTCTGTTGGCCTGTCAATGCAGGTGGTGCAGAGTTTTTGACAACTCTACCTTTCATGAAATTCTTCTTGTCTTTTCTGAACTTATGGCGAGGATCCAGGAACTGTCTATGCAAGTCGAAGCAAGAATACTTGCGACCCGCCTGCAGCCAACGGAACTCAAGAGCTGCCTTGCATGTGGGGCACGGGAACCTTCCATGCACACACCAGCCAATGAATAGCGCATACGCCGGCAAGTCATGCGACGAGTACATGTACCACACATGCATTTTGAAGTTTATTTTGTAGCGGCGTCATATGTCTTGATCCCATTATCCCAAGCTTCTTGCAATTCATCCTTAAGCGGCTGCATGTACACATTCATATTCTTCCCCGGATAGTTGGGCCCTGGAATTATCAACGTCAAGAAAATGTTCTTTCTTTTCATAATCTCTCCGGGGGGAAGATTGAGTGGAATGACAAATACAGGCCAGCAACTGTATTGGGTTGCCGTCATACCAAACACATTGAACCCATCCGTGCTGATGGCGACTCGAGGATGCCTTGGATCTGCCGCTTTATCCTTATGTAATGCATCGAAGTGCTTCCACGCAAAAGCGTCTGAAGTGTGTCCCAACATCGGATTCCCATCTACATCTAGTTCGGTTCTTTTGCCCAATTTATGCCACGTCATCTGTCTGGCCGTCTCTTCGACCATGAAAAGACGTTGAAGTCTTGGTATGATTGGCATATACGGAAGAACATTAACTAGGATTTTGGTCTGACTCTTCTCACCCATACCGTTGTCTACCACAACATACCTGGAAGACTTGCAAATGGGACAATAGTTGAAGCCCGCATACTCAAGCCTAAATAAGGCACATCCATTCTCACAGGCATCTATCTTCTCATAGGGCATCTTAAGCGCACGTAGGATTTTGTCCGACTGGTACAGGTTTGCTGGCAATACATGGCCTTTGGGTAGAAATCGTCCAAATATCGTCATCATCGCGTCGTAGCATTCTCTGCCCAGGTTGAACTGAGCCTTCAGAGCCATTACTTGCGCGATGGCATCCAGCTGACAAAGCTCAGTGTGCTCGTGGAGAGGACGTTTTGAAGACTCCAACATTTCATAGAAGGCCTTTGCAGATTCCTCCATCTCATCGTCCGAATCCCGAGCATCATCAAAGTCTTGCACCATGTCTTCGATCCCGGTACCATGCTCGTCGGTGCGACGACGAACCACCTCAGCTCTGGCACGTTGGGCAGACTCACCATGAAATCTCCACATCGTATAATCAGTCGTAAAACCCCACTTCTACAAGTGTTTACCCATTTCATCCCGTGTCCACTTTTTATGGTTGTCGCACCGGACACAGGGGCACCAGGTTATTTCCTGGCCATTTGCAAATGCGGCGCTCAGAAACCCCTTGGTTTTTGTTAACCATTCAATGGTCATTTCTTTCTGACTAGGGTGACCGGTGTACATCCAAGCACGATCACTCATCTTGCCTACCTACTAAACACACAAGAAATATATATATATAATTCATCATCTATATTCATCTGTTAATCAAGTTTGTCAGTTTTATTACGTCCATGCAACCTACACGCTAATAGGTAGAGATAGGTCCTAATCCCACCCGAGTATGTGTAGATTGGGTTCGTTTTCCCATGCTCTGCTCCGGATCCGACGCAGAATTTCGGCAGCACCTCCCCGCTGTTCTCCTGATACATGTCTCGGCAATAAGCAGAGAGGATGTGTACCCAGAGAACAACAAGGAGGCACTGACGAAATTCCGCATCGGATCCGGAGCAGAGCATACAGGAAAACGAACCCAATCTGAACATACTCGGGGTGTCCATGGATAACGTTGGACAATTCGAAAGGATGGCGGTTATAAATATGCAAAGACATGCATATTTATAGATGCCGCCCTTTCGAATGGGAGACGCATACTGGTCACGCATACTGATGATTGAAGACACCTATAGCTAGCAAGTTTCATCGGCACGAAGACCGGAACCGAGCAAATTAAGGGGGCCGGGGGAGGAGATATCATTTGTGCTCACCAACGAACGCAACAGGGGTGCTCGTCAAACGTACGGGGAGGTCGTCGAACAACTGCACATTGAAATTCACCCGATCAACACAAATATGATGTTTTTTGTAACAAACATCAGAAAATATGTGAGCTAACCCATAATTTACAAAACTATGACCTCCTCGGCCTCCTCGACCTTCATTTTTTTCCTTCTTCTTCTTTTCCTTATTATTATCTAAACACTAGCACTAGCACTAACACTAATAACTAGGACTAACCTAAACTAAACTAGCACTAGCACTAACCTAAACTAAACAATAAAAACAGAAAAAACACTAAACTAAACTAAACTAGCACTAGAACTAACCTAAACTAACCTAAACTAAACAGAAAAAAACAAGCACTAGTAACATAAACTGAAAAGTAAAAAAATAAAAAAAAGAAAAAACCTCACCTTGCAGGGTCGACGGAGGAGGGCCGGCGCGGGGGAGAAAGGCCGCGGAGAGGGGGGAGGCGCCGCGTCGAGCTCCGACGGTTGGGCGTCGCGGGGAGGCATAGGTGGAGGAGGGCCGGCGCGGGGGAGGGGGCGGCGCGGGGGGGGGAGGGGGCTCGGCGCGGGTGGGGGGCTCGCCGCGGTGGTGGGGGCGGCGAGGGGGGGACGGGGCTCGCCGTGGGGAGGGGGGTCGTCGCGGGGAGGGGGCTTGTCGCGGGGAGCGGCGCTGGGGAGGGGCGGCGCTGGGGAGGGGCGGCGAGAGGGGAGGGGCGGCGCTGGGGAGGGGTGGCGCTGGGGAGTTCCGGTGGTGGGGGCAGTGCGGTGGGGCGGGGGGGGGGGGAGGGGGGAGCCGCGGGGAGGGGCCGGCCGGTGCTGGGAGAGAGAGAGAGTGGAGTGGATCGCGGGGGGGAGAGAGTGAGGGGGTGGGACATCCTCTTTGCCGTCCGCTAGCGGACGGCAAAGAGGGATGAGGCGGACGGCAAAGAGGTCCCCGACGGCAACAAGGTTGTCCTCTGAACCCACGGTGAAGTGGGGCCGCCCGTGACCTTTGCCGTCTGCCTGCCCCATCTTTGCCGTCGGCTAGCCGACGGCAAAGAGTAGGCTGATGGCAAACATAACCTTTGCCGTCCGCCCCACCGTTGCCGTCTGTTTTCCGCTAGCTGATGGCAAATGCCTTCTTTGCCGTCCGCCAGCAGATGGCAAAGATGTGGCAGACGACAAATAACTGAATTCCAGTAGTGGTTGGGCAATTGATAGAAAAGCGGATAGTTATGTGATTTTCACGGCAATGATCATGTGTATATAGGCATCACGTCCATAAGAAAATAAGACGACTCCTGCCTGCACCTATTACTATTACTCCACTCATCGATCTTTATCCAGCATGCTGATGTCTACTATGCAACTTTATTCTTGTAGACTCGTGTTGGGCCTTCAAGCGCACAGTTTTGTAGGACAGTAGCAATTTTTCCTCAAGTGGATGACCTAAGGTTTATCAATCCATGGGAACTATAGGATGAAGATGGTCTCTCTCAAACAACCCTACAATCAAATACAAGAAATCTCTTGTGTCCCCAACACACCTAATACAATGGCAAATTGTATAGGTGCACTAGTTCGGCGAAGAGATGGTGATACAAGTGCAATATGGATGATAGATATATGTTTTTGTAATATGAAAATATAAAAACAGCAAGGTAGAAAGTGTAAAACAGCGAGCAAAACAGTGTATAAATGCTTGGAAATAAGTCCTAGGGTTCATACTTTCGCTAGTGCAATCTCCCAACAATGCTAACATAGTTGAATCATATGATCATCCCTCAATATGCAACAAAGAATCACTCAAAAGTTCCTATCTAGCAGAGAACAATAAGATGAAATTGGTGTAGGTAGTAGAACCACCTCAAAGTTATTCTTTCTGATCAATCTATTGGGCTATTCCTGTAAGTGTCACAAACAGCCCTAGAGTTCCTACTAGAATAACACCAATGATACATATCAATCAACCCTAATGTCACCTAGATACTCCAATGTCACCTCAAGTATCCGTGGGTAAATTATGCGACATGCATCGAACAATTTCAGATCTATCATATTCAATCCAACACAAAGAACTTCAAGGAGCACCCCAAGATTTCTATCGGAGAACGTGGTATGAAAACGTGCAATCAACCCCTATGCATAGATCCCCTAGGTCACCGGAATCCGCAAGTTGATGCCTCAACATATATCAAGTAAATCAATAGAATACCCCAATGTCACTACGGGTATCCCACACAAGACGTACATCAAGTGTTCTCAAACCATAATATTCAATCCAACATCATATGATCTCAAAGGTAAAGATTCAATTCATCACAACAAGGTAGCAAGGGAATAACATCATATGATTCGACTATATTAACAAAGCCTATGATACATCAAGATCGAGCCATCTCAAGAACATGAGAGAGAGAGAGAGATTGAACACATGGCTACTGGTACAAACCGTCAGCCCCGACGGTGGACTACTCCCTCCTCGTCATGGCCTCCGCCGGGATGATGAAGATGGCCATCGGAGATGATCTACCATCTTCGGCAGGGTACTGGAATGCCTCTAGATTGGTTTTTAGTCGATATAGAGAGTTGCGGCGGTGGAACGAGAAGTCTCTCTTTATTTCTGGGGTTTCTGGTATTTATGGGATATTTTAGCGTTGGAATCACGCCAAACAGAGCTACGAGGGCCCCACAAGCCATCTGGCCGCGCCCCTAGGGGGAGGGCGGCCAGTTGTGTGGTGGCCTTCTGGTCCACCCCTCCAGTGGTTCTTCGCTCCAATGTTGCTTATTTCCTCCAGAAAAAATCACAAAAAAGTGTCGGGCGATTCCGAAAACTTTCATTTTCTGCAAAAAAACAACACCATGGTAATTCTGCTGAAAACAGCGTCAGGCCGGGTTAGTTCTAAATAAATCATATAAAGTGCATCAAAACCATATAAAAGTATTGTAAACATAGGTGAATATGGCATGAATACTTCATAAATTATCGATACGTTGGAGACGTATCAGCATCCCCAAGCTTAATTCCTGCTCGTCCTCGAGTAGGTAAATGATAAAAGAAATAATTTATGAAGTGTGAATGCTAGCTTAGTGAATAGTTTTGATCATTGATAATTTTAGTCACTTTTCTAGCATCATAACCAATAACTTTTTCTCATAAAAATCATCATGATAGAGTAGCAATCAATTCACATGTCATGGTTCAAACAATGCATTCTATTGAAACTTAACAATCTATGTTCTTGGTCACCAAAAATTTCAATGCATCATCAAGTCTACGTAATATCTCCACATACTCAATTATCATATCGTCTTTTATGATTGCTAATACTGAAATCATATTTTTAGAACAAACAATATCCATCGAACACATAGAAAGATAGGGGCTTAATGTTTCGCCTCCCAACATACTTATCATAAAGATAATTGTCAACAATAATGAATCATGATCAAATATATTTTAGTGGATATATATGTTTGGATCTTTCCCCACCATATGGTGCTTGCCAACTAATAGATTGAGGTTGGAATAAGAAGTTGACTCAACATGAAAGTAAGTAACATGAAAGTAAATAGATTGTCCCTTCGTAGAGGGAAGCAGGGACTTGCATATGTGCCAGAGCTCATTGTTTAAAACAGAGATGAATATGTAATTTTGAGTGGTGTGCCTTTCCTATCAACGTCACAACAGAGTATTTAATATCTTCCATGCTAATCACATTATTGGCGGTTCCCAAACAGAATTTAAATTTTTACTCCCCGTCCACCATTCAAACACATTCCATGGCTGGCCGAATCCACGGTTGCCCTCCAAACAATCAACTTTCTAGGGGGAGTTTTTGTTTATTTATTTTTGTGTTATGCAGGACTGGGAATCCTTTTTACCAGCCTCTCTCGTGCAATGACAAGTGAATAAACACTCATCTTGAGAATAACTCGCTTAACATGGAAGATAATGACCGCCCCGTCGCTCCATTAGCGGTACGAGCACACAAAACAGATGTTTATTTGAATGTTTAGAGGTGGCACATGCAAATTTACTTGGAATGGCAGTGAAATACCATATATAGGTAGGTATGGTGGACTCTCATGGAAGAAACTTGGCTCAAGGATTTGAATGCACAAGTAGTATCTCTACTTAGTACAAAGTGTTGGCTAGCAAAAGGTTCTAAACAAGCACCACATGTTGGAGGATCCATAACAATATAACTTCTATGCAAATATACCTAAACATAACCATTACGTTGTCTTCCTTGTTCAACTTCAACTATTTGATCAAGTTTGAAGATAATTAATGGGTATTCACAATCATAAAAGGTGTCCAAGATAATATATTTATATGGGAAAGTTCTCTTTCTTATACTAATCATTCATGAATTGCTTGTATGACCAATTTGATGATTGCCAAACTTCAATGGATTTTACTTTATAAACCAGATGTGAAGCTACTACTAAGCATAAAGCACATTGATAATTTCATATTTGTGATATTCAATTCATTCACAATTTACTCTCCGGATATAAGTGAAGCACATGAGTAAACCTCAAACTACTCGCAAAAGATATAAGTGAAGATTAATGAGTAGGTAAACAATCAAGTAGCTATGTGAGGGCTCTCTCTCTCAATAAATATTTTCAGATCTGAGTATTTTATTTAAACGGCAAGCAAAAGAAAAATAGCACTCCAGGAATAGCACATATCATATGGACAAATAAAAATTTAGGCTCAACATAGGCTAACCGATAATTGTTGATGAAGAGAGGTGGGATGCGTAGCATCCCCAAGCTTAGATGCTTGAGACTTCTTGAAATATTTACTTGGGGTGCCTTGGGCATCCCCAAGCTTGAGCTTTTGTATCTCGTTCAATCCTCTCATATCACGGTTTCACCTATTCTAAAAAACTTCATCCACAAAAACTTGAAAATAACTCGTGAGATAGGTCGGTACACATAAGAAAAAATCAACACTTCATGTACTGCCAAGACAAGTTGCACAATAATTTTAAAACATCATCTATTGTTTACTATCGTTTCCACAATTTATATCTACCAATATAGGCTATGGAAACTATAGGATAAGTAGATAACAAAACTATGACATCAATCTGTCCAAACAGCATAGCATGTAGCAATTTACGAAAGAAGTGTACTTATGTAAGTCAAAAAATTATGAAAATTTAGGACGTGATAAAGAATTTATATTAAAATATTGTGTAAAAATTTCAGAAACTTTCCACGTTCCAGTAAAATATGAAAATTCAAACACTACAACAAAAGTTTCTGTTTTTATACATCACACATCAAACATGCAATTCAAGCACCCTAAAGGCAATTCTTGGAACTTTTTATTGAAAAAACAAGATTATAAATAACATCAAGCAAATACTAACAAAATAAAATGATGCTCCAAGGAAAACACATATTATGTGATGAATAAAAATATAGCTCCAAGTAAGATATACCGATAGTGTTGAAGACGAAAGAGGGGATGCCTTCCGGGGCATCCCCAAGCTTAGACGCTTGAGTCTTCCTTGGATATTACCTTGGGGGTGACTTGGGCATCCCCAAGCTTAGGTTCTTGTCACTACCTATTCTCCTCATATCGGTGTCTCACCCAAAACTTGAAAACTTCAATCACACAAAACTTAACGGAACTTCATGAGATGGGTTAGTATAATAAATAAAGATCATTCACTTAGGTGTTGTCAAGACAAGACTCATAATTGTTCTCACATAATCCCTACTGTATTCTACCATTCACATAATTTATATCACTGAATATAAGCTATGGGAACACTAAAACAAGCAAACTATGCATGCAAAACAGAATCTATCAAAAACAGAACAGTCTGTGAAGATCTGTAGTATAACCATACTTTCATGTCTCTAAAAATTCGGAAACATTAGGAAAACTTAAGGAATTTACATATAAATACTGTGTAAAAATTTCAGAATTTTTTGACGCCCCAGTAAAATCGGAGAAATTCTTTACTGGAGGCAAAAGTTTCTGTTTTTGCACAGAATCAAATCAACAAATAAAAGACACGAAACATGATTACTACAGTAGCTTAATCATGTGAATACTCAAAAAAAAAAGTAAAAGTATTGGGTTGTCTCCCAACAAGCGCTTTTCTTTAATGCCTTTTAGCTAGGCATGATGATTTCAATGAAACTCACATAGGAATAGTATTTGAAACATGTAAGAGCGCATCATGAATCTCATGACAAGCACATTTAAGTCTAACCCACTTCCTATGCATAGGGATTTTGTGAGCAAACAATTTATGGGAACATGAATCAACTAGCATAGGAAGGCAAAACAAGCATAACTTCAAAACTTTGAACACATAGAGAGGAAACTTGATATTATTGCAATTCCTACAAGCATAAGTTCCTCCCTCATAATAGTTTTTCAGTAGCATCATGAAGGAATTCCACAATATAACTATCACATAAAGCATTCTTTTCATGATTCACAAGCATAGAAAATTTATTATTCTCCCCCAAGCAAACTTCTCATACATAGTAGTGGGAGTATCATAGGAGACTTGAGTATTATAAATTGTTTCCACATTAAAAGAGTAATGTTCAGAGAAAGGGTATTCATAATTGTGACAAGTTGTATAATAATAATCATCACTACTTTTCATAACATAAGTATTATCACAATAGTCATAATAAATAGGAGGCATGTAATCATCATAACAAATTTGATAATTCGAAGTGGGGGAACTAAAAAGATCATCTCCATTATGCATAGCATCCCCAAGCTTGGGACACACATCAATTCTACCAAATATATTCTCAAATATGTCATTCTCATCAAGCATAGCATCCCCAAGCTTGTGGGTTTGCGAATCAGTAGCATCATGAATATTTAGAGAATTCATACTAGCATTATTGCTATCATCCTTTTCATTCAAGGAACTATCATGAATCACTTTATAAATTTCACAATTTTTAGATTCATGACTTTCAAGCAAGACCTCATAAAGATAATCTAGTGAACTCTCACTAGCAATTGTTCCAACATAATCGGGTCTTTTGAAAAGATTAGCAAGTGGGTGAGGATCCATTTATATTTATTTTGTAGTTTTATTTTATAAAACCAAACTAGTGAAAAACAAGAAACAAAAAGATTTAATTGCAAGATCTAAAGATATACCTTCAAGCACTCACCTCCCCGACACGGCGCCAGAAAAGAGCTTGATGTCTACTACGCAACTTTATTCTTGTAGGCTCGTGTTGGGCCTCCAAGCACAGAGTTTTGTAGGACAGTAGCAATTTTCCCTCAAGTGGATGACCTAAGGTTTATCAATCCGTGGGAGGTGTAGGATGAAGATGGTCTCTCTCAAACAACCCTGCAATCAAATACAAGAAATCTCTTGTGTCCCCAACACACCCAATACAATGGAAAATTGTATAGGTGCACTAGTTCGGCGAAGAGATGGTGATACAAGTGAAGTATGGATGATAGATATATGTTTTTGTAATCTGAAAATATAAAACAGCAAGGTAGCAAGTGTAAAACAGCGAGCAAAACGGTGTATAAATGCTTGAAAATAAGGCCTAGGGTTCATACTTTCGCTAGTGCAATCTCCCGACAATGCTAACATAGTTGAATCATATGATCATCCCTTAATGTGCAACAAAGAATCACTCCAAAGTTCCTATCTAGCAGAGAACAATAAGATGAAATTGGTGTAGGTAGTAGAACCACCTCAAAGTTATTCTTTCTGATCAATCTATTGGGCTATTCCTAAAAGTGTCACAAACAACCCTAGAGTTCCTACTAGAATAACACCAATGATACATATCAAGCAACCCTAATGTCACCTAGATACTCCAATGTCACCTCAAGTATTCGTGGGTAAATTATGTGACATGCATCAAACAATTTCATATATATCATATTCAATCCAACACAAAGAACTTCAAGGAGCACCCCAATATTTCTATCGGAGAACGTGGTATGAAAACATGCAATCAACCCCTATGCATAGATCCCCTAGGTCACCGGAATCCGCAAGTTGATGCCTCAACATATATCAAGTAAATCAATAGAATACCCCAATGTCACTATGGGTATCCCACGCAATACGTACATAAAGTGTTCTCAAACCATAATATTCAATCCAACATAATGAGATCTCAAAGGTAAAGATTCAATTCATCACAACAAGGTAGCAAGGGAATAACATCATATGATCCGACTATATTAACAAAGCCCGTGATACATCAAGATCGTGCCATCTCAAGAACACGAGAGAGAGAGAGAGATTGAACACATAGCTACTGGTACAAACCTTCAGCCCCGACGGTGGACTACCCCCTCCTCGTCATGGCCTCCGCCGTGATGATGAAGATGGCCACCGGAGATGATCTACCCTCTCCGGCAGGGTACTGGAACGCCTCCAGATTGGTTTTTCGTTGATACAGAGATGTGCGACAGCGGAACGAGGAGTCTCTCTTTATTTCTGGGGTTTTTGGTATTTATGGGATTTTTCAGCGTTGGAATCACGCCAAACGGAGCCACGTGGGCCCCACAAGCCATCAGGCCCCGCTCCTAGGGGGTGCGGCCGGTTGCGTGGTGGCCTTCTGGCACACCCCCTTCGACAGGTCTTCACTCCAATGTTGCTTATTTCCTCCAGAAAAAATCACAAAAAAGTTTCGAGCGATTCCGAGAACTTTCATTTTTTGCAAAAAAAAACAACACCACGGTAATTCTGCTGAAAACAACGTCAACCCGGGTTAGTTCTAAATAAATTATATAAAGTACATCAAAACCATATAAAAACATTGTAAACATATGTGAATATTGCATGAATACTTCATAAATTATCGATACGTTGGAGGCGTATCACATGCATCTAGAGTATTAAGTAAAACAGAGTAATGCTTGGAGAATGATGACATGATGTAGACAATTTAAACTCAATTAATATGAATGAACCCCATCGTTTTATCCTTAGTAGCAACAACACAAAGACGCATCTTGTCCCCTACTTTGTCACTGGGATATAGAAACTCACCAGGTTGAACCTACCACAACGCACCACTCCCACCGATGAAATATCAATCTACTTGTGCAAAGCACACCAATAGATCGAAGAGCATTACAAAGCTATAATGATCATGCACTTAAGAGATAATATAATTCAAAGGCATCTCAAATACTTTTCATGAACAATCTGAACATAAACGCACAATTCATCGGATCCCAACAAACACACCGCACAATAGGATTACATCGGATAGATCAAAGCGAAGATGCGATGACCATTGTATTGAAGATCATAAGAGAGAGAGAGAGAGATTGCCATCTAGGTACTAGCTATGGACCCGTAGGTATGTGGTGAACTACTCACACATCATCATGAGGGCAGCAAGGTTGTCGAAGAGGCCCTCCGTGATCGATCCCTGATAACCCACAAGTATAGGGGAACACAACAGTTTTCGAGGGTAGAGTATTCAACCCAAATTTATAGATTCGACACAAGGGGAGCCAAAGAATAGTTGAGAGTATTAGCAGTTGAGTTGTCTATTCAACCACACCTGGAGATTAAATATCAGCAGCAAAGTGATCAGTAGCATAGTAATATGATAGGTTTGATAGTAGTAGCAATAGTAACAGTAGCGGTAACAGTAGCAGCAGTAGTTTTGTAGCAGTTGGAATAGCAGCAGCAGCAGTAGTAAATTAGCAAGAGCAATAAGTGGAAAGGTTGTAGGAACTGGATCAGTAACTCGTTGGATGATATTCATCATATAACAGTCATAACCTAGGGCGATACAGAACTAGCTCATGTTCATCAATGTAATGTAGGCATGTATTCCGTAAATAGTAATACGTGCTTATGCAAAAGAACTCGCATGACATATTTTGTCCTACCCTCCCGTGGCAGCGGGGTCCATAAGGAAACTAAGGGATATTAAGGCCTCCTTTTAATAGAGAACCAGAACAAAGCATTAACACATGGTGAATACATGAACTCCTCAAACTACGGTCATCACCGCGAAGTATCCCAAATATTGTCACTATGGGGTTGACGGATCATTACACGTATTAGGTGCATATGACTAGGCAAGATCGGATCAAGAACATAGATATAGAGGTGATAACATAAAGGGTTCAGATCTGAAATCATGGCACTCGGGCCCTAGTGACAAGCATTAGGCATAGCAAAGTCATAGCAACATCAATCTCAGAACATAATGGATACTAGGGATCAAGCCCTAACAAAACTAACTCAATTACATGATGAATCTCATCCAACTCCTCACCGACCATCAAGCCTATGAATGAATTACTCACTCCCGGTGGGGAGCATCATGGAATTTGCGATGGAGAAAGGTTGATGATGACGAAGACCAAATATTCCCCTCTCCGGAGCCCCAAACGGGCTCCAGATCTGGTTTCCCGATGAAGAACAGGAGGTGGCGGCTGCTCCGTCTCGTGAAACGCGATAATTCTTTCTCTCCTATTTTCTCTCTCCAAATTTAGGAATTTATAGTGGCAGAGATAGGGTAAGTGGGGCCCCGAGGTGCCCAGCACCTACCAGGGCGCGCCGGGAGGGGGCTGGCGCGCCCTGGAGGGTGCTGCGCACCCTGGGCCCCCTCTCCGGTGGTTTCTGGCTCCAGTATTTTTTATATTTTCCAAAATAAATCTCCAGAAAATTTCGTTCCATTCCGAGAACTTTTATTTCTGCACAAAAAAACAACACCATGGCAATTCTGCTGAAAACAGCGTCAGTCCGGGTTAGTTCCATTCAAATCATGCAAATTAGAGTCCAAAACAAGGGCAAAAGAGTGAGGAAAAGTAGATACATTGGAGACGTATCAACTCCCCCAAGCTTAAACCTTTGCTTGTCCTCAAGCAATTCAGTTGATAAACTGAAAGTGATAAAGAAAAACTTTTATGAACTCTTTTGTTCTTGTTTACATATATATGCTTAAGTAGTACCCAGGTTTTTAGCAAAGATTATGACTAACCATGTCAACAATAACTCTTAAAAATTATATTTACTCATATCAATAACATAAGAAACTAGCGAGCAATAATAATACATCTCAAGCGCCAACATTTTGTCGAAACAATCGTGATACAATATGACAATAGTGGTATCTCGCTAGCCCTTTCTGAGACCGCAAAACATAAATGCAGAGCACCTCCAAAGTTCAAGTAGCGACTAAACATTGTAATTCATGGTAGAAAAGATCCAGTCATGCTGCACCCAACATCAATTATACACAATGCATGAGGATGACAATAGTGCTCTCAGGTCTGGCGCTTATTTGAGAAGGTGATGACTCAAAATAAAAGTAAATAGATAGTCCCTTCGTAGAGGGAAGCATGGATTTGCAGCGGTACTAGAGCTCAAAGTTTAAAACTGAGATATATATAATTTTGGGAGGTACACCCTTCCTGTCAACGTCACGACCAAGAGTTATCAATATCTTCCATGCTAAACAAATTAGCGGCGGTTCCCAAGCGGTAAAAGTAAAGGTTTACTCCCCCTCCACCAACAATCACACTCCACGGCGAGCCGCATCCACGGGTACCGTCCAAACCAACAACATTCCTGGGGGAGTTTTGTTTAATTATTTTTGATTTTTGATTTCGGGACTGGGAATCCCTATTACCGCCCCTCTCGTGTAAGGACAAGTGAATAAACACTCGTCATGAGAATAACCCGCTTAGCATGGAAGATACTGACCACCCCCTGTCGCTCCATGAGCGGTCCAGGGACACAAAACAGATGTTTATTTGAAATTTAGAGGTGGCACATGCAAATTTACTTTGGAACGGCAGGGTAATACCACATATAGGTAGATATAGTGGGCTCATCTGGCATAACATGGTTTAAGGGTTTTGATGCACAAGCAGTATTCCCGCTTAGTACAGGCGAAGGCTAGCAGTTAGATTGAGAAGCGGCCAGCTAGAGAGCGAAGACGGTCATGAACATGCATTACATATAATCAACATTGAATACTAGCATGAGTAGGATATGGACACCATGAACATAAATATCATGAAGGCTATGTTGGTTTTGATTCAACTACATGCGTGAACATGTGCCAAGTCAAGCCACTTGAAACATTCAGAGGAGGATACCATATCATCATACCGCATCACAACCATTTTAGTGCATGTTAACACCCAAGATAAATCATTATCCACTCCTAGCTACTTAAGCATGGCATGAACAACTATAATCTCTAATGGTCATTGCAAACATGTTTGATCATAATGAGCTGAATCAAGGGATACTAGGTTGAACATATTTACAAAAACAAAAACAAGTTGAGTTCATACCCTCTTTTCTCTGTCACAGTCAATTCATCAAATGTCGTCATTATTGCCTTTCACTTGCACGACCGAATGATAAGAGAATAATAATAGTGCAAGAATGCCGTGGACTAAGCTGGAATCTGCAAACATTTTATTCAAGAGGAGAAGACAAGGTAATATGGGTTCTTTGTTAGGTAAACGATAATGCAGATGAGAACCACTCAACAATTTCATCGTGGTCTTCTCCTAGGTACGACTCAAATAAAAAGAAAAGAATTTCAAAGAAACACACAGAAATATGTTTGGAGTTTTTGATTTTTCTTGAAGGAAGCAAATCAAAGAAGAAAAACTAAAACGAGAAAAACTATTTACACGGGAAAGCTCCCAACAAGTAAAAGAATAAGCAAGAAATCTTTTTGGGTTTTTCTTTTAATGCAACAATTAAACTAAGCTAGAAAGAAAAGCTAAAAAGAAGTAGGCAATGTTTTTGTGTTTTCTCAAAGTTTTTCAAACAAACAAAAAGAAAGCGAGAAAACAAATCTAGCATGGATATTACAATGAAAAAGTATGGACACCGACAACTGGAATGAAATGTGCGAACATGAATGTAATGTCGGTGGAAATACGTACTCCCCCAAGCTTAGGCTTTTGGCCTAGCTTGGTAATCACCATCCGTAGTAGCCGTCCGGTCCCAAGTCGTAGTGAGGCTGAGGCGTCACCTGAGCATCCCACCCCTGGGGCTCCTCCTCAGCAGCTGCTAGGTTGTTCCGGTAAGCTGTAATATCATCTGGCATACTCCTGTATCCGTTCCTGGCAATAGGATCAAACAAAGCAGGTGCAGGTAACGGGATAATATCACGTGTTTCCTTGCTAAATACTAGGTTATAGTGAATATCACGTGGAGAGTCAGTTGCATCAAGAAAATGGTGAGCCTGCAGTGACTTATGATCGAGGTAAACTCGGGGTAAGAGGTAATCATGTGGGCGAAAGGGGATTCTAAAGTGGTTCGCTAAACGAGTAGCATAAATACCACCATGTATCTTTCCCTTAGTTTTATTGAGATGTAAGCGCCCGGCAATAATAGCCCCCATACTAAACATGTGATCATCATAAAGTGCACGATGTAAAATAGCGAGGTCAGGAGCACTGAGTGAGCTAACTTTCTCCCTAGCGGTTAAACACTTAGTGATGACTAAGGCGAAATAATGTACTGAGGGAAACTGTAAGCTAATAGCAGTGGCGCCCGACACGCCTCTATCCTCACCCACGGTTAATGCGAGGAGAAAATCCTCAAACTCAAATGGCCTAGGTTCTCTCAAGTCCCCATCAGAAGGGATCAAGCATATGTTACAGAAGTCAGCTAGCGATAATGTGTGAGGTTCAGCATAAAGATTAAACTGCACTTCAGGAGGGTTGTTCCTCCCTAGATAAGTAAAACTTTGTGCAAAGGAATTTGTAAGGATGTGATATTGGTCACACTTATCTGCGAGGAACTCGGTTAACCCAGTGTTTGCGACAAACTGAGCGAACTCTTGGTGGATCCCGGCCTCCTCCAGGAAGGCATCATGCGGCCATTCGCACGGCCGCATCTCCACCTTTCTTGGAGTGTGACGGTCATTGTCTGATGATTCCCCAATGACTCCCTTGGCATTTTTCTTGGAGGAGAACTTCCTAAAGATATTCATTTTATTCCTATAAAAATTCTGAAAATTTTTAGTCCACAAAAAATTGTCAACAAAACTTTGTAAGATTGTTAGCAACTACTCCCAAGCATGCATAGAGGCCATATTGAGCATTCAAACTACTTAGAACTCTAAGAATTCAACATGCAAGCTCATCTACAGCAGCACCAAGAGTAGCTAATTACTCTAAAAATAAGCCACTAAAACAAAAACTAATTGGAGCAATGGAGGAGTCACATACCAAGAAGCAATCCTTCCAAACTGTTTCGGAAACGGAGCTTCGAGCAAAGAGATCGAAATCCGTGGGTTTGAGAGCAAGAACACGAAAATGGTGGCTGTGGTGATTGTTTGCTGGAGGTAGGTGACAATGTGGGCTAAAGAGATAAGTGAGGGGGCTTACATGGGAGCCACCACCCACCAGGGCGCGCCTAGGGGGTGCTGGCGCGCCCTGGTGGGTGCTGCGCACCCTGGACACTCCCCTCAGGTGTTATTTGCACCAGAAATTCTTAAATATTCAGAAAAAATTCGTGTTAAATTTTCAGGGCATTCTGAGAATTTTTATTTTTGGGTCATTTTTATTGCACGGAGAAAACAGAAAACATGATAAACATGGCATTTTATTTTATTTGGCTAACTAAAACAGAAAATAAAAGGTGGGAACAGAGAGTTGTGCTTACTAGATTCATCGACTTCACACCTCTCAAAAATGATTCATTAATAAGGTTGATCAAGTCTTATTAACAACCACTTCCGATTAGCATGAAACCGAAGAACTTTCGTAAAACACTAAGTGACCTCAATGGGGATGTGCATATCCCCTACAATAAGTATATCATATTTCCTTTTGGCAGTAGGTAGAGGTAATTGAAAACTTCCAATAGTAATGGTCGGAGATTCTTCAATAACATTTATACCATTCACTTGAAATTGTTTCTGCGGAAAATGCACCGTGTGCTCATTACCATTAATATGAAAAGTGACTTTGCTTTTATTGCAATCAATAACAGCCCCTGCAGTATTCAAAAAGGGTCTACCAAGGATAATTGACATGTTGTCATCCTCGGGCATCTTAAAATTAACAAAGTCCGTTAAGATAGTAACATTTGCAACAACAACGGGCACATCCTCACAAATACCAATAGGTATGGCTGTTGATTTGTCAGACATTTACAATGATATCTCAGTAGGCGTGAGTTTATTCAAATCAAGTCTTTTATATAAGGAGAAATGCATAACACTAACACCGGCTCCCAAATCACACAAAGCAGTTTTAACATAATTTCTTTTGATGGAGCAAGGTATAGTTGGTATTCCAGGATCTCCAAGTTTTTTAGGTACTCCATCCTTAACAGAATAATTAGCAAGCATGGTGGAGATTTCAGCTTCAATTATTTTTCTTTTATTAGTGATGATATCTTTCATATACTTTGCATAAGGGGCCATCTTCAAAATATCAGTCAAACGGGTACGCAAAAAGACTGGCCTAATCATTTCAGCAAAGCGCTCAAATTCTTCATCATCTTTTTTCTTAGATGGCTTAGGTGGAAATGGCATGGGTTTCTGAACCCATGGCTCTCTTTCTTTACCATGCTTCCTAGCCACAAAGTCTTTCTTATCATACTGTTTATTTTTAGGTTGTGGGTTATCAAGATCAGGAGCAGGCTCTATTTCAACATCATTATCTGGTTCTACATAATTACTAGGTTGAGCATCATCGTGAACATCATCATTATCATTTTCATTATCACTAGGTTGATGTTCATTACCAGATTGAGTTTCAGCATCAGAAATTGAGACATCATTACTATCAGGAGGTTTTTGTGTCTCTTTTTCTTTTTCTTCTTAGAAGGACTAGGCGTATCACTATTAATTCTCTGAGAATCTTGTTCAATTCTCTTAGGATGACCCTCAGGATAAAGTGGTTCTTGGGTCATTCTACCTCCTCTAGTTCCTACTCTAGCAGCAAAGTCATGCATACTACTATTCATTTCATCAAGCAATTCTTTTTGAGACTTAGCTACTTGTTCTAATTGGGTTTGAACCATAGAAGCATGCTTTCCTACACCTCTAACATCATTACTGATTCTAAATAGCAAGTCACCCAAGCGAGGAATCATATCACAATTGTATTTCAACAGTTTCAGAACATGAGCATTGAAATGATCTTGCTTCATAATATAGTTATCAAACTCATATAAGCATTGACTAGGAGGTTTATTGTGAGGAATATCACTTTCATTAAACTTTAATAAAGAATTTACCTCTACCACCTGTGGAGGTGGTGGTGTGTCAAGGCCATGTATTTCTTCAATAGGTGGCAAATTCTTAACATCCTCAGCTTTAATACCTTGTTCCTTCATAGATTTCTTTGCCTCTTGCATATCTTCAGGACTGAGAAATAAGATACCCCTCTTCTTCGGAGTGAGTTTAGGCGGTGGTTCAGGAAGAGTCCAATCATCATAATTTTTCAATACATTATTCAATAATTCTTCAGCTTGTTCAACAGTTCGTTCCCTGAAAACACAACCAACACAACTATCTAGGAAGTCCCTAGAGGCATCGGTTAGTCCATTATAAAAGATATCAAGTATTTCATTTTTCTTGAGAGGATGATCAGGCAAAGCATTAAGCAACTGGAGAAGCCTCCCCCAAGCTTGTGGGAGACTCTCTTCTTCAATTTGCACAAAGTTAAATATTTCCTGTAAGGCAGCTTGTTTCTTATGAGCAGGACAATAATTTTTCAGAGAAGTAGTAAATCATATCCTGGGGACTACGCACACAAACAGGAGCAAGAGTATTGTACCATGTCTTAGCATCAACCTTTAATGAGAACAGAAACAACTTAAGGATATAATAGTAGCGAATCTTCTCATCATGAGCAAAGAGGGTGGCTATATCATTCAGCTTAGTAAGGTGTGCCACTACAGTTTCAGTTTCATAGCCATGGAAAGGATCAGATTCAACCAAAATAATTAACTCTGGGTCGACAGAGAACTCATAATCCTTATCGGTAACACAGATAGGTGAAGTAGCAAACTTAGGATCACATTTCATTCTAGCATTCAAAGTTTTTTCCTTATACTTGCATAGCAATTTCTTAAGATCGTCTCTATCCTTGCAAGAAAGAATTTCTCTAGATATCTCCTCGTCCATAACATAACCTTCAGGTATCTTAGGCATTTCAAACTTAGGAGAACTAGGACTAATAGGAGTTTCATAATCATAATCAGTTTCATAAGTTTCATGAGTTTCAGCAATTTCATTTTCTTTAGCTCTAGCAATTTGTTCATCAAGAAATTCTCCTAGCGGCACATTATCATCAAGCATGGTACTAGCATCATCATAAGCAACATTCATAGCAGAGGCAGCATCATCAATAACTTGCGACATATCAGGATTACTAGCATGTGGTGGTGTTGCAAGGTTACTCATAACAGAAGGTGAATCAAGTACAGAGCTAGATGGCAGTTCCTTACCTCCCCTCGTAGTAGAGGGAAAAATCTTGGTCCTTTGATCCTTCAGATTCTTCATAGTGATAAATTGATATAAATCCCAAGTGACTCAACAAATATTTCTATGCTCCCCGGCAACGGCGCCAGAAAAAGGTCTTGATAACCCACAAGTATAGGGGATCGCAACAGTTTTCGAGGGTAGAGTATTCAACCCAAATTCGACACAAGGGGAGCCAAAGAATACTTGAGAGTATTAGCAGTTGAGTTGTCAATTCAACCACACCTGGAGATTAAATATCTACAGCAAAGTGATCAGTAGCACAGTAATATGATAGGTTTGATAGTAGTAGCAATAGTAACAGTAGCGGTAACAGTAGCAGCAGTAGTTTTGTAGCAGTTGGAACAGCAGCAGCAGCAGTAGTAACTTAGCAAGAGCAATAAGTGGAAAGGTCGTAGGAACTGGATCGGTAACTCGTTGGATGATATTCATCATATAACAGTCATAACCTAGGGCGATACAGAACTAGCTCCAGTTCATCAATGTAATGTAGGCATGTATTCCGTAAATAGTCATACGTGCTTATGGAAAAGAACTTGCATGACATCTTTTGTCCTACCCTCCCGTGGCAGCGGTGAAAGGACGTGGATGTCGCCTAGAGGGGGGGGTGAATAGGCGCTTTAAAATAATTACGGTTTAGGCTTGAACAAATGCGGAATAAAACTATCGTTTAATTAGTCAAGCACAAAACCTAAAACAACTAGGCTCACCTATGTGCACCAACAACTTATGCTAAGCAAGATAAACAACTCAGTGATAGCAAGATATATACCATAAAACAATATGGCTATCACAAAATAAAGTGCATAAGTAAAGGGCTCGGGTAAGAGATAACCGAGGCATGCGGAGACGATGATGTATCCCGAAGTTCACACCCTTGCGGATGCTAATCTCCGTTTGGAGCGGTGTGGAGGCACAATGCTCCCAAGAAGCCACTAGGGCCACCGTAATCTCCTCACACCCTCGCACAATGCAAGATGCCGTGATTCCACTAAGGGACCCTTGAGGGCGGTCACCGAACCCGTACAAATGGCAACCCTTGGGGGCGGTAACCGGTACCCGTACACTTTGGCAACCCTTGGGG
Organism: Elymus sibiricus; assembly: GCA_039707655.1. Taxonomy (NCBI): domain Eukaryota; kingdom Viridiplantae; phylum Streptophyta; class Magnoliopsida; order Poales; family Poaceae; genus Elymus; species Elymus sibiricus. The sequence continues at coordinate 217,240,694 of CM077671.1, read as the reverse complement.
GCGGTCATCGGTACCCGTACAAATTGCTCAGGGCAATCTCCACAGCCTAATTGGAGAACCCGACGCTTTCCCGAAGCTTTACACCACAATGATTGAGCTTCGAGGCACCACCAACTATCTAGGGTGCCAAGGCACCCAAGAGGAACAAGCTCTAGGGTGCTCAAACACCCAAGAGTAATAAGCTTCTCAAACTTCACTTCCACGTATCACCGTGGAGAACTCAAACCTATGCACCAAATGCAATGGCAAGGGCACACAGAGTGCCCAAGTCCTTCTCTCCCAAATCCCACCAAAGCAACTAATGCTAGGGAGGAAAATGAGAGGAAGAACAAAGAAGAACACGAAGAACCCCAATATCTAGATCCAAGGGGTTCCCCTCACATAGAGGAGAAAGTGATTGGTGGAAATATGGATCTAGATCTCCTCTCCCTTTTCCCTCAAGAACTAGCAAGAATCATTGGAGGGATTGAGAGATAGCAAGCTCAAAGATGGTCAACAATGGGGGGGGGGGCAAAAACGAGCTCAAGAGTTGGGGAACCATTGGGGAAGAAGACCCCCTTAAATTGGTCCCCCACGAATCTGCCCGTTATGTTCAGAATAACATAGGAGCGGTACAACCTCTCTATGTAAAACAGGTAATAGTAAAACATCCATAACTTTCGCATACGAGCTCCGATTTGAGCAAACTCAAGCTTGTTGGATAAAGCACAACGAGAGCTATCCAACAATGACTAGTTAAATTAAGAACAAGCAATGGAGAATAAATGCCACTAGGATAAGGAAGATGACCTTCCCAATAAATATTCGGCAAAATCTCCAACTCCGAAAACACAATATGATGCATACGAAATCTGTTTTCGATGAGCTTGAACTTATCACGATGAAGACCGTAAGCTCAAAAACTCACATAGAGAAAAACCAAATAAGGACCAAGAAAGATGATGATGCAAGGATGAAAATGGTTTGAGCTCTCAACGAACGATACGATCAAGCTACTCACTTGAGAGCCCCCTTGATAGTACGGCTATCGATCCTATAACCCGGTCTCCCAACTACCACCATGAGACCGGTAAAATGGAAAACCTTATCAAGGTCAAACCTTTGCCTTGCGCATAGTCCACTTGAGCTAGATGATGACAATCTTGTCCTTCTCAAGATGGACCACCTTTCTTGATTGCGCCAGCTCGATGAAGACTAGTAGATTGCTCCCCCATACTCCACTATGGGTGAGCCACTCTTCGGCACATCTTCATAAGTCCATTGTCACCACAATGGACGGCAAGCTTCAAGCATGATCTCTCCGTGATGATTCACTTGTACTTGCACACCGCAACCTTGATGACGATCACCACTTGATGTCATCTTCCATGGGTTGTATGGGATCTTCCTCTTGATGCAATCCCATGGAAATATACCTAACCCTACATAGAGCACTCACGTAGACGATGGGTTAGTATACAAAGCGTAATGGACAATGCTTACCATACAATGGGATCACTTGATCCCTCTCGGTATATCTTGTACGCTTTGTGTGTTGATCAACTTGGTTCACTCTTTGACTTAGTCTTGATCAACCTTGTATCTTATCTTCTCTCTTCATAAAGATGATGTCTTGAAGGTAAACATGAGTTCTCACACAATCTTCTTCTTCAAGACATGCTTGCAATAAGCTCAACTCTCACATGACCAATCTTTGGATAAAACCTTGAATACCACCTTGGTCACCATATAAACTCCTTGAAACCAACAGATGGACTTCAAGAAGTACCTACGGACAAATCCTTCGAATATAACTCAAGGCAACCATTAGTCCATCTGGATTGTCATCAATTACCAAAACCACACATGGATAAATGTGCTCTTACAATCTCCCCCATTTTGGTAATTGATGACAACCACTTTCAAGAGAGTTTATATAAGGAAATAAGCACAACCAAGCACACACATGCAACGCAATAATGCATGGGTATGAGATGCAAATGCTTAAGCAATCAAACGCGAAATTCTCTAAACTTTCCAAACTAAACTCTCTAAATTTCCCCCCAATTGGCATTGATTTCCAAAATGGACGAAAAGCTTAGAAAGCCAATATAATAGGTGCTCCTCCAAAAAGTGTGTATTTCTCAAAATATGAGTGCAATGAAATACACATATCCAATTATAAGTAGTTGGAGAAAAACAAACTATATTGAGGATCCAAAGATTGCAAAAAGGATCTTATGGCACAAAGACATACAAAAGAGAAGCAAGCAATCAAAAGATACCAATTGGAACAAACAATCACATGGACCTACGAGCCACATGAATAAAAGATATTATGATATGGGCAATAGAGTGTTTTAGAGAACCTAGGGAAGCTCCCCATGATTTGTGCACTATTAAGAGTTTTTTTTGTACTTGGATACGAGAGAACAAAATAGGATCATCACTCCCCAAAAATCAATAAAAACACACAAAAAGAGCAAGCAAGTAGATAATACAATAAGAATATCACTTTCACCAAACATATGGTTGAGCAACATGTAAAAGAGGCAATTTAAGAATAGGCTCAACCAGAATGATGTGTGTGAGTCATGGCAAAGCACTTTGAGAAGACTAGTATAAGGATGAGCATTAAGCAACAACATAGTCTTGAAGAAATGAGACACAAAGTGCAAGCCATATCCTTCCCACAAACACAAACCACTGGCAAATGGGTCCACAAGCTTACTAATAAGAAAATTAAAAACCAAAGCTTGTGACAACCCCGGGTGAAGATAGGAAATAATAGCCTTGTCAGGAGGAGGGATACCAATCGAAATGGCAAAACCCTCGTGAAGACAAGCATGAGGAAAATAATCTTCACCACCAAAGAGTGCATCAAGATGCAAGGATATAAGATCCGCACTCAAGAAAAATTCTTTCACGAAACCACCAAGGAAATAAAAAGGGAATGCAACGGTGGACTTGAAAGAAAAGAGGATATCAACTAGAGATGTAACTTCTCTCATGTGTATAAGATTCCAGGTAGAGGACAATCATGATGATATATCCACAAAGAATGATGTACACACGAAATAGTTACAAGAAGGAACGAACAAGATATCCAAAAGGAAGTCATAAATATACCAATAAGATATTTGCTTGAAAGCATAGCACATGGCCTAGTATTTTCTTATTGTACATAAATGAACTCCCAGCACACGAACATCAAAGACATCACAACTAGCAACAAGAGATCATCGTTGGGATGCTTTGATAAAGGAAACAAGTACCACAAGAATGACTCAAGAAATTCATGCCATGATGCAACCCGTAAAAGGTTGAATGCAAGAAATGTATGCATGAAGTAGATACTTGTTACCGAGATAGCATTGGATTGATGTAGTAGATAATGGTTCATCGATCATCCTAGCTTGGCTCCAATAAGCACATGGTGTCAACACCTTCCTTGTAAGTGAGCCGAGCATCCAATGTATCTCCAATTGTTCCTAGAACAACAACACAAACAAAGTGGTACCCAAACTCATTGGGACCAAAGAGTTAGTGGACCAACAATACATAGGACAAACTCCACATAACTATGTGCATATAGTTATGAAATTGAATTTCATGCACACTTTAGCCAATTTGTGACATAGTGGAGTTGCCCCTATATATTAGGTCAAAGAGAGAAAGCATGCCAAAGAAAGTACATATAGTAATATGCATGCTCAAGACATTCAAGAACCAAATCAACAAATAGTTGATAAGATACCAAAAATCGAGGTATCAAGTGAAAATAAGATACCCAACAAAAAACTATCACTTGAAGGATATCGATTAAAAGATACATCATGGAATGAGATATCCATATGCCAAATAGAATGAAACAAGATAACAATACATGGAAAAGAAACAAGAGGTATCAAGTTCCCAAAAGAGAGCTAGGTTCCAAACAAACCAAGCCCTCGACAAGTTTTCATGATGGCACAAAGTACCAAAAATGAAAAAGCTTTAACTTCCACCAACACGAACTTGGGATCAAAAGGTTTTATGATAAACGCATAAAGAGAGTGTTCTAAAGAAAATAGGATAGCTCCTCCAAGACATGTGTATTATATAGAATTTGCATTTGAATACAAAATGCACAAGATGAGATCATCACTTTCCCTATATCTATAGAAACACTAGACATGCCAAAAAAAATCCACAAGAGGCAAGGAAGACAAACAATAAACAAAATCCAATGTAAAGATGGTTAGCAATTTCTACCACTTAAAAGGAATACCAATTGTCAAAGGACAAGAAGTATTTGGAAATAATTCCCATTGGTAGATTGCAAATAGATCCAACATCACCTTTACTCCTAAATCACAAGCAAATGACACTTGTAGAGCTAACATGCCACCTAGGAACAAGATAATTTATAATATCAACACTAAGTGGCAATACCTCAAATGTACACATTTTCTAGGCTTGTAATATGCACATAGCATATTACTCCCCCAAAATGTGATAACCCAAAATAATTAACACGAGGCAAATGAAATCCAACAAGAGATAATTAATGGACCATTTAGAATTTGAATTTCTCATGAAAAGAGATACCACATAGAAGCTAGATAATCTTGTAATATCAATACTAAGTAGTATTCCTCATGTACAGACATTTTTAGGATCGTGAAGTGCACAAATCACATCACTCACCCAAAATGGGATAATCCATTAATCTCTCAAAAGAGCTAACTAAGATACAAACAAAATGCAAATAGGCTCAACACAAGACTCACACATACATGATGTGCAACCCATCATACATACTTGATTACTCAAGATAAACAAACAAGAAGCACAACATATACAAACACATGCAAGGTACAAAACCACAACATGCAAACGGGCAAGTAACTATCAATGTAAACAATTTAAGTACAAGTTAGCGTAAGGAGGCACATTGGATATAAGATAGAAACTCGATAATCCAAATGACTTGGCTTGAGATAATATGAATGATGAAGATCCCTTAATTCTTCATGATGTAGCCAAGTCACCAATGCCCTCCAACAACACCTATTGATCAAGTTTGAGCTTGTTGGTCCCCAACCAAGTTGGATCCTAAGAGGTTAGTTACAATAGGCTTGGCTACCCAAATGGTTCTTTCCTTGACACCACTTTGAGTACCAACAAACTTGGCAAACACATTGCCAACCTTATCCTTCCCAAGAGAATAGATATCATCAATAATAATTGGGTGGGGTAAGTTACCATTCGTGCATGAAGAAGCAAATTGACCCTTCTCACGACATAAGTAGCAACATTTACCCTTTACTTTCTTCTCAATTGATTTGTCAACTTGAGGAGCGTTGATTGGGTCTTCTTGGGAATATGCTTTGCTTCAACTTGCGGTTGAGCATGAGATTGTGGTCGCTTCCCTTGTTGTTTGTCACTATGGGGCTTCTTCTTCAGTGGGCAAGATCTAACATGGTGCCCTTCTATTTTGCACTTGAAGCAAACAATTTTGGCAGAGTTCTTGACTTGTTCTTGGCCCTTCTTCTTGTTGCTCTTGGACTCCTTCTTATTGGAGTTGAATCCAAGTCCACCTTTGTCATTTGGGGATTTTTGCACACTCAAGATATTGTTGAGTGTGGACTTCCCTTCATGACTCTTTTCCAAGTCTTTCTTCAAAGAAGTGACTTGGGCCTTGAGCTCATTGATTTCCTCTACATGGTCAGTATGAACACAAGTACTAGAGGAACTATAAGCTTCATCGTTAGAGCAACAAGGCAAGGAAAGTAATTCATCACAGGATGTAGTAACATTATGAGTAGATGAACTACGAGGATTAGCACATGGCAATAAAGCATTTCTACTAGATGTAGTGCTAATGTCCACATGAGGCTCACTAGATGTTACCTTAGTAGTACTAGCCTCATGAGATATTTTTAGCTCATTATGGGATACTAGAAGATCACCATGAGAGCTCGAGAGCTTTTCATGACTTTCTTCCAATTTCCCATAATTGCTAGATAGCAACTCAAGTTGAGCCCTTAGCTCAACATTCTCCTTCAAAATGGATGCTTCACAAGGAATAGAGTTAGTAGCACAAGCATCATCATTAACAACAAGAGGAGACGGCAACTTGGCAAGCTCTTTAGCATATGAAGCTTCAAGTTGAACATGAGACTCGGTGAGTTCAATGAGCGAACTCTTAATGACCCTTGAGCCATTTTTGAGGTGCTCAAAGTCCTCAAGGAGTTTAGCATGTGCAACTTCAAGCTTATAATTTTTAGTTCTAAAATCATTAGCCACCTCGAGAGCTCTATCATGGAATTCCTTTAATCTAGATAATTCTAGAGCAAAGGTCTCCTCAAGAGATTCCTTGGTGGTTTGTTCATTTTCAAGAGCTTGAGATAGCTCCGCGATCTCATTAGCATAATCACGCTCATGACCTTCCATTTTATCAATGGTGGCCTCATGCTCCTCGAGATGAGCTTCCAACTCCTCAATATATTTCTTGCCCTCAATGGCAATAGACATGATTTCCATGAAGTTGGAACGAGCAATTTTATTCTTATGAAGAGCTTTAAAAACCATTTCTCCCTTAATTTTTAAGGAAGCACTATTATCACTCTCTTCATCATTATCCTCATCCTCGTTATCATCAACATCATCATCATGAGATATATTGGGATTCAAAGTAGGAGATACCTTTGAAGCCTTAGCCATAAGGCAAAAGTGAGAAATAATAGATGATGATGTAGGATCCCTTGACGCACCATTCAAGACCACATCTTGTTCCATAGAGTGTTGGGTTTCCTCTACATTGTTAGCACAACAACTCGAGGAAAGTGATGCATTTTTATCACGACAACAAGACATGGCAAGCATATCATCATGAGATTTAGTCAAGCAATTTCTACATGATATGCATGGACTATCAACACAAGCATATGAAACATTTAGAGTGCTTGAAGTGTTAAGATCCAAAGATGAAGCATTGCAATAAGATAGTGATGAAGTATCATCAACAATAAGCCCACTACCATCATTACAATGATCACCACTACTCACCATATCATTACCTTGTGACAATCCACATGTAGATGAACTAGATGAAGTTGAGAAGACAACACGACCGGAGGTGGAGGGAGAACAATCATCCCTACAAATCTTGGACATACCATATTTATCTTGAAGCTTTGTCCACAACTCATGAGCATCCCGGAACGGCATGAGTTGAAATATAACTACATTGCTCAAAGCATTGAAAAGCACATTAGAAGCTTGAGCATTGAGATAAGAGTTTTCTCATCCTCTAAAGATATGTGTTGATAATCCTTTGGAGGAGAAAAACCCATATCTACAATTCGCTCCAAATTTGGGTCCATGACCCTAAAGAGATTAAGCATGCGAATTACCCAAACATCAAAATTTGTGCCATCAAAACTAAGAGTGTCAGAGAATCCTAATCCCGTAGTCGACATCCTTACTCTCTAGGTGGTTAAACCTAATAATAAGAGACCTAGCTCTGATACAAATTGAAAGGACGTGGATGTCGCCTAGAGGGGGGGGGGGTTGAATAGGCGCTTTAAAATAATTACGGTTTAGGCTTGAACAAATGCGGAATAAAACTATCGTTTAATTAGTCAAGCACAAAACCTAAAACAACTAGGCTCACCTATGTGCACCAACAACTTATGCTAAGCAAGATAAACAACTCAGTGATAGCAAGATATATAACATGAAACAATATGGCTATCACAAAATAAAGTGCATAAGTAAAGGGCTCGGGTAAGAGATAACGGAGGCACGCGGAGACGACGATATATCCCGAAGTTCACACCCTTGCGGATACTAATCTCCGTTCAGAGCGGTGTGGAGGCACAATGCTCCCCAAGAAGCCACTAGGGCCACCGTAATCTCCTCACGCCCTCGCACAATGCAAGATGCCGTGATTCCACTAAGGGACCCTTGAGGGCGATCACCGAACCCGTACAAATGGCAACCCATGGGGGCAGTCACCGGTACCCATACACTTTGGCAACCCTTGGGGGCGGTCACCGGTACCCATACAAATTGCTCGAGGCAATCTCCACAACCTAATTGGAGACCCCGACGCTTGCCCGGAGCTTTACACCACAATGATTGAGCTCCGAGGTACCACCAACCGTCTAGGGTGCCAAGGCACCCAAGAGGAACAAGCTCTAGGGTGCTCAAACACCCAAGAGTAATAAGCTTCTCAAACTTCACTTCCACATATCACCGTGGAGAACTCAAACCTATGCACCAAATGCAATGGGAAGGTCACATGGAGTGCCCAAGTCCTTCTCTCCCAAATCTCACCAATGCAACTAATGCTAGGGAGGAAAATGAGAGGAAGAACAAAGAATAACACGAAGAACTCCAAGATCTAGATCCAAGGGGTTCCCCTCACATAGACGAGAAAGTGATTGGTGGAAATGTGGATCTAGATCTCCTCTCCCTTTTCCCTCAAGAACTAGCAAGAATCATTGGAGGGATTGAGAGATAGCAAGCTCAAAGAAGTTCAACAATGGGGGGGGGGGCAAAAACGAGATCAAGAGTTGGGGAACCATTGGGGAAGAAGACCCCCTTAAATAGGTCCCCACGAATCTGCCCGTTATGTGCAGCATAACATAGGAGCGGTACAACCGCTATGAGCACCGGTACAACCGGTAAAAAGCAATAAGTGGTACAACCGGCCCACAACCGCCCAAGAACCGCACCACAACATAAACTAGTCCGGTGGTAGAGCGTTACATGGCCGGTACAACCTTCAGACCAAATCTGGGGCGGTACAACCGCTGTAGGAGATATGCCCTAGAGGCAATAATAAATGTTATTGGTTATCTCCCTGTTCATAATTAGGTTTATGTTCCATGCTATAACTGCTGTGGTTCTCGAGTTTGCAATAACCACGAGGCTCGGAGGAAGACTCATATGCACGTGTGGAATAATAAACGGTAAAATGTATTGCATGATGATCCTGTTTTCCTGATCATGGGCATGGCTATGCCGGCAATTTTGAGGGCACAATGTTAGAAGAACATTTGTGTTGAATCGACCCGAATTGATGTTATGCTATGAGATACATTCGTCACTAGTTAAATGGTTTATAACACAGAGATGGTTTACGTTTGCATGATTCCTCAGACCATGAGAGTATCGAGTTTCTTCATGCTTGATTCATGAACTTTGGGGTTTGTTAAACGTCATCCGTTACTGGATGGCTATTACGGCGGCTTACTGGTTCATGGGAAAGTATGTCAAGTAACTTGATAGCTCAAGATTGGGATTTGCTCCTCCGACGATGGAGAGATATCTCGGGGCCCTCTTGGTGTTACGGTATCCATCATCGTCTGGCCAGACACTTTGTGATTTGATCACGGGGATGCCGGAACACGGTAACGAGAAAAGAGAACAATACCGGTAACGAGGTAACTGGCATAGTGGACAAGTTTTTGATCCACGGGGATGCCAACATGTCTCACCTCGGGTATTTGTAACATATCACGAAGCAAAAGGAATAGCACACGGCAATCGAGGTTCACTCGAATATTCATTCGTGTGGGTATAGGGGTCAATATGGGTGTCCACGGCTCCGATGTTGATCATTGATCGGAAGGGGTTCCGGGTCATGTCTATACTTCACCGAACCTATAGGGTCACACGCTTAAGGGTAATCTATCTGTTGAATACTAGACATGGAGTCTGAGAGAAATTCACCGAAAAAGTTTCGGAGACAACGGAAGAGTTCCGGAGAGAGAACATCGGAAGAGTTTCGGTAAAACCGAAAAGTTGTTTCGGAGTGTACCATAAAGTCAAATTGGTTTCGGCACATGCCTGGAAATTATTGGAAGGTACCAGAATTGTTCCGGTAACTTCTGAGATTTTTCAGAGACAAAAACCGGAAATGTTCCGGACTGCCGGAACCGCTTTAGTTGCTTTTCACAGATGAAAATCACTAAACCGAAAAGTTGTTTCGAAGTACACCATAAAGTCAAATTGGTTTCGGCACATGCCTGATAATTCTTGGAGGGTGCCAGAATCGTTCTGGAAACTTTCTGGAATTTTCCGGGATGAAAACCGGAAATGTTCCGGAGCTGCCGGAACCGCTTCAGATGCTTTTCGCAGATGAAAATCACTAAACTGGAATTGTTTCGGAACACGTTGAAAATTATTTTAGTGGGTACTGGAAATGTTCTAAGCCCACATAAATATTTTCAGTTCGAACGGACGCTGAAATATGTCGTCGTGAATAGTGAAAGTGCTTTTTGGATTACTTTATGGAAAGCCACCTTTTGGGGCTTTACTCACAAATATCTCTAGGGATGACATGGAAGGATAAGGGCTGCCCACTTGCTTTTACCTTTGTGCCCTTGTGATGGGCATTTTGGGTATTTCAAGTGTCACCCTACCCCTTGGGTTTTCCTATAAATAGAGGTGGAGATGCACTCTCCACACTCACTCTTTCTCACATACAAGTGCCATGCATGATCTGGCTTTCTCTCTCCCTCCCAGCGAAATAGTTTCGTAGAGCCGAAAGGCTGTCTGGGTTCCAGTGGGAACTAGTTCTGGACGGCGAAGCCCTGCCGGATAGATGACACCGTATGTGTGCAACTCTGTAGAGAGATCGTAGTTTCGGTCTTAGTTCGAGAGGTCCTCCCGAAGGGCTGTCCGAGTGACCGTCCGAGTTTCGAAGGTCCTCCCGAAGGGCTGTCCGCGACACCGTCCGGGGGACTGTCCGACCGCCTCCCGGAGGGCTGTCCGAGGGGCAGATGAGGGTATACATCCTCGCGGTTGGGAGGTTGTAAATCCTAGCTGCGGGGATCTGCACCGCTGATCGTCATCGACTCTACTTCCGCTGCGCTACGAGTCGGTAACGAAAAAGATCAAACCATGTATGCAGTCTCCATAGTGGTCCTGGGCTGGTGCGTAGGTCGGAAATTTTTGTTTTCTGCTGCGTTACCCAACAGTGGCATCAAGAGCCGTGCTATGCGTAGATGCAGGTTGCGATCTAGAATACATAGAGATGTATGGGTGTTGCACAATATAATTAGGTAGTAGATGAGTTCTATTACTGAAAATTATTTGTGCGGGTAGCAGATGAAATCTGTTACCCGATGTTCTTGTTGCTTCCCCTGAATTTGCGTAGTCCTGATCTTGACGGCATGGTGGAATCTCACAAAGTTCTGGCAATCCGCGATCCTTTCATGCTGCTCCTGAGTATGCTGATTGACAGATCAACGAAGTGCTAACAGTTAAAGAAAGATGGATGTTTCGCAGACGAAAGGGAAATGCAGATATGATCTGCACGGGGGTCATGCGTATGACGAAGTTTAGTATGGGGCTCGAGATTTTATTATCTCGTGTTTCATACACCCCGCAATGTTAATCTAGCGACTTGGATTATCATGCTTGATGATGGACGTTGGTAGCTTCGGATTGTTTCGAAACCTTAGAAGCCACGTAAAACAAGTTTTTGCATGAACCGACTAGAGGCGTCTAACTTGGTTTTGCTGGATGGTTTGCATGTGCATATGATGTGGTATAGCAGTGCTCATATTAATTTGATTATGTATGAGATGACTATATGATGTAATATTAACATGACCTGCGTGTCATGATTCGGCATGATGGCTGGAGCCATATGATTGTCACTTTAATGACCTGCGTGTCAACCTTAAGTAATGCACTTATTTTATTAGCTATAGAGATAGCAATATTATCTGGTGCATCGACAAGGTGGTGGCAATCTTCGCGAAGGTGAACACTGACGCGAATGCCGAAGACGAAGAAATAAAAGACTTCTCCGTCAGAAAGGGCTATACCATATCATGCTATTATGAATTGCCTGAGATGTTTATCCCTTATGATGCACCCTTCTTGATTGCGCGGTAGTCACTTTTTATTAGGGTGATCTCTCACAAAAATATCAAGTAGTTAGTGTTCTCCCAAGTGTAGCACCGTCACGGCATCTAACTTTTCGGGGTGCGCCATGTTCACATGGGTACGAACGATTAGAGAAGTGTGAGGCGGGTGAGGTCAGACCTCGCAGCGAGATCACTTGGTTGTCTTGACATTCTGGCTTGATCGTCCTGAGCTTGGAACACGCCCATCGAAAGATGAACAGGTGTCACATAGATATGTGATCGGCATGTTTGCCCACCAATTGAAATTCTCGTCATCAGTGATGTCCACATCAATGGCGTTGAATTGAAATGTGGATCTTGTATCACTCATAATCAATTATGAGAGATATTGATTTGAGTGGGAGCGCACTGTAGAATTAACTTGTTTAATTCTCAGTGCAATTAATTTTGAACACTGTCTAAGTGTGGTTTGCATAATAGTTGTAGAATAATGGCTCGCGTTTCCACCTTCCCTATTAAAATTGAATAGCTGTTAAATATCTGGTTAAAACTTTACGGTTGGTAACGTAATGTGAGGATTGTCCTCAAGAGTGCCGAGAAGGACTTTGTCCTATCGCATGCTTTCGGTATTCTCCCGCTAATGCTATGGATCATGTGACTCTCGTCCTTCGATCCAAAAGCTAGAATTCCTTTTCAGTCAAAGTGCAATATGTTTGCTTCCATGAGACCCGAACTTCGAAAGTTTGGATAGTTATGTGATATTCATGGAATCTGAAAATCATTTTCAGAGATAGACAAAGGCTAAAAGATATGAGATATCCAAAGCAATGTTTGTTTGCAAACTATTAGTAAAGGAGTTTACTATGCATTAGACTGATAAGAGAGGGATCCCGGAGAACGCCTGTCATATGATGAAAGGTGAATAAAACAACAACTTAAAGAGAAAGGAAGTGTCCGAAGGGTGTTAGTAAGACTTTCACGCCTAGGAAGTCCGGGGCTAACACCACTCTTAAGTTGGATGCTTCTTCTGAGAGTAGGAGAAATACTAAAAGTTAAACTGTTAGAAGTATAAAGGCAAAAGGAAAGAAGACTGGAATATCCAGCTCATGTATGAATGTCATACAAGTTTTTGATGTATAGAAGGCTGGTCAAAGATATAGTTCTTGGGAATTATGGTTAAACATGTTAATCACTAAATTCTTGGGTATTGTGAGTTAATCACAAAGATACCCGCTCGATTGCATTCTGTTGCAACTCGATGTAAGAACTACTATGGCCTGAAAGACTAGCCAGGAATGAGGTTTAGATACACGCAGGGAACATAGTAAATGTTACTATGCCTTCCATCGGTGTATTCCCTATGTATTTACTTTCATAATTCATTTTAGAGTTTCACACTCTAGCCCTTTGCATAAGGTATCTTGCAAGAAGGTTGTTCATAAGAGAACTTTTGATGTTCGGTGTTATGAATAACATAAGGGACATACTTTCATTATGAATGAGACGTATGTTATGAATATTGATAATAATACATTACCTCTGGGTTTACTTTCATAATTCATTTTAGAGTTTCATACACTCTAGTCCATTGCACAATGTTTGTTGCAAAAGAATTGTTCATAAAAACAACAATTGTTGTTCAGTATTATGAATAACATGAAGGGCCATGCTTCCATCCTAGATGGGATGTATGTTATGAATATTGATGGAAATATGATACATCCATAACACTGACGCTAAATGTCGCAAGACTAAAAGAATACCACACAAGTGTGGCACTACATTTGGTCACATTGGAGAAACCCGCATGGAAAATTCCATTATGATGGATTTTGAAGTCGTTTGATTTTGAATCATCTAACACTTGCAACTTTCCTCTGAAAAGTGAAGTGACTGAAATACCGTTCACAGGCCATAAGGAACGAGCAAAGAACATATTGGTGATCATACATTATGATGTGTGTAGTCCAATAAATGTTGTTGCAAGTAGTGGATTTATCTATCTTCAGAAATGACTCAATTAGATATATGGATATTTACTTGTTGAGACGTAAGTCTGGATCTTTTGAATTCATTCATAAGGTTTTCAAAAATGAAGTAGAAGTTATTGTAACAAGAAAATTATGTTTCTACAATTCGATTGCAGAAAGGAATATTTGAGTTACAAGTTTAGCGAATGTCTGATGAGTTGTGAAAGGGGTTTCATAACTTGCACCTCCCGGAACTCCACTGCAAGTGAAAAGTCCGTGAAGATGTAATCGAACCATTTATGACATGGTAAGATCAAAGATGAGATAAATAAATTTGCCATTATCCCTTTTAAAGTGATGCTTTAGATACTGCGGCTTTTACACTGAAAAGAGCTCCATCGGGTCTGTTGAAATGACGCTATGGTATGGTACGCCCAACCATGTTATATCGTTTCTTAACATTTGGAATATGGGGCTTGTGTAAAAGGTTACAAACCTATTCCAAATCAGACAAGTGCTACTTTGTAGGTTATCCCAAGTCATTGGGTATTCCCCCACCACTATACCGAGGCAAAGGATTTTGCCACAAAACGGTATGCTTTTAAAGAGAATAGTTCTTACAAAAGGTGAGTGGGAGGACAGTGCATCTCGACGAGATAACCAGTATCTTCGTCATCAGGTCAAAGGAAAGGAACCTTGGAAGTGATTCTGGAGTTTCCTACTACGACTGATACGGAAGTCTCTACAATAAAATGTATGGACTTCGGTCGAACTTGCAGCTGAACCACGTAGGCAAGGCTCGTGCAAACCTCTCAGGTGCGCAATCGAGATATTGTTGTTGGACAACAGTATACCTACGATACACAAGGAAGCGGTGATGGGCCCTGACTCCGGAATTGGCTAAATGCCAATACAATCCGATATAGTTTCCATATAAATGTTTCAAGATTAAAATCTTGATACACCTTTCGGAAGGCTTAGAGTCTAACGAATATTTATGGAACTAAAAACTGATACGGATAAAAATGTTTTATCCATAAAGCTCGACTTGTTGAAATAACAAGTTCAAGGAGTTGACTACGATGAGGTTGTTTCACCGTAGCGATGCTTAAAGTCGGTTCGGGTTGAACTAGCAATTAATACATATTTCTATCATGAGATATGAAACATGGATGACAAAAGGATTTCCATCTGATGGAAATGTAACCAAAGACTTACATGTGTTACAGTCCAAGGTATTTTGTCAGTCCAGAGGATGCTAGTAAGTATGCAAACTTCAGAGTTCCAGCAATGGACAGAAGAAAGCAAAATGGAGTTGGAATCTTCGTGTTTTGATGAAATGGTCGAAAAGGGTTTTTGACTTCATCAATGGGTAACGAAGATGCTTGTGATTCAACAAAATAAGTGGGAGCATAATAATATTTCTAAAAACCTTGTGTGCTTGACACATTGTTAATTGGAAATAAATTTCTTGACACGAATTAGGACTTCATTTGAAAATAGTTTTTTCGACGAAGTACTTGGGCTAAATAGCCTTGATATTAGGCATGATGATCTATGGAGATAGATTTACCTAATGGGGCTGAGCAAAGATACATATTGACAAAATGCTAAAACCTTTTAGCATTGAAAACGTCAAGGAGTGATTCTTGCCGAAGTCACATGGAAAGAGTTTTTGCAAGACTCGGTGTCCCAAAACACTGATGAGCAAAATACATGATGGTGATTCCACACACTCTTGTGTTTGGATTAATCATGTATTCCATGGTATGTAAAAACAACCAGATATGTCCAATACTCCAAAGTTGTTGCGAGTATAGATACCAAAGTGATCAAAGTACTGATCATGGGACAACAGAGATTATGAAGTGCTCGTTGTAAGTAATTACATCGATACAGTCTTCATCAATGCTCCATGCGATTTTCGATTTAAGTTAAGGGTTTTGTGTAATACACAACACGGTGGCACGATAGTTGGAAATTGTTCAAAATAAGATACTGTGGCGAATTCTATAACAAAGGCTAAGTATGTTGACGCTTTAGAAGTGACAAAGAAGTTGTTGAATCATATAGTTCATTCATGAACTTAGTACGGTTCCAAGATGGCTTTGGTCTATGGGACACTATTGCAGATAGTTGCCCCATAGCTCAGTCTGAGGAATCAGGTTTCGACCAATGATTCACACATATGCAAAGCCAAGTCCACACAAAATATGAATTTTGTGAAAGCGTGAAAACGCAAGGATATGCAAAGTTACACACGGAGCTGAAGTCGTCAGATCCGTTGGACATCAGGCTATACCACATGCGAAGCATATTTTACACCAGTGTGCCACACTTGTAAAGTGCATTAGCATTAACTAGATTATTGACTCTAGTGCACGTGGGAGTCTGTAGGAGATATACCCTAGAGGCAATAATAAATGTTATTGGTTATCTCCCTGTTCATAATTAGGTTTATGTTCCATGCTATAACTGTTGTGGTTCTCGAGTCTGCAATAACCACGAGGCTCGGAGGAAGACTCATATGCACGTGTGGAATAATAAATGGTAAAATGTATTCCTAGTCTGGCCTCTAAGACTGGCTCAAGTATTGCATGATGATCCTATTTTCCTGATCATGGGCATGGCTATGCCGGCAATTTTGAGGGCACAATGTTAGAAGAACATTTGTGTTGAATCGACCCGAATTGATGTTATGCTATGAGATACATTTGTCACTAGTTAAATGGTTTATAACACAGAGATGGTTTACGTTTGCATGATTCCTCAGACCATGAGAGTATCGAGTTTCTTCATGCTTGATTCATGAACTTTGGGGTTTGTTAAACGTCATCCGTTACTGGATGGCTATTACGGCGGCTTACGGGTTCATGGGAAAGTATGTCAAGTAACTTGATAGCTCAAGATTGGGATTTGCTCCTCCGACGATGGAGAGATATCTCTGGGCCCTCTTGGTGTTACGGTATCCATCATCGTCTGGCCAGACACTTTGTGATTTGATCACGGGGATGCCGGAACACGGTAACGAGAAAAGAGAACAATACCGGTAACGAGGTAACTGGCATAGTGGACAAGTTGTTGATCCACGGGGATGCCAACATGTCTCACCTCGGGTATTTGTAACATATCACGAAGCAACAGGAATAGCACACGGCAACTGGAGGTTCACTCGAATATTCATTCGTGTGGGTATAGGGGTCAATATGGGTGTCCACGGCTCCGATGTTGATCATTGATCGGAAGGGGTTCCGGGTCATGTCTATACTTCACCGAACCTATAGGGTCACACGCTTAAGGGTCATCTATCTGTTGAATACTAGACAGGGAGTCTGAGAGAAATTCATCGAAAAAGTTTCGGAGACAACGGAAGAGTTTCGGAGAGAGAACACCGGAAGAGTTTCGGTAAAACCGAAAAGTTGTTTCAGAGTGTACCATAAAGTCAAATTGGTTTCGGCACATGCCTGGAAATTATTGGAAGGTACCAGAATTGTTCCGGTAACTTCTGAGATTTTTCAGAGACAAAAACCGGAAATGTTCCGGACTGCCGGAACCGCTTTAGTTGCTTTTCACAGATGAAAATCACTAAACCGAAAAGTTGTTTCGGAGTACACCATAAAGTCAAATTGGTTTCGGCACATGCCTGATAATTCTTGGAGGGTGCTAGAATCGTTCTGGAAACTTTCGGGAATTTTCCGGGATGAAAACCGAAAATGTTCCGGAGCTGCTAGAACCGCTTCAGATGCTTTTCGCAGATGAAAATCACTAAACCGGAATTGTTTTGGAACGCGTTGAAAATTATTTTAGTGGGTACTGGAAATGTTCTAAGCCCACATAAATAATTTCAGTTCGAACGGACGCTGAAATATGTCGTCGTGAATAGTGAAAGTGCTTTTTGGATTACTTTATGGAAAGCCACCTTTTGGGGCTTTACTCACAAATATCTCTAGGGATGACATGGAAGGATAAGGGCTGCCCACTTGCTTTTACCTTTGTGCCCTTGTGAAGGGCATTTTGGGTATTTCAAGTGTCACCCTACCCCTTGGGTTTTCCTATAAATAGAGGTGGAGATGCACTCTCCACACTCACTCTTTCTCACATACAAGTGCCATGCATGATCTGGCTTTCTCTCTCCCTCCCAGCGAAATAGTTTCGTAGAGCCGAAAGGCTGTCTGGGTTCCGGTGGGAACTAGTTCTGGACGGCGAAGCCCTGCCGGATAGATGACACCGTATGTGTGCAACTCTGTAGAGAGATCGTAGTTTCGGTCTTAGTTCGAGAGGTCCTCCCGAAGGGCTGTCCGGGTGACCGCCCGAGTTTCGAAGGTCCTCCCGAAGGGCTGTCCGCGACACCGTCCGGGGGACTGTCCGACCGCCTCCCGGAGGGCTGTCTGAGGGGCAGATGAGGGTATACATCCTCACGGTTGGGAGGTTGTAAATCCTAGCTGCGGGGATCTGCACCGCCGATCGTCATCGACTCTACTTCCGCTGCGCTACGAGTCGGTAACGAAAAAGATCAAACCTAGTATGCAGTCTCCATAGTGGTCCTGGGCTGGTGCGTAGGTCAGAAATTTTTGTTTTCTGCTGCGTTACCCAACAACCGCTCCAAACATCGGTTGTACCGGTCAACCGGTACAACCTCTCTATGGGGCAGTACAACCTCTCTATGTAAAACAGGTAATACTAAAACAACCATAACTTTCGCATACGAGCTCCGATTTGAGCAAACTCAAGCTTGTTGGATAAAGGACAACGAGGGCTATCCAGCAATGACTAGTTAAATTAAGAACAAGCAATGGAGAATAAATGCCACTACATTAAGGAAGATGACCTTCCCAATAAATATCCGGCAAAATCTCCAACACCGAAAACAGAATATGATGCATACGAAATCTGTTTTCGATGAGTTGAACTTATCACGATGAAGACCGTAAGCTCAAAAACTCACATAGAGAAAAACCAAATAAGGTCCAAGAAAGATGATGATGCAAGGATGCAAATGGTTTGAGCTCTCAGCGAACGATACAATCAAGCTACTCACTTGAGAGCCCCCTTGATAGTACGGCTATCGATCCTATAACCCGGTCTCCCAACTACCACCATGAGACCGGTAAAATGGAAAACCTTATCAAGGTCAAACCTTTGCCTTGCGCATAGTCCACTTTTGCTAGATGATGACGATCTTGTCCTTCTCAAGATGGACCACCTTTCTTGATTGCGCCGGCTCGATGAAGACTAGTAGATTGCTCCCTCATACTCCACTATGGGTGAGCCACTCTTCGGCACATCTTCATAAGTCCATTGTCACCACAATGGATGGCAAGCTTCAAGCATGATCTCTCCGTGATGATTCACTTGAACTTGCACACCGCAACCTTGATGACGATCACCACTTGATGTCATCTTCCATGGGTTGTATGGGATCTTCCTATTGATGCAATCCCATGGAAATATACCTAACCCTACAAAGAACACTCACGTAGACCATGGGTTAGTATACAAAGCGTAATGGACAATGCTTACCATACAATGGGATCACTTGATCCCTCTCGGTATATCTTGTACGCTTTGTGTGTTGATCAACTTGGTTCACTCTTTGAATTAGTCTTGATCAACCTTGTATCTTATGTTCTCTCTTCATAAAGATGATGTCTTGAAGGTAAACATGAGTGCTCACACAATCTTCTTCTTTAAGACATGCTTGCAATAAGCTCAACTCTCACATGACCAATCTTTGGATAAAACCTTGAATACCACCTTGGTCACCATATAAACTCCTTGAAACCAACAGATGGACTTCAAGAAGTACCTACGGACAAATCCTTCGAATATAACTCAAGGCAACCATTAGTCCATCGGGATTGTCATCAATTACCAAAACCACACATGGATAAATGTGCTCTTACAAGCAGGGTCCATAAGGAAACTAAGGGATATTAAGGCCTCCTTTTAATAGAGAACCGGAACAAAGCATTAACACATGGTGAATACATGAACTCCTCAAACTACGGTCATCACCGCGAAGTATCCCAAATATTGTCACTATGGGGTTGACGGATCATAACACGTAATAGGTGCATATGACTAGGCAAGATCGGATCAAGAACATAGATATAGAGGTGATAACATAAACGGTTCAGATCTGAAATCATGTCACTCGGGCCCTAGTGACAAGCATTAGGCATAGCAAAGTCATAGCAACATTAATCTCAGAACATAATGGATACTAGGGATCAAGACCTAACAAAACTAACTCGATTACATGTTGAATCTCATCCAACTCCTCACCGACCAGCAAGCCTACGAAGGAATTACTCACTCCCGGTGGGGAGCATCATGGAATTGGTGATGGAGAAAGGTTGATGATGACGAAGACCGAAGATTCCCCTCTCCGGAGCCCCAAACGGGCTCCAGATCTGGCCTCCCGATGAAGAACAGGAGGTGGCGGCGGCACCGTCTCGTGAAACGCAATAATTCTTTCTCTCCTATTTTTTCTCTCCAAATTTAGGAATTTATAGTGGCAGAGATAGGTCAAGTGGGGCCCCGAGGTGCCCAGCACCTACCAGGGCGCGCCGGGAGGGGGCTGGCGCGCCCTGGTGGGTGCTGCGCACCCTGGCCCCCCTCTCCGGTGGTTTCTGGCTCTAGTATTTTTTATATTTTCCAAAATAAATCTCCAGAAAATTTCGTTCCATTGTGAGAACTTTTATTTCTGCACAAAAAAACAACACCATGGCAATTCTGCTGAAAACAGCGTCAGTCCGGGTTAGTTCCATTCAAATCATGCAAATTAGAGTCCAAAACAAGGGCAAAAGAGTGAGGAAAAGTAGATACGTTGGAGACGTATCAATCCCCCCCGGTAGGGTGCCGGAACGGAGCTCCAGATGGCCTCGCGACAGAACAGAGACTTGTGGCGGCAGAAAAGGGGTTTTGGGACTGTCTCGAGGGTTTTTAGGATATTAGAGAATTTATAGGAAGAAGAGGGACGTTGGGAGAGCCACGAGGGGGCCACCACATATCAGGGCGCGCCCCTCAGGGCATGCCCTGATGTGTGGTGGGCCCCTCATGTGCCTCCTCACCTCCTTCCGAAGTTCTTGGTCTTCTTATAGTCCAGAAAAAATCATCAAAAAGTTTCGTGGCAATTATAGATACATTGCAAAGGCAAAAACATGAAATGGCAATTGTAGATGATGTGTGGTGGTACGGTAAACCTGAAAAGGCAAAAACATGCAAAAAACAAGAACTAGCACTGGGCACTGGGTCAATAGGTTAGTGCTCAAAAATATTATAAATTGGTAAATAATGACCCAAAAAGTATCCTATAATGATAATATATCAGCATGGAACAATCAAAAATTATAGATACGTTGGAGACGTATCACCCATCATCTACTTATTACTCCACAATGCCTTCCCTTAAGCCCATAATATGGTGAAGTGTCATGTAGTCAACATTCACACGACACCACTAAAGGAAACAACAACATACATATCATCAAAATATCAAACGAATACCAACTTCACATGATTACTTATAACAAGACTTCTCCCATGTCTTCGGGAACAAAAGTAACTACTCACAAATCATCAACATGTTCAAGATCAGAGGTGTAATAATGATGATTAAGGATTTGAACATAATATCTTCCACCAAGTAAACCAACAAGCATCAACTACAAGATGTAATCAACACTACTAGTAACCCACAAGTACCAATATGAGGTCTTGAGACAAAGATCGAATACAAGAGATGAACTAGGGTTTGAGATGAGATGGTGCTGTGAAGATGTTGATGAAGATAGGTCCTCCCACGAAGGAGGAAGCTTTGATGATGACGATGGCTTCGATTTCCCCCTCCCGGAGGGAAGTTTCCCCGGCAGAATCTCTTTGCCGGAGAGCAAAAGGGCCTCCGCCCAGGTTTCCGCCTCGAGAAGGCGGCGCTTCGTCCCAAAAGTAACCTCTTGATTTTTTCTAGGCCAAAAGCCAACTTATAGCAGAAGAGGGGGGCCAGGGCACCTATTAGGTGGTCCCAAGCCATCAGTGTGCGGCAGGGGGTGGGCGCGCCCTGTTGGCTTGGCACCAACAGGTGGCCCCCTCTAGTATATTTTTGCTCCAATAATTCACATATATTTCACAAAAGTTCTCCATGAAGTTTCAGGTCATTTGAAGTCTAGTGAATTTTTATCCTTTTTCTTGGTTTTCAGGTCCATAATTCCAGTTTTCGGCAATTTCTCTCTTTGTGATGTACCGTGTAAATTCAGAGAGAAAAGGCATAAGAATTGTACCATAAAGTGGAATAATAACCAAGAAAAACATAAATATCAATAGGAAATCATGATGCAAAATGGACGTATCAACTCCCCCATGCTTAGACCTCGCTTGTCCTCAAGCGAAAGCCGAGCTCGATAATAATGACCACATAACTAGAGAGAGAGAGGTGTCGATAAAAATAGAATACAGACATGAGAGCATCATGAATATTAACATAGCAGCAAGTTTTTCATCATATATCTTATCATAAACAAGTAACAATCTATCCACAACACTTAAGTAGGAAGCATAAACTTTATTGACAGTCAACAAACTATGTTCTTAGTGATTGAGACAATCAATCCATCGTATTTCAGAGATGAGTCTATGTAAGAGATTTCATTTTAGCAAGTTCACATACTCAACTACCATTTAATCTTCTATGATTGCTGACACTCATTGCATATTTTTTGGAGTTAAAGTTTCCATTGGACACATAGGAAGATAGGGGCTTTATTGTCTTCGCCACCAAACTTATTTACCTCAAGGATAATTTCAACATAATGACTGATGATCACCTACATCCAACTGGATATATATATCTGGATCTTTCCCCAACACATGATGCTTGCCAACTAAAGAATTAATAGGTTGGAATAGGGATAAAAATTATTGACTCTTGCATAAAAGTAAATACATGAAAGTAAAAGACAGGCCCTTCTCAGAGGGAAGCAGAGGTTGTCATGCGCTTTTTAATTTTTGGATGTGCAAACTCTTAATGTAAAGGAACATTACTTTATATTGCCCCTTATGATAGCAACCTTTATTATGCAGTATGTCGCTTTTATTTCTTTCCCATCACAGATCGTACAAAGCTTATTTTCCCTTACAATAAAAGATTATACATATTTAGGAGAAATTTTTATTGCTTGGTGCATGAGAACTTACTTGAAGGATCTTATTCAATCCATTGGTGGATATGGTGGAATCTCATGGCAAGAAACTGGGTTTAAGGGTTATGGATGAATTCTGGGCTAGTAAAAGATTCTTAGCAAGCACCACATGTTAGAGGATCCATGACAATATAACTTCTATGTGTATGTAGACAAACATAACTCATTACGTTGTCTTCCTTGTCCAACATTAACAATTCGATCATTATATAATATTTGATGGGGGCTCACAATCATAAAAGATGTCCAAGATAGTGTATTTGTATGTGAATTTCCTCTTCTCTATCATAATTTGCATGGATTGTATCAATGACTAACACTATGCTTGTTAACTCCCAACAACTTTTATCACTTATACTTTTTCTATGTGAAGTCATTACTCCCCATGGGATTAGTATTTGATTTTTCTATTTCTGTTATTTCATTGCTATGATGATTGATGCATGAGACTAAAGAAAGAAAACTCAACTAATCTTTATTATATAACTCCCACACTCGATTACTAGGGTAGATAGATCACAAAGCAAACACTAAAAGCAAGGTAACACTAATTTTTTATTCCTCTAGATCACGAAACACTAAGGATTGAAGTAAGATAGATGATAATGGTAAAAGTAATGGTGATACGATACCGGGGCACCTCCCCCAAGCTTGGAACAAGCTAAGGGTGGTGCCCATACCCATGTACTCAAGTGTCCTTCTTGGGCGATGGTGGTGATGATGTGGTAGGCTTGTCCTTCGTAATGGATAGCAAAATAGCTTTTAATTCCCTCATCTCATAAAGTAGTTGCTAAATCATTGCGGTGTTCTTTTGCACTTCCACCATAATATGTTTATTCTCTGGCCACCAAGAGCATTTTCCTGCATCACTTTCACTTGGACGAGAGGTGTCCCAATTGGACGGTATATGCGAGCGACAAATATTCTCAACTCCGTAGTTATGAATCAAATTGTGAAAGTTATTTGCATGTAACCTGCCGAGGGGCCTGAGGGAGTCCTGGATTAAGGGGTCCTCGGGAGGCCGACCTATTTCCTATGGGCCGGACTGTATGGGCCGTTCGCCGGACACTGGATGGATCGAGGGTCTTGTCTCCAGGATGGAAGCCTCAAGGATCATGGCGTGTCCTCCAAGTTTAAAGTAGTGAATAGGCATGTTTATCCCTTTGACGTGTAACCGACCATATGTAAACCCTAGGTACCCTCGACGTCTATATAAGCCGAAGGGTTTTAGGTTGTAGGCCAACAGAACTCATCTAGGGTTTTAGCTACTTGATCTCGTGGTAGATCAACTCTGTAATCCTCATATCATCAATATAATCAAGCGGGACGTAGGGTATTACCTCCATAGGAGGGCCCGAACCTGGGTAAAACCTTGTCCCCTTCGTCTCTTGTTACCATCGATCCAAGTCTCATAGCTCGGGACCCCCTACCCGAGATCCGCCGGTTTTGACACTGACATTGGTGCTTTCATTGAGAGTTCCGCTGTGATCACCAGAAGGAATCGATGGCTCGCCTTGTCATCAATGAAGAGGTCCGTAACCTGGGCGCTTTCGTCCCCGGACATATCTTCGCTTTCGGCAGCGTTGTGCTGCACGCCGACCCGACCGGCCATCTAGGCCGTATCAGAAGCTTCGCCCCTGATCAAGAGGTCAGATTCGGGAACTTAGAGTTCTCCGTAGATTCTCGGGGCGATCTGTCGCTAACCGGGCTTGCAGTCTCGCCTGCTATGCCCGAAGACTCTGAGGCTTTAACCTCAGATCCATCTTCCGGCCCCGCCCACGGGATCTACCCGGGCGAGGGCCCGCCTCTTAGTCCGGATCCGGTCATAGTGCCGGACGTCCGGACATCTATTCTTGCCGAACACTCTCCCCGCATGGACGCATCGGAGGTTCACTCCGGAAGCTCTGGGCAGGCCGACCCGATCGAGCTCTCGATACTCAACGAGGCTCTAGATCAGATCTCGTCGATGAAGATTGCCGACGACACCACCCCGATCTGTTCACAGATCGGGCTCCAGACGGGTCAGGGCGAATTTTTTGTCCCACCCACCACCCACTTAGTAGCCACTGTCGAGGATTTAACCGACATGCTGGACTTTGCCTCTGAGGAGGCAGATTACATGGATGAGGAGGATCACGCCCTCGCCCCTGTTAACACTGGGCGATGGAGCGCCACCTCCACATACGACGTCTACATGGTGGACACTCCAAGAAACGATGGCGACAAATCGGATGACTTACCATCAAGGCGCCGAAAGCCACATAAACGGTCAAAAGGAAAAAATGGAAGAAAGGCTACCGATGGCACCGGAGACGGAGATACCCCGGAAGACCTCGATGATCCCGAAAACCCCAAACACCCGCTAGAGGGTCAGGAGAGGCCCGAAGACCGTCGTAACCCCGATGATCCAGATGATCCCGAGGATGATGACTACCTCCGCTCTATCGAGGGGGACGACAATGCGGAAGCCGATGACTTCGCCATCCCCGACAATCCTGCTAACCAGGAACTGTTCAGGCAACACCTCATATCCACGACCCGCAGCCTGAAAGCAAAAGAGCGGCAGCTCAAAGCCGAACAAGACGACCTCAACGACCGATGGACGAGAGTCCTCTCAGCTGAGGAAGGATACGGCACCGGTCTACCGGACCAACCCAGGAGCTACCCACACAGAAGGCTGCTGCCACAATTCGATGACGAGCTCACTGATACACCATCTCCCAAGCATACCCAATACGACAAGCCAGACCGCCCTCCTCGAGGACGAGATAGGACGGCCGACAACACCGGCTATAGGCCGACGATACCCCAAAGACGGGGAAAAGATCCACTAGAGCCCGATGACAGGTTCGACCTGCGACACGACCTGGACGATAGAGCAGGTCATACGCGTTCCATCTATGGATCCGGAGGATACTCACCCGATAAACGGGAAGGGTACCGGCCCTGGCTCGACCGCAATAATGAAAGTGGGGAATGGAACCGGACCAGAGCAGACGCCGATCACCGGCGCGACATAGCTCGGGTCCGAGGTGATGCACACCCACTGTGTTTTACGGATGAGGTGATGCGGCACCAGTTCCCGGAAGGGTTTAAACCCGTAAACATAGAACAATACGATGGGATAACTGACCCAACCGTATGGATCGAGGATTTCCTCCTCCACATCCACATGGCGCGAGGAGACGACCTCCACGCCATCAAGTACCTGCCCCTGAAGCTGAAGGGGCCAGCCCGGCATTGGTTGAATAGCCTCCCAGAAAACTCAATTGGGTGCTGGGAGGACCTGGAAGACGCATTCCGATCTAACTTCCAGGGCACATATGTTCGGCCGCCGGACTCCTCCGACCTGAGCAACGTCGTCCAGAAGCCAGGAGAATCTGCGTGACTATTCTGGAATCGGTTCTTGACCAAGAAAAACCAGATAGTTGACTGCCCTGACGCTGAAGCAATAGCCTCCTTCAGGCATAATATTCAGGACGAGTGGCTGGCTCGCCAGCTCGGCCAGGATAAACCAAGGACAATGTCCGCCCTCACAACACTCATGACCCGCTTTTGTGCGGGCGAGGATAACTAGCTAGCTAGACGTAGCCACAACCCCGAAGACCCCGGAACCTCCGAAGTTTGGGATGGAAACGGAAAAACGAAGCGCAACAAGAACAAGCGCCGGCACAACAATATTGATGCCGATGACACGGCCGTTAACGCCGGTTTCCGCAACTCCCGTCCTGGGCAGCGGAAGAAGCCTCCTAAAGGCAATCGCGACGGACCTACCCCACTGGATAAGATTATGGAGAGGCCCTGCCAGATCCATGGGACTCAAGAGAAGCCCGCCAACCATACCAACCGTAACTGTTGGGTGTTTAAACAGGCCGGCAAGCTCGCATCTGAGGACCAAGGCAAGAGCCCACGCAGCGAGGATGAGGATGAACCTCGTGGTCCGATCGGTGGCGGACAAAATAAATTCCCTCTAGAGGTAAAAACAGTAAACATGATCTACGCCACTCATATACCCAAAAAGGAGAGGAAGCGCGCCCTTCGAGATGTCTACACCATAGAGCCTGTAGCCCCAAAGTACAACCCATGGTCGGCATACCCGATCACCTTCGATCGACGCGACCACCCGACCAGTATCCGTCACGGGGGTTCGGCCGCACTCGTCCTAGACCCGATCATAGATGGGTACCACCTCACTAAGGTCCTCATGGACGGTGGAAGTAGCCTCAATCTGATTTACTCAGATACGGTGAAAAAGATGGGCATAGATCCATCAAGGATCAAGCCCAGTAATACTACCTTCAAAGGAGTGATCACAGGCGTTGAAGCCCGGTGCACAGGCTCTGTCAGCCTGGAGGTTGTGTTCGGCTCGCCCGATAACTTTCGAAGCGAGGACTTGATCTTCGACATCGTACCCTTCCGCAGCGGCTATCATGCCCTGCTCGGCCGTACGGCGTTCGCTCGCTTTAACGCCGTCCCACACTACGCATACCTCAAGCTCAAAATGCCCGGCCCTAGGGGGGTCATTACTGTCAATGGCAACACAGAGCGCTCCCTCCGAACTGAGGAACAAGCGTTAGCCCTGGCGGCCGAATTCCATTACACCGATGATTGGCAGACGCCGACATCCGCCGTAAAGGCATCCAAGGCTGGGAAGAGAGCTCGGTCTCAATCCAAAGTACCAGAACCTTCCTCTCCCCATAAATAGGGATTCGCCCCCCATCGCACGGGCCTAGTACCGGCAAAGTACGTGTCGAGGAGGCACAACTTCGCGCTCAAAATTCCATGGGCAGCGGTGGGGAAAAGTAATAAAGGGTAAGTGTTCGGCTGGACCGAACTGTCACCGTCAACATGTCTTCGGACACACAACAGGTACCATAAAGTATCCACTACGGCGTAAAGCTCACTCACACTTTGGCGACTTCTCAAGACTTTTTGACAAAGCCCGCTCGCCGAATAGTACACCCATCGAGGTATACAACTCTTTGTTAGACACAGGCGCGGGCAAGCAATAGGGCATATCAAGGACGTCAGGTCACCTATCGAAGACCCTTGGCACAACCCCCTCCTGTAAGATTTATATTTCATTTTTAATACCTGTAAACAGTTGTATCGGCAATTTGAATAATAAGAGTTGTTGAGTAAAATACAGACGTATCATGCATGATCACTTCGCTGTTCTTGGCACACTCTCTATTTCTCCTTCTCTTCTCACGAACCTGTTTGGTATACTTTATGATGCAACCGACTAATAGACCGGGGGCTCGGCCTTAAAAATCGCCCTAATCACAACGGATTCAGTGTTCGGCGTCTTAGAATTCCGCTTTATATGCACTGGTTCCGAACTATGTCTTGGGTCAATAGTTGGGTTGCCCGGCTCCTATGCTTGCCCCTTTATGTTCCGCTCGTTCGGCTAAAAGGGCAAAGGGAGCACCGCTGCGATTGTGCTTCCGGCTAGCCTGGTTAAGCGCCTCAGCGGAGAAAGCTGAAAACTAACTGTCATGGTATGCGAGAACCGGTCTGCGAATCCGAGCTTAACTAAATCTCGTCAGAGGTTATTCCATGTCATACGATGGGTTTGATGTTAGTACAAACCAGGTGATATAGGCTTTGGCCGCGGTTCATCCGAACATCACAAACACCTGGGGGCTAGTCATTAGCTCCCGCACTCCTTTCTCGCGCCCCTACGGCTAAGTGAAAGCAATAAAGCATTATGGTCTGATTGCCTTGTCTGCCTCACACTACCGCCTTCGGGTATCGATAGCTCGGCTAAGGGTCA
The DNA here is from genome assembly GCA_039707655.1 of Elymus sibiricus. Taxonomy (NCBI): domain Eukaryota; kingdom Viridiplantae; phylum Streptophyta; class Magnoliopsida; order Poales; family Poaceae; genus Elymus; species Elymus sibiricus. The sequence goes on along the minus strand of CM077671.1, from coordinate 217,211,899 downwards.
TAGTGCGATGGGCAGAGACACCCCGCGTAGTATCTACGTGGGGGCTGAAGCCGACGACTCGCAGCTTTCAGTTTCAACGGCCACACTGGAGTTATAAAGGATGCAAAACATAAAAGACATGATAAACCATGCAGCTTCAAATATAAACGCGTTCAAAGGTCTTCGGACATATTACATAAGTGTTTACTCATACACATTCTCTCGCGAACACTGCACCTCTATTGCCCGAGCACCCTCCATTACGCCGGAGAAGTACAGCTCGGGGCGCCTATGCTCTTTCCCGGTAGGCGGAGGAGCGGTGGCTATCTTCATTGGATCCAGCCCCGGCCAGTGCACCTTGGCCATCGCAAAGGTCATCCGAGCTCCCTCGATACAGGAAGATCGCCTTAGCGCGTCGACCCGGGGCGAGGCGTCGCTCAGCTTCTGCACCAGGCCGAAGTAGCTGCCTGGCAGTGGCTCATTGGGCCATAGCCGGATGAATAGATCCTTCATGGCCGGCTCCGCCATCCGGTGTAGCTCCATCAGCTATTTCAGCTGCTCGATAAGGAGAGGAGAGCGCTCGGGGGCTTCGAACTATGCCCAGAATAGCCGAGCTTCATCTCCTTCTCCCCACGAAGCATAGAACTGCTTCGCGTCCGCCATGCTCTTCTGGAGGTCCGAGCAGGCGCCTGGGGAACGCCATACTTGGGTAAGCAACTCGAACTTGCTATCCCCGAAGATACACTGCAATGAATACGGCTTACCATCCATGATAGCTTTGGCCTGGCTGACCTCCTCTTCAAAGGACCGCCTAACCACCCGCTCCTTTTGGAGATTGGTTTTCAGGGTGGATAGTTCAGCGGCCTGCTCCTTGCCCTTCCGCTCTAGGTCCTCGCACTTTTGGCCGGCGTCCTTGAGCTCCTATTGGATTTCCTCCACCCGAGCCTCGTGCTTATCGCTGGTGGCTCTTAGGGCGGAGAGCGCGGTAGCCTCCTCTTTGGCCGCCGCCTTCTCCACTGCAGCCTCCTGCTTTGTCTTCTCAAGCTCGGCCTTGAGCTTCTCAATCTCCTTCGCTGAGGCTGCGCAAGCATTAGACATATCAAAAAATACTGCATTGACAGTACGCTAATGGAGAGTTTTAAATACTCTAATTCGGCTTACCTTGCGCCTCGTCGAATCTCTTGTTTAGAGCGTCAAGCTCATCTTCGGAGCTCTTGAGATTCCGGTTTAGCTCCTCTAGCTCGGCAGCGTTAGAAGCCGCTGCCGTCAACGAAGCCTGTAACAAACAAAATCATATAACGTTACAAGGGTTTACAACCTCCGAACTGTCACTAAAATGATCCTGTGTCCGGTCCTCTTAAGGGCTGATAGAATGATCCGAACACATATTGTCCTGTGCACAGTTCGGATAAGGATCTATGTTTGACCCCCAGGTAAGTTTTTCAAACTCACCTAGGGCTCGGGGGCTGCCATGTATATAATCATAACTCACAGAAAATAATATTTCACAAAATAGAGCATTACATGGCTTACCTGGAAGCCCGTCAGGAGACCATTAAAGGCCTCCTTCAGTCCGAGGTCTACGGACAGAATGCTCTGTAATACCGCACCCATAAGGGTGCGGTGCTCCCCGGAGATGGAGGCGCTTGACAGAGCCTCCCCCATAGCCGACCATCCATTGGTCGGTGGGGCCGGTGGGGATCGGTTGACCCGATCTCCAACCGGAGATTGAACCGGTGCATCCGGAGGCATGGCGCGCTCCGGAGACCGCCTTGGAGGCGACTGGACGTCTTCTCGTCCGGTCTCCTCAGTATCCGGGAAGGGCCTCACACCCGGGTCTTCGGCGGCCGAGGTGTTAGCCTCGGCCATGACGTCGTCGCCCCCGCCTCCAGTGCCCGGCTCCAGAGGAGCCTGTTGGGACGACACCTCCGTGGCGTCCCTCGTGGCGCCCGGAGGAGAGTGGTGCGGCATGGTCCCGCTCTCCGCTAGTTCGACAGGCGGGGTCTCCCCGTCCGAAACTTGATCGGTGGGGAGGACTTGTGGTATGCTGCAAAACAATAGGCATTCACATGTCAGTAACATTCGAAACTTAACATTAGTACCCCAGGAGGTCTTCGGATCTTTACCTTCGAGGTGGGGGCTTGACCCTGAGGTTCCTTCGTGGAACCCTCTCGAAGTCCTCAGACTCAGTATCAGAGTCCGAGCTGTCATCGGACAGGGTTACCTGTGTCCGGCGCGCTTTCTTCCGGGCGGGAGGAAGTACATCCTCTGAGGCGCCCGATGACGCCGCCCTCTTTCCTGTAAGGAGGGAATCGCCTCCCCCCTCAGCCTCATGCTCCTCCTCCTGATTCGAGGAGGCATGGGTTTCTTCGTACACAGCCCCTGGCTGGTCCCTGTTGCGCAGGCCTGCTCGGCCTGGCTTCTTCTTCTCCTTGTTCTCCGGTGCCTTATAAGGCGCCACAATGAGCATCTCCGACAGCAGCGGAGACCTAGGGTCTTCGGGCTGTGGAGCCGGACACTTGATGCCCGTGGCCTTGCTCAGCCATTCCTGTGGAGGTGATCGGAAAGCACTTAGTTTTTCTTCAGAAGATAAAAGCCGATCTAATAGAACGATGTCATACCTCGGAAGGAAGCTTATCGGCGCGTAAGCCCTGGTCCTCCTTCTTGGCCGGCCAGTTCTCCTGCGCCTTGAACAGCGCCTTCCACAGCTTCTCGCGTGTGGTGCGGAAGAGTTGACGAATCGTAGGCTCGTCGTCAGTCCGGTAATTCCACATGGGGGAGCTTCGGCGCTGGCAGGGGAGGATGCGCCGCCGGAGCATAACCTGGACCACGTTGGTCAGCCCGACTCCCTCCTTGATCATGGAGGCGATGCCCCTCTGCAGGTCATCCACCTCTGTGTTTGACCCCCAGTCGAGGCCCTTTCGGACCCATGAGGTCAATCTGGCCGGGGGGCCGGACCTGAATTCGGCAGGAACAGTTCCGCCCTCCTCCTCCTTTGGCTCGGTGATGTAAAACCACTCTTTTTGCCGAGTCTTGATGGTGTCGATGAAGGTGCCGGACGGCCATACTGCACGCGGGAGCTTGCCGATGACCGCCCCGCCGCAACCTGCATGTGCGCCGGCGACACACTTCGGCTTGATGTTGAAGATCTTGAGCCACAGTCCGAAGTGTGGTTCGACTCGCAAGAAAGCCTCGCAGACGATGATGAATGCCGATATATGCATGAAAGAGTTCGGCGGGAGGTCATGGAAGTCGAGGCCATAGAAGAACATGAGGCCCCTCACGAAGGGGTGGAACGGGAAGCTCAATCCTCGGATGAAGTGGGGAAGGAAGACCACCCTCTCACCAGGTTTGGGGGTGGGAATCACCTGGCCCTCCTCCGCAGCGCGGTGGAAGACATTGGCGGGGAGGTAACCGGCGTCCTTGAGATCCCAGATGTCTTGGTCTGTGACCATGGATGCCTCCCACTTGCCGTTGGATCCGGAGCTGGCCATGGCTAAGCTCGGAGGAGGAAGAATGTAAAACCTAGATCGGGGCTCTGGAAGCTCGGAAGATGGGGGAAGCAGGGATGCGAATGGGAAGTGCGGATAAGCCTTGGGGTTTTCTTTCCCTTTTATTGAGCTTACTGCCGGTTAGCCTCCCTTCACGGCGCCGTGAATCTCTCCGCTTCCCAAGGCGTGCGTGCCGTTATACGCGCATGATTAAACATATCCCATGTAAAATGGGGCACGATCTGTGCATTGATGGATCGTGCTGGTGGAAACGGCCTCGAACCGCGAATTGAGTCTTTACGACTGGTTTAGTGGTCATGGTGGGCCGTGACCTTTCGACTGAAGGGTTGTCAAAAATCACTATTCACTCCCTGACGTTTGGCCTTCAGGGCCGGTTACTTATGGTGTTCGGACGATCTATGATCGGAGAAATTACACGTCGTCAGGGGCCGAACTATCTCGGCCGATCACTATTTGGAGGAAGGAACTCGACTCGCAAGCCGAAGACTTTTGATCACATGAAGCAGCTGAAGCTAGGACTCTTGGCGTTGGAGGGTAGTTCGGGGGCTACTGAGGGAGTCCTGGATTAAGGGGTCCTCAGGAGGCCGACCTATTTCCTATGGGCCGGACTGTATGGGCCGTTCGCCGGACACTGGATGGATCGAGGGTCTTGTCTCCAGGATGGAAGCCTCAAGGATCATGGCGTGTCCTCCAAGTTTAAAGTAGTGAATAGGCATGTTTATCCGTTCGACGTGTAACCGACCATGTGTAAACCCTAGGTACCCTCGGCGTCTATATAAGCCGAAGGGTTATAGGTTGTAGGCCAACAGAACTCATCTAGGGTTTTAGCTACTTGATCTCGTGGTAGATCAACTCTGTATTCCTCATATCATCAATATAATCAAGTAGGACGTAGGGTATTACCTCCATAGGAGGGCCCGAACCTGGGTAAAACCTTGTCCCCTTCGTCTCTTGTTACCATCGATCCAAGTCTCACAGCTCGGGACCCCCTACCCGAGATCCGCTGGTTTTGACACCGACAGGGCCTCCTCGGAGTAGATTCACCTTGCGCTTCCTGAGCTAGCTGAGCTCTCCTCCCCATTGGTGGACAGGGATTAGGAGAGGTTGAGATGCCAGCTAGCGTGCCACACTCCGAGGTAGGGGGATGCACTTCCATAGAGTCCATATGTTCTTCCTCCATGATGACTTCATCTGTTCCTTCTTGTTCCATCTCCATATGCAACAACCAAGCCTCGTCCTCAATCTTGTTGGAGGAGGACGACGAATAGCTTCAACTCTTTGAGAAATCTGCCAGAAACAGCCCAAAACAAGAACAGTGGAGAAACTTGCGATGCGGTGGTCAAAACATACGGGAATATATATAATGAGTTTTTCTTGGTCAGAATACGTGTCCAGGAAGAAAACGGCGTCCGAGAGTCACACAAGGTGTTCCCAAGCTATCAGGGCGCGCCTAGGGGGCTAGCTGTGCAAGGTTGGCTTGGGAGTCCATCGTGGGTCCCCCTGACTAATTTATATTTTTGGAATTTTTCTAAAATACCAAAACCAACAGAAAATATTTTTATGGAAGTTTTGGAGTCGGTTTACTTACCGTATACATACCTACCCCTTTTCAGGTGTATGAAGTGTCTGGAAGGTCTCTCTTATGTGTTCTTCCGGTGTCATCACTTGAATAATATTAGTTTCAACATTAATGGGCGTACCTGAGATGTAATGTTTAATTCTTTGCCCATTAACCACTCTCAGATGTCTGCCTTCGGCATTGTTGATATTAATGGCTCTGGAGCGATAAACTTCTTCGACGATATAGGTTCCTTCCCATTTGGAGAGAAGTTTTCCTGCAAAAAAAAAATCTGAAATGAGACTTGTACAAAAGAACTAGATCACCTATTTTGAATTCTCGTTTTTGGATTCTTTTGTCATGCCATCTTTGAACTTTTTCTTGAAACAACTTGGCATTTTCATAAGCCTGCTTCCTCCATTCATCTATGGAGCTAATATCAAATAACCTCTTTTCACCGGCAAGTTTGAAATCATAGTTAAGTTCTTTAATTGCCCAATAAGCTTTATGTTCTAACTCAAGAGGTAAATGACATGCTTTTCCATAGACCATTTTATATGGGGACATTCCCATAGGATTTTTATAAGCAATACTATAAGCCCATAATGCATCGTCAAGTTTCTTAGACCAATTCTTTCTAGATCTATTAACAGTCTTTTGCAATATTAATTTTATTTCTCGGTTGCTCAACTCAACTTAACCGCTATACTGAGGATGATAAGGTGATGCAATCATATGGTTAACATCATATTTAGCTAGAAGTTTACGGAAAGCACCATGAATAAAATGTGAACCACCATCAGTCATTAAATATCTAGGGACTCCAAACCTCGGGAAAATAACATCTTTAAGCATGTTAATAGAAGTGTTATGATGAGCACTACTAGTTGGAATAGCTTCTACCCACTTAGTAACGTAATCAACAGCAACTAAAATCTGAGTATACCCATTAGAGGAAGGAAAATGTCCCATATAATCAAAACCCCAAACATCAAATGGTTCAATAGCAAGTGAATAATTCGTAGGCATTTCCTGACGTCTACCAATGTTAAAAATTCTATGACATTCATCACAAGAGAGGACATACTTACGAGCATATTTTAAAAGAGTAGGCCAATAAAAACCGGATTGTAATACCTTGTGCGTAGTTCTGTCACCAGCGTGGTGCCCTCCATAGGCCTCGGAGTGACACTTCCGTAGGATCTATTCATGTTCATGCTCAGGTACACAACGTCTAATAACACCATCTACTTCTTCTTTGTAAAGATGAGGGTCATCCCAAAAGTAATGTCGTAAATCGTAGAAGAACTTTTTCTTTTCTTTGTAGGTGAAGCTAGGTGGTATATATTTAGCAACAATGTAATTAGCATAATCTGCATACCAAGGAGTGCTACGGGAAGCATTTATAACAACTAGTTGCTCATCAAGAAAATTGTCATCCATAGGCAGTGGGTCATCAAGAACATTTTCCATTCTAGACAAATTATCTGCTACCGGGTTTTCAACTCCCTTTCTATAAACAATATGCAAATCAAACTCTTGAAGTAAAAGCACCCACCTAATCAGTCTAGGCTTTGCATATTTCTTTTCCATAAGGTATTTAATAGCAGCATGATCAGTCTGAATAGTAACTTTGGAATCAACAATATAAGGTCTGGACTTATCACATGCAAACACAACTACTAAAAATTCCTTCTTAGTAGTAGCATACTTTGTTTGAGCACTGTCTAGAGTTTTATTAGCATAATGAATACCATTTAATTTCTTGTCTACTCTTTGCCCTAGAACAACACCAACAACATAGTCACTAGCATCACACATAATTTCAAATGGTAAATTCCAATCAGGTGGTTGAACAATATGTGCAGAAGTTAAGGCTTTCTTAAGTATTTCAAAAGCTTATACACAATCATCATAAAAAATAAATGGAGTATTTTTTTGAAGAAGATTAGTTAATGGCCTAGAAATATTTGAGGAATCTTTAATGAAATGCCTATAGAAACCAGCATGACCAAGGGAACTTCTTATACCTTTAACATCTTTAGGACATGTCATTTTCTCTATTGCATCCACTTTAGCTTTATCTACCTCAATACCTCGTTCAAAAATTTTATGCCCATGTACTATATCTTCATTCACCATAAAGTGGCACTTCTCCCAATTCAACACAAGATTAGTTTCTTCACATCTCTGCAAAACTCGATCAAGATTGCTTAAGCAATCATCAAAAGAAGTCCCTGGCAACGACGCCAGAAAAGAGTCTTGATGAACCATAAGTATAGGGGATCAATCGTAGTCCTTTCGATAAGTAAGAGTGTCGAACCCAACAAGGAGTAAAAGGAAATGATAAGTAGTTTCCAGCAAGGAATTCTCTGCAAGTGTTGTGAGTAATAATGATAAATAGTTTTGCAGCAAGATAATTCGTAACAAGTAACAATAGTAGCAAGTGTGAAGCAAGGTAGCCCAATCCTTTTTATAGCAAAGGACATGCCTGAAAGTACTCTTATACAAAGCAAGAGCTCCCAAGGACACATGGGAATTTCTGTCTAGTCATGTTCATCATGTTGAGTTGATTCGCGCTCGTTACTTTGATAATTTGATATGTGGGTGGATCGGTGCTAAGGTGTTGTTCTTACTTGAACAAGCAACCCACTTATGATTACCCCCTCTTGCAAGCATCCGCAACTACAAAAGAATAATTAAGATAAATCTAACCATGGCATAAAACATGTGGATCCAAACATAAACTAGGGTTTAAGCTTCTGTCACTCTAGCAACCCATCATCTACTTATTATTCCACAATGCCTTCCCTTAGGCCCATAACATGGTGAACTGTTATATAGTCGATGTTCACACGACACCACTAAAGGAAGCAACAACATACATATCATCAAAATATCGAAAGAATACCAACTTCACATGATCACTTATAACAAGACTTCTCCCATGTCCTCGGGAACAAAAGTAATTACTCACAAAACATCAACATGTTCAAGATCAGAGGTGTAATAATGATGATTAAGGATCTGAACATAATATCTTCCACCAAGTAAACCAACAAGCATCAACTACAAGATGTAATCAACACTACTAGTAACCCACAGGTACCAATCTAAGGTTTTGAGACAGAGATGGAATACAAGAGATGAACTAGGGTTTGAGATGATATGGTGCTATTGAAGACGTTGATGAAGATTGGTCCTCCCACGAAGGAGGAAGCGTTCGTGATGACGATGGCTTCGATTTCCCCCTCCCGGAGGGAAGTTTCCCCGGCAGGATCTCTCTGCTAGAGAGCAAAAGGGCCTATGCCCAGGTTTCCGCCTCGAGACGGCGGGCTTCGTCCTGAAAGTAACTTCTTGATTTTTTCTAGGTCAAAAGCCAACTTATAGCAGAAGAGGGGGGCCAGGGCACCTGGGAGGTGGTCCCAAGCCAGCAGGGCGCGCCCTATTTTCTTGGCACCAATAGGTGGCCCGCTCTTGTATATTTTTGCTCCAATAATTCACATATATTCCACAAAAATTCTCCATGAAGCTTCAGGTCATTTGGAGTCCACTGAATTTTCAGCCTTTTTCTTGGTTTTCAGGTCCAGAATTCCAGTTTCCGGCAATTTCCCTCTTTGTGATGTACCTTGTAAATTCAGAGAGAAAAGGCATAAGAATTGTAAAGTTGAATAATAACCAAGAACAACATAAATATCAATAGGAAATCATGATGCAAAATGGACGTATCATCCATATCCGAGGACGCGGCTATTCGAACAGATCATTTACCCTCCAGGGGTATACTTCTTCACACGCGCTCCCACCACTTACCACCACATACACGTCGTGTACTCGGCAACCTTCAAGCGGAAGCCTAGCGAGTGTGTCGGCCATGATTGGTAACCACGGAAGTCTCTAGTCCAAGTTTATCGCCTATTTGAGAATTGAACCCGTCACGAAAGTCCGGCCGAAGTTTCCATCATGACCACAAACGATGTGTGCAGGGTTCGCAAGCCTACCTCGACGAATGGAACTACGTTTGGTACACCGGGCCACATGTGGATCTACCGCGTCATAGCCTACCCCTCGGTCAGCGCTAAGCATGCCCGCTAGCACATCCTACAAACACTAGAAACTAGTTGCAACTCCTGGACATAGATCGAGGCGGTCAATAAGCCGAGAGGGTCAATTAAGTATCCCAATGAGTGGTAGTATCTCATCTTGGATAACATACACATAACTCAGTTCTTAAGGACAGTCCCGATGAGACAACCTGCCATGTACTCCTACATGGCCTCTCATCGCTAACTTTACCAAATCAGATTCACACACTTAGCTTTCAACTATTTACTGTGGCAAAAGCATGTCATACAGAGGAATGGGTTCAACTACCGAGAATAGGTAACAGTTGAATCATTGTTGTCCTAATGCAGTAAAAGAGAGCAAGAACGAGAGAGTGGGATTGTATCGGAATGCTCAAAGGGTGGTTACTTGCCTGGCACTTCTGAAGATAACAATGAGTCTTCATTGGTGACATAGATCTTAACATTGGAGCAACCTCTACCGAGAGGAAACAATACCAGCAAACAAAGAAGGATCACAATCAATGCAATGCACAATCAAGAGAATGGCATGACATGTTAGGATACTGGATTGACCTAATGCAATAGCTAGTCATATTAATTGAAGTGGAATTCAAACCTAGTTCAAATTCCAACTCCAAATGTTATTTCATAAATTGCCCTAATCATGAAATGTCCTAGTTGGTGATGTTAACTTGCTCAAATATGGATGAACATGGCATAAGCAGATTCTTCATATTTTTCTAATCATTTTTCATATATAAATTATTTTCATCTCAGTTATGGTTGAATTTCTATGAACTTTACAAGTTTAGGAAATTTTTGGAAATAAATAAATCATTTAGATTTATTTAAAATAGAAAAGCATTTACTGTGTCAACAGTGACGTTAGCAGGTCAAAGGCGCAAACCCAGGTCAAACCTAACGGCTTGGACCCACATGTCATCGGCACACTGCTTAAGAGAGGGTTAATTAGGCTAACCCGAAATAGTTAGTAGGTAATTAGCGAATTGGGTCCACCTGTCAGTGTGTCAAGGCTTAGTTAGTGGCGTCATTAGCAATGACGTTGCCACATGGCTTCGCCGGAGTGTGGACGGCGACGACTAGAACCGATGGTGGAGGCATCGGGTTTTGGCCACAGGCGACCGTTTGATGCGCGGTTAGCGGCAACAAAATGCTGGGAGCGCGCCGCATCCGACTGAGTAGGCAGAGGGACACGGGGTGGCCAGAAACGACACGGGCGACAAGCTTGGCAGTGGCCGGAGCCACTGTCTCGGCATAGACAAGGCTATGGTGCACGGCGAGCCCATATGCTGGGTTCTACGCCTTCCTGGGATCACCAGGAGAACGCGGGTGCAATGTACAAAAGCTGAGGAGGTCAGGAGCATGGAGTTCAACGACCATGGTGGCGGCCGGAGCTCGGAGCTCGTGCAATGGCGACTATAGGAAAAAATCGACACCGGGGGTGGAGGGGTTTTGGTCGGGGGCTCACATCAGATCTCCTGACACCGACGGCGAGCTCGAGGACAGGCGGGAGCTGGTGAATTGACAATGGCGGCTGCCGGATTCAGCTGCGAAGAGGAGCTCGATGGCGATGATTGAAGGCCTCCCGGCTCGCGATAGTCTACAAGGAGAGTCTCTGGAGCAGCAGAGGAGATCGAGGAGAAGGTGGCTCGGTGATTCTGTAACGGTGGCCGCACGGGCGAGCGACGGCGGCGACGGCATCGCTCGGGTTCGTGTGCAGGAGGGAGCTAGAGCGCGAGTGGGAGTCCAGAGAGTGAGGGGAATGGGAGAGGCAGTCGTCCTCATCTCGTGGGCGAGTAGGTTGACTCGGGGACGGATGCGCCACTGATACGTCCATTTTGCATCATGATTTCCTACTGTTATTTATAATGTTTTGATGAATAATAATGCTTTAGGGAGTGATTCTAATGCCTTTTCTCTCATAATATGCAAGGTTTACACAAAGAGGGAGAATACCAACAGCTGGAATTCTGCATCTGAAAAAGCACATCAGAGATACCTATTCTGCACATCTCGAAATAAGCTGAAACTTTACGGAGAATTATTTTGGAATATATGAAAAATACTAGAGCAAATAACTACCGGAGGGGGCCCACCTAGTGAGCACAACACACCAGGGCGCGCCAGGCCCCCCAGGCGCGCCCTGGTGGGTTGTGCCCAGCATGGCCCACCTCCGGTGCCCATCTTCTGGTATTTAAGGTCTTTTGAACTAGAAAAAAATAAGGAGAGGACTTTCGGGACGGAACGCCGCCGTCCTGAGGCGGAACTTGGGCAGGGGCACTTTTGCCCTCCGGCGGAGCGATTCCGCCGGTGGAACTTCCCTCTCGGAGGGGGAAATCGAAGCCATCATCATCACCAACACCCCTCTCATCTTTGGGGGGCCAATCTTCATCAACATCTTCAACATCACCATCTCCTCTCAAACCCTAGTTCATCTCTTGTGTTCAATCTTTGTACTGGAACCTCAGATTGGTACCTGTGGGTGACTAGTAGTGTTGATTACATCTTGTAGTTGATTACTAAATGGTTTATTTGGTGGAAGATTATATGTTCAGATCCGTTATGCTATTCATTACCCCTCTGATCTTGAGCATGAATATTATTTGTGAGTAGTTACCTTTGTTCTTGAGGTCACGGGAGAAGTCATGTTGCAAGTAATCATGTGAATTTGATATGTGTTCGATATTTTGATGATATGTATGTTGTGATTCCCTTAGTGGTGTCATGTGAACGTCGACTACATGGAACTTCACCATCCTTGGGCCTAAGGGAATGCATTGTGGAATAGTTATTAGATGATGGGTTGCTACAGTTACAGAAGCTTAAACCCTAGTTTATGCGCTACTTCGTAAGGGGCTGATTTGGACCCAAACATTTAATGCTATGGTTAGATTTTATCTTAATACTTTTCTCGTAGTTGCGGATGCTTGCGGGGGGGTTAATCATAAGTGGGAGTTTTGTTCAAGTAAGAACAGAACCCAAGCACCGGTCCACCCACATATCAAATCATCAAAGTAGCAAACGCGAATCAAGCCAACATGATGAAAGTGACTAGATGGAATTCCCGTGTACCCTCAAGAACACTTTGCCTATTATAAGAGATTGTTCTGGCCTGTCCTTTGCCACAAAAGGATTGGGCTACCTTGCTGCACTTTATTTACCATTACAGTTACTTGCTTGTTACCAATTATCTTGCTATCAAACTATCTGTTACCTACAATTTCAGTGCTTGCAGAAATTACCTTGCTGAAAACCGCTTGTTGTTTCCTTCTGCTCCTTGTTGGGTTCGACACTCTTACTTATCTAAAGGACTACGATTGACCCCCTTTACCTGTGGGTCATCGAGACTCTTTTCTGGCGCCGTTGCCAGGGAGTGAAGCGCTCTTGGTAAGTGGAAATCGGTAAGGAAAAACTTATACTACGTGCTAAAATTTATTGTCACTTGCTACTATGGAAAACCATCCTTTGAGGGGTTTGTTCGGGGTATCTTCACCTCGAGCGGAAGCACAATTAGTTGCCCCTCAACCTACTGCACCTACTAAAAATATTGGCTATGAAATTCCTTCGGGTATGGTAGAACAACTGCTAGCTAATTCTTATGCAGGAGATGGAACCGAACATCCTGATATGCACCTAATACATGTGAATGAAGTTTGTGGATTATTTAAGCTTGCAGGTTTACCCGGAGATGAAGTTAACAAGAAGGTTTTCCCTTTATCTTTGAAGGGAAAAACATTGACTTGGTATAGGCTATGTGATGATATTGGATCATGGAACTGGAATCGATTGCAATTGGAATTCCATCAAAAGTTTTATCCCATGCATCTAGTTCATCGTGATCGGAATTATATATATAATTTTTGGCCCCGTGAAGGGGAAAGCATCGCTCTAGCTTGGGGAGGCTTAAGTCAATGTTATATTCATGCCCCAATCATGATATCCCGTGAGAAGTTATTATTCAGAATTTTTATGCTCGGCTTTCTCATAATGATCAATCCATGCTCGATACTTCTTGTACTGGTTCTTTTATGAATAGGACTATTGAATTCAAGTGGGATCTTTTAGAAAGAATTAAACGCAACTCTGAAGATTGGGAACTCGACGAAGGTAATGAGTCAGGTATAAAGCTTAAGTTTGTGTTAAATATTTTATGAATACCGACGCTTTTCACAAGTTTAGCACTAAATATGGCCTTGACTCTGAGATAGTAGCCTCTTTCTGTGAATCATTTGCTACTCATGTGGAATCCCTAAGGAGAAGTGGTTTAAATATCATCCCCCTATTAAAGAAGAAATTAAAGAACCGGTCATAGATAAAGATGAAACCATCATTTACAATGTTGATCCAGTTGTGCCTACTGCTTATATTGAAAAACCGCCTTTCCCTGTTAGGATAAAGGAACTCGACGAAGGTAATGAGTCAGGTATAAAGCTTAAGTTTGTGTTAAGGTATCAACTATGGTTTGCGAAAGTAATATTTGAGCACCTAAGCCCTTTGAGAAAATTAAAGTAGAACCTAGCGTTGCTATGGTTAAAGATCTCTTGGTAGAAAATATGGATGGGCATGTTATTTACTTCTGTGATGAAGCTGCTAGAATTGCTAAACCCGATGAAAAAGATAAACATAGACCCGTAGTGGGCATGCATGTTATCTCAGTCAAAATAGGAGATCATTGCTATCATTGTTTATGTGATTTAGGTGCTAGTGTGAGTGCTATTCCTTTTACCTTATACCAAGAAATTATGATAGACATAGCACCTGCTGAAATAGAAGACATTGATGTTACTATTAAACTTGCTAATAGAGACACCATCACACCACTTGGGATTGTTAGAGATGTTGAAGTCTTGTGTGGGAAAGTAAAATACCCTACTGATTTTCTAGTTCTTGGTTCCCCACAAGATGACTTTTGATCCATTATCTTTGGTAGACCTTTCTTGAACACTGATAAGCCACAAGTATAGGGGATCACAACAGTTTTCAAGGGTAGAGTATTCAACCCAAATTTATAGATTCGACACAAGGGGAGCCAAAGAATATTTGAGACTATTAGCAGCTGAGTTTTCAATTCAACCATACCCGGAGATTAAATATCTACAGCAAAGTGATCAGTAGCACAGTAATATGATAGTTTTGATAGCAGTAGCAGCAGTAATGGTAACAGTAGCAGTGATAGCGATGGTTTTGTAGCAGTTGGAACAGTAACAACAGTAGTAACTTAGCAAGTGCAATAAGTGGAAAACTCGTAGGCACTGGATCGGTGAACTCGTTGGATAATATTCATCATATAACAGTCATAACCTAGGGTGATACAAAACTAGCTCCAGTTCATCAATGTACTGTAGCCATGTATTCCGTAAATAGTCATACGTGCTTATGGAAAAGAACGTGCATGACATCTTTTGTTCTACTCTCCCGTGGCAGCGGGGTCCATAAGGAAACTAAGGGATATTAAGGCCTCCTTTTAATAGAGAACCAGAACAAAGCATTAACACACGGTGAATACATGAACTCCTCAAACTACGGTCATCACCGGAAAGTATCCCAAATATTGTCACTATGGGGTTTACGGATCATAACACGTAATAGGTGCATATGACTAGGCAAGATCGGATCAAGAACATAGATATAATGGTGATAACATAAACGGTTCAGATCTGAAATCATGGCACTCGGGCCCTAGTGACAAGCATTAGGCATAGCAAAGTCATAGCAACATCAATCTCAGAACATAGTGGATACTAGGGATCAAGCCCAAACAAAACAAACTCAATTACATGATAAATCTCATCCAACTCCTCATCGACCAGCAAGCCTACGAAGAAATTACTCACTCCCGGTGGGGAGCATCATGGAATTGGCGATGGAGAAGGGTTGGTGATGACGAAGACCGAAGATTCCCCTCTCCGGAGCCCAAAACGGGCTCCAGATCTAGCCTCCCGATGAAGAACAGGAGGTGGCGGTGGCTCCGTATCGTAAAACGCGATCAAACTTTCTCTCTGATTTTTTTCTCCCAAAATAGGAATTTATTGTGGCGGAATTAGGGTCAGTGGGGCCACGAGGTGGGCACAACCCACCAGGGCGCGCCCAGGGGGCCTGGCGCACCCTAGTGGGTGCTGCTCACCCTGGCCCCCCTCTTCAGTAGATTTTGGCTCCAATAATTCTTATATATTCTGAAATAATTCTCCAAATTTTTTTGTTCCGTTCCTAGAACTTTTATTTCTGCACAAAAAACAACACCATGGCAGTTCTGCTGAAAACAGCGTGAGTCCGGATTAGTTCCATTCAAATCATGCAAATTAGAGTCCAAAACAAGGGCAAAAGAGTGAGGAAAAGTAGATACGTTGGATACGTATCAACTCCCCCAAGCTTAAACCTTTGCTTGTCCTCAAGCAATTCAGTTGACAAACTGAAAGTGATAAAGAAAAACTTTTACGAACTCTTTTGTTCTTGTTTACATATATATGCTTAAGTAGCACCCAAGTTTTCAGCAAGGATTATGACTAACCATGCCAACAATAAATCTTAGAAATTATATTAACTCATATCAATAACATAAGCAACTAGCGAGCAATAATAAGATATCTCAAGCGCCAACACTTTGTCAAAACAATCAGGATACAATATGACAATAGTGGTATCTCGCTAGCCCTTTCCGAGACCGCAAAACATAAATGCAGAGCACCTCCAAAGTTCAAGCAGCGACTAAACATTGTAATTCATGGTAGAAAAGATCCAGTCATGCTTCACCCAACATCTACTATACACAATGCATGAGGATGACAATAGTGCTCTCAGGTCTGGCGATTATTTGAGAAGGTGATGACTCAAAATAAAAGTAAATAGATAGTCCCTTCGTAGAGGGAAGCATGGATTTGTAGCGGTGCCAGAGCTCAAAGCTTAAAACAGAGATAGATATAATTTTGGGAGGTATACCTTTCCTGTCAACGTCACGACCAAGAGTTATCAATATCATCCATGGTAATCAAATTAGCGGCGGTTCCCAAGCGGTAAAAGTAAAGGTTTACTCCCCTTCCACCAACAATCACACTCCACGGCTAGCCGCATCCACGGGTACCGTCCAAACCAAGAACATTCCTGGGGGAGTTTTGTTTAATTATTTGTTTGATTTTTTATTTCGGGACTGGGAATCCCTATTACCGCCCCTCTCGTGTAAGGACGAGTGAATAAACACTCATCATGAGAATAACCCGCTTAGCATGGAAGATACTGACCACCCCCTGTCGCTCCATGAGCGGTCAAGACACACAAAACAGATATTTATTTGAATTTTTAGAGATGGCACATGCAAATTTACTTTGGAATGACAGGGTAATACCACATATAGGTAGATATAGTGGACTCTTCAGGCATAACTTGGTTTAAGGGTTTTGATGCACAAGCAGTATTCCCACTTAGTACAGGCGAAGGCTAGCAAATAGATTGAGAAGCGGCCAGCTAGGGAGCGAAAACGGTCATGAACATGCATTACATATAATCAACATTGAATACTAGCATGAGTAGGATATGGACACCATGAACATAAATACCATGAAGGCTATGTTGGTTTTGATTCAACTACATGCGTGAACATGTGCCAAGTCAAGCCACTTGAAACATTCGGAGGAGGATACCATATCATGATACCGCATCACAACCATTTTAATGCATGTTGACATCCAAGATAAATCATTATCCACTCCTAGCTACTTAAGCATGGCATGAACAACTATAATCTCTAAGGGTCATTGCAAACATGTTTGATCATAATATGCTGAATCAAGGATACTAGGTTAAACATATTTACAAAAACAAAAACAAGTTGAGTTCATACCCACCCTTCTCTGCCAAGTCAATTCATCAAATATCGTCATTATTGCCTTTCACTTGCACGACCGAATGATAAGAAAATAATAATAGTGCAAGAGTGCCGTGGACTAAGCTGGAATCTGCAAACATTTTATTCAAGAGGAGAAGACAAGGTAAAATGGGCTCTTTGTTAGATTAACAATAATGCATATGAGAGCCACTCAACATTTTCATCGTGGTCTTCTCCTTGGTACGACTCAAATAAAAGGAAAAGAATTTCAGAGAAACACACTGAAATATTTTTGGAGTTTTTGGTTTTTCCTGAAGAAGGCAATTAAAGAGGGAAAAACAAAAACGAGAAAATGTATTTACACGGGAAAGCTCCCAACAAATAAAAGAAGAAATGAGAAATCTATTTGGGTTTTCTCTTAATGCTACAATTAAATTAAGCTAGAAAGAAAAACTAAAAGAAGTAGGAAATATTTTTGGGTTTTCTCAAAGTTTTTCAAACACACAAGAAGAAAGCAAGAAAACAAATTTAGCATGGATATTACAATGAAAAAGTATGAACACCGACAACTAGAATGAAAAGTGTGAACATGAATGTAATGTCGGTGGAAATACGTACTCCCCCAAGCTTAGGCTTTTGGCCTAGCTTGGTAATCACCATCCATAGAAACCACCCGGTCCCAAGTCAAAGTGAGGTGGAGGCGGCACCTGAGCATCCCACCCCAGGGGCTCCTCCTCAGCAGCTGTTAAGTTATTTTGGTAGGCTGTAATGTCATCTGGCATAATCCTGTATCCGTTCCTGGCAATAGAATCAAACAAAGCAGGTGCAGGCAACGGAATAATATCACGGGTATCTTTGCTAAATACTAGGTTATAAAGAATGTCGCGGGGAGAATCGGTTACATCAAGGAATTGGTGATCTTGTAGTGACTTGTGGTCAAGATAAACTCGGGACAAGAGATAATCATGTGGGCGAAACTGAACGTTAAATTGTCTCGCTCAAACTCAGATGGCCTAGGTTCTCTCAATTCCCCATCAGAAGGGATCAAGCATATGTTGCAGAAGTCAGTTAGCGGCATTTTGTAAGTTTCAGCATAAAGATTAAACTGTACTTCAGGAGGATTGTTTCTTCCTAGATAATAAAAACCTTGCACAAAGAAATTTGTAAGGATGTGATATTGGTCACACTTAGCTACGAGGAACTCGGTCAACCCAGCGTTTGCAACAAACTGAGTGAACTCTTGATGGAATCCGGCCTCCTCCATTAAGGCATCATGCGGCCATTCACACGGCCGCACCTCCGCCCTTCTTGGGGTGTGAAGGTCACTGTCCGATGATTCCCCAATGACTCCTTTGGCATTTTTCTTGGAGGAAAACTTCCTAAAGAAATCCATCTTATTCCTATAAAAATTCTGAAAAAATTAGTCCACAAAATTTTTATCAACCAAACTTAGTGAAATTGATAGCGACTACTCCTAAGCATGCATAGAGGCCATATTGAGCATTCATACGACTTAGAACTCTAAGAATTCAACATGCAGCTCATCTACAACAGCACCAAGAGTAGCTAATTACTCTAAAAATAACTCACTAAATCAAAAAACTAATTGGAGCAATGTAGGAGTCACATACCAAGTAGCAATCCCTCGAAACAGTTTCAGAAATGGAGCTTCGAGCTAAGAGATCGAAATCCGCGGGTTTGAGAGCAAGAACACGGGAATGGTGGATGTGGTGAATTTTTTCTGGAGGTAGGTGATGATGTGGGATAAAGAGATAAGTGAGGGGGCCCACGTGGGGGCCACAACCCACCAGGGCGCGCCTGGGGGTACTGGTGCGCCCTAGTGTCTTGTGGGCACCAGGTGCACCCCCCTATGGTATTATTTTCACCAAAAATTCAGAAATATTTGGGAAAAAATCGTGTTAAATTTTCAGGGCATTCTCAGAACTTTTATTTTTGAGTCATTTTTTATTGCACGACGAAAATAGAAAACAGGATAATCATGGCATTTTTATTTTATTTGACTAACTAAAACAGAAAATAAAAGGTGGGATCAGAGAGTTGTGCTTACTAGATTCATCAACTTCATACCTCTCAAAAGTGATCCATTAATAAGGTTGATCAAGTCTTATTAACAACCACTTCCGATTAGCATGAAACCGAAGAATTTTCGTAAAACACTAAGTTACCGCAATGGGGATGTGCATATCCCCAACAATAAGTATGTCATATTTCTTTTTGGCACTAGGTAGAGGTAATAGAAAGCTTGCAATAGTGATGGTCGGAGATTCTTCAATAACATTTATACCATTCACCTGGAATTGTTTCTTCGGAAAGTGCACCGTATGCTAATTACCATTGATACAAAAAGTGACTTTGCTTTTATTGCAATCAATAACAGCCCCTACAGTATTCAGAAATGGTCTACCAAGGATAATCGACATTTTGTCATCCTCGGGCATCTCAAGAATAACAAAGTCCGTTAAGATAGTAACATTTGCAACAACAACGGGCACGTCCTCACAGATACTGATAGGTATGGCAGTTGATTTGTCAGCCATTTGCAATGATATCTCAGTAGGTGTGAGTTTATTCAAATCAAGTCTCTTATATAAGGAGAAAGGCATAGCACTAACACCGGCTCCCAAGTCACACAAAGCAGTTTTGACATAGTTTCTTTTAATGGACCAAGGTATAGTTGGTATTCTATGGTCTCCAAGTTTTTAGGTACTCCATCCTTAAAAGAATAATTAGCAAGCATGGTGGAGATTTTAGCTTCAGGTATCTTTCTTTTATTAGTGATGATGTGTTTCATATACTTTGCATAAGGGGTCATCTTTAAGATATCAGTTAAGCGGGTACGCAAAAAGACTGGCCTAATCATTTCAGCAAAGCGCTCAAATTCTTCATCATCCTTTTTCTTAGATGGCTTAGGTGGAAATGGCATGGGTTTCTGAACCCACGGTTCCCTTTCTTTACCATGTTTCCAAGCCACAAAGTCTCTTTTATCATAACGTTTATTTTTAGTTTGTGGGTTATCAAGATCAGGAGCAGGCTCTATTTCAACATCATTATCTGGTTCTTTATCATTACTAGGTTGAGCATCTTCATGAACATCATCATCATCATTTCCATTATCACTAGGAGAATGTTCATTACCAGACTGAGTTTCAGCATCGGAAATAGAGACATCATTATTATCAGGAGGTTTTTGTATCTTAGGTTCACTAGAGGTATGCAAAGTCCTATCATTTTCCTTTTTGTTTTTCTTTCTAGAAGGACTAGGTGCATTAGTATTAATTCTCTGAGAGTCTTGTTCAATTCTTTTAGGATGACCCTCACGATATAGTGGTTCTTGGGTCATTCTACCTGCTCTAGTTACTACTCTAGCAGCAAAATCATTTATGTTATTATTCATTTCATCAAGCAATTCTTTTTGAGACTTAGCAACTTGTTCTAGCTGAGTTTGAACCATAGAGGCATGTTTTCCTACACCTCTAACATCATTACTGATTCTAAATAGCAAGTCACTCAAGCGAGCAATCATATCAGAGTTATATTTCAGTTGTTTCAGGACATGTGCATTGAAATGATCTTGCTTCATAATATAGTTGTCAAACTCATATAGGCACTGACTAGGATGTTTATTGTAAGGTATATCACCTTCATCAAACTCTAATAAAGAATTTACCTCGACCACCTGTGGAGGTGGTGGTGTGTTAAGGCCATGTATTTCTTCAATAGGTGGTAAATTCTTAACATCCTCAGCTTTAATACCTTTTTCCTTCATAGATTTCTTTGCCTCTTGCATATCTTCAGGACTGAGAAATAAGATACCCCTCTTCTTCGGAGTGGGTTTTGGCGATGATTCAGGAAGAGTCCAATCATCATAATTCTTCAATATGTTATTCAATAATTCCTCAGCTTGTTCAACAGTTCATTCCCTGAAAATACAACCAGCACAACTATCTAGGAAGTCCCTAGAAGCATCGGTTAGTCCATTATAAAAGATATCAAGTATTTCATTTTTCTTGAGAGGATGATCAGGCAAAGCATTAAGCAATTGGAGAAGCCTCCCCCAAGCTTGTGGGAGACTCTCCTCTTCAATTTGCACAAAGTTAAATATTTACTGTAAGGCAGCTTGTTTCTTATGAGCAGGAAAATATTTTTCAGAGAAATAGTAGATCATATCCTGGGAACTACGCACACAACCAGGAGTAAGAGCATTGTACCAAGTATTACCATCACCCTTTAATGAGAACGGAAATAACTTAAGAATATAGTAGTAGCGAATCTTCTCATCATGAGCAAAGAGGGTGGCTATATCATTCAGCTTAGTAAGATGTGCCACTATAGTTTCAGTTTCATAGCCATGGAAAGGATCAGATTCAACCAAAGTAATTATCTAGGTAGACAGAGAATTCATAATCCTTATCGGTAATAAAGATAGGTGAAGTAGCAAACTTAGGATCACATTTCACTCTAGCATTCAAAGTCTTTTCCTTGTACTTGTGTAGCAATTTCCTGAGATTGTTTCTATCCTTGCAAGAAAGAATTTCTCTAGTTACCTCTTCGTCCATAACATAACCTTTAGGTATCTTAGGCATTTCAAATTTAGGAGAGCTAGCACTAATAGGTGTTTCATAGTCATCATTAGTTTCATGGGTTTCATCAGTTTCAGCAATCTCATCAGTTTCAATAGTTTCATTCTCTTTAGCTCTAGCAATTTGTTCATGAAGAAATTCTCCTAGTGGCACATTATCATCAAGCATGGTACTAGCATCATCATAAGCATCATTCATAGCAGAAGTAGCATCATCAATCAATTGTGACATATAAGGATTACTAGCATGTGGTGGTGTTGCAAGCTTACTCAAAACAGAAGGTGAATCAAGTGCAGAGTGTGATGGCAATTCCTTACCTCCCCTCGTCCTAGAGGGAACGATCTTGGTCTTTGGATCCTTTAGATTCTTCATAGTGATCAATTGATATAAATCCCAAGAGACTCAGCAAATATAGCTATGCTCCCCGGCAACGGCGCCGGAAAAAGGTCTTGATAACCCACAAGTATAGGGGATCGCAATAGTTTTCGAGGGTAGAGTATTCAACCCAAATTTATCGATTCGACACAAGGGGAGCCAAAGAATATTTGAGAGTATTAGAAGCCGAGTGGTCAATTCAACCACACCTGGAGATTAAATATCTGCAGCAAAGTGATCAGTAGCACAGTAATATGATAGTTTTGATAGCAGTAGCAGCAGTAACGGTAACAATAGAAATGATAGCAATGGTTTTCTAGCAGTTGGAATAGTAATAGCAGTAGTAACTTAGCAAGAGCAATAAGTGGAAAACTCGTAGGCACTGGATCAGTGAACTCGTTGGATGATATTCATCATATAACAGTCATAACCTAGGGCGATACAAAACTAGCTCCAGTTTGTCAATGTAATGTAGGCATGTATTCCGTAAATAGTCATACATGGTTATGGAAAAGAACTTGCATGACATCTTTTGTCCTACCCTCCCGTGGCAGCGGGGTCCATAAGGAAACTAAGGGATATTAAGGCCTCCTTTTAATAGAGAACCGGAACAAAGCATTAACACACGGTGAATACATGAACTCCTCAAACTACGGTCATCACCGGAAAGTATCCCAAATATTGTCACTATGGGGTTTACGGATCATAACACGTAATAGGTGCATATGACTAGGCAAGATCGGATCAAGAACATAGATATAATGGTGATAACATAAACGGTTCAGATCTGAAATCATGGCACTCGGGCCCTAGTGACAAGCATTAGGCATAGCAAAGTCATAGCAACATCAATCTCAGAACATAGTGGATACTAGGGATCAAGCCCTAACAAAACTAACTCGATTATATGATGAATCTCATCCAACTCCTCACCGACCAGCAAGCCTACGAAGAAATTACTCACTCCCGGTGGGGAGCATCATGGAATTGGCGATGGAGAAGGGTTGGTGATGACGAAGACCGAAGATTCCCCTCTCCGGAGCCCCAAACGGGCTCCAGATCCGGCGTCCCGATGAAGAACAGGAGGTGGCGGCGGCTCCATATCGTAAAACGCGATGAAACTTTCTCTCTGATTTTTTCTCCGAAAATAGGAATTTATAGTGGCGGAATTATGGTCAGTGGGGCCACGAGGTGGGCACAACCCTCTAGGGCGTGCCCAGGGGGCCTGGCGCGCCCTGGTGGGTGCTGCTCACCTTGCCCCCCCTCTTCGGTAGATTTTGGCTCCAATAATTCTTATATATTCTGAAATAATTCTCCAAAAAGTTTTGTTCCATTCCGAGAACTTTTATTTCTACACAAAAAACAACACCATGGTAGTTCTACTGAAAAAAGTGTCAGTCCGGGTTAGTTCCATTCAAATCATGCAAATTAGAGTCCAAAACAAGGGCAAAAGAGTGAGGAAAAGTAGATACGTTGGAGACGTATCAAACACCGTCAATGCTAAGATAGATTGTGAAAAACAAACTGTCGGTGTTAGTTTTGGTGATGTGTCTCATGCCTTTAATTTTTATAAGTTTAGTAGACAACCTCATGATAGAGAATTATCTAGTAAGGATGAAATAATTGGTCTTGCTTCTATTGTCGTACCTCCTACCGATCCACTAGAACAATATTTGCTAGACCATGAAAATGATATGCACTTGCCCGAAAGAAATGAAATAGACAAAATGTTCTTTGAACAACAACCTCTCCTAAAGCACAATTTGCCTATTGAAACCCTTGGAGGTCCTCCACCACCTAAAGGTGATCCTGTGTTTGAATTAAAGCAATTTCCTGATACTTTGAAGTACACTTATCTTGATGAGAAAAAGATATATCCTATTATTATTAGTGCTAACCTTTCAGAACATGAAGAAGAAAGATTATTACAAATTCTGAGGAAGCATCGGGCTGCTATTGGATATACTCTTGATAATCTCAAGGGCATTAGTCCCACTCTATGTCAGCACAAGATTAATATGGAACCTGATGCTAAACCCGTTGTTGATCACCAACGACGATTGAATCCTAAGATGAAAGAAGTGGTAAGAACTGAAATATTAAAGCTTCTTGAAGCAGGTATAATCTATCCCATAGCTGATAGTAGATGGGTGAGTCCCGTTCATTGTGTCCCTAAGAAGGGAGGTATTACCGTTGTTCCTAATGATAAAAATGAACTCATTCCACAAAGAATTGTTACTGGCTACAGAATGGTAATTGATTTTAGAAAATTAAATAAAGCTACTAGAAAAGATCATTACCCTCTGCCTTTCATTGATCAAATGCTAGAAATATTATCTAAGCACACACACTTTTGTTTTCAGGATGGATATTCTAGTTTCTCTCAAATACCTGTATCACAATCTCATCAAGAGAAAACCA
The DNA here is from genome assembly GCA_039707655.1 of Elymus sibiricus. Classification (NCBI taxonomy): domain Eukaryota; kingdom Viridiplantae; phylum Streptophyta; class Magnoliopsida; order Poales; family Poaceae; genus Elymus; species Elymus sibiricus. The sequence goes on along the minus strand of CM077671.1, from coordinate 217,187,546 downwards.
CCTTTACTTGTCCTTTTGGAACCTATGCTTATAGATGTATGCCTTTTGGTTTATGCAATGCACCTGCTACCTTTCAAAGATGTATGACTGCTATATTCTTTGATTTCTGTGAAAAGATTGTGGAGGTTTTCATGGATGATTTTTACGTTTACGGAACTTCTTTTGATGATTGCTTAAGCAACCTTGATCGAGTTTTGCAGAGATGTGAACAAACTAATCTTGTCTTGAATTGGGAGAAGTGCCACTTTATGGTTAATGAAGGTATTGTCTTGGGGCATAAGATATCTGAACGAGGTGTTGAGGTGGATAAAGCTAAAGTTGATGCAATTGAGAAAATGCCATGTCCTAAAGATATTAAGGGTATTCGGAGTTTCCTTGGTCATGGTGGTTTCTATAGGAGGTTCATTAAAGACTTCTCTAAAATTTCTAGGCCTCTTACTAATCTTTTACAAAAGGATATTGCTTTTGTTTTTGATGATGATTGTGTAGAAGCCTTTGAAACACTCAAGAAAGCCTTAACTTCTGCACCTATCGTTCAACCACCTGATTGGAACTTGCCTTCTGAAATTATGTGTGATGCTAGTGATTATGCTATTGTTGTTGTTCTAGGACAAAGAGTTGATAAGAAGTTAAATGTTATCCATTATGCTAGCAAAACTCTAGACAGTGCCCAACAGAATTATGCTACTACTGAAAAAGAATTTTTAGCAGTTGTGTTTGCTTGTGACAAATTTAGATCCTACATTGTTGATTCCAAAGTCATTGTTCACACCGATCATGCTGCTATAAAATATCTTATGGAAAAGAAAGATGCTAAACCTAGACTCATTAGGTGGGTTCTCTTGCTTCAAGAATTTGACTTACATATCACTGATAGGAAGGGAGCTGAGAAACCCGTAGCTGATAACTTGTCTAGGTTGGAAAATATTCTTGATGACCCACTACCCATTGATGATAGCTTTCCTGATGAACAGTTAGCTGCAATAAAGGTTTCTCAAAACACTCCTTGTTATGCTGATTGTGCTAACTACATTGTTGCTAAATATATACCACCTAGTTTCACATATCAACAAAAGAAAAAAAATTCTTCTATGATTTGAGACATTACTTTTGGGATGACCCACATCTTTATAAAGAAGGAGTATATGGTATTATTAGACGTTGTGTACATGTGCATGAATAGGAACAAATCCTACGGAAATGTCATTCCGAAGCTTATGGAGGACATCATGCGGGAGATAGAACTGCTCACAAGGTATTGCAATCTGGTTTCTATTGGCCTACTCTCTTCAAGGATGCCCATAAGATTGTCTTGTCTTGTGATGCATGTCAAAGAATTGGTAATATCGGTAAGCGTCAGGAAATGCCTATGAATTATTCACTTGTTATTGAACCATTTGATGCTTGGGGTTTTGATTATATGGGACCTTTTCCTTCCTCTAATGGGTACACTCATATTTTGGTTGCTGTTGATTATGTCACTAAGTGAGTAGAAGCTATTCCAACTAGTAATGCTGATCATGACACCTCCATTAAAATGCTTAAAGAAGTTATCTTCCCGAGGTTTGGAGTCCCTAGATATTTAATGACTGATGGTGGTTCACATTTTATTCATGGTGCTTTCCGTAAGATGCTTGCTAAATATGATGTTAACCATAGAATTGCATCACCCTAACATCCTCAATCTAGTGGACAAGTTGAACTTAGCAATAGAGAAATAAAATTAATATTACAAAAAACTGTCAGTAGGTCTCGAAAGAATTGGTCTAAGAAACTAGATGATGCACTTTGGGCCTACAGAGCAACTTATAAAAATCCTATGGGTATGTCTCCATACAAAATGGTATGTGGAAAAGCTTGTCATTTGCCTTTAGAGTTAGAACATAAAGCATTTTGGGCAATTAAAGAACTCAATTATGATTTCAAACTTGCCGGTGAGAAGAGGTTATTTGATATTAGCTCATTAGATGAATAGAGAACCCAAGCTTATGAAAATGCCAAACTATTCAAATAAAAAGTAAAAAGATGGCATGACAAAAGAATCCAAAAGCGGGAATTCAAAATAGGAGACTATGTTCTTTTATACAACTCTCGTTTAAGATTTTTTGCTGGTAAGCTTCTCTCCAAATGGGAAGGACCATATATTAGCGAAGAGGTTTATCGTTCTGGAGCTATCAAGATTAATAGTGCCGAAGGTACTAACCTGAAGGTGGTCAACGGACAAAGAATTAAACACTATATCTCAGGTATGCCTATTAATGTTGAAGGCAATGTTATCCAAACCATGACACTGGAGGAACACATAAAAGAAACCTTCCGGAACACTCCAGAATTCTGAAAAAGAGGAGGTACGTGATCCGGTAAGTAAACGGACTCCAAAAAATCCGCAAAAATATTTTCTGTCAATTTTGGAATATTACAAAAATTAGGAAAATAAGAAACGGGAAGGCAACCGAGGTGAGCACGATACACCAGGGCGTGCCAGCCCTACCAGGCGCGCCCTGGTGGGTTGTGCCCACCTCGGACACCTTCCTGACTCCGTTTTCCTTCCATACTCTTGCTTCCCAAGATAAAAAAATTCTCTATATATACCCCCGATTGTTTTGACCACCGCATCGCAGAAAAATCCTCTGTTCTTGTTTCGTGTTGTTTTCTCGTCAGATCTAGATCTCCATGGCTCGACCAAGCTCCTCCAAGGACAAGTTCTTCGAGAAGGTCATCAACCCGTACTTGCCGGAGGTGATGAAGCACCCTCAAGCCATTGAGATGTGTGAGGGGGTGCTCCACATCCGCGATGTTCAGGGACCCAAGAGGACTGGAAGCGTGGAAGCTAGGCTCGAGGCGGTGGAACAAGACATTTTGAAGTGCCAAAGGATGGTGGAGCGTGGACTTAGTGCCAATCACTCCATGATCACGGAATTCACCCTTCATCAGATGGTGGATGGCCAGTCTATGAACGACACCATCTTCACCCTCAACGAGCAAATCAATTTCTACAAAGTCAAATTTATGATCTTCAAAACCAAGTTTTTGAATATGAAGCGAGATTTAAAGGTATGAGTTTAGCTGCCAGTTGCAGGACTCAGGGGACTCGTGCATCATCTTTTGATGGTGAGCCCTTGCCCTGGAAGCTGGAGGACAAGCCTACCACTTCATCACCACCACCTTCATCATCTTCACCACCAAAGGAGATTTGAGTACACGGGTATGGGCACTCCCCTTGGCTTGAGCCAAGCTTGGGGGAGGTGCCCCGGTATTGTATCACCATCACTTTTATTCACCTTTACCTATTTTCGTTTGATCCTTAGCTTTTTCGTGATTTAGTGGAATAAAAGTTTAGCATGATCTATTTTTGAGTGTTAGTTTCGTGATCTATCTATCTATGTAATCAGGTGAGAGTTATATAATAAAGTTTAGTTTGAGATTTTGCCTCTTTACTTTCTTGTTGCAATCAAAATAGAAAGGAAATAAATGAAAAGAATCTTATGCTAATCTTATGGTAAGTAATGACATCACATAAGGAAAAGTATGAGTGGTAAAATTTATTGGAGATTGACAAACATAGCATTGGTCAATGATGCAATTGATGAAAGAATTAATAAAGGAAGAGAGGATTCACATGCAAATACACTATCTTGGACATCTTTTATGATTGTGAGCCCCCATTAAATTTTATATGCCAAAATTGCTAACGTTGGACAAGGAAGACAACGTAATGATTTATGTTTGTTCATATTCACATAGAAGTTATATTGTCATAGATCCTTCAACATGTGGTGCTTGCTCAATATCTTTGCTAGCCAGAAATTCCGCACTAAGTAGAGATACTACTTGTGCATCCGAAAACCCAAAACCCAAATTCATGTTTTTAGAGTCCATCGTACCTACCTACGGATCGAGTAAGATCCTTCAAGTAAGTTGTCATCGGTGCACTAAGGCAATAAAAATTGCTTCTAAATGTGTTTGATCAATTAGTGTAAGAGAAAATTGAGCGTTGTACGAACTTATGATGGCAAAGTAATAAAAGCGACGGACTGCATAATAAAGGTTGCTATCATAGGGGGCAATATAGCGTGACGTTCTTTTACATTAAGGGATTGGGCATACAAACCAAAAAGCGCATGACAACCTCGGCTTCCCTCTGCGAAGGGCCTATCCTTTACTTTTATGTATTTACTTTTATGCAAGAGTCAAAGTATTCTTCCCTATTCCTTTTTACTTTTTCTTTTTGCAAGCATCATGTGGTGAGAAAATATCTAGGCACATATATCCAGTTGGATGTGACTGAGCATGAGTTATTATTGTTGACATCACCCTTGAGGTGAGTACGTTGGGAGGCAAAACTATAAGCCCCTATCTTTCTATGTGTCCGGCTGAAACTTTTTGCTCATGGGTATGCTATGAGTGTTAGCAATCATAAAAGACTAGATGATGGTTGAGTATGTGGACTTTCCAAAAGGCTCCGACACGAGACCCTTCCTGAAAATATGATGAATTGTAGTTGCAAAGTTGACTGAGAACATAGTTTGTTAGTTTTCAATAAGGTTTATGCTTTATACTTCAATGTTGTGATGAATTGTTACTTGTTCATGAGAAGTTATATGAATAAGTTCTATGATAAAGTTATTGCTGTTATGATAATAAGCATGATGCTACTATGTCCATATTTTGTTTTTATCGACACCTCTCTCTCAAACCATGTGGACATGCTTTTCAATTTCGGCTTTCGCTTGAGGACAAGCGAGGTCTAAGCTTGGGGGAGTTGATACGTCCATTTTGCATCATGATTTCCTACTGTTATTTATAATGTTTTGATGAATAATAATGCTTTAGGGAGTGATTCTAATGCCTTTTCTCTCATAATATGCAAGGTTTACACAAAGAGGGAAAATACCGACAGCTGGAATTCTGGACCTGAAAAAGCACACCAGAGATACCTATTCTGCACATCGCCAAATAAGCTGAAACTTTACGGAGAATTATTTTGGAATATATGAAAAATACTGGAGCAAATAACTACCGGAGGGGCCCCACCTGGTGAGCACAAGACACCATGGCGCGCCAGGCCCCCCAGGCGCGCCCTGGTGGGTTGTGCCTAGAATGGCCCACCTCCGGTGCCCATCTTCTGGTATTTAAGGTCTTTTGACCTAGAAAAAATAAGGAGAGGCCTTTCCGGATGGAACACCGCCGTCTCGAGGCGGAACTTGGGCAGGAGCAGTTTTGCCCTCCGGCGGAGCGATTCCGCCGGGGGAACTTCCCTCCCGCAGGGGGAAATCGAAGCCATCATCATCACCAACACACCTCTCATCTTTGGGAGGCCAATCTTCATCAACATCTTCAACAACACCATCTCCTCTCAAACCCTAGTTCATCTCTTGTGTTCAATCTTGTACTGGAACCTCAGATTGGTACCTTTGGTTGACTAGTAGTGTTGATTACATCTTGTAGTTGATTACTATATGGTTTATTTGGTGGAAGATTATATGTTCAGATCCATTATGCTATTCATTACCCCTCTGATCTTGAGCATGAATATTATTTGTGAGTAGTTACCTTTGTTCTTGAGGTCATGGGAGAAGTCATGTTGCAAGTAATCATGTGAATTTGATATGTGTTCAATATTTTGATGATATGTATGTTGTGATTCCCTTAGTGGTGTCATGTGAACGTCGACTACATGACACTTCACCATCCTTGGGCCTAAGGGAATGCATTGTGGAGTACTTATTAGATGATGGGTTGCTAGAGTGACAGAAGCTTAAACCCTAGTTTATGCGCTACTTCGTAAGGGGCTGATTTGGACCCAAACGTTTAATGCCATGGTTAGATTTTATCTTAATACTTTTCTCGTAGTTGTGGATGCTTGCGAGGGGGTAAATCATAAGTGGGAGGTTTGTTCAAGTAAGAACAGCACCCAAGCACCGGTCCACCCACATATCAAATTATCAAAGTAGCGAACGCGGATCAAGCCAACATGATGAAAGTAACTAGATGAAATTCCCGTTTACCCTCAAGAACACTTTGCCTATTATAAGAGATTGTTCTGGCCTGTCCTTTGCCACAAAAGGATTGGGCTACCTTGCTGCACTTTATTTACCGTTACCGTTACTTGCTGGTTACCAATTGTCTTGCTATCAAACTATCTGTTACCTACAATTTGAGTGCTTGCAGAAATTACCTTGCTGAAAACCGCTTGTCATTTCCTTCTGCTCCTCGTTGGGTTCGACACTCTTACTTATCAAAAGGACTACGATTGACCCCCTATACTTGTGGGTCATCAGCCACCGCAAAGCAGGAGGTGGCCGCGGCGCATGCGCGAGCGACACGTGTAGGATCCGAAGTATATCTAGAGGGGGGGGTGATTAGACTACTTGACCAATAAATTTTTTAGACTTTTCCCAATTTTAAGTGTTGGCAAGTTTTAGCAATTGTAGCAAGTAAAGTACACCCTACACATGCAAGTCTAAGAGTATAATAGCGGAAAGTAAAGACATGCACATGAAAGTAAAGGTAGGGAGAGGAGGATCAAACGCAATTGATGACACGAAGACTTTTCCCGTGGTTCCGATAGGTGGTGCTATCTTATGTCCATGCTGATGAAGACTTCAACCCATGGAGGGTAGAAGTCGTGAGAGTCCACAGAGGGCTCCACCCGTTAGGGTCCACAAAGTAGCAACCTCGTCTATTCCATTATGACTTCCGTCCACGAAGGACTAGCCTCACTATGGGTAGATCTTCATGAAGTAGGCGATCTCCTTGCCCGTACAAACTTCTTGGTTCAACTCCACAACACAAAGAAGGAGGCTCCCAAGCGACACCTAACCAATCTAGGAGGTACCACCCTCCAAAAGGTAATAGATGTGGTAAGAATGATGAACTCCTTGCTCTTGTGCTTCAAAAGATAGTCTCCTCAACACACAATCACTCTCTCACAGATTTGGATTGGTAGAAGAGGTTGATTTAGTGGAAAGCAACTTGGGGAGGCTAGAAATCATGATTCATATGATTGGAGTGGAAGGTCTTGATCTCAACACATGAGTAGGTGGTTCTCTCATAGAAAAATAGATGGGGGCAAGTGTAGGTATGTTTTGAGTGCTTCCTCTTTGAGTGATAGGAGGTGGAGGCGTATATATAGGCATCTCCAAAAATCCAACCGTTACAACCTTATTGCCCAACTCGGTGAAACCGGAGTAAAAACTCGGTTGCACCGACTAGTGCAAAATGTGGCAACTTTCGGCTTTTTGGTGAGACCGATATATAAATCTCGGTGGTACCGATATGGGTGACCTAGGCAGATTCCAAATCTCGGTGAGACCGATTCTCAAAACTCGGAAATTCCGATTCTTGAAAATGGCTAACTAGAAAGTTGGCCACTGGTTTTGGTTGCACTGAAGTGGAAAGTTGGTGGCACCGAGACTTAGGAATTTGGCTAGGATCTGTCTAGGGTAAAACTCGGTGGGGCCGATTCTGAAAATTTGGTGGCACAGATTTTAGTGGTAGGGTTTAGACAGAGATTTTGTGGGAGAATTTCATGTGTATTTTTGGTGGCTAATCTCTAAGCACTTGAGCAACCAGATCTTCATAGACACCTCATCCCCTTTTAATAGTATTGGCTTTCCTATGGACTCAAAGTGTGATTTCTCACAAAATGTAAAATGTAGATTCTTCAAGCTTGTTGCCAATTGATGTTCCTTGCATCTAGGGGATCTCCTCACAATCCTTTTGCCAATCCATTCATTGAACTTTCCTGAAATATACTTGTTGGAAACATTAGTCCAATGAAATATATGTTGTTATTAATTACCAAAACCACCTAGGGAGAAGTTGTGCTTTCAATCTCCCCCTTTTTGGTAATTGATGACAACATATAGATCAAAGCTTCGATATGAATGAAACAATGAGTTGCATCGTCGCTTTGAGAAGTATGTGATAAGCAAGAGCTCCCCTAAATTTGTGCATTATTTAAAATTTGCGTTTGAATGCAAATGCACAATCGATTAGGAGTGTGGGCAACTCTTTCATGTCACATACAACTTGGTGGTGCGCATAAGTGATATGAATGGATTACAATGCACAAAACACCAAATATGAGTGAATGATCATAAAATTAACATCACATGGATAGGAAATAGGAGCATCATCAAGCAAGTGTATGATCAAACACGATGAAGTTTAAGAACAACCAGTGCTAAACCAAATGTTTTTAACACAAAGAGAGCAACCAAAAGACAAAACATTCACTCTCTCTCAAAGCCCTATGATCTATACACTTATCCCCCTTTGGCAACAAGTTACCAAAAAGTTCAAATATATAGAGCTAAGTGTCGCTCTGGGCTATATCTCCTCCGGTAGCTGTTGAAGGAGTCAAAAGAAGGGCGTCGGTGAATGCTTCAGCTGAAGTCCTCTGAGGTGGTGGAGTAGACGCTAAAGGTGCAGAAGGAGCTGATGGAGTAGTTGCTGGTGCTGATGAGGAAGGCCTCAACTCCGGAGCAGGCATGATAGACAATCTGACTTGAGTCTTGAGCTGAGTGCTTGGCCGGAGAGGAGGACTATCATCATCACTGGAGTGGGGACTGGGCATTGCATCCACTTCCCATTTTAGCTTAGTGACAGTCACTGTTAGCTCATCCACCTTGTTATCAAGATCATGCAACTTTGTCTCCACAATCATCTTAAGACTCTTCTGGTTCTTGAGGATCTCAACCACATTCTTTTCAATCCCTTGGATAGAGCTGATAAGATAGGACATTTAATCGCTCTTTGTCCACAGAATCCGAGCACTAGTGGCTCTAACTACCGCTGCCTCTGCCTATGCAGTAGCTGAAGTGGGATGAGAGGGATCCATCACCACAACGTTGTCCTCGAAGTCTGGCAAGAGTGGTAGGTGTGGATGATCAAGTGCATATTGGCTCTTTCCAACTTTGGAGTTAATGAGCATCTGAATATATGGAGCATATCCACATGATCTCTTCTGATCAGCAGTTGTCCTCTTGATTGTCTCAACAATCAAATCCATCACTCTGAATCTTGTGTGGGTGTCTACATTATTCAGCATGTTGATGGAGTAACCCCTAATCATCTTGTCATTTCCAGACTTTGGCATCAAGGTATATCTCATGATGGTGTTGGTAGTGGGTAATCCAGCTTGCAGATAGTAGACAAAGACAAGCTTATGAGTCTTCACATAAGCAACAGGGATACAATTATACATATTGGCCATGGAGTTGTGATTCATCTTGGCCTCGGTATATACATCAAGATCTCCTTCTTGAACTTTTGGGGCTCCTAAGATGGTAGCCCACTCATCAACTGAAGACTGGTATCTGGTTCCCTCAGTCATCCATACTATCCTCCCATCTAGATAGAAATGAGCTGTGGAGTAGAACTGCATGAACATCTCATCATTCCATGCAGTGAACTCTCTGCCAACAAATGCATCAATATCTATGGCCATGAAGTTCTCTAGCACATGAGGGAAGTAGTCTTCATTTTCCTTAATGAACTTCCAATCAACATATCTTATGTCGCTAACTACAGGATTCTTGTCTAGCAACACAGTCTCATAGAAATCTTTCTGCTCCTTGGTGTGGAAGCGAGCATCTACGGCAGTCCTCCTCCTGATAGAATATGGATCATATGCTCTCCATGTCCTCAACTCTTGATCCTTTCCCTTCTTCATATCCTCTGCCACTGGGTGATCATCATTATGCTCTTGCAGATGGGGTATCAGCTTCCTCAACACAGCAACATCTTCCTCTTCATCCATGGTGGAAGATCTCTTGTTCTTCTCAGCAAGAGGTATATCCCCGGTGGTCTTCTTGGACTTGGGGGCAGATGGCTTCTTGGGTTCAGTTGGCTTGGCCTTGGATGCAGCCTGGTTAGTCATGGCATCAGCCAACAGCTTCTTCTTCTTGGAGGGAGGAGGTTTTGCAACTGGTTCTTCCTCTTCCTCTTCCTCCTGCTCAGCTGGGTCCCCATACATGGAGTTGGTCTGCCAACCACATGAACAATCCTCTTCCTGGCTCTCTTCTGGCCTGTTTTCTTGGGCATGTACTTAGAAGTCCTAGGTGACTCAAGAGTGAGAGTCATGCCTTCCCTAGCACTCTCTGGTGATCTCATAGCTTTAGATCTAGTATACTCTTTCCTTACAGGCCTCTTGGCAGAAGTGGCATCATCAGCAGCTTTCTCCTTCTTTTCTTGCTGCTTCTTAGCAAGGACCTCCTCAGGCACAAAGTCTGAATCTTCTTCATCAGTATTGAGCTTCCTCCTAGCCCTAGTGGCTGCCTTGGGCAACCATGAGAACTGGGGGGCCAGGGTCCTCAGAAGATGAACTAGCCTCTAGGCTAGTGCCAGCATCCAAATCAACACTTTGCTCTTTCAAATCATTGTCACTGTCCTCTGACCCAGACATGTTGTCCCTATGAATAGATTATAGAAGAGTGGAATGGATAAGCATCACAAAACACAACAGTTTTTGCAAATTTTGAACTCAAAATTTTAGTCTTAAGTTTCAACTAAGTGGGTTTCGGTTCCACCGAGTTTTAGTTTTTGGAGCCACCGAGACACACATTCTCATATGACAGAAACTTAGCAATCCTTTTCGGTTTCACCAGAAAGGGAAACTCGGTTTCACCGAGAATATTCTCAGTAACCCTAGACCCCGAATCGGTGATAGCGATTCGTATCAACTCGGTGATACAGAGACACACATGGCGGAAACTTAAACCTAAAAAGTTTTGTTCACCTAATCTAATGAAGATTTCTTCTCGATAGGAGCGTCACAAAACGTGGTTTATCGATGGACTTAACCTAATGCGCAAGAATTAGATTGGGCAGTGCAAAAGGGGCAGAAACCTCACCCTAATCCGGTGAAGGTTCCGCTACGGCGGGGCAGATTGCCGTCGACGGCGGAGGACTCCTGTGGCAAGGGCGCACAGGAGGCGAGGGGGGTCGTCTGGAGACTCGAGCGCGGCAGCAGTGGTTTGCGGAGGATGGCGATTGAAGATTGGAATTCAAAAATCGGGTCCGCTGGATATAAATACCCTTCTGCTATCGGTGTCATCGATTCCAGAATTTTGGTGCCACCGAGTTTCTTAACTGCCAGGCGACAGAGAAACCCGATGAGGCCGAGATTACAGAATCGGTTGTACCGAGGTAAAATACTTGATCAACCCTAGTGCCCCGGTGGAACTGAGTTTGGGAGGTTGGTTACACTGAGTGGCACATGGGGGGTTTTGGAAGTTAGCTCTTGTCGAAACTGAACTCTGAGTGCTCCTCACACAGAGGGTCCGAGAAGTGCTTGCTCAAATTTTGTGATGAAGCATGAATAGAATTTGAGAAGAGAAAGCATAGATAGCAAGAGGGAGGTACTTAGGCATTCTTGTATATCCAATTGTCCAAAGAAAAATGAAAGCCAAATAACAACAACTGGATATCCTTGAATGAGTAAAGATACGCATACCAACATGCTCACACAATAAGATGTCGAAAGAAATATGGCAAACATGCAAAACTACTCTAGTATCTACCAAGCACTTTGGCGATGATGAAGTCATCTATATATGAGTATACTGACTTAGGATCCAAGTAAGAATACTTGATCATGGGTCATACTCATCGTTTAAGCACAAGTGGGGTTACCACTTTTACATAAAGCATTTAATGAGTTCACATCTTAAGAGATGCTTTGACTCAAGGCTTAGAGTAAAGCTCCCCCTTGATGTGACATCCCCCCTTAAAGGGATAAACTAACCTTGGGTTTGGTAGTTGAAGACTTCATGTAGGTGTTGTAGTAGTGAAAGCTCATAGTTGATGAAGATCATCTTGAGTTGGGAGCAATCCTTGTTGTTTCGTACTCTTCTTACCTACATGGGTTAGTCCCACACAAGGAACAAATACAAGGATATCTATGGATATGGAGTGACTCACATTTAGATGATGCCCATTGATTCTTTAATTACCTTGTCCCTTGCTTACTTATGAGGGGTTTGTGACTCCTTGAACCATTGCATAAGGTTGGAGTTGATTGCAATGATTCTTGCCAATGATGAAAGGGAGTGAGTTTGTTGGCAGAGTCACCCCTCAAGAACTTCTCTAGTTCTTCTTCTTTGGGACCCACATCAACTAGATGGGGATCCTTGGAGTTAAAGTAGCACTTGTTGAAGTAGAGCTTGTAGTAGCCTTGGGAACCCACTTGACCATGGCTTGGGATTCATCTTCAAATGTGTCAATCTCTTCTTGAAGCTTGTCCTTGCCCTTGATCTTGTGGTCTTGTGGTGGAAGGTCATCTTGATCTTTTGTTCCCTTGGGGATAGTGTGATCATACTTCTCCCTTTGAGGAACAGACTCCGGCTTGGGGTATTGACCTTCTTCCTATTCAACTCCATGTGCGTTGAAGTAGCCAATGCCATGGTTCTTCCGGTATCCTTCGTGCTTGCGTACAATCTTCTCAAATTTCTTACATGTGGCAAGACTCTTGTTGACACCTTTCTCTATAATCCCTTTCAATAAATTGATTTCTTGCTCAAGTGTAACTTGTCTAAGAGAATCATTAGTGGAATCTATAAGTGCGTCTAGTGCCCCTTAGAGATTTTGGTGTATTGAAGACTTATAGGTTAAGGGACTAATATGTTTGTGAGTACACACATGTTCTATAAGTCGCTGAGGAGTTTGATATATTCGAAGAAAGTCGACCCCTAAAAATGAACGTCTTCAACTGAAGACTTTGATGCTTTCTTGAAGACTTTGATAATGAAGAATTTGGTGTGTCCTTGAAGATATTGATACGAGGACTATGAAGTGTGAAGACTTTTGTTTTCGTAGTTTCATTTCCTTTCTTTGTGTCATAGGAAACACCATACTGTAAAAGGGGGTCGAGGTAATACTAAGGAAAAATTTCCAAGTGGTGCTCATATCAAAGCCAACACATACCCAAAACCTTCGAGTGAAGCCTTTGGAAATCTCTTGTAGTTCAGTCAATTTCTTCAGTGACAGAGATGAAGTTCTTATGGTCTCTGAGGAATTTGTTCTGACTGAGGAGTTAGGATTTTGCCAGTGCGAATTGCCTACCATGAGGAATATGATAGCCCTGAGGAATTTGAGATTTAAAATCTCCGACCATTCGTGTGACTTGCGCCAGCTATCTAGATATCTTATCCACATAACGGTCATATCATTAGGGGCATTTATGTCATATCATGTCGGGTTGCACCATGGCTATAAATAGCCGCCCCCACAACCACTAGCTAGTTGGCTGCTCCGAGAGAGATTGACAAGTGTCATTGAGAGCAACCCATCATCTAAGGACTTTGACAGAATATCATCAGTGAGGAAAAACCCAAAACCCAAACCACCAAAACCCAAAGTGATTGAGCATCACTAAAGAGATTGTTCCTGTGTGGAACCAACGCTTTTTACCTTTGAAGACTATGCATCTTCCATACGGTTAGGCATCATGGTCTTGAGCATCCAAGAGGAAATTGTGGAACGTCGGGTGACCGAGTTTGTGAGGGTTTGGAAGTCTACCCTGAAGACTTACCACAAGTGTTGGGTGAGGTCTGTGTGACCTTAGCTCAAGGAGAATATGGTAAGGACTGTGTGTCCTGGGACTGTGTGTCCTTTGGTTTAAATAACAAGCCGCTCCAAACCAGACGTATGACTGTCACAGCAGTTAGAACTGGGTCATCAAATCATTGTCTTCACCGAGCTCCTGGTTCTATTTCCTCAACCCCTTTCATTTCCTCGTTAACTTGTTGATGAAATTGATCGTTACTATTTGAAGACTTTGACTGAAGACTTTCTCAATTTCCTCATCTCAAATTCTTCAGTCACATTGTCTATCGCCTGCTTATCCTGTGTTCACACTACTTGTGCTCTGTGTATGTTTCATTTCATCAAGATGACTATGCTACTGCTATGTTTCTCATGCACTTGAGTACTTATTCCGCTGCAAGTATTTCATCACTTAGCAAATTCATCAACTAGTAATTCCTTAGTGACGAATTTGTAAAAATCGCCTATTCACCCCCTCTAGTCGATATAACACACTTTCAATTGGCATCAGAGCAAGGTACTCCCTTGTTCTGTGTGATTTTGGTTTAACCACCTGAAGTTTTAGTTATGTCAACTGCAGGTATGATCAAGGTCTCAGCTGGATGTCCTACCTTCGATGGGACGGACTACTCCTATTGGAAGAACAAGATGCACATGCATCTTGAGGCAATTGACAATGATCTTTGGTATGTTGTGGAAAATGGTGTTCCCTATGTCACTCCCACTGTCTCTGCTGCTGATGTGAAGAGATTCAAGCAACTCGACTCTCAAGCGAAGAATATCATATGTGGCCATCTGAGCAAAGGTCAGTATGGCAGAGTGAGTGCTTTGGAGACTGCTAAGCTTATCTGGGATAGGCTGTCCAAAGTCAACGAAGGTGTTTCAACTCAACGTGACTCCCGAGTTGATGTTCTTCGCAATCTCTTCAACCGCTTCAAAAGAATCGACAACGAAAATGTTCAGCAAACTTTTGATCGTCTCACTGATATCTCCAATGAGCTCCAGGCTCTTGGTGCCACTGACACCACCGACCATGAGGTGGTGAAGAAACTGCTGAGATATCTTGATTCCTCATTCGATACACTTGCTTTGATGATTCAAGAACGTGGAGACTACAAGTCACTAGATCTTGCTGATATTCTTGAGAGACTCAATACGCATGAATTCCAACAACCTGAAAAGAGAGACCTCTATGGACCAAGCTATGGAAGAACTCATGCACTGAAGGCAAAAGCAATTTCCTCATCTGAAGGCAAAGAATCTGACAGTAGCCTTGGTGATCCTGAAGAACTGAGTCAGGAGATAGCAACGCTCGTGAGGAAATTCCAGAAGTTCTCAAGAAGAGGCCGATTTGGAAAATCTTCAAGAAGTGGCATGAAGAAGTCAGAATCTTCATCAAGCGACTACAGAAGAGAACTTGCCACAAATGCAAGAAGTCTGGCCAGTACATCGCTCACTGTCCTCTTTGTGAAATAGAATCAAAGAAGAAGAAATACAAAGATGGTAGTTCTGATGAGTCAAAGAAAAAGAGGAAATCTTCCATGTCTTGATCTTCAAAGTCCTCATCGCACAAGAAGAACAGTTCCAGAAAGGCTCGGGAACTTATTGGCAAGGAAATGGATTCTGAAGAAGAATCTGAAGAATATGAGGAAGAGGAGGAATCTGAGGAGGAGTCAGACTCTAGTGTGGCGAGCCTAGGTCTCACTACTGCTTTCGTCAGCAAGTCCATCTTCAACACTGAGGAAAGTGATGATGACTCCAACCTTGAAAACGATGACTATGCTCCTACCTATGGCTTCATGGCAAACGGTGCCAAGGTACTCAAACATCGTTCCCCCTCTGAATCTAGTGAAGGCGAATCTGATGAAAACATGAAGCCTAGCTATTCCAAACCTGCTAATATTGCCACTAAATAACAAAATGCTTTGGAAAAGATTCAGAAGCTGCTAGACAAAAGCGATGACCTGTTGAATGAGGAAATGGATCGAACTCAAACTCTGACTAATGATCTTTAAAATCTTCATTCTAAGTATGATAACCTTCAAAGTCGTCATGAAGCTCTCTTAGTCGATCATGAGAAGCTTTCTTATGAATTTCTTCAAAGAAAGCAAGATCTTGAGAAACTAAGGCTGTCTAATGAAGATCTTCAAGGGGATAATGATTCTTTACTTGCTCAACAGATCATTTTTGCTCAGGAAGATTTTCTTCCACCTTGTTTGAAATGCATCGAATGTGAAACTGCTAATTCTTCACCTGAAAGTTCAAATGCTTCTATTGCTGCAAATTCTTCAACTATTTCCGTGGTCACAAATTCCTCATCTGAGTATACCACAAGTGTCACTGATGAAAATGCAGGGTTGAAGGAATTGTATGTGACACACATATACAAAAGTCTCAAAGGGCATCAAACCCTTTGCGATGTGCTTAAAAAGCAGATTCTGAACAGGAACCCCAGGAAAGAGGGTATTGCATTTGAGAGGAAACTCAATGTTGATGGATCCTACTGGAAACCTAAGGAGTACCCCAAGACCTCATGGGTTGCTGCAACATGACCTCCTGTAGGTCCATCCACCTTATCTGGATTTACTTGTGAATCCTCACATTCCTCTGATGAGTCATTTGAGTCCAACTATAAACTGTTCAAAAATCAGAATGGTGAAGTATTTGCCAGATATGTTGGAACTAAGTGTAGGAACGGTCCTCCGATGAAGAAAATCTAGGTTCCCAAAAGGTACCTTGAAAATCTTCAGGTGAATGTCATCATGAAACCACCCGTGAAGAACAGGAACCCCAGATCAAATTCTTCATTTGGACCAAAGTCTTCACATGGACCAAAGTCCTCACATGAACCAAATTCCTCATATGGTCAAAAGTGATATCATTATCGTGCTAATACTTCTGTTTCGCAGGGAAAATCTAAGGGTCATGAATATGCGCATTATTCTTCAAATCGTTATGTTCATAAGTCCTCGAAGAATTTCTCTGCTTATTCATATGAGTACTCTAACCCCCCCCCCTCCTGTGAAACGAAGTGCACTTGCTTCATTGCTACCATTCTCATATGGATCTCGCAAAATGATGAACTCTTTACCACCCCTCCAGATGTGGGTGGTGAAGAAATTGAACTAATCTCTTATGCAGGGTCAGGTCTCTAGACGAACTTAAACGTCTGATGAATTTGCTGGAGACCTAAAGAAATGCTTGAAAGGACGCAAGCTAATGACGAAGAAATGAATCATTCATTTCTCACGTCCTCACATTACTTTGCTTACTATACTATGTGATGAAATTCTATCTGATGAATTTGATGTCATATTCTTCACTCTGAAGTATATGTGTTCGTAAGTTATACTAATTCATCTGCAGGATGAGTCACCTAAAGCAACTGAGTGTGTCCTCGATAGTGGATGCACCAACCACATGACTGGTGACAAGAATCTATTGATGGACATTCCACTTGCCCCATCTCATCTGAAGCATATCACCTACGCTGACAATGTAAAAAAGCAAGGAATTGGGTCTAGGTAAGGTTGCTATCACAAAGGATAAACACATGGATAAGGTGATGCTTGTCGAATCCCTCGGATTCAACCTCATGTCCGTCTCAATGCTTTGTGGTCTTGATATGGTTGTCATGTTTGGAAAATATCGTTGTGTTGTCGTCATGGAATCTGATAAATCCAAAGTCTTCGAAGGCTTTAGGAGAGGAGACTTGTATATTGTTGATTTATCTACAGGTTCACAGCCGGCCACATATCTACTTGCAAAAGCTTCAGAAGGCTGGCTATGGCATTGACGACTTGGACGCGCTGGCATGAGGAACTTGCACACGCTCGCGAAGAAAAAGCACGTCATTGGCATTGAGGGTGTCAAATTCCTCAAGGATCACTTGTGAGGAGCTTGTGAGTTTGGAAAGATGACCAGATCCAAGCATCCCTCCAAGACTATCATGACTACCACTCGTCCTTTTGAATTGCTTCATATGGATCTCTTTGGTCCCACTCATTACGCCACTCTAACCAATGTTGCATGCTTATATGGCTTTGTCATTGTTGATGACTTCTCTCATTATACTTGGGTGCATATTATCTCGGTAAAAATCTGAAGTGCAGGAAGTCTTCAGACGAGTTTCTTCTAGGGCCTCGACGAATTTCGGCGTCAAAATCAAGCTTATCAGGAGTGATAATGGGACCGAATTCAAGAAAAATGGTCTTGACGACTATCTTGATGAACATGGTATTACTCATGAGTTATCTGCCCCATATACTCCTCGGCAGAATAGCGTCGTGGAGCGCAAGAATAGGACTCTTGTTGAAATGGATCGCACCATGCTTGAAGAATACAAGACCCCTCGTCGTTTCTGGCCCGAGGCAATCAATACTGCTTGCCACATCATAAATAGGGTATATCTTCACAAATTCCTCAAGAAGACTTCATATGAACTCCTCACTGACAAGAAACCCAATGTGAGTTATTTCAAAGTCTTCGGTGCTAAATGCTGGATTAGAGATCCTCACCATAGTTCTAAATTTGCAACGAAAGCTCATGAAGGTTTTATGCTTGGTTACGGAAAGGACTCGCACACCTACAGAGTCTTCAACACCTATCACAATAAGGTTTTTGAAACTATAGATGTGCGGTTCGATGAAACTAACGGCTCACAAAGAGAGCACCTGCCTCCTGTGCTAGATGAAATGCCTCCTGAGGAATCCATTAGGTTCAAGGCCACTGAAGATGTGATACCCACTGAAGAACCTCTAGCTACTGAAGAAGTTGTCCCGAACAATGAAGACATTCATGTTGGTGCACCTGAGGAAAATGGCGCTAAAGAAAATGATCAGCCCCAACAAAGTCATCAACCTGCTCATCCAAGAATAGCGAATGAAGTGCAGATTGAGAAAATCCTCGACGATATCAATGCACCAGGTCCTCTCACTTGCTCAAGAGCTTCACATTTGTCTAACTTTTGTGGGCACTTTGCTTTTGTCTCTATCACAGAGCCCACCAAGGTTGATGAAGCATTTTTGGAGCCTGAGTGGATTCAAGCTATGCAAGAGGAATTGCATCAATTCAAGCTCAACAACATGTGGGAACTTGTCAAGCGACCAGATCCTCACAAGCACAACGTCATAGGTACCAAGTGGATCTACCGCAACAAACAAGACGAACTTGGTCAAGTGGTGAGGAATAAGGCCCAACTTGTAGCACAGGGCTACACACAGGTTGAGGGAATTGACTTTGATGAAACTTTTGCACCTGTTGCTAGACTTGAAGTTATTCGTATATTGCTTGCTTATTCTAACCATCACAATATCGTCTTATATCAAATGGATGTGAAAACTACATTCGTCAATGGTAATCTTGAGGAAGAACTATATGTTTCTCAACCCCAGGTTTTGAAGATCCTAAGCATCCTCACAAAGTGTTCAGACTCAACAAGGCCCTCTATGGCCTCAAGCAAGCCCCTCGGGCATTGTATGACACTCTGAAGGAATTCCTCGTGAAGAAAGGCTTCAAACCCGGTTCACTTGACCCAACTCTTTTCACAGAATCTTATGATGATGAATTATTTGTGTGCCAAATATATGTGGACGATATTATCTTTGGATGTACTGACAAACGTTACAGTAACGAATTTGCCTATATGATGAGTGAAGAATATCAAATGTCTATGATGGGAGAGCTCAAATTCTTCTTCGGTCTTAAAATTCATCAACGCAATGGCATCTTCATCTCTCAAGATAAATACCTTAAAGATGTCCTGAAGAAATTCGGCACGCATGATTGCAAAGGCGTCAAGATTCCTATGCCCACAAATGGTCAACTCTGCACTGACGAAAATGGTAAAGATTTCGATCAGAAGGTATATCGCTCCATGATTGGCTCTTTACTGTATCTATGTGCATCTAGGCCAGATATTATGCTTAGTGTTTGCATGTGTGCCTATTTTCATGCGACACCGAAGGAAACACACCATAAGGCTGTGAAGCATATTCTTCGATATCTAGCTCACACACCAACACTAGGATTATGGTACCCCAAGGGCTTAGATCTTGACCGCATTGGATATTCTGATTCTGATTATGCCGGTGATCTTGTGGACCGCAAGTCAACATCAGGCACATGTCATTTCCTCGGACGATCCTTAGTCTGTTGGTCCTCGAAGAAGAAGAACTGTGTGTCACTATCTACTGCTGAAGCTGAGTACATTGTTGCTGGTTCCTGTTGTGCTGAATTATTGTGGATGAAGCAAACCCTCAAGGACTACGGCATCAATGTGAAGAATGTCCCTCTCTACTGCGACAACGAGAGTTCCATCAAGATTGCTCACAACCCATTTCAGCACTCGAAGACTAAGCACATCCAGATTCATCATCATTTTCTTCGTGACCATGTGTTGAAGGGCGACATCTTCATTGACCACGTGAAGACTGAAGAATAACTGGTCGATATCTTCACAAAGCCCTTGGATGAAAAGAGATTTTGTAAGTTGCGGTGTGAGCTAAGTATCTTAGAATCTTTCAATGTTCTTTGAAAGGACACACATCCTAACATTTATGGAAAATTGATGACTTTGATGTGCAACACACGAAGTAAAGTTTTTCTTCAATCAATGAAGACTAATTCTCTAAGTGTGAAGAAATTAATGAAGAATTTGATTCTCAGAACTCTACGACAATTGTACACGGTGTCTGAAATAATCATTCTTATACGGTGGGTCATGCCACCAACCATAGTTGAAATTCTTCGAAATTGAGTTTTTCATCATTTTGCAAATTCTTCAAATTTTCAATTTCCTCAAGTTTGCAAATTCCTCAAATCTTCAAAATCTTCAAACTTTACAACTGGAGTTCTTCATTGACTATATATATATTTGAGTTTTCAATGTCCTCAACAGCATTCACTTATTGCTAATTTTTCAAGTTGATTTTCTTCTAAGTGAATGTGATCGGACCCGTTCCCCCTCTATGCTAAACTCAACCCAGTCTGTTCACAAATTCTTCATATGCGTTCTATTTGAAACCCGTTCAAAGTCTTCATTGGGTCCTTGTCAGCTGAAGAATTTGCGAACAAAACATTAAAATTTTCAATTTCAAATTTTGGCGGTTGCCGCTCTAACTTATCCCACTTCCCACGACTGGATAACCCACGATCCACCACTATCTCCACTTCTCAGTATGTGGGTGACACATGTCGCTAGGATAGCAAAGGTCAGGGGTATACATGTCCAAAATCTTCGGACTATTCAGTTTTTCACCTCCCTATATATACCCCCTCCCTTTCACTGGCTCGAGTTACTTGTCACTCCCATCGCTCCCGAGATCAACACTAGTGCCGCCGCTAAGCTTCATCGCCGCCGGAGAGGAAGGGCTTCACTGCTGCCTCGACCTCCTCGCCGTCGTACTCGCATCGGCCGCAGAAATCTTCACTCCGCCGCCGTTGTAGCTGTCTTCCACCGCCAAGTTAGGGCGTGGGAGATCCGGAGTGACGAACTTCTCCGTTCTAACTCCCAGTTCGTCGTGTTCTTTATAAAGGGTAATTAAAATCTGATTTTACTGCCCTATATTGATCCTTATGATTTTCACAAAATCCTCAAAAGGTGTTTATTCTTCAACAACCCTTTTCGTAAACACCAAACAACTTCCTTCTCTTGATTTGTTTCCCTAAGTTATGATTTTCTTCAAGATCCCTCAATTGTGTGTATCTTCAAATCTGCACAACTCTGGAACCTAAGTCAAGAACACTTAGTGAAATTCTTCAAGACATCTATGGTCAAATTCCTCAACTTGATATATTTTGAAAAAATTTGAGAACGCATATGACCTCTTCAAATTCTTCGTGCCTATACTCTATTCATAGGTACAAATGTCTGCTGGTGAATCTCTAGGTTCTCATCAACTTAACTCATTTGCAGCGTTCCTTGAAGAAAAATTGCATACATCTTCAGAATCTTAAAAACTTCAAATTCCTCAGGTGAAGAAAATGGCTGATGGGAAACGACCTCAGAAAGGAGGAAAGAAGCCAGAATCAAATACTGCTTTTGAGATTCCTGAGGAAATATACCTTGAGTACTGTGCTCCTGATGGAGAGCAATATGGCAAAGAAACCAAAGAGAAGCGTAAAATTCGTATACAGAGAATTGAGAGGAGATGGGAAAGGGAATGGAATGGAAGGAATATCGCTATGTAACTCCAAAGTACATGAAGAGATTCGCTGTTAAGCCTCCCTGCTGAAGACCTCCGTTGGCTGAAGGTCAACATGCTGATCCCACTAGCATCAAAAGTGGTGAGGAATTTCCCAAGGAATGGGCTAAGCGTCAAGCCAAGCTGAAGAACATCGTTGTAGATGCAGTAAAGAAATTCAATCGTGATACTGCTGCTACTGCCACTGTTGGGGCCTCTGCAAGTGGAACTGCTCCAAAGTAGTCCATGACAAAGAAGTCTGCTGTGAAGCCCAAGCCTTCAGGCTCAATGCCCTCACGGCCAAGCTCCTCAACAGCAATATCCTCACAGCAAAATCCTCAAGCTACTTCTTCAAAGACTGCTCCAACTCCCACTGTTGCTGCACAATCCTCAGCTGCTGCTGCAAAATCCTCAACACCAGTGCATCTTGCAACATGCCAGCGGACTGTAGGATTCTCAATTGCTTCAGGGGCATCTGCAACTTCCTCAGCCCAAGAACTTTCATCAAGCAATCCAACCTTGCTGAATGTAAAAGCAACTACAGGACGAGGCAGGAGACCAAGTCCTCATCCGAAAAAAGAGGTCTTCCATGTTCCCTCAGTATCTGAGGAAGATGAAGCAAATGATGATGAACTTACTTCTATCATCAGAAACAAGCAAGATAGAGTAGCTTAGGCAAAGGGCACTCAAATTCCTATCTTGCTAGATCCAAGGACTGTGCTTGATTTCATTGACATATGGCACAAAGATCCTCACACTCCAATTGATGACTTGAAGCTGCCCCTTGGTCCAAGTCATGTGTTGACTGCCTTCATAGGTGAGGAAAAATGGAAGTATGAAAAGGCTAGAAAGGCCAAGAAGGATCAGTACAAGAAGAAGCGTTTCCTGAAGAACAACGTTCTAAAACTGACTCCCGACCAACTTGTGTCCACTCAAGCTGAAATCCAAAGCCTCAGCGATGAATATGACCGATACTATGCTGATTGGCAAGGTGCCAAGGTCAGGTTCGTCAATGTGGCTGACAAATTCATCAAGGACCACAACACAAGGGTTGCTTCTCACTCGCAACCACAAATTCCTCAGGCTGGAAAATCTGCTCAGCCTGCTGAAGAAAACTGCAAGAGCAGCTGAAGAAATTCATGCTGCTAAAGAATCTGCCAGGGCAACATCCACTTTTGCGCGTGAAGAAATTGCCAGGCCAGCTGAAGAATTTGATGTGCCTGAAGAAACAGAGACTGCCAGCGCGACTGCATCAGTTGTGGCTGAAGAAACTGCACCAACGTCATCCTCTGCCCCAACTACAAAATCCTCAAGGGTGAGGAAAGACACACTTCCTTCTGCATCAGAAGTGAAGAAAACCAAGACTATGGAGAAGGAAGCCGGACTGAAAAGGAAAGCATCATCATCTTCAGATTCCTCACCTACAAAGAAATTGAAGACTTTGCCAAGTTCTTCAACAGAACCTAGTGGTGCAACTTGATACAGGGCACGCCCGTGTGCGTCGATCTTTCACGAATTGGAGGTGGATTTTTGAATGAACACGAAGAACATGAAGAACACGAGGGGGGAAATCACAAGATAAACACTCAAAACAAGTCCAATCACACATCCACTATGCTCACATCCACATAAGATCCACAAGGGTACAAGAACAACAAAGGGAAAGAGGATACATGGTAGAGTTCATCCCAAATCCCATGGGCAGATGGGGCCTTGAATCCACTAGGGATCTTCCCATGCAAGGGGGCCTTGACATCCACTAGGGGTCTTCTCTCATAGAGGCATCTACTCCATGGGAGAGGTAGTGGAAGGAGCAAAGGCTCATCTATCTATGAGCTAAACCAATGCTAACCCTAGGAAGGAGGGAGGGGAAGAGTATATATAGTCTTGGCCACGAAGGGGTAAGTTGAGAAGGGATACAAGGCCCAAGGCCCGCGGTTGCACACAGGCAGGTGCCGGACGTCCGAAGGACGTCGGTCGTCCGGAGGCTCGGGAGGGTCCGGACGTCCGGAGCGTGTCGGACGTCCGAGGCACGGTCGTCTGGAGGGCGTCGGGTTTCCGTAGATTCGTCGTGGGTAGCTTGGCTCCGGATTTCCGGAGGGCGTCGGTCGTCTGGGTGCTGGAGGTGGTCGGACGTCCGGAAGGCGTCAGTCGTCCGGACGCTGGAGCTTCTGCTCGTCTTCTGGCTAGGCTGGACTCCAGGCGTCGGACGTCCGGAAGACGTCGGACGTCCGGAAGCTGCGGACTCCTCAGCGCCGTCTTCTTCCGTCTTCGCTTCCATGCTTCCCTCGCGGATGGTGTAGGTGTACACTTGCGCTCGCACTCCTCCTCGTCCTCCATGAAGCTTTGACAATACCTATGCATGCACACGAGAGGAATGTCAAGTAGTATACCATCCTCGAAGGGGTCAAGTGAACACGTGTAAAGGAGATGATTCACCTTTATGTATGTGAAGTAGTCGTGGCACGTTTCACTTGCCAAACGGACTCTTTTCATGGTGATGTCCGTAGGATGCTCCGCATCATCCCCTCCCCCTTGGGAAAGATCCGTCCTCGGATCAAAATCCAAATCACCATGGGAAGGAAATGGCGTCGCCGTGTAGGAGTGGACGATCACCAAGCTCTCATCATCATCAAGGTCTAAAGGGGCACTCTCCAATGTTGCACCGTCTAGTAATTCCTTCAAAAGGAGCAAATATGACAAACACTTGGAAAAACAAATAATGTTAGCATTAGTGCAAAACCAAGCATTCAGGTGGTGAATCACCGCACAAGTGTTGTCATCATGTACAACATATGGTGTGACAAGGGATTGTGTCATGGCATGTAAGCATACAAATTGAGCACAAGCAATGCTATCACGGAAACAAGCATGAAATTGTGAGGTAGGGATGCAAATATGTGTGACGATAGAACGAGCATCTACCTCAAGGTCATAGCACGCATGCACAAAATAATCAACAAAAGGTTGATGGTAGGCATATGATTTATTCACAACGCCAAATAAAATGAAGTGTCTAGACACATGGTGCAAGTGCAAGACAATCCAAGCATAATGTGCACATGGTGTAGTGAAGATAGTGCGGCACTCAACACAATAGAAAGAGCAATTGTTCATCATGTGTGAGGCAATCAAGTCAAGCATGTAGCAAGCAATGAGACATGGCAAATGGGAAGAAGTGACATTGTTGCAACCAAACATATGATAGGAGCTATTAATCCACAAGTTGGATGCAACACACAAGGTATATATGGCATGAGGCATGGCAATGTGGCAATCATGAGGGGGAACAATATCTCTATCATGTGTGCAAATATGTGGTCCAAGATAACCAATATATGGCATGGTACAAGCAACACAAGTAGGATGATCCACAATATCCATGCTCAAGAAGGATGTCACCTTGAAAGCGTGACTTTGTGAGTCTGTCACAATGCCGATGCACAAGCAAGTGCGATGTAGAAACGCGTTGGTGTATCATGGCTCGCTCTCAAGAGCTTGAATCGTCAACTCACGTGACGTGGAAGTTGACATGTAGTCGAAGTATCCTACACATACACACAACAAAGGAAACAATGTATGTGCATGGTAGACAAACACATCATCCATCATTATGGTTCTCTTCTCTTGCACATAACAATTAGAAGCAAAAGTGCATGAATAATATGATGCAACAATGTCTATATTCATGGCACTAAGCATATGGTGCAAAGAAGGAAGGCAAGCATGCTTCATATGAAAGATGTCAAAAGCTCCAATAATATGAGAGAAAGCTATGGGGGCAATCTCATTAACAAAATGAATAGCATTGTTGCACTCAATACATGGCAAATCATCTAGCATGAGAAAGGCAACACATGGAGACATATGACAACAAGCTATAGCAATCATGTGCGAACCATGGCAATGGTTGTCATCAACCGCATAAAAGGAGCACATCGGTGATGCAACACAAGCAAGCATAGTGATCATGTCGTGCAAACTAGTAGTGCGAAGTTGCAACATACTAGAGGAAATCATGGTAATCATGTCACATGTGCAACTAGTGGGCATACATAATGCACATGACATATCACAAGCATGAAAACGAGATATGAGCAAATTATCGTCATTGCATTGGCAAGAAGTCTTATGTGCATAGCAATGGAATATCATGACTCTCCCAACACAAGAAGCACTAATAGCATGGATCCCAAGGTGAACATAGCAATAGCAACTAGGATCACCACCAAGCATGCAAATACACATAGTAGTAGTATAATGGTGAATCCTGGGTAAATGCAAGCAAGGGTCACAATCGCATGGCAAAAGCATTGAATGAGGCATACCATGCAAAGTGAACACGAAAACATGAGCATAAGACAACAAGTGGTATACAGCCCATAGTCGTGTGAGAACCAAGTAGAGGAGATGCGCGTAGTCCTTGCGCGAGGGGAATGGTTGGAGACACATTCCGGTGAAACCCAAAGCATCGGTGCTCTCAAGAGCTCTTTTCGTCAACTCATGGGATTGTGAGGTTGACGAGTAATCATGAGTACCTACACACAACAAAGGCAAAGGGAAAATATTGTGCGCGTGGTATATGTATACATCATCCGTTAGGATGTGCATGTGCTTGTGTTCATTAGCACAAAGTATCCAATGCTCAAATAAATGAGATGCATGATATAAGAACATGTCATCCATGATTAAAGGTTTGTTTTTATGTATAGCATAATGGAGACTAGAA
Organism: Elymus sibiricus; assembly: GCA_039707655.1. NCBI lineage: Eukaryota > Viridiplantae > Streptophyta > Magnoliopsida > Poales > Poaceae > Elymus > Elymus sibiricus. Next base: position 217,161,083 of record CM077671.1, on the reverse strand, counting down.
ATATGTATTGCATCATGTGAATTATCGGGAGCATTATTATTCAAGATATGCAGATGATGCACACAATAATTGGGATCATGCAATGGATGGGATGGAACAAAATCTCCTAACATGTATGAGGAAACTATTGAGGTTTCCTCATGTTCAATAGCGGAAGCATAATTCGGAGAATATGGACAACATCCAAAACAATGCATATCCGTAGCTAGGTGGTCATGGCATGTCATATGTGAGCAATTGCGCAAATAATGCAAAGGGAGATGGCAATATCATCACAAGAAAAGCAAATGCCAATAACCATGGGTTTGTCGTCTATGTCATATGAGCAAATGTGATTAATTTTTATGGTATATGCATAGTCGCTACGGTGAGATTGCAAAGATGCAATATGGGAAATTTCACGCATAGCATATGACAAGTTTAGCGGGTTGTCGAACATGATGTGACCAATAGAATTTTCACATGATATCCTATGGAGTATAGCATCACAACTAGGAAAGTCAACATGCTCATCATCATATTCATCAAAAATTGGTGGCACATCTAAGCATGAAGAAGACATAGCATGTGGTGTGTCCATAAGGTGATCAACATCATACAAGCAATCAATGGCAAGATAGTCCACTAGTGGGACATGCAAAGAACCTTCACCTAGTTTACCTTTAGAGCTCCGCTCATGTGATGTAGATGAGGCGGGAAGTACCAACTCGTGGTCGACATCATGATGGAACCATGTGGGTGGGGCATCATATTCCACCATGGCCATCGTCATTCCCATTGGAGGGATGGAATCGTCAAGGGTAGGCACATCGTCATGTAGGGGACCTAGCACCAAAGAGGAAGACACAATAGGAGTAGAGGTTAAGTTGTTAGAAATCATAGTGGCCTCACATGCCCTCTCAACTACCTCACTCACTAAGTGTTGTGGCTCACTCACTCCCTCTAGGATGCCCTCACTCATGTGGATGGTTGAGTCACTCAAAGGGTGGTCATGGCTCTCAACCTCACATAGGAATTGGGGCAACTCATCATATATGGGGCTAGTGGTGGTCACACTCATCCTCTCATAGGAAATGCACTCAAAGTCACATATGGTGGAGTCACTCATCTCACTCATTTGGTGGTGGCTCTCCTCACAAGGAAATTGGAGCATCTCATCATATGTCGTTGTCGAAGAGATGTAGGTGCAAATGTCTCCATGCTCAACTCCCTTCGCCTCCTTGGTTGAAGGGATAGTCCCATGCTCAACCGTCTCGTCGCCGTTGTCATGGATGAAGGCCGAAGATGGCACATCATCACTCGCCTCCATGACCGAAGGGAAATTCCCATGCTCGGCCATATTCCTTGGGATGCTTCCGAAGATGGAAGGGTCATCCATGCGTGTAGTTGGTCGCCTAGGTGTTGGCGCCGAAACTTGTCCTTGGTGGAGTTCTTGGTCTTCGTGCACTTGTTTCTTGGAGGTGGCTTGCCCTTCGCGATGATGGAGATCACGAGCGTGATGGTTGTTGTGGCGGTCATCTCGAAGATGAGGACGTGGCCAACTTGTGCTTGCATCGGATGGGCGCTCCAAAGATGTGCGACTTGAGCGTCTCCGCCTTGAAGATGACGAAGGCGAAGAAGACTTGTAGTTGGCCGCCATGTGTCGAAGTTGCTCCATGTGTGCGTCCAACTTGTTGTCGATGTAGTCTCTTTTCCGAGCTTCGGAGTGTCGTATGTCGATGGCGAGTCACTCAAGTTTTTGGTTGATGTCGTTGTTCATGTTGATGTAGTCGTCGAAGATCGAAGATGCCGTGATTTGCCTAGACATCACAAGACTCGAGCAAAGGTGAGTGGGAAATGAGATAAACAATACCAAAATACCGTTTCCCAAAGTTGAGGATGTATCCCGTTTCACTCAATGTGAAATGAAAGAATAGGGGAATTGGTACCGGACTTGTTCACTCACACCTACAATGTAAAGCTTATCGAGTGGCTCGGTTAGGACAAGTGGCACAAAATTCAAGCAATTGTTAATTCAAGATATCAAAAATGTTGAGGAAGATTCACAAAATTACAATGCAAAGCAAATAGATCAATAGCTAAGGTGGCACTAGAAACACACACACGGATAGATAAATGGGATCCGCGCAACCAAGGAATGAGCACAAAATATGTGAGACCCGGGAAAAGCTCGTGTTGCACGGATACTAGAGAAACAATAGCTCGATTGCTCCAATGGGCTAGATACGCGCTTGTGCACCAACCTAAAAGAGTAAACGTGTCATCTTCAATCTCAAGTATGCTATGTATGTATGATCCAAGTGTATGAACTATGCAAAATGGCTCAATGCTATTTCTATTGCTTACAAGCTCTTTTGCATCTCCTCTTTTGCTTAAAAGTTTTTTCTTCTTTTTCTCTTTTTTTTTCTTTTTTTCCTATGCTTGATGCTCGAACCAAGATATGAGACAAGTATGATGGATATGCACGGGAGAGACTTATGGCGTAATGTAGATAACAAGATGTTTGCACGCTAAAGCTAGCTATGCGGCATAAGAGTATCACTACGGTGCACAAGTAACGTGGCCCGGCAATTCTCAACTCGCTAGTCTCAATGGATAAGGTACGCAATAGGCTCGAAGCGATCAATGCAATGGCAAGGTAATGTACAATGATGTCGTCGAGATTACCGTCCTTGCTTACGGTTGGGGTGCCAAAAGGCAAAGTGGCTGATGTCGATGTCGAGGCCGAGGCGCTGATGAGTGGCGGCGTTCTCGATGTAGAACCGTACCTAATTAGCCGAAACACCTTAGGAAACGGAAACCGCAACTCAAAATCTCAAACAAAATTGGGTTAGGGAAGCGGAAGTTTTTGGTGGAAAAGCTATGCGGAAGTTATGGTGGAGGCCTAAGCAAACTTGCAAAAATTTCAAACATATGATGGCGTCAAATGGGTATGAATCTATTTTTGTGGGAAGGAGTGTGTCAATAGCTACAAAACGAGCTAAAGAACGTCAAAATCGGAGTCCGGATGAATTAGTTATGGACAAAACAAAATTCAGCCGAAGTCAGTTTCTACAGGTTACGGACGTCCGTAAGATGTCGGACATCCGAGGGTCGGACGTCCGGAAGGTCCAGAAATCCGAGATTTCGGTGATGTTTAGGTGTTCCGGACGTCCGGAAATGGTCGGACGTCCGGTGCTTCGGACGGGTCCGGATGTCCGTAAAGGGTCGGACGTCCGAAGGGTCTGGGACAGCTCGGGATTTTAAATTCGGGACTTGATTTTGGTCGGAAATTTTGATTTTCGGGGTCAAAATTGATGGGGAAAAAGAAAAAATTAGGTGGATTTCACTGTGGGAAAGCTAGATCTACTTGCCAAACAGGAATTCCATGGATCAAAATCAACAAAATCTCACAAGAACCAACAAATCACAATTTTTTTGGTGAGGCTATTTTTGGTGGTGATTTTCGAATTGGGACAAAAACACACAAAATTAGGCTAGAAAACGAAGAGGGGGGACTCCAAATTCGTGAGAAATGTGGCTCTTGATACCAATATGATACGGGGCACGCCCGTGTCCGTCGATCTTTCACGAATTGGAGGTGGATTTGTGAATGAACATGAAGAACACGAAGAACATGAGGGGGGGGGGAATCACAAGAGAAACACTCAAAACAAGTCCAATTACACATTTACTATGCTCACATCCACACAAGATCCACAAGGGTACAAGAACAACAAAGGGAAAGAGGATACATGGTAGAGTTCATCCCAAATCCCATGGGGAGATGGGGCCTTGAATCAACTAGGGATCTTCCCACGCAAGGGGGCCTAGACATCCAGTAGGGGTCTTCTCTCATAGAGGCATCTACTCCATGGGAGAGGTAGTGGAAGGAGCAAGGGCTCATATATCTATGAGCTAAACCAATGCTAACCCTAGGAAGGAGGGAGGGGGAGAGTATATATAGTCTTGGCCACGAAGGGGTAAGTGGAGAAGGGATACAAGGCCCAAGGCCCACGGTTGCACACAGGCAGGTGCCGGACGTCCGAAGGACGTCGGTCGTCCGAAGGCTCGGGAGGGTCCGGACGTCCGAGGCACGGTCGTCCGGAGGGCATAGGGTTTCCGTAGATTCGGTGCGGGTAGCTTGGCTCCGGATTTCCGGAGGGCGTCGGTCGTCCGGGCACTGGAGGTGGTCGGATGTCCGGAAGGCGTCGGTCGTCTGGACGCTGGAGCTTATGCTCGTCTTATGGCTAGGCTGGACTCCAGGCGTCGGACGTCCGGAAGCTGCAGACTCCTCAGCGCCGTCTTCTTCCGTCTTCGCTTCCACTCTTCCCTCGCGGATGGTGTAGGTGTACACTTGCGCTCGCACTCCTCCTCGTCCTCCATGAAGCTTTGACAATACCTATGCATGCACACGAGAGGAATGTCAAGTAGTATACCATCCTCAAAGGGGTCAAGTGAACACGTGTAAAGGAGATGATTCACCTTTATGTATGTGAAGTAGTCGTGGAACGTGTCACTTGCCAAATGGACTCTTGTCATGGTGATGTCCGTAGGATGCTCTGCATCACAACTCCTATCTCTGTTGTACCTGCCTATGAAATTGTTCCATTTGGCGAAGACTATGAAATCCCAAATGATGAAGATGAAGATAATCACTCTTCTGCTTCCTCAGAGTAGATTGATGAAGGAATAGAGGTGGAACCAAATGCTTCAACCCCTCTGGTCTCACCGCATCGGCCTCAACTCACTACTGAAGAGGCCGGCGTTGAAGAAATTGAAGTGGATGTGGACATTGGATCTACAACTCCTGTCATCAATGACAAACATTGGGAAGCATCTCATCCAAATTCGCCAATGGCCACCCCTCTTACTCAAATTCCTCAGTTGCCTGCTCAAACTGAAGAAATTCCAACATGGTCTGAAGGACGTCATACACCACTCTAGTTAATCACTGAAGAAACTCCAGCTGCATCAGCTGAAGAAAATGTCACCTAGACTGCAACTGAGAAACCTGTCACTCAAATTCCTCAGACTGACGAAGCTCCAATTGTGTAATGGGAGGTTGTTGGTCGTTACAAGCCAAATCTTCAACCTAAGCCCTCGCTGCCCCTTAAAGGCACAAAGGGGCCCAAGTTCAACAAGGTCAATTTCTTTGATGAACATCATTTCTTCACTGCAGCAAATCCCTATGACTCACCAAGAATTAGGCACAAGAGGTTTTGGACTCATACTCAAGTGAATTTCTATTATGTTGTCCTTTTGACAAGAGCAAAGTCTTCCAGTACCAACAAATTCCTCATGTGGATATGGAGTCCATTCCATGCTTCAGCCCAGTCCTCAATGTTCTTCATGAAATTGGTCTCCTACCTTTCTGTGCTGACATATTTCACTGGAATGAAGAGCTTATTCTTTAGTTATATGCTACCTTGCACATCTCTGGTGACGCCTCTGATGTTAATTTCTGGATCCTCCATTGGATGACTGAGGACACTCACTAGACTGCTCCAGCCACTGAATTGCTTCGAGCTGTCCTAGTTGGTATTCCCTCAGAAGGTGCAAGATGCATATATGAAGAACCTGAACTTCCAAATCATTTGATGCAAGTGTTGTTGAAGCCTTTGCCTTAAGCTCAAACTTCAAGAACCACCTTCCTAGTGAAGGATTTGTTGTATGTGCCCAGGACCATCTACCGTATTATGACCAAAACCCTCAGTCCTATCAAGGGACACAACTCTGAAGAAGAAGAGGTTGTTGGCATCATGAAGAATCTGTTGTTCAATATCATTCATGGGATTCCCATAAATTTTCACGATTTCTTCATGAGGACTTTGGACAATATTTCTCTATCACCATTTGAATTGAAGCCTTATGCTCCCTGGATCACGAAATTCATCAGATCAAGATCTTCAATTCCTTACAAGGCTTACTTTAAGAATCACTTCAGGTTTCTGCCTCCGATTGAAGTCCTCAAAAGGACATTTTCCTCAGTGGAAGGAAAATGCAAAACTGTTGTTGAAGAAGGCTCTCGTGCATTGGATGTCCAGTTCCGCAAGGCTGCATCTTACTCCACCAATGATGATTGTGCCACGCAAGATTCTGCGGCCAAGGCCACAGCTCAAAATCCTCAAGGTTCTGCCCCTCGTGTGATGACCGATTGTGAGCTTCTACTAATTCTTCATCAGAAGATCGATCGCAACCACAAGTGGGTCAAGCGTCAGTTTGGTTCAATTATTCAAAATAGGACTGTGACACAGAACTCCGTGAGGAAAAACCATTACTATGTGCATGGAATCTTCGACCGCACCTCAGCCATCCTCTCACACCTCAAGACTCCTGAAGAAATCAAGGAGATGGATTTTCAGCAGAACTTTTACTGGTCTCATCCTCCTCGGAAGAAATTCAAGAAGGTCAAAGTTCCTCTACTTGTCACAAGTTCATATTCTTCATCGCGCGCGACAGATGAAGCTGAGGACCTCGACGACACTGCCGCGGGCCCTGCATCAACAAACGACCCCGACAACAACACTGGCACTCCTCCACCAACCTCAGGATGAAATTCTTCACGGGCGTTAGTCCTCAATTTTCATCCCTTTTCGTCACTTGATGACAAAGGGGGGGAATTTGAGTTAGTCTTCAAGCGGGTCTCTATATATGCGCTGTTTTTTGTTTAAGTTACAACTCTAGCTCTTCTGAGGTGTTTGTTTGATGAGTTGTAAACTTAAGTCCGATGATGGTCTGACTCTTTTGAATTGCTTTCTGCATGCCTATTTCCTCAAGTACCTTAATGCATGCATGCTGAATTTCATCAGACACCATTTTCCATCATGCATTTCAATTTTCTCTTGATATATGTTAAATGCGTGTAAGGATTACAAGATATAGGGGGAGATCTCCAAGATTTTATCCTGCCATGTGCATTTGCAGTCCAAAGCAAATTCCTCAAATATGCACATCTTCAGGGGGAGTTCTTCTATATCTTGCAATTAAATTCCTCAAACTCAGTACTTACACTTCACATGTTTATCCCCATTGAAAACTTAACCTATTTGTCATCAATCACCAAAAGGGGGAGATTGTAAGTGCATCTAGTGCTCCTTAGTGATTTTGGTGTATTGAAGACATATAGGTTAAGGAACTAATATGTTTGTGAGTATACACAGGTTCTATAAGTCACTGAGGAGTTTGATATATTCAAAGAAAGTCGACTCCTAAAAATGAATGTCTTCAACTGAAGGCTTTGATGCTTTCTTGAAGACTTTCAAAATGAAGAATTTTGTGTGACCTTGAAGATATTGATACGAGGACTATGAAGGGTGAAGACTTTTGTTTTCGTAGTTTCATTTCCTTTCTTTGTGCCATAGGAAACACCGTACTGTTAAAGGGGGTCGAGGTAATACTAAGGAAAAATTTCCAAGTGGTGCTCATCTCAAAGCCTACACATACCCAAAACCTTCGAGTGAAGCCTTTGGAAATTTCTTGCAGTTCAGTCAATTTCTTCAGTAACAGAGATGAAGTTCTTCTGGTCTCTAAGGAATTTGTTCTCACTGAGGAGTTAGGATTTGGCCAGTGCGAATTGCCTACCGTGAGGAATATGATAGCCCTGAGGAATTTGAGAGTTCAAATCTCTGACCATTGTTGTGCCTTGTGCCAGCTGTCCAGATATCTTATCCACATAACGGTCATATCATTAGGGGCATTTATGTCATATCATGTCGGGTTGCACCCTGACTATAAATAGCCGCCCCCACAACCACTAGCTGGTTGGCTGCTCTGAGAGAGATTGACAAGTGTCATTTGAGAGCAACCCATCCTCTGAGGACTTTGAGAGAAAATCATCAGTGAGGAAAAACTCAAATCGCAAACCACCAAAACCCAAAGTGATTGAGCATCACTGAAGAGATTGTTCCTGTGTGGAACCGACGCTTTTTACCTTTGAAGACTATGCATCTTCCAGACCATGGTCTAGATCATCCAAGAGTAAATTGTGGATCACCGGGTGACCAAGTTTGTGAGGGTTTGGAAGTCTACCCTGAAGACTTACCACGAGTGTTGGGCGAGGTCTGCGTGACCTTAGCTGAAGGAGAATATGGTAAAGACTGTGTGTCCTGGGACCGTGTGTCCTTTGGTTTAAATACCAAGCCGCTCCAAACCAGACGTACGACTGTCACAGCAGTTGGAACTGGGTCATAAAATCATTGTCTTCACCGAGCTCCTGTTTCTATTTCCTCAACCCCTTTCATTTCCTCATTAACTTGTTGATGAAATTTATCGTTACTGTTTGAAGACTTTGACTGAAGACTTTCTCAATTTCCTCATCTCAAATTCTTCAGTCACATTGTCTATCGCCTGCTTATCATGTGTTCACGCTACTTGTGTTCTATGTATGTTTCATTTCATCAAGATGACTATGCTACTGCTATGTTTCTCATGCACTTGAGTACTTATTCCACTGCAAGTATTTCGTCACTTAGAAAATTTCTCAACTAGTACTTCCTCGGTGACGAATTTGTAAAAATCGCCTATTCACCCCCCCTCTAGTCGATATAACGCACTTTCAGAATCAATAAAGCTACTAGAAGTAACATCATTGGATTTAGCATTTTTATTGTTGCTACTAGATGAATAATCTTTCTTGCCTTTGTTACTAGTTTGCTTAGGTTTAAATCGTGGAACAAAAGTAGACAAGAGTAGTCATTTGGCTAGATAAGAAGAACACTTCTTTCGAAGATCATCATTGATAGCTTTAAGAAACTCATGTTCTTGCTCTAAATTTCGCTTCTCGAAGCGCTCATGAGTTCTTACAAGCTCTCAATGATTTTCTAGAGTAGATTGATGAGCTAACTTAAGAGTGTTTAGTTCTGTAGTTAGATGCTCAATCTTCTTCTTATCATCATCACACGACTTATCTTGACTAGCATGATTATTATCAAGTTCAATTTGACTAACATCACTAGTTTAATCAAAGAGCAAGTCATCATCTCCTAGTAAATCATCCTCATCACTATTGAAGTCAATGTATTCGGGGTGTGATACCTTGGGGCCTTTAGCCATGAAGCAACTTCCACTTCCTTCATTTGGTGAATCAAATATGTCATATGAGTTGGAGGTTACGAGTGCTAATCTGGCAACACCTTCATCTTGACTATAGTCGGAGTTGGAGTGGTAGCTTCTCTCGGATTGGTTGTCAAAATCGGAGCCTGAAACCCATTCACCAACATGAGCTTGATGTCTTCTTCTTGTGTAGCTCTTGGTGTACTTGTCCTTCTTCTCTGAGTCCTTGCTTCTCCGGGAGGGTCTTTGTTCATAGCGATCTTCTCTACTCCTTCTCTCTCTACAAGGTGATTCATCTCTTGAGCTTCGTCTTCTAGGTGACTCTTCTCTTCTTTTGTGGGGTGCCATGCACTCATTGGAGTAGTGTCCGGGCCTTCCACAATTGTAACAATTCCTGTCACGACTATAGGAACGCTTCTCTTCATATCTTGAATTGGAGCTTCTCTCTTTGCCTCTACTCTTGTAGAACTTGTTGAATTTCTTGACCATGAGGCTTATCTCTTCATTGGTAACAATGTTGTCACTTGAAGTAGCGGGAGTGTCACTTGTAGCTTTGTATGCACTGCTTGACTTGGTGTGAAGTTCTTCTTTGTCCTTGAGTGACATTTCATGAGCAACAATCCTTACAATGACTTCCATAGGCTTGAGATCTTTGTAGTTTGGCATCATTTGGATCAATGTGCACACGGTGTCGTACTTTCCATCCAAGGCTCTAAGGATCTTCTTGATGATGAATTTGTCGGTCATCTCTTCACTTACTAAGCCGACAATCTCATTTGTGATGAGAGCAAGCCTAGCGTACATTTCCGCGACTCCTTCACCATCCTTCATCTTGAACTTGTCAAGTTGACTCTGTAGCACATCCAACTTAGATTCCCTGACGGATTCGGTACCTTCGTGCATATCAACCAAAGTATCCCAAATTTCCTTTGCATTCTCAAGACGGCTTATCTTGTTGAACTCTTCGGGGCATAAGCAGTTGAATAGGATGTCGCATGCTTGAGCATTGTATTGCAACATCTTCAGTTCTTTCGCGGTCGCTTCACGATCCAGTTCCTTTCCATCACCACATAATTCACCTTGCAATCCAACACGAACAACAGCCCATACGGCGGGGTTATGACCAAGAATATGCATTTTCATTGTGTGCTTCCAACTACCAAAGTTTGTACCATCAAAATATGGACCTCTATGATGTTAACTTCCCTCACTAGACGCCATAATCTCCTAGGTTGTGAGACCAATGCAATGGAGACCAAAGCTCTCATACCACTTGTAGGATCCGAACTATGTCTAGAGGGGGGGTGATTAGTCTACTTGACCAATTAAAAATTTAGCCTTTTCCCAGTTTTAAGTGTTGGCAAGTTTTAGCAGTTGTAGCAAGTCAAGTACACCCTACACATGCAAGTCTAAGAGTATAGCAGCGGAAAGTAAAGACATGCACATGAAAGTAAAGGTAGGGAGAGGAGGATCAAACGCAATTGATGATACGAAGATTTTTCCCATGGTTTCGATAGGTGGTCCTATCGTACGTCCACGCTGATGGAGACTTCAACCCACGGAGGGTAGTGGTCGCGAGAGTCCATAGAGGGCTCCACCCGTTAGGGTCCACAAAGTAGCATCCTCGTCTATTCCACCACGGCTTCCGTCCACGAACGACTAGCCTCACTATGGGTAGATCTTCATGAAGTAGGTGATCTCTTTGCCCATACAAAATTTTCCGTTCAACTCCACAACACGAAGAAGGAGGCTCCCAAGTGACACCTAACCAATCTAGGAGGCACCACCCCCAAAAGGTAATAAATTTGGTAACAATGATGAACTCCTTGCTCTTGTGCTTCAAAAGATAGTCTCCTCAACACTCAATCACTCTCTCACAGATTTGGCTTGGTAGAAGAGGTTGATTGGGTGGAAAGCAACTTGGGGAGGCTAGAAATCAAGACTCATATGGTTGGAGTGGAAGGTCTTGATCTCAACACGTGAGTGACGTGGCTTGAGACTGCGTCGATATTTCCCCAAAGAGGAAGGGATGATGCAGCACAACGACGGTAAGTATTTCCCTCAGTTATGAAACCAAGATTATCGAACCAGTAGGAGGATCACCACCACCCAATAAGCAGCACCTGCACACAAACATCAAATACTTGCAACCCGACGCGAAAGAGAGGTTGTCAATCTCTCTACGGTAATAAGATAGATTAGGTAGTGATAGATAGGAGAGATAGATCTCTCAAGAACAAAAAATAAAAAGAGTAAATATGCAGCAATATATTTTTGGGTTTTTGGTTTTGTAGATCTGAAAATAAAGATTGCAAAAACGTAGATCGGAAAGCAATATGATGGAAAAGTAGACCCGGGGGGCGTAGGGTTCACTAGTGGCTTCTCTCATGAGTATAGCGCACGGTGGGTGAACAAATTACTGTTGGGCAATTGATAGAAAATTGAATAGTCATGACGATTTCCAAGGCAATGATCATTATATAGGCATCACATCCAAGATAGATAGACCGACTCCTGCCTACATCTACATGTATTACTCCACACATCGACCGCTATCCAGCATGCATCTAGTGTATTAAGTTCATGGAAAAACGGAGTAATGCAATAAGAATGATGACATGATGTAGACAAGATCTATTCATGTAGGAATAGACCACATCTTGTTATCCTTAATAGCAATGATACATGCATGTCTTGCTGCCCCTTCTGTCACTGGGAAAGAACACCGCAAGATCGAACCCATCACAAAGCACCTCTTCCCATGGCAAGAAAAAATCGATCTAGTTGGCCTAACTAAACCAAAGATTCAAAGAAGAAATACGATGCTATAAGCAATCATGCATATAAGAGATCAAAGAAGACTCAAATAATATTCATGGATAGAAACTGATCATGAACTCAAAATTCATCGGATCCCAACAAACACACCGCAAAAGTTTACATCAAATAGATCTCCAAGAGACCATTGTATTGAGAATCATAAGAGAGAGAGAAGAAGCCATCTAGCTACTGCCTACGGACCCGAAGGTCTATGGTGGACTACTCACGCATCATCGTAGAGGCACCTATGAGGAAGATGAACCCCTCCGTGATGGTGTTTAGATTGGATCTCGAGGTTCTGGAACTTGCGGCAGATGGAATTGTGTTTCGTCGACTCCCCTAGAGTTTTCCGAATATTTGGGAATTTATAGGCGTCAGAGGCGGTGCGGAGGGGGGCCGAGGAGGGCACAACCCATCAGGGCGCGCCGGGGCCCCCCTGGCGCGCCCTGGTGGGTTGTGCTCTCCACAGCCCACCTCTCCGGCAGTTGTTTGGCCTACTGGATGTCTTCTGGTCCAGAAAAAATCTCCAAAAAGTTTCGTCGCGATTGGACTCCGTTTGGTATTGATTTTCTGCGAAGTAAAAAACAAGCAAAAACAGCAACTAGCACTTTGGCACTATGTCAATAGGTTAGTCCCGAAAAATGATATAAAGTTGTTATAAAATGATTGTAAAACATCCAAGAATGATAATATAACAGCATGGAACAAGCAAAAATTATAGATACGTTGGAGACGTATCAGCATCCCCAAGCTTAATTCCTACTCGTCCTCGAGTAGGTACATGATAAAAATAGAATTTTTGATGAGGAATGTTGCCTAACATGTTCATCACATTCTTTTATTTTGTATAGCATGGACATTTGGACTTGTAAATGATTTAAACCAATAGTTTAGTTTTAACATAATGACTTCAATACTCAAGCATGTCAACAAGCAACCATGTCTTTCAAAATATCAACACTAAAGAAAGTTATCCCTAGCCCATCATGCTCAATCATTGATCCATTCATGAAACCCACTCAAATATTAGCTATGCCCATTGCTCAAGTACGATCATAGTGCCCCATAGTTGGTGCTTATAAGAGAAGATGGAGACTCAAAGCAAAAATAAAAAATGCATAAAGTAAATAGAAAGGCCCTTCGCAGAGGGAAGTAGGGATTTGTAGAGGTGCCAGAGCTCAAGGTTTAAATTGAGAGAGAGAAAATATTTTGGGTGGCATGCTTTTCTTGTCAACGAAAACGACAAAGTAGCTCACAATACTTTCCATGCTAGATATATCATAGGCGGTTCCCAAACAGAAAATAAAGTTTATTCCTTTTTCCACCAAACTTTCACTTTCCATGGCGGGCCGTATCCACGGTTGCCTTCCATACCAACACTTTCCAAGGAATTTATTATTCGACAACAAAAAGTAAATATTTTTTTTCTTTTTCATTTCGGGAATGGGCATCCCTATTACCGCCGCACTCTCATGCAATGACAAGTGAATAAACACTCATCTTGAGAATAACACATCTAGCATGGAAAAATATTGGACACTCCCCACCGTTTCATGAGCGGTACGGGCACACAAAAGAGAAAATTTATTTTGAAAATTTAGAGATGGCACATACAAATTTGCTTGGAACGGCATGGAAATACCACATATATGTAGGTATGGTGGACTCATAAGGCAAAACTTGGTTTAAGGATTTTGGATGCACAAGTAGTATTTCTACTTAGTACAAATGGAGGCTAGCAAATAGATTGAGAAGCAACCAAACCAAGAAACGAAAATTCAAATAAGTGAGCATTGAACATAACTAACACCGAATAATGCACCACAAGTAGGATGTAACTTCATTGCATAACTATTGACTTTCGTGCATGCATAGGGAATCACAAACCTTAACACCAATATTCCTACTAAGCATAATTACTCACTAGCATGACTCACATATTACTACCATCATGTTTCAAAACTATTACAAGGAATCAAGTTTAATTTGTCCAATTATCTTCATGAAAGTTTGTATTATATCCTCCTTGGATATCTATCACTTTGGGACTAGTTTCATATATTGCAATTGCTTTTTGGCAAGCTCAAACAAATTTAAGTGAAGCACATGAGCATAAGGATTTCATCTCTCAAAAAGGTATAAGTGAAGAATGAGAGGATTTCTTCAAAATTTACTAACTCTCAAATTAATCTAAGTGAAGCATGAGAGTATTTCTACAAAAATTTCCAAGCACACCGTGCTCAAAAAGATATAAGTGAAGCACTAGAGCAATTCTATAGCTCAAAAAGTTTAAGTGAAGCACATAGAGCAATTCTAACAAATCATAGCATGATTGTGGCTCTCTCAAATAGGTGTGTCCAGCAAGGATACAAAGGAAAAACTAACAAACAAAGCAATCAAAGATACAAGACGCTCCAAGCAAAACTCATGATATGTGACGAATAAAAATATAGCTCCAAGTAAAATACCGATGGTCGTTAGAAGAAAGAGGGGATGCCACTCGGGGGCATCCCCAAGCTTAGTTGCTTGTTTCTCTTTGGATATATCTTGGGGGTGCGGTAGCATCCCCAAGCTTAGGCTTTTATTACTCCTTATTCCTTCATCCATCGTAATCTCACCCAAAACTTGAAAACTTCAATCACACAAAACTCAACAGAATCTTCGTGAGATCCGTTAGTATAAGAAAGCAAAACACTACTTTAGTTACTGTTGCAAAACCTTTCATATTTTATTATTGCATTATACCTACTGTATTTTAACTTTACCATGGCTTATACCCCCCAATACAAACCATAGATTCATCAAAACAAGCACACAATGCAACGAAAACAGAATCTGTCTTAAACAGAATAGTCTGTAGTAATCAGTACTCTAACCGTACTTATGTAACTCTAAAAATTCTGAAATATTAGGAAAACATAAGGAATTTGTATAGAAACACTGTTTTAAAATTTCAGCTCAAGATCACGTTCCAGCAAAAAATGAAAATTCATATACTTGATGCAAAGTTTCTGTTTCAGATTCAGCATCACTTCTACTCATCCTATGAATCATCCTAAAGGCTTTACTTTGCACAAACACTAAATAAACCATAAAAACACAATAATAACAGAGGCATAATTGTGTCAACACTCAAAAACAGAAAGGAAAAAGCAAAAAATTATTTATTCATTGGGTTGCCTCCCAACAAGCGCTATCGTTTTACGCCCCTAGCTAGGCAAAATGGATAGATTCAAGTATTGTCATCTTTGGTTTTGGATCCATAGGATGCCCTCATGATTGATTCATATGGTGGCTTAATTCTTGTTCTAGGTAAGTGTTCCATACCCTTTATCAAGGGAAATTGAAAATGAATATTGTCTTCTTTCATATCAATCACAGCACCTATAGTGCGTGAAAATGGTCTACCAAGTATAATGGGACAAGACGGATTGCAATCAATATCAAGCACAATAAAATCAATGGGCACATAATTCCTATTTGCAAGAATAAGAACATCATTAATTCTTCCCAATGGATTTTTAATAGTAGAATCCGCCAAGTGCAAATTAAGAGAACATTCTTCAATATTGGTAAGACCAAGCACATCACATAGAGATTTCGGAATCGTGGAAACACTAGCACCCAAATCACACAAAGCAAAGCATTCAGAATTTTTAATATTGACCTTAATGGTAGGTTCGCACTCATCATGTAATTTTCTAGGAATAGAAATCTCCAACTCCAACTTTTCTTCAAAAGATTTCATCATGGCATCAACGATATGTTTAGTAAAAGCTTTATTTTGCTCATAAGCATGGGGTGAATTCAACATGGATTGCAGCAAAGAAATGCATTCAATCAAGGAGCAACTATAATAATTAAAGTCTTTGCAATCCAAGATAGTGGGCACATCACTAGTTAAAGTTTTGACCTCTTCAAACCCACTTTTAGCAAAATTTTCATCAAGAATTTCACTCTCCAAATTATTGGGACGCCTTCTAGCTAAAGTTGACTCTACTTCAGTCCCTCCATTATCAATTTTAACATTACTAAACAAGAAATCAATAGAAGAAACACCAATCACTTTAAGATCTTCATCTTTATTATCCTCTAGAGAGATTGGTTTGGCGGCCATTTGATTTATCAAAGTAGCTTGCACATCGGAGATTTTACCAAGCAAAATTTCAGCAAGAGCATATTTAGATTGAAGATTACAAACTTCTCTACTGATATCATCAAGTTGTTTCGTTATGGCATCTAGCACGGTAGAGTGTTCTCTAAGCTCATCGGTAAAATACTTATTATGCTCAAATTGCGTAGTCATATATTCCTTAGTACTTTTCTCAATTTCAAGCAAAATATTGGGGTAAGGAACATCATAGTACTTTCGTTGAGGCATCATGACTACGCGAACAAGATTGCAAGCAAGGAAGAAATCCGGCAAGAAAAAGGCAAACGAAAAAGAGGGCGAATAAAACGGCAAATTGGTGAAGTGGGGGAGAGGAAAACGAGAGGCAAATGGCAAATAATGCAATTGCAAGGAGATGAGATTTGTGATTAGGAACCTGGTAGATGATGATGGAGTCCTCTCAGTGCCTACGATAGGCACGTAGAAGAGACCGCTTCCTCCCCGGCAACGGTGCCAGAAATTCCTTTGACGTGGCTTGAGACTGCGTCGGTATTTCCCCAAAGAGGAAGGGATGATGCAGCACAGCGACGGTAAGTATTTCCCTCAGTTATGAAACCAAGGTTATCGAACCAGTAGGGGGATCACCACCACCCAATAAGCAGCACCTGCACACAAACAACAAATACTTGCAACCAGATGTGAAAGAGAGGTTGTCAATCTCTCTACGGTAATAATATAGATTAGGTAGTGATAGATAGGAGAGATAGATCTCTCAAGAACACAAATAAAAAGAGTAAATATCCAGCAATATATTTTTGGGTTTTTGGTTTTGTAGATCTGAAAATAAAGATTGCAAA
Source organism: Elymus sibiricus (assembly GCA_039707655.1). Lineage (NCBI taxonomy): Eukaryota > Viridiplantae > Streptophyta > Magnoliopsida > Poales > Poaceae > Elymus > Elymus sibiricus. The sequence goes on along the minus strand of CM077671.1, from coordinate 217,144,262 downwards.
AACGTAGATCGGAAAGCAATATGATGGAAAAGTACACCCGGGGGGCGTAGGGTTCACTAGTGGCTTCTCTCATGAGTATAGCGCACGGTGGGTGAACAAATTACTGTTGGGCAATTGATAGAAAATCGAATAGTCATGACGATATCCAAGGCGATGATCATTATATAGGCATCATGTACAAAATAGATAGACCGACTCCTGCCTGCATCTACTTGTATTACTCCACACATCGACCGATATCCAGCATGCATCTAGTGTATTAAGTTCATGGAAAAATGGAGTAATGCAATAAGAACGATGACATGATGTAGACAAGATCTATTCATGTAGGAATAGACCCCATCTTGTTATCCTTAATAGCAACGATACATGCGTGTCTTGCTGCCCCTTATGTCACTGGGAAAGAACACCGCAAGATCGAACCCATCACAAAGCACCTCTTCCCATGGCAAGAAAAATCGATCTAGTTGGCCTAACTAAACCAAAGATTCGAAGAAGAAATACGATGCTATAAGCAATCATGCATATAAGAGATCAAAGAAGACTCAAATAATATTCATGGATAGAAACTGATCATGAACTCAAAATTCATCGGATCCCAACAAACACACCGCAAAATTTTACATCAAATAGATCTCCAAGAGACCATTGTATTGAGAATCATAAGAGAGAGAGAAGAAGCCATCTAGCTACTGCCTACGGACCCATAGGTCTATGATGGACTACTCATGCATCATCGGAGAGGCACCTATGAGGAAGATGAACCCCTCCGTGATGGTGTTTAGATTGGATCTCGAGGTTCTGGAACTTGCGGCGGCTGGAATTGTGTTTCGTCGACTCCCCTAGGGTTTTCCGAATATTTGGGAATTTATAGGCATCAGAGGCAGTGCGGAGGGGGGCCGAGAAGGGCACAACCCATCAGGGCGCGCCGGGGCCCCCCTTGGGTGCCCTGGTTGGTTGTGCTCTCCACATCCCACCTCTCCGGCAGTTGTTTGGCCCACTGGGTGTCTTTTGGTCCAGAAAAAATCTCCAAAAATTTTCATCGCGATTGCACTCCGTTTGGTATTGATTTTCTGCGAAGTAAAAAACAAGCAAAAACAGCAACTGGCACTTTGGCACTATGTCAATAGGTTAGTCCCAAAAAATGATATAAAGTTGTTATAAAATGATTGTAAAACATCCAATAATGATAATATAACAGCATGGAACAAACAAAAATTATAGATACGTTGGAGACGTATCATTGAGTAGGTGGTTCTCTCTCAGAAAAATGGATGGGGCAAGTGTAGGTATGTTCTGAGTGCTTCCTCTTCGAGTGAGAGGAGGTGGAGGGGTATATATAGGCATCTCCAAAAATCCAACCGTTACAACATTATTGCCCAACTCGGTGAAACCGGAGTAAAAACTCGATTGCACCGACTAGTGCAAAATGTGTCAACTTTCGGCTTTTCGGTGAGACCGATATATAAATCTCGGTGGTACCAATATGGGTGACCTAGGCAGATTCCAAATCTCGGTGAGACTGATTCTCAAAACTCGGAAATTTCGATTCTTGAAAATGGCTAACCAGAAAGTTGGTCACTGGTTTCGATTGCATCGAAGTGGAAAGTTGGTTGCACCGAGACTTAGGGTTTGGGCTAGGATATGTCTAGAGTAAAACTCGGTTGGGCCGATTCTGAAAAGTTGGTGGCACCAATTTTAGTGGTAGGGTTTAGACATAGATTTTGTGGGAGAATTTCATGTGTATTTTTTGGTGGCTAATCTCTAAGCACTTGAGCAAACAGATCATTGTAGACACCTCATCCCCTTTTAATAGTATTGGCTTTCCTATGGACTCAAAGTGTGATTTCTCACAAAATGTAAAATGTAGAGTCTTCAAGCTTGTTGCCAATAGATGTTCCTTGCATCTAGGGGATCTCCTCACAATCCTTTTGCCAATCCATTCATTGAACTTTCCTGAAATATACTTGGTGGAAACATTAGTCTAATGAAATATATGTTGTTATTAATAACCAAAACCACCTAGGGAGCAATTGTGCTTTCACCCTCGTGCCTACTGGTACGAGGTTGAAGACAGCGCCTGGTGGGCTGGGCCTTCTCCTGTGCTGGGCCAACTACAGGTAAGGTTTCTTCTGTTCTTTTCTATTTCTGTTTTTCTGTTTTGATTTAAATCACACTTTTGTTTCCTTGAAGGATATTCTGGTTTTTCTCAAATACCTATGTAAAAAAGAAGAGAAAACTACTTTTACTGGTCCTTTTGGAACTTATGCTTATAGACATATGCCTTTTGGTTTATGTAATGCACCTGCTACCTTTCAAAGATGTATGATGGCTATACTCTCTGACTATTGTGAAAAGATTGTTGAGGTATTCATGGATGATATTTCAGTTTACGGTACTTCTTTTGATGATTGCTTAAGCAACCTTGATCGAGTTTTGCAGAGACGTGAGGAAACTAATCTTGTCCTGAATTGGGAGAAGTGTCACTTTATGGTGAATGAAGGTATAGTACTTGGGCATAAAATTTCTGAACGAGGTATTTAGGTAGATAAATCTAAAGTTGATGCAATTGAGAAAATGCCATGTCCTAAAGATATAAAAGGTATAAGAAGTTTTCTTTGTCTTGCTGGTTTCTATAGACAGTTTATTAAAGATTTCTCTAAGATTTCTAGGCCTCTTACAAATCTTTTGCAAAAATATATTCCATTTGTTTTTTATGATGATTGTGTAGAAGCCTTTGAAATACTTAAGCAAGCCTTAATTTCTACACCTATTGTTCAACCATTTGATTGGAAGTTACCGTTTGAAATAATGTCTGATGCTAGTGACGATGCTATTGGTGGTGTCCTAGGACAAACAGTTGATAAGAAATTGAATGTTTTCCATTATGACTCTAGACAGTGCCCAAAGAAATTATGCTACTACTGAGAAAGAATTTTTAGCAGTCGCGTTTGCATGGGATAAGTTTAGACCTTATATTGTTGATTCTAAAGTTACTATTCACACAGATCATGCTGCTATTAAGTACCTTATGGAAAACAAAGATACTAAACCTAGTTTAATTAGGTGGGTTCTCTTACTTCAAGAATTTGATTTGCACATTATTGATAGAAGAGAGGCGATTTCCTATGCATGGTGGCAGCTACACACCCTTTGGTATAAGTGCCTTTTTCTGATATAGGAGGTGTCGGGTTTCAATGGCATTGGCACAAGTGCATTTTTGTTGTATAGAAATGACTTTTTCTCACTTCAATTTGTCTTTTTATTACCTTTTTGACACACAAGTGTTCCTTCATTGTGTAGAAAGGGCATGTCTCACTTCTCTCAGTCTTTTCGCTTGCCTTTTTGGCATGATTGCCTGTTTGCTTGCCTGGCTGGTCCAAAGTCACGATATTTTAGTTATAGAGTTATTTTCATAGTCCCGAATAATTTACCAAAATAGTTAGAGATAAAAATTGGGGCCGTGTGTAGCTACCACCATGGGTAAAAAATTATTTCCGATTGATAGAAAGGGAGCGAAGAATCCTGTAGCAGATAATTTGTCTAGAATGGAAAATGTTCTTGATGACCCACTGCCTATTGATGATAGTTTTCCTAATGAGCAATTAGTTGTTGTAAATGCTTCCCGTAATAATCCTTGGTATGCAGATTATGCTAATTACATTGTTGCTAAATCGATACCACCTAGTTTCACAAACCAACAAAAGAAAAAGTTCTTCTTTGATTTAAGACATTACTTTTGGGATGACCCATATCTATATAAAGAAGGAGTAGATGGTATTATTAGATGTTGCGTACCTGAGCATGAATAGGAACAAATCCTATGGAAGTGTCATTCCGAAGCATACGGAGGACACCACGTAGGAGACAGAACCGCATATAAGGTATTACAGTATGGTTTTTATTGGCCTACTCTCTTCAAGGATGCACATAAGTTTGTCCTATCTTATGATGAATTTCAAAGAATTGGAAATATTGGTAGACGTCAGGAAATGCCAATGAATTATTCACTTGTTATTGAACCATTTGATGTTTGGGGCTTTGATAATATGGGACCTTTTCCTTCCTCTAATGGGTATGCTCATATTCTAGTTGCTGTTGATTATGTCACTAAGTGGGTAAAAGCTATTCCAACTAGTAGTGTTGATCACAACACCTCTATTAAAATGCTTAAAGAAGTTATCTTTCCGAGGTTTGGAGTCCCTAGATATTTAATGACTCGTGGTGGTTCACATTTTATTCATGGTGCATTTCGTAAACTCTTAGCTAAATATGATGTCAATCATAGAATTGCCTCTCCATGTCATCCTGAATCTAGTGGTCAAGTTGAATTGAGAAATAGAGAAATAAAGTTAAGTTTGCAAAAGAATGTTAATAGATCTAGGAAGAATTAGTCTAAGAAACTTGATGATGCATTGTGGGCATATAGAAGTTCTTATAAGAATCCTATGGGTATGTCTTCATACAAAATGTTCTATATAAAAGCTTCTCATTTACCTCTTGAGTTAGAACACAAAGCTTACTGGGCAATTAAAGAACTTAATTATGATTTCAAACTTGCCGATGAAAAATAAGTTATTTGATATTAGCTCTCTAGATGAATGGAGGACACAAGCTTATGAAAATTCCAAGTTATTTAAAGGAAAGGTTAAAAGAGGCATGATAAGAGAATACAAAACGAGAATTTAACATTGGTGATCATGTTCTATTATACAATTCTCATTTCAGATTCTTCGCAGGAAAACTCCTCTCCAAATGGGAAGGACCTTATATTGTCGAGGAGGTGTATCGCTCTGGAGACATCAAGATTAATAACGCGAAAGGAACAAATCCTAAGGTGGTTAATGGGCAAAGAATTAAACATTATATTTCAGGTACACCCATTAACGAGGAAACCAATATTATCCAAAGAATGACTCCATAGGAGCACATAAAAGAGACCTTCCAGAACGCTCCAGAACCCTGAAAAGGGGCAGGTACGAGATATGGTAAGTAAACCGACTCCAAAAATTCAATAAAAAATATTTCTGTCCGTTTTGGAATATTAGCGGCGGACTACATAATAAAGTTTGCTATCATAAGGGGCAATATAAAGTGACGTTCCTTTCGAGTAAGAGCTTGCACATCCAAATAATAATCGCATGACAACCTCTGCTTCCCTCTGCGAAGGGCCTATCTTTACTTTTCTGTATTTACTTTTATGCAAGAGTCAATAATGTTAATTCCTATTCCATTCTTATTATTCTTTACTTTGTAAGCATCATGTGGTGGGGAAAGATCCAGGCACATATATCCAGTTGGATGTAGGTGATCATGAGTTATTATTGTTGACATTATCCCTGAGATAAGTTGTTTGGTGGTGACAAACTATAAACCCCGATCTTCCTATGTGTCTGATTGAAACTTGTTGCTTCACAAATATCCTGTGAGTGTCGGAAATCATAGAATACTAAATGATAGTTGAGTATGTGAACTTGCTAAACAAAGCTCTGACATAGACTCTTTCTGATAATATGATGGATTGCAATTGTATCAATGACTAAGAACATAGTTTGTTAGTTTTCAATAAAGTTTATGATTCATACTTAAGCATGTGGATAGATTGTTACTTATTCATGAGAAGTTTTATGATATTATATTGCTGTTATGATAATGATCATGATGCTTTCATATTCGTATTTTATTTTATCGACACCTCTCTCTCTAAGAATGTGGTCATGATTATTGAGTCCGGCTTTCGCTTGAGGACAAGCGTGGTCTAAGGTTGGGAGAGTTGATACGTCCATTTTCCATCATGATTTCCTACTGTCATTTATATTGTTTTTATCATTATTCCACTTTATGATACAATTCTAATGTCTTTTTCCTCTTGAGTTGCAAGATTTACATGGAGAGGGAGATTTACGACAGTTGGAATTATGGACCTGAAAAGCTACAACAGAGATACCTATTTTACAAAACTCTGAATGACTTGAAACTTGACAAAGATTTTTTATTGAATATAAAAAAATACTGGAGCAAAGAAATACAACAGGGGGACCACACTACCTGCCCACAAGGTAACAGGGCGCGACCCCCCCCCCCCCTGGCACGCCCTAATGCCTTGTGGGTCCCATAGGTGGCCTCCGGTGCCCATCTTCTACTGTATGAGGGGTTTTAACCTAGAAAAATCAGAAGACGACTTTCGGGACGAAGTGCCGCTGTCTCGAGGCGAAATCTGGGCAGGAGCACTTTTACTCTCCGACGGAGCGATTCCGCCGGGGAAACTTCCCTTCGGGAGGGGGGAATCAAAGCCATCGCCATCTCCAACTCTTCCTCAATCATGGGAGGATAAATCTTCATGAACATCTTCACCAACACCATCTCCTCTCAAACCCTAGTTCATCTCTTTTATTCAATCTGTCTCCAAACCTCATATTGGTACATGTGGGTTGCTATTAGTGTTGATTACATCTTCTAGTTGATGCTAGTTGTTTTATTTGGTGGAAGAATATATGTTCAGATCCTTAATGATATTCAATACCCCTCTGGTCTTGAACATGAATATGATTTGTGAGTAGTTACTCTTGTTCTCGAGGACATGGAAGAAGTCTTGTTATAAGTAATCATGTGAAGTTGGCATTCGTTTGATATTTTGATGATATGTATGTTGTTGCTTCCTTTAGTGGTGTCATGTGAACGTACACTACATGAAACTTCACCATACTTGGGCCTAAGGGAAGGCATTGTGAAGTAATACGTAGATGATGGGTTGCGAGAGTGACAAAATCTTAAAACCTAGTTTATGCGTTATTCTGTAAGGGGCTGATTTGGATCGATATGTTTCATGCTATGGTTAGATTTATCTAAATTCTTGTTTCGTAGTTGCGGATGCTTGCGAGAGGGGGTAATCATAAGTGGGTTGTTTGTTCAATTAAGAACAACACCCTAGCACCGGTCCACCCACATATCAAATTATCAAAGTAACGAATGTGAATGAACTAAACATGATGAACATGACTAGAAGACAGTTCCCATGTGTCCTCGAGAGCGCTTTACTTTATATAAGAGAACTTTCAGGCTTCTTCTTTTCTACCAAAAGGATTGTGCCACTTTTGCACCTTTGCTACTATTGTTACTTGTTACTTGTTACAAATTATCTTGCTACAAAACTATCTATCACTGTTACTTACATCACTTGTAGAGGATACCTTGCTGAAAATCGCTTGTCATTTCCTTCTGCTCTTCGTTGAGTTTGACACTCTTACTTATCGAAAGGACAACGATTGATCCCATATACTTGTGGGTCATTAGTGTCCAAGTTCACCTTACATTTTGCGCCCGTTGTTTTGTCCGTGCCCGCCCAAAGAAAGGCCCGCTCAAGCTTGTTAATGCTTTGGATGGTTACCAGGGGGGCAACAAGGGGGGTGATAAAGAACGTTGCTTGGCAAGAGAACATGAACTTAACAAGATTGTTCCATCCAATAGCGGTGATATTTTGCCCGTCCCATGTGACCAACTTGGATGCCGCCTTGTCCTCGAGAAACTGAAAATCAACCGTCTTTAGCTGCCACACCGAGAGTGGGAGTCCTAAATATTTTATGGAGAAAGATGCCCAAGCAGGCGGGAGACCGAGCAGGACGTTTGGGAGGTTGATGTTCCCACAACAAATGGGAACGAACGAGCTCTTGAGGAAGTTTGTGATGAGCCTCGTGACCTCTCCAAAGTGGTGCAAAATCCTAGAGAGGTTATCGATGTCGCTTTTGATAGGTGCCATGAAAACAACCGCATCGTCCGCATAGAGGGAGGTGCGAAGAACCACACCACGACCATGAATCTTGTGAGACAGACCCTCACGAGTGGCCACCTCAAGGATTCTTTGAAGGGGTTCAATAGCGATGACGAAGAGAGGGGTGATAGGGGGTCCCCCTGGTGCAGTCCTTGCCCATGTGCAATGGGGCTGCCCGCAACCCCATTCAAAAGGATCCGAGAGGTCGAGTTGCGAAGAAGCGCGGCAATCCAATCACAAAAGGTGATCGGAAAACTCCTCCTCTAAGGAGGTCAAGAAGATATTACCATCTCACAGAATCAAAGGCCCTGCGGATGTCCAACTTAAAAAGAAGAGAGGGTGTCTTGCATTTGTGGAGCTGACGAGCAAGGTTCCTAGCGTACATGAAATTATCGTGTATACTCCTTGTCTTGATGAATGCACTCTGTGCGTGGGAGACCAGGGTGCATGTGGCCAGCAAGGCGGATGGCAATAATCTTCGCAATAAGTTTGGCCACCGCATGGATAAGACTTATTGGGCAGTAATTAGAAATCTCCTCGGCCTCGTTCTTCTTTGGAAAGAGCATCATGTTCGTCGAATTTAGCCATCAAAGTTTGTGTGTGTGAAGTGAGGAAGGGAGTACTAAGAGCATCTCCAACAGACGCGCGGTAGCGCGGCGTGCTAATTTTTTTTTGCAGCACCGAAATAGCGTTTTAGCCTGCGCGGTCGTGTGGTAGCTTTAACAGAAGCTGCAAAATTTAGCGCGCCGCTGTAGCGCTTCACCAGGCATGGTAAAATACAGCGTGTGCGCCCAACACAAACGGATTTTCCACTCAAACATAGAACCAAGAAGATGAAACATACACAAAGTAAATCAACAATAAATAGTTCAATGGGAAACATTAAAATTCAAATTCAAACATACACAAGCAAGTTCATACGATGCTTAAATAAAAATACATAATCCTAGACTACTCCTAGTCCTCTTTGGTGGTGTAGTCCGACGATGTAAACGCGTCCTCCCACCGAGGATCATCCGAGTCCCAGCTCGACGCCTCTGGGTTATCTATCTGGGCTTCCGCCAGTGCCTTGCGCGCACGCTTGTCCTTCCAACGCGCAACTCGCTCCGCCCTCCTCTGCATCCAGAACTCGTTCTCGGCTCCTGCGGGAAGCGCTCGTGCCACGCCGCCATGGCGGCCTCGCCCGTCTCGGCGATGAGGAGGCGGCGCTCCCGCTTCCGCTGGAGGCGGCGGTCCTCCTCGATGACTAGACGCGGGGAAGGCACGAGATCCTGCGGCTGCTGGCACTTCGAGACGTCGGTGAAGTTCATCTGCGCCTTTGGCTGCCCAAGGCGCCACACCGCCGCGTCGTACGCGCGGGCGGGCTCATGGGCGGTTTCAAACGTTCCGAGCCCGAGGCGTGTATCGCCGGAGCGGATCTCCGCGTAATACATGCCGAAGGGACGGGCGCGGACGCCGCGGTAGCCTGAGCTGCTCTAGGGGTACGGCAGCATGGCAGGGTGCGGCGGCGACGGTGCGCTGGAAGAAGCGGGGGAGAAGGTGTGGCGGCGGCGGGGCGCGGGAAGAGGCGAGGGAGAAGGCGCGAGAGGGAAACTGGGAGGTTCGCGAGCGCGGAGGCGCGCGCGTTTTTTAGCGCGCGTTGCCGCTTTTTCCCACGCGCGGGATAATTTTTTTTCGCGCGCCAGTGTTTCGTGCGTCTGCTGAAGCGCGCCGCGCTCGCGCCAAAACGGTGATTTTTCGGCACGCAACTTTTATAACGCGTCTGTTGGAGATGCTCTAACGAGTGCTATTAGCGGTACAACGGGAGGATGGGTAGAACTTAATAAGCGTGTTTTTTAGTTTGAAACCTGCATGGCCGTCATCACCCGATGCAGCTATATTTTTGTTTCCTTTAGCGTGCATGCGCGAGTACAGAAGGATAGCATGTTCAATTGTTCAGTCCGTCTTTTTAAATAAGGTGTAGCACGAGTAAGAGCCTAATTAATAGTATTAGTATAATGCCCGTGCGTTGTCACGGGCCAGACAAAAATTATACAAAGAGATAGTACCGATCAAATAAACTGTATTCATCACGTGGATGTTGCATGCGATTTATGATTGTATTGCTATAACTATCAGTCCTTCTAATATATGTTCTCTTGTCCCATATATAAACACAATGCATGAGTTTGACGTGCATAAATAGATGGTGACATAAAATTCTGCAATTAATAAGAATGCACTTCGTTTAAAGTGTATCTACCACGATGAGTTTTCGAACTCTCACAACAGCAACGTCTTAGGAGGATGAAGATGTTCTCCCCCATGCAGTATGACAGTATCAAGGCGGCTCAAAATACCAGAAATGATACCAAAACGAAATGGACTGTCCATGTATACTTGCATGGGGTTCTTATGAGGAATGATGGCACACGAGGAGTTGATCCACCAATCTTGCATGGAGTTTTTCAGGTGCCACGAAGAGGTACCTGTTGGTGCCGAAGCCTCGCCTTGCCTCTCACCGGAGCTCTCACTCTCTCTCGCACGGACGTAGAAGAAAGGAGGAAGAAGAACAAGGCGCACACAGCAAGATTTGCCCGGCGCACGAACGCCGCCGGCCGCATGAACGGCCACTTGATTTCTTTCCTGAGCACGTACTCAGCCGCCTCTCTGTTACAATGCACACGGGGTCTTTATACCGGAGACATTCCAGGGCACGCACCCACGATCTCCCCTACGTGGAGCACTTGGTCATGCCCGCTCTGCCCGCACCCATGACATGCACGAACACGTCCAGGCCGCGGTGAGCCCGCAACTAACCCCGCTCATCGCGCCCACCTCGCTCGCCAACAGATTGGCCAACACACACACGCACACGCCCTCGTGCTACACATGCACGCACACACGCACGCACACACACCTACGCCACGGAGCCGGCCGCGCCCGACACACCCGGCGCGCGCCCATACACGCGCCTGGCGCACCCGACGCGGACGCCGCGGCTTATTCACCTAACACTCACCCCCTAAGCCGCGGATCACAGGAGCCCGTCGTCCTCGACTCCGACGACGTCCGCCAGCAGCGCGCGCTCCGCCGCCGGCTCCCTCCACAGCTTGGGGCAGTCGCGCTTGAAGTGCCCGCGCTCGCCGCACTTGTAGCAGCGCCCGCGTCGGTTCCCGCTGTTGCCCGACGCCACGCTCCGCCCGTCGTCGTCGTCCCGAGCTCCCCCTCGCTGACGCTCCCGCGCTCGCCACTGCTCCGCCGTGAGCATCAGCTGGCCGTCCACCCGCTCGCCATCCGCCTGCCCGCGCCGCCGCAGCCGCTCGTCGAACGCCTTCAGGCGACCGAGCTCGTCCTCGAACAGCAACGTGGACACGTCGCAAAACTGTTCGATTCCGGCCACCGCCGCGTACAGGCGATCCGGCACGGCGTCGAGCTGTTTTTTCACCATGGCGGCGTCGTCCAGAGTTGATCCGAGCCCCGCGAAACGCGCCGCCATCCCGCTGATCTTCCCTGCAAACGCGTCCAGCGACTCGCCGCCGTCCATCCGCTGCCGCTCGAAGTCGCCTCGGAGCGTGGCCAGCCGCGCCGCCCTGACGCGATCGGCCCCGACGAACCGCGCCTTGAGGCTGCACCATATCGCCGCCGCCGTCTTCTTCGCAGCCACCTGCAGCAGTAGATCGTCGGCGAGCGCCCGCAGCAGGTAAGCCCGCGCCGGCTTATCCTTCTTGGCGATCACCGCTGACGCCGCTTCCTCCGGCGGCACCACCGCTTCCCACAGCCCGGCGGCGTCCAGGTCGGCCTCCACCTTGATGGCCCAGGTGGTGTAGTTCTCCCCTGTGAGCACGGGCACCGGCTGCGACACCGAGCCACCTGAGCCGCCGGCGTACGGGACGAGAATCATGGCCGGCGACTTCCCTCACAAACCTAGCTCTGATGCCAATTGTTGGTGCCGAAGCCTCGCCTTGCCTCTCATCGGAGCTCTCACTCTCTCTCGCACGGACGTAGAAGAAAGGAGGAAGAAGAACAAGGCGCACACAGCAAGATTTGCCCGGCGCACGAACGCCGCCGGCCGCACGAACGGCCACTTGATTTCTTTCCTGAGCACGTACTCAGCCGCCTCTCTGTTACAACGCACACGGGGTCTTTATACCGGAGACATTCTAGGGCACGCACCCACGATCTCCCCTACGTGGAGCACTTGGTCATGCCCACTCTGCCCGCACCCATGACATGCACGAACACGTCCAGGCCGCGGTGAGCCCGCAACTAACCCCGCTCATCGCGCCCACCTCGCTCGCCAACAGATTGGCCAACACACACACGCACACGCCCTCGTGCTACACATGCACGCACACACGCACGCACACACACCTACGCCACGGAGCCGGCCGCGCCCGACACGCCCGGCGCGCGCCCATACACGCGCCTGGCGCACCCGACGCGGACGCCGAACAGTACCAATATTCCCAATATGTTCTGGAAGATTTTGAAGTACGTATTGGTCAATACATGTATATACAAGTACATAACCCACTCCATCCTCAGCTATAATATAATATAATGGAAGTGAAGTTCAACACTTCTATTAGAGATGTATGACCGCTACGCCTTTGTGGTTTGCACATTTTCTTTTTCTGTTTAATTTGCAAGTCCTACGTCGAATTCCTCAAGAATTTAGCTTAGTCTCTTTGCCAATATGATCTAGTTGGCTGCCTGTGCCTTGCCTCGGGAAAGAACAATTTATGAAGACAATAAGTCGTTGGTTGTACCACGACAAGTGCAAGGGTTCTTGTAGTTATACTTGTCATGGAAATAATTTATGCAGTTCTTAGCTGATACCATTTTTTTAATCTCGACATTTATTGTTGGTTCTAGACTTATCCCATTCACTGATCAATTGGTTAGATAGAGAGATGGTTATTTTGCCCATTAATTGCTTAAATAAAGACTAAACCACAAGAGCACCCTTGTGGTTATAGTTGAATGCACATGTGTGGCCAAGGAATATATTTTTTAGAAATACATAAATTGATCAAATATATTTGCAATTCTCAATGTATATTTGGCATACGTTTTTTGACTATATACTGAGTATATGTTATGATAAGTATCATCTAGGAGCCCATACTTGATGCCTCCATTGATCTGATGTCCATCATCACTTCTCCTTTGCTCTGATGTCCATAGAAGACGATGGAGGTCTTGTATCCATGCTCTAGTTGCGTACCACATAAGTATAACGGTGAACTCCCATTTATTTTGCCCCCTTCGGCATTCTCCTTCATGCTCTCTTGCCCTACCTTGTCTAGCGTCGCTGGCCTGTTCACCAACATATCTAACAATTCCTCAAAATTTCAGGGCCCACACAAAATTTTAAACATATGGTGGTAACAAATTTATCCCACAGATTGGAAGGAAGAAATGGTTTCCCCCGATAACATTCTGCCCAACTCAACTTAGCTAAAAAGTGTGGAGAATAGGTCCAAGATGTCCCAGTGCAGTTTGCTATTGAGAAATGAGATCTTCTCCTTAAACCGTCCAAATGAGTTTAATTACTGAAATGCTACTCAAAACATGAAGAAGAACTATTCACCAGACATCAAATAGAAAATAACCTGGCCTCAGAACAATACATTGTCGTAGCTAGAATTTCACTGCCATAATGAACAGCAAAAGAACCATATACTGCAGGGTGTAGGCACACATAAATAGCAGAATGGCCAAATATATATAATATCTACAACACCTGGTCAAACAAGCTAGACAGTTAGATAGGAGAGCAACCATCAGTTGCTAAGCTAAGAAACTGGGCATGAAATTTTATATGCATAGAAACAAGATGACCATAACATGTTGGGAGAGAAATATACAGACATTTCCACCATTTACTTCAAAACATAGCATAAAATGATGTCTAGATTATGCTAATACCTTGTCAGTAATTGTATTGTTTCTTACCCTCCTGAGGCAAATATCACTGCATCAGATTCGTCGCAGTGCTTAGTTGTAACAAATACATGCCCGGTGATGGACTATGCAAACAAAATGCAGTATATATTGAATCATTTGGACAAATAAATATAATTTAAATGTGGTTCAACATAGTTGGTGATAAACTTAACTGAGTATTATCAAGTAAGCCTCAAAAATCTGATCCGTGTACTGAGATATTAACACACACCTATAGCTAACAAAAATGTGATAAACTTAACTGAGAGTATTATGAAGTACTTCCTGTAATTTGATGCTCATTTGGGCAACAAATACTTTAACCGAAAGGTGATGCAGAAGTATGAAATACTAACCATTACTGATGACCCATCTACACAATTGAGAGATTTTGTACGTAGTGCTAGAATTATGCATACGAGAATATCACAAAGATGGATGTGTGCTTTCCTGCTCCTAGATCATGAACTGATGTATTATAATTTTCTTCTTGTTCCTTCCTTGATCCTTCATGGAACCAACCATTACTCATAATCAGCTCAAAGAAAAAAGCGTTACTCGTAATCCTTTTTACGCAACTAAAATAAACATTCAAAGAAAAGTCTGAACAACTTCACACAAATAAAAGGACATGTTTAATGAAATAAATTCAGTCAAAAAATTGTTCTCGCTGGCGACTACATCCATATAAAATGGAAAGTATCAATCAACTTTTAAGTTGTCCATGGACTAAGGTGCAGAATGTGATCGTTTGTAATCCCTTGTCGTCTACTTTGATGCCCAATCTGCATACCTTCTTGAAAAAAAACTGAATCAATTGTCGAGTCCATACCCTATATCAGCTTCATCGTGCATAGTTGAATAATGCAGCAGAACACTTGTACTAATGCCAAAAAATGCAGGGTAGAATTGTCAGAAGTCTCCTAATGACATGTTATTTATTGTTGCCGTTACACACACAGTGATTCTTGTTCTTCCACCTGCAGTTAGATACTTAGATGAACAAATACATGCTTGGGAAGATTGCGGAAATACTTTTTTATGTGGGTAGATTTGATTATAACTGGGATTAATAAGAGGACATCACTAAAAAAATGAAAAAATGAAGGTAATATTGGCATACTTTATCAGAAAAGATCACTGCGTAAATTAGCAAACACCTTCCATGCATAGTGGCTAGAGAGGTGAAAAATAATTGAATTGTAACAAATGACATATTGGAGAAAATAACTCAGTTAACCCTTTATGTGGAATCAACTTCACATCAGATCAATTCCATGGATAAAAATAAACTTCTTCGTAACGTTGTACTACCCTCTTAGGCTCTCACGCTCTTGCTCTTGCAGATGCACGTGATCCCAAATTCAGAGGACGATACTGGAGGCCAGATCTGATCTTATACTGCAGCTGCTATTCTGATCTGAGTGTGGCCACTACATTCATCGTGGCAATTCTGACTTCAAGCATGGCCATGACGGTTGCACCCTGCGGAGGCGGTTCCGGAAACGCCACACCAGAGTCAAGATTACCTAGCATGCATGTAACAAGCATGGCCCGCGGCCACTGTGTAGCCGCACCCGAATCACAGCAAACCCAACATAACAGGACACACACCCTGTAAGAACAGAGGAATCTAATGAAGAATCAAAAAATATTATACCCCAAGAAGAAACAAAATATTTCGAGCTAACCTGAGATATCAGAGGCCACCACCGAACCAGCATCATCCAGGCAAGATGGAAGTCATCGTCGTGAGCGCTCCTTTATTTTTACGACTGATTTTGATACATCTTCAGGTGTCACTAAAAAATGAAAAAATGAAGGTAATATTGGCATATTTTATCAGAAAAGATCACTGTGTATATTAGCAAACACCTTCCGTGCATATTGGCTAGAGAGGTGAAAAATAATTGAACTCTAACAAATGACATATTGGAGATAATAACTCAGTTAACCTTTTATGCGGATCAGCTTCACATCAGATAAATTCCATGGATAAAAATCAACTTCTTCGTAACGTCGTACTACCCTCTTAGGCTCTCATGCTCTTGCTCTTGCAGATGCACGTGATCCCAAATTTAGAGGACGATAGTGGAGGCCTGATCATATACCGCGACTGTCGTTCTGATCTGAGTGTGGCCACTACAGTCATCCTGGTGATTCTGACTTCAAGCATGGCCACATCGGTTGTACCCTGCGGAGGCGGTTCCGGCACCGCCGCACCGGAGTCAAGATTACATAGAATGCATGTAACAAGCATGGCCCGGGGCCACTGTGTAGCCGCAGCCGAACCACGGCAAACCCAACATAACAGGACACACACCCTGTAAGAACAGAGGAATCTAATGAAAAAACAGAAAATATTATACCCCAAGAAGAAACAGAACATTTCGAGCTAACCTGAGATATCAGAGGCCACCACCGAACCAGCATCATCCAGGCCAAGATGGAAGTCATCGTCCTGAGCGCTCCTTTATTTTGTACGATAAATTTTGATATATCTTCAGGTGTCACTATAAACAGAACAAGACCAGCATCAATTCCCTGGCATCTCAGAATTCCAAATGTTAAAAACTGAGTGGTGAAAAAATGGGTCAAGTAATTTATATCCTTATATGCATATCAAGCAACATCGTCGATATCGTGATCACTCTTCTACTTCTTCTTCCTCCACCACCTATCTTCGCCTCCGCAATCCAAGTTTATTTGGAAGACAAATCTTCATCAAATAAATTTAGGATATATTATAAACAACAATCACTCAAATCTTGTCTTCCGCAAATCTCGAGTGTTGATTGGTGTTGCCTTGTAACAAGTGACTATTCTAGCCCAGATTATTGGAGGATATTTTTTGAGGCGGATACTATTGTAACCAAAAAAAAAGTGTTCGGTCTAGGAAGCTGGAAGATGCCGAACTTCAGATATGACTTTTATTCAGAACCAAATTCGACCTATTTTAATCAACTGAATTTAGTAACCTCAAACCCTGAATATAGTTGTTGATGGCTACTCTTACCAAATTGATTCCCTGGGCTAGAATGCTCAATGCTGGTTTAGGTAGCAATTAAATTGAGTAGTGGCACATACTTTTTGAACAATTTTCTATCCCCTAGACAACTTTTTTCAACTCCATATTGATTGGGTTGCAGGAACATTCTACTGTTTCCAATCGTATGATGTATGCTATATACCGTTCATATTCTATATGGGATCATCATTTTGCACTTCCCTAGTTAATACATCCTCATTCTCCCAACTTTGGATTTTTCACTGAATTGTATAAACCAAAAGACACCCGCAGTGTAGCATAGCAAGGTGCACATGTGCACGCATCTGAAGTTCTGAACCATCAGGCTAGCTCTTGAAGGCAATTCATGGAGCGCCTGGTGAAGACTCAAAGACTCAAAAAGAATATAGAAAGCAACAGTATACTTACAGTTGGATAGGTCTTCTAGCGTGTACAGCCGTACTGATGTGCCAACTTCAACATAGGTTTGTCTTAACGGCATCCTCCGAGGTTGCATCATTGTGTTGATGCGTGGTTCACTACCGATGCCCCATGCCTGATCCCTTCCCAGCCAAAAAAAATGATTGTCGTGCCTGGCGACCCTTGCGGCCAATCTCTCAACCAGAACCC
Source organism: Elymus sibiricus (assembly GCA_039707655.1). Taxonomy (NCBI): domain Eukaryota; kingdom Viridiplantae; phylum Streptophyta; class Magnoliopsida; order Poales; family Poaceae; genus Elymus; species Elymus sibiricus. The sequence continues at coordinate 217,126,926 of CM077671.1, read as the reverse complement.
GTGACGTGCCCCGCCGCTCGGTCCCCAGTCCACACCGTCGCGGACGCCTCCGACACCAGTGGGGTCCCCAAGGGATCACAAGCCGAGGTGCGATCTGGAGCAGCAAGGGGGGCTGGCCCCGAGGAGCGGCGACGCGACGCGTCCATCTGTGGGGAGCCTGGCCAGCGCCGGCGGCGGAGACGTGGAGGTGACGGTGTGTCACGGCGGCAACCTGGAGGCGGCGGCTCGTCTCGGATCTCGGCGGCGGCTCGTCTCGGGGGCAGGGGGGTCTGAGATCTATCGAGGGGAGCCTCGTTGTCTGTTTTGTTGTTATGTGCGGCGAGAGAAAAAAAAAACCAGACGAGGTGGAGAGAGAGACGAAAAAAACCAGACCATGGTGCGAGGAGAGATGAAAAAAACCCGATGAACGCCGGCTACCAACTCTTCCTTTAGGAGTAGAGATAACCAATAGCCAAGTTGCCACGTCACTTATAATCAGCCTAATAATCCACTCATACAATAGTTAGTCATACTAATATGTTATAATATTAATATATGACCCACATCTTTCTACAAAGAGTGTTGAAACTCGTGTCATAGCCGGTTGTAAGTTGGGCGCTACTATACGCCGGTCCGCTGGCCAGAGATTCCGCCGGTCAGCTCAGAGCCGTTTGATTTAGATGTGCGTAACCGTCAGATCAATCAGCAGCTCGTTCCGCAACCGGTTTCCAACAGAACAGAAAAAGCAGAAGCTCACGCACATGGAGGATGCGCTCGCCCCGCCCGTGTTTGCCGGCCATCGGCGCCGCGGGAGCTCCTTGGTTGCCCGCCCTCGTCCCCAACAGTCACCGCTTGCAGGCCACCCCACCGCTCGTCCTCTAACATGTCGCGGCCGTTGCTGCGGTTCGGAGTTCCCTGTCGCGGCGTCTCCACTTCTGCTCCCCCTCATCTTCTATGTGTCCATGTCCTGCGCCCCTGCACGTCCTCCTCCCTCCCGTATCCTCCGCATGCTTCTACTTCAGCACTGGCCAACTCGCTGGCGGCAGCCTAACGTCTCCCCCACGGCTGCGGCTCTGAACTCGTTCATGGTCACCGTTGTAGCAAAAATCGACACCGGTTGTAGCAAAAATCGACATCGGTTGTAGCACAAAAAGCGCTGGATGACCGTGGCTACAACTCCGACGAAGTCGGGTTGCAACTCTGACGAATGTGGATGCAGCTTTTTTAGTGGACGGTTGTAGCAAAAATCGACACCGGTTGTAGCAAAAAATCGTTGGATAACCGTGGCTACAACTCCGACGAACTCGGGTTGCAACTCTGACGAACGTGGATGCAACTTTTTTAGTGGACGGTTGTAGCAAAAATCTACACCGGTTGTAGCAAAAAATCGCTGGATGACCATGGCTACAACTCCGGCGAACTCGGATTGCAACTCTGACGAACGTGGATGCAGCTTTTTAGTGGACGGTTGTAGCACAATGAGATGTCGGTTGTAGCAAAATTCGATGCTTGTTGAAGCATGTAGAGAAGGAAGACAATGAAAGGATAAGGCTAGGCAGTTGAGTAGAAAAAGGGGAAAGGGAATGCGTGGCTCGGACCCACCAGCCTAACACATCACGCATGAAGCAGTTTCGTAGGTAGTGGGACGAGCCAGGAGCGTTTGATTGCCTTTGATCCAACGTGTCGCGCGCGAGACTCAGCTGGTCCGCCGACAGTAAACGTTTACCTTGTAAGTTTGTATAATTTGTTTGAGAAAGGTGTTTTTGGTGCCCAGGCTCATCTGCACCTGTTCAGTAAAAAAATCAAAATAAATACTAAATTTTTTAAAAAAATTCCAATTTTTTTTAGGTGGTACATAATTTGATGCGTGAGATTCGCTACAATTTTTGTATCATTTGAGCATCTGAGAAGCTCTCGGCAAAAAAGACAAATCGGGTCAAAACAATGCATGAATAGTAAACTTTTTTAGAGACCCCGAATTTGTCTTTTTTGCCGAGAGCTGCTCAGATGCTCAAATGATACAAAAATTGGAGCGAATCTCACGCATGAAATTATGTACCACCCAAAAAAATTTGGAATTTTTTGAATTTTTTTAGTATTCGTTTTGATTTTTTTACTCAGCGGGGGTGCAGATGAGCCCGGGCTCAGAAATGGATTTTCGAATTTGTTTCTCTTTTCTTCTCTCCTCTTTTCTTCATAGGCACAATTTAATGTGACATTTTTTATGACCCATTTACATTACTCTATTGTCCTTGCTCTAATAGCGGCGGGCTGCCAGGCGCCGCACGGGGAGCGCGTATATGCGGCGCCGCTGCGTAGTCGAGCTCGAGTCCTTCTTTCTTTTGGGAGGCAGCGCGTGTCAGTTGCTAGCATAGTCAGGTTGCCACACTAGCTAACTAACGTCAGCGAGGTCGAGGTGTAGCTAGATGGGACGGACGTTGAGGTAGCTATATCAATCTCATTTCGTTTCTTGGTGTTGCTAGCTAGAAACGTGCATACGTTTCTTTTTGTTCTTTTTTCTTTTTTTGAGGAGAAGATACATGCATAAGGTTCCTGAACCTTTTCGACAAAGATAAGCTCCTGAACTGCCTGGTCATCATCAGCCCACCGAGATGAAGAAAATCCATGCATATGTACAGAAAAGATGACGATCAGAGCTCGAGCTACTAGCTAAGTTGCAGCACCCCATATGCATGCCCGTACGTATGGCGCCGCATGTCTGCAGCTCTACGGATAAACGTGCGTGCGTATTTGCATACGAATACACTACACGTACCGTTCGAACGAGTAGACGCGTGCCGCGGCACAATTAGGAGCATCTATAGCGGGACCTAGCAAATCTGACCCTTAGAGCATCTACAGCCGGACCCTCTATATGCTTCTTAAACGCCCGGAACGCCCTTCCGTTCATTGACCGGTCACAAAAATACGACCCAACCGGACCTTTCATATCCGTCTCAAACGACCAGACTGACCGGCACCTCTCATATCCATCTCAAATATGAGGACGATATGAAGGCTCGCGGACGCGCCCGGGCAGTCCGCCACGTAGGACGCGACCTCACTCCGGAGTCCGGACCACCTTTTCTCTTTTCTTATTCATTATTTTCTTTCTCTCTCTTCTTCTCCACCAATCACGTGCAAGTGACTGGACATATGAGAAGAAAAATGAGAAGTGTGGCTGTGCGGACCAAATTATAGGGGCTCAAAACGTGTTTTGAGCCCCTATAATTTGGTCCGCACAGCCACACTTCTCATTTTTCTTCTCATATGTCCAGTCACTTGCACGTGATTGGTGGAGAAGAGAAAGAAAGAAAATAATGAATAAGAAAAGAGAAAAGGTGTTCCGGAGTGGGGTCGCGTCCTACGTGGCGGACTGCCTGGGCGTGCCCAGGCGTGTCCACGAGCCCTCATAGCGTCCTCATATTTAAGATGGATATACGGGGGGCCGGTCGTTCCGGGCGTTTGATGAGCATATAGGGGGCTGTAGATGCTCTAATCCGTGCGGGCATCCATCGCTCACCCGCCTCTTGATCTGGTAGGTAGCTTTTTCCATTTTTAAGAAAAACTTCTGTACAATATAAGTAGGCCTACGGACCACCTTATGACGACAACAAGCACTCGAGTAAGTCGAAGGCAATGTCATCGTCCTTTTTTTGTTAGAGCCGGAAAAACTTTATTGTAGTTGACCACTGAAAAATCATCGTGCTAAGGTTTAACTGGACCAACGCATCAGAACAATAACCGTCGTTGATGAAGAGAATCGTAGATTTAAAAGATCCAACTTGTAGACATGCGAACTAGACAAAGGAAGACTGGATTCAAAAGGATCCACCGAAGACAAATGTCGATTGAATCCTACGAGATCCATTGTAGAAACACCTCCACACGCCATACGACGATGCTAGACGCACCATGAAAAGAGGGCCAACTGGGGTGTCGGGGTACAACGATCTATGGGGCCGGCAAGGCCCCTTTCGTGGTTCGGGTAAGGGAATCCTCTGGCGCAAAGAGCATCACCGGACACTGCACGCTTGAAGGTTTAGGCAGGTTTGGGCCGCCAGAGCGTAATACCCTATGTCATGTGTGGTGCGGTTTATTTGGGTTCACAGTACAGGAGCGTCGCAGCCCGGCAAGGATGCTTCGAGAGCGTTGCTACGCGTGAAAATGAACAGACAGTCGACCCTTCTAAAGGTAGCCATGGACCTCCTTTTATAATCCAAGGGGCTACCACAGTGGCTAATATCTCTCTACCAAAATCGCTGGCTACAACGATAGTGGGAAATACCTAACTCTGACGGATTAGGACAGACGCATTAAATGCGTCGTGAGGTGGCACCATGGCGACGTCTCTCGGCAAGGTTTGTCTCTCCTTCTGTGTCGTTCGTCCAGCTACCTCTTATTCTTTCGCCACGCCGTGGGACGGGTGTCATTAAAGCTCTGTTGTAATCCAGGGAAACAACCACGCACCCGACCAGTCTCACCTGCCCGCCTGCCCGCTCGACACCTGGCTGATGTAGACAATCAGCCCAGCTACGTGGAGCGACAGTCCGAGCCCCTCCCGGCAAGGAAGGCCCGCCGGTTCGCTCGAGCCCTTGTACGAAGAGCTTGGCATCCAGATCTAGCCCGGCAGGGTCCTGCCGGTCCGGAGGCCGCGGTCATCTGGTGCACAAGTCAGGGTACTAAGGGCCCCGTTCTTTAGTACACCGACATGGGGAGAACCATATTCCATCATCTGAAAACCCCCGCTACCTCGTCTTCCTGAATTGGATACAAACTCTAACAAAACTCAAGAAAACACATAAAAACAGAGCTCTCCCATCGGCAAGGTCCAGGATTCACCGCGTCTCCGTTGCTCTAAGGCCGCAAGAGATGAGGTAGACCAACGCCGACGCTGACGAAAGGTGTAGAAAACCTTAAGGTCTGTGCTTGGGACATCCTAGGAGAAAGAATACACGTCGATGTAGGCAGCTATAGTTATTATAGCTAAAATTGCTCATAGTTATGGTCACCAGCGTATGCGTCTGGATTATTATCTTGTACGTACACGACCGTAGTGACTATAGCTATCTGGATAGCTAACTTTCACCCATCACTTTACATTATTTCGTGGTATTATAGTCATTTATGTTTCTTAATATGGACTCCTTTTATATAAAGTTTAGTTTACCCTGGCATCTTTTAACATATTAATGAAGCCCTCTCTTCACATCCAAAGAGATGGAGTTTGACAAGTTTTAAAAAATATATACTTATGACAAACAAGGGTGAGTGATTATAAGTCTCTTATAAGATGTTAAGAAATTGACGTGTAGAATCGAGCAAAGGATCTCACAATCACCAGATGAAACATAATTAGCCTCTTTCATTTTCTTCCACCATTATTACATAATACCTGACTATTTAAACCCTAAAAAATAGTAGACTATTTACTAGCGAGACTAGAACATGGTTTGTATAATTCGAATAATTGTATCCTTCCCATAGACGGCTTGATTCTTGGGCGTGAGTAACAAATACATTTTATTACATATTAGATACTAGTGCATTCCTCAAAGCTTGGGTTTTACAACTAAAACACTTAGACGCAACAACTGGTTTCTAAAGAAAGGACCTTATAGGTTACCAGCTAACTCTCACCCACATGCGGTTTGTGCTAGGAAATGTATTTTGTGTTATATATGGTTCATTTTTGGTACTATTTGAGTGCTCACAAAATCGTATGGACATCCTACAATCCTCAAGCAACACACACAAAAGGAACACATATAGATTGGCACCATCCTACTATGAGAATGATTGAAAAGGTTGGTAAATTAGATGATAATCATGAGAAACTAGGAGCATAGGAAACATGACCATAACAAGTTATTAATGTCCTTCATGTAATCGAATGACTTCTACTTCATTTTCAATCATGACTAGTCCTAAATAATATCATATACATTACCTCCTACAATCTACAGGAACATATCCGTTCCCAACCATCGAGGAGGTATTCAGATATGGAACTGGAGTGACTTCTTGTTCATTTAAAGGGCTATTTAGATGCATATATTCAATACTGGTTGTCTAATTAGCTACATGAGCAATATTGATTGAGTTATCTTTACCCATGACTTATGCATCTTGGCATATGCTCTCTAGATATCACATGTTTACATATCCAAATTCTTAATTTTTCATTGCTGTTACCAAATGTGGACAAAATGTCCTGGATGTTAATAAAATTATTTAGATTATTATTTTATAAAGCATAAAGTTTCCAATGATTTACCAAAAAAATTGCGTGATTTCAAATATTGGGCATTAAGTCGAATGTGAAAAACTTAATAGCCATTATACCATATATATATGTGTAAGGTTATCCCAAGGTGTATTTATGTAACATGTATTTCCTCCGGGATTTAACAATGACCGAAACAAAATCATTTCGCGGGCTAAAGGGAGTAACATTTCTTTTCCAAAAAGAGGGGAAAAATCCCCAGGTGTCTACGTCTGTTTAGGCACACAATCATCATATTATTGCAAAGTAATCAACATTCAGAGTTTAAAAAATTGCCATAAAAGATCACAAGAAAAAATCATGTGAACATTGAGATGACATGGGGTTACAGAAGGCATTTATGCTCCAGCTATCAATGCCATTGAAAATGGTTGACCGTAGGCCTGTCGACCATCTCCCATCAATTTGCACGCAAATAACATCGACTCCCACACCTCCACACGTCGAAGAGAGGACTATGTAAGGAGCCAGCTGATGGCTCGGTAGATGACAAGAAAAATTGTTGGAGCTTTCCTCCTATTAAAAACATAATCATTCCTACAATTCCGTGGCACCCAAACAAAAGCGCATACACCTATGTGTATTTGTGCCTTTACTCTAGGATGAATAACGTTCAACCAATTATCGAACATATTCGTTATACATGTCGATAGTGGTAGATTGAAAGCAACATAACTGGTTCACTAGAGGACCATTGAAGGGGGCAATAAAGGAATATAAGTGTTGAACCATTTTGTAGTGATCAAAAAAGCAAAATTTATTGCTACCTATACATTCTATCTGCTCAAAGTTGTCTTTCGTTAACAAGTACGTATCACATGAAAATCATGAGTTTTTATGGGACTCTAAGTTTCCAGGTATTTAGAGCAAAAAACTAGGTCTTCAATTGACGAACTTCGCACACATAAATTTGAAAGTAGAGATCCGCGACGAAGTTAATTCCAACAGAAGACATATGGGTGTTGCAATAGGTAGACCCCCTCAACGTATTGAGACAGTGGAGCCATGATGTCCATTTAACCCTAGTTAGAGCCCATTGAAACTCGACATTCCGCAACACATGACTCAGGGGTGTATCTCCTAACTAGATGTCTTTCCAAAATCTCGTACTTTGTCCATTCCCATCAACGAAAGACCCTCTACTAACGAAAAAAAAATCATCTTTGACTTTGATCAAGCCTTTCCAAAACAACGAGTCTTTAGGCTTGTCTAGAAAAAGAGTTTTAGAATGAAGCTATTTGTTGGGGACAAGTTTTTGCCATACCCCGTTTTAGTTAAGTAGTTTGAAAAAACATTTGGTGAGCAACCATGTGTTTTTAATCTCAAGATTCTCAATACTGAAACCCCTTGGTCCGATGCATGACACAAAACTTACTACTAGGATTTTTTTTGGCGGGTGAACTTCCCACTTGGTTAAGTGATACTTCCACTTATGCTCATCATTTTGCCACAAATTTCTGGAATGTAAAGAGAGTATTAGTATTTAATACTCCCTCCGTCCCAAAATAACTGTCTCAACTTTGTACTAGCTCTAGTATAAAATTGTATTAAGCTTCAGACATTTATTTTGGGACGGAGGGAGTAGCATTTTGTTTTATAAATTCATTTCCAAAGATAACTGGAATAATATATTCACTTAGAATTTTTTGACATATTAAAGATGTTGCCCTTGCGCAGGCTATCTAGCTAGTTGCGCAGACTGAATGCAAGGGGCAACTCTATACACTCAATCATCATTTCAATGACAATGCATGCTTCCAAAGTCCAGGTGTATCGTGTGGACCAGACTTCGCAAGGAAAAAAAAGGTCGTGTTGGACCTAACAGTACTAACCAGTATAAACCATGGCATCGACTAGTCATGCTAAGAGCATATCTAGCCGATCCTCTATAATTTAGACTCTCAAACCTTAACTCCTCAAATATGGGGAGTTAAAAAAAGAGGTTACTAATCAAACCCTTAAAACTTAACTCCTCAATTTTTTAACACAAATTCACTTACTTTTAGATCATCTAGTTAAACTTCACTACTCAATTACTTCATTAAATGACATCTTAGATGCATACTTCACCAGTTCCTAACTACGAGAACTTATCCAAAGAAAACGACAATAAAAATTACACTCTTTAATAATACAACTTCCTTGAGCCCTCCTACAAGTCCAATCAATATTTTCTTCATCTTCGATTGTTCATTCCCAACATTGTTGCTCTTCTCTATTGACTTCTTTGACTTGCACACATGTTTCTTGTTTGCCTTCTCCTGAAGGAATTTGAACATTGTGTCCTCTGTAATCTCATCTTCAACAACTAATGCACCAGCATCTAATACTCCCTCTGTTTCTAAATATAAGGCTTTTTAGAGATTTCAATATAGACTGCATACGGAGCAACATGAGTGAATCAACATTTTAAAATATGTCTATATACATTCGTATGTAGCAGATATTCAATTTGGCTCTAGGGACCATATGCTCCTGCATGTTGAAAATGAATTTTACAAATGTCAAAAAAAATTGAAAAAAAATATATGTGTTCATTGTCACATTCAAATGGTACATGCAAATTTACAGGTGAAAAACATAAGCATTTTGACCTGTACAAAAAAACAAGTCGAACGCCAAATGTTACCTCCAAACGTTACACTTAGTTTTGTTGTTTTCACCGACGAAACATCGCTGCCCCATATGACATGAAAATTGGCAAGCACACTTGCCACACTAATATGAACATCTACAAAAAAATTCAGAATTTTTAAATTTTATTTATTATTTATTTTGATTTTACTGTTCATTAGAGAGCATATGGTCCCAAGAGCCAAAAATCCACGTCCCGTATGTAGTCCTTATTGAAATCTCTAAAAATACTTATATTCAAGAACGGAGAAAGTAGAATTCTTTTGATCAATAAGTGCAAACTTTCTACATAACATCAAGCAAACAATGCGCTCAAATTATTTAAACCGAAGAACAACCACATAATATTGCACTCACTTTATCTATTTCACACTTGTAGAAGACCTATGCGGGGTATTCTTCCGTATTCGAGACCCGCGGCAGCACCAGCCGCTAGCCGTCATCACACTTGATGGTTGGTAAAGACGAGCCGACGTGTCGCTGGGCGAGGGCTGAGCCCGAGGTACAATCTGTTCTCCAGTAACCCCGTCGATTTGACCCGGATATGCACCACGCATCTCCCGTTCGAACCCCTATTTAAGCCCCTCCATTCCTCCCTACATTCCCACACCACCAGGAATTGCTCATCTCGCCAGCCGATCACCACTAGCTAGTACGGTGCACTGTTAGCTACGGACCAAGAAGTGATCATGGCCCGCGCTCAGGTAACGCTCATGGCCGTCGCCTTGGTGCTGATGCTCACGGCGACCCCGCGCGCTGCCTTGGCCATCAACTGCGGCCAGGTTGACAGCTTGATGAAACCATGCCTGACCTACGTTCAGGGCGGCCCCGGTCCGTCTAGGGAGTGCTGCGGCGGCGTCACGAACCTCCATAACCAGGCGCAAAGCCGGAACGATCGCCAAGCTGCTTGCAACTGCCTCAAGGGGATCGCTCGCGGCATCCGCAATCTCAACCTCAACAACGCCGCCAGCATCCCCTCCAAGTGCGGTGTTAACGTCCCATACACCATCAGCCCCAACATCGACTGCTCCAGGTAATTAATTCACGTGCAAGCATATATATGAACATTCATCCACGTAAAATTTGTTGATATTGACATTAATCAAATCTTTGCACGCATGATTGACCTACAGGGTGTACTGAGCGACGATCCGTCAAGCTGGTGCTCAGCTCATGGATCCACGTGGAGTTGAAGCGCGCAGCCTCTGGCCCTATGTAGTATGGCTGCTAGTTATGAGAGTTTATACTGAATATGAATAAGAACCCGCTCCTGCTGGCTTGCTGGTACTCCTTTGGAGGAGATCAGTATCTCAGTATCTCTGTACGTGGGAGTTGAGAGTTTGTACTGTACCATGGGCACTCTCAGTGTTTATGGACTATATACACACAGCTCGTTCTGTTCACTGTGTAACTTATCTCTCTGTTTCCTCACGTTCGTGTGTCATATACTAAATTACTTATATCTGCTAAAACTGAGCCTAACCCCTGCACTCTCAGACCATCAGCATCTAGAGCCATTGATTTTTATGATCTAGCAATTCCTTGTCGTCTGATCTCTATTAGTTTTTTTTTTTGATTGGATCTGATCTCTATTAGTGTACTGTCTCCCACACGTCTCCCAGGAAATGGACCGGCTGTCGACGCTACTCCGGTTGGAGGCCTCTGGTTGATTGGGCCGGACTACGATTGATTGGGCCTTTGTACGTACACTCTCCCCACGTGCGGTGCCGTCTCTCCTTCGGCCCCGACCTCGTGCGGCACCTACCGCGGCACCTACTTCGGAGATCAGACAAAAGCAACCGTTTTTAATTGTACTTTTTCTTTTAAAGGCAGAGCATCTAATATTGATGCAGATAGGTTAGCCAAGTATGCACATTCTCTCGATCAGGGGCGTCACATCTGGCTAGGCCAACCCCATGATCCGATTTGTATTCTATACCATATGGATTTCGAATAATAAAGCTTAGTTTTAGGATCCCGATATTCACCACACGTGTGGCATATTAGACATGCGCCCACACACACCGTGTGTGGCATACGCAGGAGGCAGCCCACACGGGTCGTGTGCGGGCGAACAATAAAACTGCCCACACGTGTGGGCGCGGCTACTTCGTGCCACACGCCCAACAAGTAGTAGTCATCCCCCCCGCGTGTGTGGGCGAACAATAAAACTGCCCACACGTGTGGGCGCGGCTACTTCGTGCCACACGCCCAACAAGTAGTAGTCATCCCCACCCGCGTGTGTGGCACGAAGCAAATCTGCCCACACGTCCTTGCGCAGCTACATTAGTTACCCGCGGGATGGCAACTCTAGTTACCCCCGGGGATGGCAACTGTAGTTATCCCGAATGGCAACTGTAGTTGTAAAAGCACGGCCACTCTCTTTATTTTGGTTAACTATAGTTACCCGCGAGGTAACATTTTAGTTACCCGGAGATAGTTGCCATGTGTATTTACCTAGTTGCCGCGTGTGGTTCAACCATAGTTGTCATGTATGGTTAATCGTAGTTGCCATGTGTGTTTACCTGGTTGCCACGTACGCGCAACTGCAGTTGCTATCTAGCAACGAATCGTAGTTGCCATGTGTGTTTACGTAGTTGTCACGTACGCGCACTGCAGTTGCCATCTAGCAACGTACGAGCAATGTGTGGGCGAAGAGCAGTTCGCCCACACGCGGTGGACTAGGTGATGACCGTGTGGTCAGAAACCGGTTCGCCCACACGGCGCAGCTGGCAACCGCGCGCTGCGGGTCGTGTGGGCGAACGCTCTAACGCCCACACACACCATGATGCCTACGTGACATAGAAAATCTGCCAAAACTTGCCAAGATTCGTGCAAACACGAATGGACGACCATCCATGCGTGTGGGCGAGTTGCAAAACGCCCACACGTGTGGGCGTTATCTTTTCCTTAGTTTTAACCCCTAAAAAAAACCTACCGCGACTCGTCAGCTCGCCTGTGACAGCGCTCCCCTTCCCATCCCCGACCTCTCGTCTCTCTCCACTGGGAGCCCTGGGTAGGTCACCGCCGCCTCCCACGCCACCAGAAGCGCTGGTCATTCATGGGATCCTTCCACCGGTCACAAGCTTGCCTCCTGGCGTCGGTGCCGACCGTGGAACTGAGAGCATCTCCAACAAACGTGCCAAATAAAGCGCGCGCGCGAAAAACAGGGCTTTTAGCGCGCACCCGCGCGGCGAGCTCTAGCGGGCGCGGGAAAAAGTGGCGCGCAAAAAAAAAACGAGCGCGCGTGGTAGTTTTGGCGTGTGTCGACGCGCGCGCGCTATAAATCCAGCGCCTCTCCACGCGCCCAGACCATCGCTCTGCCTCGCCACGCGCCCTCTCCACCGCTTTGCCTTCTTGCCTCGCCGCCGCCGCGCCACCATGCCGCCGCGTCCGCGTGCGCCCCTTCGGCGTCTTCTATGCCGAGATCCGCTCCGGTGAGATGCGCCTCGGCCTCGACACGTTCGACACCGCCGACGAGGCCGCCCGCGCGTACGACACAGCGGCGTGGCGCCTCCTGCGGCCTCGTAGGGAGATGAACTTCCCTGAGGTGGCGACGCGGGAGCGGCCGCAGGAGCTCGCGCCTCCTCCGCGGCTTGTCACCGATGAGGAATGTCGCGAGAACCGGAGGCGGGAGCGCCGCCTCGGCATCGTCGAGATGGACAAGGAGGACGTGACGGTGTGGCGCCAACGCTTCCCGGAGGACGTCGTCAACGAGCGCGAATTCTACACGCAAAGGAGGGTGGAGAGGAGGGCGGAGCGAGCCGCCTATCGCGAGGACAGGCGTATGCGGAAGGAGGCCGCACTCTTCAACATCAAGCTCAAAGAAGCGTCGACCCGGGACGCCGACGATGAACGATGGGCTGACGCCTTCATTTTGACGTCAGAGTCGGAGGAGGATGTGACACCCTGGATTTTGGCTACAGTGATCATTGTAATTAAGCACAGTGATGACCATGATCAGTGCCTAATCATTTTGCTAAACAAGATATGATCAAGTTGAAAATTCATATCTCATTTCAAATTCCATTAAAAAGGGCATTGAATTTTATGGTGATAAAATAAAGTTGCAAACAACATATGAAAAATGTTGCACACTTGTAGAAAATTCCAAAACTAGTGTTGTTAAGGAAAACAACCTCACCTTGATGTTGGTGTGGACCCCACCATCCAATACAGAAGCTAAAAGCATTTAAAAGTGCTCTTTAATTCAAATGGAAAATTCAAACAGATTCCAAAAACCCTCAAACTATGTGTGGCCATACAGAATATTGCAAAGTATTTTATGGACCAAGTGGCACATTTTTGCTGAAGAGAATTATTGCAGAAAGGAAATAAAACAGGAAGTGTAAAAAGAAAACAGAAAAGGAAATGAAAAGGAGAAAGTGCTACTGTGCACTTAAAATGGCCCAGTCAACAGGCTGGCCCAGCCCACCAGGGCCAGCCTTTCCCCTACCTCTCGCGTGCCAGGAGAAGGCCGACGCCATGGCGACCGACGCGCACGCTCGCTCGCCCGGCCCCCACTCGCGCTAGATCTTTTGCCGCGGCTTGCGTGGATTGGATAAGAGCAACGCCCGCACCCCTCTGGACCTGTTGGTTCCTCCCCTCGCTCTCTCTGTCGTCCTCCCCCTCCACGCCCGAACGCAGCGCCGCCATGGCCGACGGCTAGCCGCACCCCCAGATCCTCCCACACGCTGCCACCGCGCCAGAAAGGACCGCAGCAAGCTTCTGCTTCGGCTACGTCCGCCCATTGGATCCCGGAGGCGCTGCATCCTCGCCCTCGAGCTTCTTCTTCCTCGGATTGCCGCCGCGCTCCGGCGACCATTGCAGCTACTCTAGGCCCTCCCCGCGCACACTGAGCTCATCTGCAGGTCCCCTGTGAGTCCACGCATCTTTCCCCTCGCCTAGCTCCGTCGATTGCTAGCTCCACCGCTCGATTTCACCGGAGCCCGAACGTGCCTCCGCCTGACCTCGACGCCGGCGAGCGTCCGGTGACCTTTTGGTCCAACCAACGCCACCATTCGCTTCGGGGCACTGCGTAGGCTCGAGTAGTGCCGCTAGTTAGCTCAAAATCGCGCTCGTTGGCAACTTACCATCACCGCCCGAAGCTTGCCTCCGCCGCCGTCGACGTAGTGCTCAGCTCCGACCACCACTGCTCGATCTAAAGCTTGGGATGGATCGGCGGCAGCCTCTGCTCGCGATAGCAAAAAACGGCGCTCGATTTGGCACACGGATGGCGATTTCCAAGCCCTGCCGCCGCTCCTGGTGCTCGCCGGAGCTTCTCCGGTGGCCGGACGGCGCCGCCGCCTACGTGGCCGGGCCGGGGCCACTGCCAGAGACACTGGTAGCTGGGTCCCGCGGGCCCCGTTGACCTGTTGACCAGGTCAACCTGCTGACTGGACCTCGTCCAGTCAATGACAGGTGGGGCCCGACCCCCCCCCTGTGTATGACAGATGGGCCACCCCTGTCAGTTGGTTATTTAGTTAATAAAAATAATTAATTTAGACTAATTAGACTATGACAGATGGGGCCCACCCATATAATTAACCTGTTTAGTTTAATTTAATTTCTGTTTAGCCCTCTGTCTATGACAGGTGGGGCCCAGCTGTCAGGTTTGACCTGAGACAGCTGGGTTGACTGCTGACGCCAGCATGAGGTCATGCTGATGCAATAAATGAATTTTTGGAATTAAATTAAATCTGTTTATTTCAGAATATTAATAAAACTTTGAAAATTAATATAAAATAATCCGTAACTCGGATGAAAAAGTTTTATACATGAAAGTTGATCAGAAAAATCCCACGAATCTGAATACACTGTCCGTTCATCTGTCACATGATCCTAGCATGATGAACTTGGACATTTAGCGTTAGGATCATCTGTCCGATAGTAGCCCGAGACCCGAGTAATATCGTCAGATATTCTTCCGACCCGTCTGCGACGTGTAATACTGCGTTAGTGCATGCCTAGTTCTTCTTATTGCCATGTCATGCATCGTGATGCATTTGTCTGCTTTATATTTATTGTTTCTCCCCCTCTTCTTACCGGTAGTCCCCGAGACCGACGGTGCTGCCCGGTACGACTACGCGACTGACGATCAGGCCTTTGCCGCAGAGCAGCAAGGCAAGCAACCCCCCCCTGATCATTCCGATATCGCCCAGTTCCTTTCTCTCTCATTCTTGCATTAGATTTTTGCTACTGTATTAGCTAGCTCCTATTTCTGATGCATAGCCTGTTTTTGATAAACTGCTACTATACCTGCAATCATATCAACTGCTTAGTATAGGTTGATCAATGAATCCCCTGTGACCCCCCTTAGTCCCAGTTGCCCCTGCTTCTTCATCGACGACTCGAAGACTCGGTCAACCGACCGACAAGCCAGGCCCCTCACATCACCGCACACCCCTTTGTTGTACGACTCTGCAGAGCTACTATCGAGTACCGAGGGTGACACCTCGTGAAGTACTCATGATGCTAACTCTGTAGTGCAGCTAGTTGGTCGTGGTTATCGAGGGTGATTCCTCCTTCACCACTCCCGACGATGACTCTGTCGTGCAACCCCTCAAGTGTGGGACCCTCGAGGGTGATTCCTCTAAGTCCACCTTGACGGTTTCATCGAGTGGGGCCCTTTGAGGGTGATTCCTCAGGTTTGGTCTTGATGTTTTATACACACATTTACTATGACCTGGTTACAGAAACATGTTGGTGATGGGTCGGCCCTGAGGGGTACCCATGGTTTGATGATGATGAGGCGTGGACGGGCAGGAGAGGCCCTTGCCACACATCCTCGAGACGGGGCGACGGGACTGCACTTCATGGGTCGCACTTGCCCCGCATTAATAAAATGCTAATGGGTTGGGTATTTGATCTGAGTTGGTCGTTGACCTTATTGCGCACCAAACCATCACGTGGGAGAAGTTATGGGTACTCAGCGTCGTTGTATCAGCCGAAGCTCTTCAGACGTCAGCAATGGAGCGGCGCGCGCCCGAGTGGCCTGGACGGTGCAGCTCTTGGACTAGAGTGTACTAGGGCTGACCTCGGTCGCGTTCGCATCGTGCAGGAGCGCGTACGGCAAGTGGGCCCACGACCCCTGTGTGCTTAGGATTTAGACCGGCGGGCTGGCCTCTCTGTTGAGCCTAGGTGGGGCGACGACGTGTTGAGATCCCGAGGCCGGGCATGACCCAGAAAAGTGTGTCCAGCCGGAGGTGATCAAGCGTGTTGGAAATGCGGTGCACCCCTGCAGGGATGAATTATCTATTCGAATAGCCGTGTCCACGGTAACATGACGACTTGGAGTTGTACCTTGACCTTATACAACTATAATTGTGACTTTAAATTGAAATGAATGTTGGCTCCGAGATTGCTTCCTCGCAAGGAGTCGAGGAAGAATCTCTGGGCGTGGTTACTTAATAAAATTGCTACAATAATATGACTATATATGAGATACCAGTCTACTCTCTTCTAATGCTGCAAGATGCTGAAGATGCTAGTCTTCGATAAGACTAGGCCTTCCCCCTATTCTTGCTTTCTGCAGTCAGGCCAGATATAACC
This sequence comes from Elymus sibiricus, assembly GCA_039707655.1. Lineage (NCBI taxonomy): Eukaryota > Viridiplantae > Streptophyta > Magnoliopsida > Poales > Poaceae > Elymus > Elymus sibiricus. Next base: position 217,110,476 of record CM077671.1, on the reverse strand, counting down.
CCATTCCTTGATACTGATGCATACTTAGCATAGCTCTGATGTCAGTCTTGCGAGTACTTTGGATGAGTACTCACCACTGCTTTGCTTCTCTTTCCCCCTCGATACGATTCTGCGTTCAGACGACGGAGCCCAGGAGATGGAGTACGCCGGAGACGACTACTACACCACTGCTGGAGCCTACTACTACTTGGAGAGTGTCGACGCTCAGGAGTAGTTAGGAGGTTCCCAGGCAGGAGGCCTCGCCTCTTTCGATCCGCTGCTTATGTTTGTGCTAGCCTTCTTAAGGCAAAACTTGTTTAACTTATGTCTGTACTCAGATATTATTTGCTTCCGCTGACTCGTGTTTGTCGAGCTTTGTATTCGAGCCCTCGAGGCCCCTGGCTTGTAATATGAAGTTGTATGACTTTAATTTGTGTCTAGAGTTGTGTTGTGATATTAATTAGCTAGTCCCTAATCTTGGTCGTACGCATTGCTTGTATGATTAGCGTACGGTCGAAATTGGGGGCGTCACAAGTTGGTATCAGAGCCGACTGCCTGTAGGTAGCCCCCCTTTCCAACTCCTTGGCCGAAGTTGAGTCTAGTACTTGAAAAACTTTTACTAACATAGTTGTGTGGCTTACGGGCCCACATCTCAATCGGGTGGTATTAGGATCTTTTATTCCTCATCTATACTCTGGGTTCTGATCCCTCTTCTCTTTCGGGTTAAAGATTTTATTAACTCTAACTCTAGGTTTGTAGGAGATATGCCCTAGAGGCAATAATAAATGTTATTGATTATCTCCCTGTTCATAATTAGGTTTATGTTCCATGCTATAACTGCTATGGTTCTCGAGGCTGCAATAACCACGAGGCTCGGAGGAAGACTCATATGCACGTGTGGGATAATAAACGGTAAAATGTATTCCTAGTCTGGCCTCTAAGACTAGCTCAAGTGTTGCATGATGGTTCTGTTTTCCTGATCATGGGTATGGCTATGCCGGCAATTTTGAGGGCACAATGTTAGAAGAACATTTGTGTTGAATCGACCCGAATTGATGTTATGCTATGAGATACATTCGTCACAAGTTAATGGTTAATAACATAGAGATGGTTAACATTTGCATGATTCCTTAGACCATGAGAGTATCGAGTTTCTTCATGCTTGCTTCATGAACTTTGGGGTTTGTTAAACGTCATCCGTAAATGGGTGGCTATTACGGCGGCTTACGAGTTCATGGGAAAGTATGTCAAGTAACTTGATAGCTCAAGATTGGGATTTGCTCCTCCGATGATGGAGAGATATCTTTGGGCCCTCTCGGTGTTATGGTATCCATCATCGTCTGGCCAGACACTTTGTGATTTGATCACGGGGATGCCGGAACACGGGAACGAGAAAAGAGAACAATACCGGTAACGAGGTAACTGGCATAGTGGACAAGTTGTTGATCCACGGGGATGCCAACATGTCTCACCTCGGGTATTTGTAACATATCGCGAAGCAATAGGAATTGCACACGGCAACTGGAGGTTCACTCGAATATTCATTCGTGTGGGTATAGGGGTCAATATGGGTGTCCACGGCTCCGATGTTGATCATTGATCGGAAGGGGTTCCGGGTCATGTCTATGCTTCACCGAACCTATAGGGTCACATGCTTAAGGGTCATCTATCTGTTGAATACTAGACAGGGAGTCTGAGAGAAATTCACCGAAAAAGTTTTGGAGACAACGAAAGAGTTCCGGAGAGAGAGAACATCGGAAGAGTTTCGGTAAAACCGAAAAGTTGTTTCGGAGTGTACCATTAAGTCAAATTGGTTTCGGCACATGCCTGGAAATTATTGGAAGGTACCAGAATTGTTCCGGTAACTTCTGAGATTTTTCAGAGACAAAAACCGGAAATGTTCCGGACTGCCGGAACCGCTTTAGTTGCTTTTCACAAATGAAAATCACTAAACCGAAAAGTTGTTTCGGAGTACACCATAAAGTCAAATTGGTTTCGGCACATGCCTGATAATTCTTGGAGGGTGCTAGAATCATTCTGGAAACTTTCTGGAATTTTCCGGGATGAAAACCGGAAATGTTCCGGAGCTGCCGGAACCGCTTCAGATGCTTTTCGCAGATGAAAATCACTAAACCGGAATTTTTTCGGATCACGTTGAAAAATATTTTAGTGGGTACTGGAAATGTTCTAAGCCCACATAAATATTTTCAGTTCGAACGGACACTGAAATATGTCGTCGTGAATAGTGAAAGTGCTTTTTGGATTACTTTATGGAAAGCCACCTTTTGGGGCTTTACTCACAAATATCTCTAGGGATGACATGGAAGGATAAGGGCTGCCCACTTGCTTTTACCTTTGTGCCCTTGTGAAGGGCATTTTGGGTATTTCAAGTGTCACCCTACCCCTTGGGTTTTCCTATAAATAGAGGTGGAGATGCACTCTCCACTCTCACTCTTTCTCACATACACATGCCATCTGATGTTATCTGGCTTCTCTCTCCCTCCCAGCGAAATAGTTTCGTAGAGCCGAAAGGCTGTCTGGGTTCCGGTGGGAACTAGTTCTGGACGGCAAAGCCCTGCCGTATAGATGACACCGTATGTGTGCAACTCTGTAGAGAGATCGTAGTTTCGGTCTTAGTTCGAGAGTGCCTCCCGAAGGGCTGTCCGAGTGGCTGTCCGAGTTTCGAGGGTCCTCCCGAAGGTCTGTCCGAGTGACTGTCCGAGTCTCGATGGTCCTCCCGAAGGGCTGTCCGTGACACCGTCCGGGGACTGTCCGACCGCCTCCCGGAGGGCTGTCCGTGGGGCGGATGAGGGTATACATCCTCGCGGTTGGGAGGTTGTAAATCCTAGCTGCGGGGATCTGCACCGCCGATCGTCATCGACTCTACTTCCGCTGCGCTACGAGTCGGTAACGAAAAGATCAAACCTTGTATGCAGTCTCCATAGTGGTCCTCGGCTGGTGCGTAGGTCGGAATATTTTTGTTTTCTGCTGCGTTTCCCAACAGTGGCATCAAGAGCCGTGCTATGCGTAGATGCAGGTTGCGATCTAGAATACATAGAGATGTATGGGTGTTGCACAATATAATTAGGTAGTAGATGAGTTCTATTACTGAAAATTATTTGTGCGGGTAGCAGATGAAATCTGTTACCCGATGTTCTTGTTGCTTCCCTGGAATTTGCATATTTCTGATCTTGATAACAGTATGGTGGAGTTTCAATGTTCTGGCAATCCGCGATCCTGATTGATCAACGAAGTGCTAACAGTTCATTGAATTCCACCGTAGTTAAAAAGAAAGATGAAATTTTGCAGACGAAAGGGCAATGCAGATATGATCTGCACGGGGGTCACGCGTATGACGAAGTTCAGTATGGGGCTCGAGATTTTATTATCTCGTGTTTCATACACCCCGCAATGTTAATCTAGCGACTTGGATTATCATGCTTGATGATGGACGTTGGTAGCTTCGGTTTGTTTCGAAACCTTAGAAGCCACGTAAAACAAGTTTATGCATGAACCGATTAGAGGCGTCTAACTTGGTTTTGCAGGATGGTTTGCATGTGCATATGATGTGGTATAGCAGTGCTCATATTAATTTGATTATGTATGAGATGACTATATGATGTAATTAACATGACGTGCGTGTCATGATTCGGCATGATGGCTGGAGCCATATGATTGCACTTTAATGACCTACGTGTCAACCTTATGTAATGCACTTATTTTATTATCTATAGAGATAGCAATATTATCTGGTGCATCGACAAGGTGGTGGCAATCTTCGCGAAGGTGAACACCAACGCGAATGCCGAAGACGAAGAAATGTTTGACTTCTCCGTCAGAAGGGGCTATACCATGTCATGCTAATTATGAATTGCCTGAGATGTTTATCCCTTATGATGCACCCTTCTTGATTGCGCGGTAGTCGCTTTTTATTAGGGTGATCTCTCACAAAAATATCAAGTAGTTAGTGTTCTCCCAAGTGTAGCACCGTCACGGCACCTAACTTTTCGGGGTATGACATGTACACATGAGTACGAACGGTTAGGGATGTGTGAGGCGGGTGAGGTCAGACCTCGCAGCGAGATCACTTGGTTGTCTTGACGTTCAGGCAGGATAGTCCTGAGCTCGGAACACACGCATCGAAAGATGAACAAGAGTCACATAGAGATGTGATTGGCAAGTTGGTCTACCGATTGAAATTCACGTCATCAGTGATGAACCCGTCAATGGCGTCGAATTGAAATGCGGATCTTGTATCACTCACAATCAATTATGAGAGATATTGATTTGAGTGGGAGCGCACTGTTGAATTAACTTCTTTTAATTCTCAGTGCAATTAATTTTGAACACTGTCTAAGTGTGATTTGCAAAATAGTTGTAGAATAATGGCTCGCGTTTCCACCTTCCCTGTTAAAATTGAATAGCTGTTAAATATCTGGTTAAAACTTTACGGTTGGTAACGTAATGTGAGGATTGTCCTCAAGAGTGCCGAGAAGGACTTTGTCCTATCGCATGCTTTCGGTATTCTCCCGCTAATGCTATGGATCATGTGACTCTCGTCCTTCGATCCAAAAGCTAGAATTCCTTTTCAGTCAAAGTGCAATATGTTTGCTTCCATGAGACCCGAACTTCGAAAGTTTGGATATTTATGTGATATTCATGGAATCTAAAAATCATTTTCAGAGACAGACAAAGGCTAAAAGATATGAGATATCCAAAGCAATGTTTGTTTGCAAACTATTAGTAAAGGAGTTTACTATGCATTAGACTGATAAGAGAGGGATCCAGGAGAACGCCTGTCATATGATGAAAGGTGAATAAAACAACAACTTAAAGATAAAGGAAGTGTCCGAAGGGTGTTAGTAAGACTTTCACGCCTAGGAAGTCCGGGGCTAACGCCACTCTTAAGTTGGATGCTTCTTCTAAGAGTAGGAGAAATACTAAAAGTTAAACTGTTAGAAGTATAAAGGCAAAAGGAAAGAAGACTGGAATATCCAGCTCATGTATGAATGTCATACAAGTTTTTGATGTATAGAAGGCTGGTCAAAGATATAGTTCTTGGGAATTATGGTTAAACATGTTAATCACTAATTCTTGGGTATTGTGAGTTAATCACAAAGATACCCGCTCGATTGCATTCTGTTGCAACTCAATGTAAGAACTACTATGGCCTAAAAAACTAGCCAGGAATGAGGTTTAGATACACGCAGGGAACATAGTAAATGTTACTATACCTTCCATCGGTGTATTCCCTATGTATTTACTTTCATAATTCATTTTAGAGTTTCACACTCTAGCCCTTTGCATAAGGTATCTTGCAAGAAGGTTGTTCATAAGAGAACTTTTGATGTTCGGTGTTATGAATAACATAAGGGCCATACTTTCATTATAAATGAGGCGTATGTTATGAATATTGATAATAATACATTACCTCTGGGTTTACTTTCATAATTCATTTTAGAGTTTCATACACTCTAGTCCATTGCACAATGTTTGTTGCAAAAGAGTTGTTCATAAAAACAACAATTGTTGTTCAGTATTATGAATAACATGAAGGGCCATGCTTCCATCCTAGATGGGATGTATGTTATGAATATTGATGGAAATATGATACATCCATAACACTGACGCTAAATGTCGCAAGACTAAAAGAATACCACACAAGTGTGGCACTGCATTTGGTCACATTGGAGAAACCCGCATGGAAAATTCCATTATGATGGATTTTGAAGTCGTTTGATTTTGAATCATCTGACACTTGCAACTTTCCTCTGAAAAGTGAAGTGACTGAAATACCGTTCACAGGCCATAAGGAACGAGCAAAGAACATATTGGTGATCATACATTATGATGTGTGTAGTCCAATAAATGTTGTTGCAAGTAGTGGATTTATCTATCTTCAGAAATGACTCAAGTAGATATATGGATATTTACTTGTTGAGACGTAAGTCTGGATCTTTTGAATTCATTCATAAGGTTTTCAAAAATGAAGTAGAAGTTATTGTAACAAGAAAATTATGTTTCTACAATTCGATTGCAGAAAGGAATATTTGAGTTACAAGTTTAGCGAATGTCTGATGAGTTGTGAAAGGGGTTTCATAACTTGCACCTCCCGGAACACCACTGCAAGTGAAAAGTCCGTGAAGATGTAATCGAACCATTTATGACATGGTAAGATCAAAGATGACATAAATAAATTTGCCATTATCCCTTTTAAAGTGATGCTTTAGAGACTGCGGCTTTTACACTGAAAAGAGCTCCATCGGGTCTGTTGAAATGACGCTATGGTATGGTACGCCCAACCATGTTATATCTTTTCTTAACATTTGGAATATGGGGCTTGTGTAAAAGGTTACAAACCTATTCCAAATCAGACAAGTGCTACTTTGTAGGTTATCCCAAGTCATTGGGTATTTCCCCACCACTATACCGAGGCAAATAGGTTTGCACAAAGAACGGTATGCTTTTTGAAGAAAATGGTTCTTTCAAAAAGGTGAGTGGGAGAACAGTGCAACTCGACAAGATAAACAGTATCTTCATCATCAGATCAAAGGAAAGAGACCTTGGAAATAATTCTGGAGTTTCCTACTACGACTGATACGGAAGTCTCTACAATAAAATGTATGGACTTCGGTCGAACTTGCAGCTGAACCACGTAGGCAAAGCTCGTGCAAACCTATCAGGTGCGCAAACGAGATATTGTTGTTAGACAACAGTATACCTATGATACACAAGGAAGCATTGATGGGCCCTGACTCCGGAATTGGCTAAATGCCAATACAATCCGAGATAGTTTCCATATAAGTGATTCAAGATTAAGATCTTGATACACCTTTCGGAAGACTTAGAGTCTGACGAATATTTATGGAACTAAAAACTGATACGGATAAAAATGTTTTATCCATAAAGCTCGACTTGTTGCAATAACAAGTTCAAGGAGTTGACTACGATGAGATTGTCTCACCGTAGCGATGCTTAAAGTCAGTTCGGGTTGAACTAGCAATTAATACATATTTCAATCATGAGATATGAAACATGGATGACGAAAGGATTTCCATCCAATGGAAATGAAACCTAGGACTTGTATGTGATACAGTTCAAAGTAATTTGTCGATCCAGAGGATGCTAGTAAGTATGTAAACTTCAGAGTTCCGGCGATGGACAGAAGAGAGCAAAGTGGAGTTGGAATCTTTGTTTTTGATGGAATGGACAAAGGGGTTTGACTTCATCAAATGGGTATCAAAGATGCTTGTGATTCAAGAAAGTAAGTGGGAGCATAATAATATTTCTAAAAACCTTGTGTACTTGACACATTGTTAATTGGAAATAAATTTCTTGACACGAATTAGAACTTCATTTGAAAATAGTTTTTTCGATGAAGTGCTTGGGCTAAGTAGCCCTGATATTAGGCATGATGATCTATGGAGATAGATTTACCTAATGGGGCTGAGCAAAGATACATATTGACAAAATGCTAAAACCTTTTAGCATTGAAAAACCGTCAAGGAGTGATTCTTGCCGAAGTCACATGGAAAGAGTTTTTGCAAGACTTGGTGTCCCAAAACACTGATGAGCAAAATACATGATGGTGATTCCACACACTCTTGTGTTTGGATTAATCATGTATTCCATGGTATGTAAAAACAACCAGATATGTCCAATACTCCAAAGTTGTTGCGAGTATAAATACCATAGTGATCAAAGTACTGATCATGGGACAATAGTGAAAGATGTCATTGAGTACTAGAGCAGTACTGATGACATGTTTTCTCGCAAGCGGAGATCATGAAGAGTTCGTTGTAAAAGGTTACATCGATACAGTCTTCATCAATGCTCCATGCGATTTTCGATTTAAATTGAGGGTTTTGTGATACACAACATGGTGGCACGGTAGTTGGAAATTATTCCAAACAAGATACTCTGGCGAATTCTATAACAAAGGCTAAGTATGTTGACGCTTTAGAAGCGACAAAGAAGATGTTGAATCATATAGTTCATTCATGAACTTAGTATGGTTCCAAGATGGCTTTGGTCGATGGGACACTATTGCAGATAGTTGCTCCATAGCTCAGTCTGAGGAATCAAGGTTTGACCTGTGATTCACATATATACAAAGCCAAATCCACACAAAATATGAATTTTGTGAAAGCATGAAAACGCAAGGATATGCAAAGTTACACACGGAGCTGAAGTTGTCAGATCCGTTGGACATCAGACTATACCACAAGCGAAGCATATTTTACACCAGTATGCCATAGGTGTAAAGTGCATTAGCATTGACTAGATTATTGACTCTAGTGCAAATGAGAGTCTGTAGGAGATATGCCCTAGAGGCAATAATAAATGTTATTGATTATCTCCCTGTTCATAATTAGGTTTATGTTCCATGCTATAACTGCTATAGTTCTCGAGTCTGCAATAACCACGAGGCTCGGAGGAAGACTCATATGCACGTGTGGGATAATAAACGGTAAAATGTATTCCTAGTCTGGCCTCTAAGACTAGCTCAAGTGTTGCATGATGGTTCTGTTTTCCTGATCATGGGCATGGCTATGCCGGCAATTTTGAGGGCACAATGTTATAAGAACATTTGTGTTGAATCGACCTGAATTGATGTTATGCTATGAGATACATTCGTCACAAGTTAATGGTTAATAACATAGAGATGGTTAACGTTTGCATGATTCCTTAGACCATGAGAGTATCGAGTTTCTTCATGCTTGCTTCATGAACTTTGGGGTTTGTTAAACGTCATCCATAAATGGGTGGCTATTACGGCGGCTTACGGGTTCATGGGAAAGTATGTCAAGTAACTTGATAGCTCAAGATTGGGTTTGCTCCTCCGACGATGGAGAGATATCTCTGGGCCCTCTCGGTGTTACGGTATCCATCATCGTCTGGCCAGCCACTTTGTGATTTGATCACGGGGATGCCGGAACACGGGAACGAGAAAAGAGAACAATACCGGTAACGAGGTAACTGGCATAGTGGACAAGTTGTTGATCCACAGGGATGCCAACATGTCTCACCTCGGGTATTTGTAACATATCGCGAAGCAATAGGAATTGCACACGGCAACTAGAGGTTCACTCGAATATTCATTCGTGTGGGTATAGGGGTCAATATGGGTGTCCACGGCTCCGATGTTGATCATTGATCGGAAGGGGTTCCGGGTCATGTCTATGCTTCACCGAACCTATAGGGTCACACGCTTAAGGGTCATCTATCTGTTGAATACTAGACAGGGAGTCTGAGAGAAATTCACCGAAAAAGTTTCGGAGACAACGAAAGAGTTCCGGAGAGAGAGAACACCGGAAGAGTTTCGGTAAAACCGAAAAGTTGTTTCGGAGTGTACCATTAAGTCAAATTGGTTTTGGCACATGCCTGGAAATTATTGGAAGGTACCAGAATTGTTCCGGTAACTTCTGAGATTTTTCAGAGACAAAAACCGGAAATGTTCCGGACTGCCGGAACCGCTTTAGTTGCTTTTCACAGATGAAAATCACTAAACCAAAAAGTTGTTTTGGAGTACACCATAAAGTCAAATTGGTTTCGGCACATGCCTGATAATTCTTGGAGGGTGCCAGAATCGTTCTGGAAACTTTCTGGAATTTTCCGGGATGAAAACCGGAAATGTTCCAGAGCTGCCGGAACCGCTTCAAATGCTTTTCGCAGATGAAAATCACTAAACCGGAATTGTTTCGGATCGCGTTGAAAAATATTTTAGTGGGTACTGGAAATTTTCTAAGCCCACATAAAAAATTTCAGTTCGAACGGACGCTGAAATATGTCGTCGTGAATAGTGAAAGTGCTTTTTGGATTACTTTATGGAAAGCCACCTTTTGGGGCTTTACTCACAAATATCTCTAGGGATGACATGGAAGGATAAGGGCTGCCCACTTGCTTTTACCTTTGTGCCCTTGTGAAGGGCATTTTGGGTATTTCAAGTGTCACCCTACCCCTTGGGTTTTCCTATAAATAGAGGTGGAGATGCACTCTCCACTCTCACTCTTTCTCACATACACATGCCATCTGATGTTATCTGGCTTCTCTCTCCCTCCCAGCGAAATAGTTTCGTAGAGCCGAAAGGCTGTCTGGGTTCCGGTGGGAACTAGTTCTGGACGGCGAAGCCCTGCCGGATAGATGACACCGTATGTGTGCAACTCTGTAGAGAGATCGTAGTTTCGGTCTTAGTTCGAGAGTGCCTCCCGAGTGGCTGTCCGAGTTTCAAGGGTCCTCCCGAAGGGCTGTCCGAGTGACTGTCCGAGTCTCGATGGTCCTCCCGAAGGGCTGTCCGTGACACCTTCCGGGGACTGTCCGACCGCCTCCCGGAGGGCTGTCCGTGGGGTGGATGAGGGTATACATCCTCGCGGTTGGGAGGTTGTAAATCCTAGCTGCGGGGATCTGCACCGCCGATCGTCATCGACTCTACATCCGCTGCGCTACGAGTCGGTAACGAAAAGATCAAACCTTGTATGCAGTCTCCATAGTGGTCCTGGGCTGGTGCGTAGGTCGGAATATTTTTGTTTTCTGCTGCGTTCCCCAACAAGGTTCTCGTAATTACTCCTCCCGGAGAGCCCCTCACTTCAGACGATGGCTCGATTCATCAGAAGACTTCGAAGATACTCTCCGATGTTCTCCCGAGAACTTGTGCTCATCGCTTTTGCGATTCCCTTCCGCCGTCAACCCCTATGGATGACTACATGCAATTGTCGCTCATACTTTCATATCCAGTTGCTCTTGTTATTACAAGGTACATCGAATTATCTTACCGGAGATTCGTTCTTCCTCGGTGGATCATGTGTTTCACAGAATTCTTTGAAACGCTATTCGATCTTCCGTAACCCTTAGTAGCCTTTTGCTCTTGACCTTTCTCACCTACTTGCATTATGGTTAATTCCATATGTATAGCAATATTAAGTAAATCCTTTGTGGTTTTCATTTGATTTTATTGATTCAACCTGTGTGTGAATGCACGCAGTCATCAGTTGTTTATCATAAATTATCCGTCCGGCTCAGACGTCTTTCCAAACATGAGTTGGTTCCCAACAAATCAACCTTGATTGATTGCCCATCTAAGTCCTTTCATCTTACTTGTATTTGATCGGAACATCTGTTTCCGATACACCAATTTGGAAATCTTAATTCCTTTGGTTATTTAAGGATCAAATTATTTGGATGTTCTATGATCTGATGCCTTGCATTCTTTCTCCCTCTGATTGGGTACCGATACTCACATCAGGTCCTTGGTGGACCGCCAGACCCAGTGTTGGGTTATTATCCGATAGCATCCTTCACATTCAAAATTCTTGTGATGTTCTTCCCCTGATACATGATGCCATTGGTAAACTGTGTCTTCTTCCTCTGATAAGTTGTATCCTATGCTTTTGTCAGCCATGCTCTGTTTGCAAGCATGTGTTAATTACTCTTGAAGCTTGTGGTATATGTTCCTAAGATGCCCCGATGGGTTGAACCTATGCCTTCCTTAATTCGTGTGAACCCGACAGTTTTCACGAGTCATACTCTCTTGGTGTTTTGCCAGTTAGACTTTCAAAACTACAACTTCATCAAAGGCGAGGTGTAAATGGAAGGTGATGCATTGATGAAGTGGGAGTCGACCTTGAACCTTGTGTTCATGCCCATGGAAACGATGTTCATCTTATCATATAAGCTTCTCCTTTCAATAATCATTCATTGTATGATTTGATCTTGTATCTTTGATCTTGCCCTTTGCAATCGTGGTTCCGACCATGTTGTTCTACTTTGGTTTCATTCTCAGACAAGTTAAAGTGTTTGTCTTCCACAGATCAATACACTAGTCTAACCTTTATTCTGATCTACCTCCGAGTTTTATCATTGGTATCTCGAGAATATCACGGAGCTATATAACTTTTTATGAGCTCCTCATCAACTATGATATTTCACTGATTCCAGTTTCCTCGTGTTCTGAGTTGTGGGACACTCAAGGACACTGATATCTGAATCGAGTACGCTTTGCGATTCAACAACTCTTAGAATCTTCTTTGATTATGAGTTTGTACTCAATCATGTCTTCCCAAGCTGTTAGGCCCCATCATTATCGTCAGGCTAGAGCTTGACCATGCTCATCTTGTTCGAGATGCCGAAGCCCGACTGTATGCCTTGAATGCATTGAATCCGTCACCTCTTGAGGGGATTGAAAACATCCCAGTGGTCCGTGATTTTCAAGATGTCTTTCCAGAAGAACTTCCAGGGCCCCCCTGCCAGAGCTGTCGAGTTTGTCATCAACTTGGTACCTGGTACCACTCCTATAGCCAAGCGTCCGTATAAGATGCCACCACATGAACTCCTTGAACTTAAGCAAGAAATTGACAATTCGCTTCGTCTGGGTTTCATTCGTCCAAGTTCCTCTGCTTGGGGAGCACCTTCTCTCTTTGTCAAGAAAAAGGATGGAACGAATCGGTTGGTCCAAGATTACCGAACCATCAACCAAGCTACAATTCAGAACAAATATCCGCTTCCTCGGATCAACGATCTGTATGATCAACTTGCCGGTTCATCAGTGTTTTCAAAACTCGACTTGAGGTTGGGTTACCATCAGATCCGGGTTCGTGAAGAGGATATTCCCAAGACTGCATTTGCTACTCGCTATGGTTCATACGAGTACACCGTCATGTCCTTCGGCTTAACCAATGCTCCAGCAACTTTCTCTCGCCTGATGAACTATATATTCATGGATTACCTCAATAAATTCGTCGTGGTTTATCTGGAAGATATCCTGGTTTACTCCAAGAATAAAGAAGAGCATGCTGAACATCTTCGTCTTATACTGGAGAGGCTTCGAGAACATCAACTTTATGCAAAGTATTCAAAGTGTGAGTTCTGGATGGACGAAGTAACCTACCTTGGTCATATGATCTCCAAGGATGGTATTGCGGTCAACCATGAACGAGTTCAAGCTATTCTTGACTGGACTCCCCCAAAGAATGTCAAGCAAGTCAGAAGTTTTCTCGGACTCGCCAGCTATTGCCGTCGATTCGTCGAGAACTTCTCCAAGATTGCGAAGCCCTTAACCAATCTGCTTCACAAAGGTGTTAAATATGAGTGGACAGAAAAATGCCAGGAGAGCATCCAGGCACTTAAGGACAAGCTGACGTCTGCTCCAGTGCTTGCTCCTCCGGATACTCGTAAGGACTTCATCATCTATTGTGATGCTTCACGTCAAGGCATGGGCTGTGTCCTAATGCAAGAGCGTAGAGTGGTTGCTTATGCATCTCGTCAATTGCGTCCTCATGAAGAGAACTACCCAGTTCATGACCTTGAACTTGCTGCAGGAATTCATGCACTGAAAGAGTGGCGGCAATACCTTGTTGGTAATCGTTGCGAGTTCTACACCGATCACCAAAGTCTGAAGTACCTGTTTACTCAGCCAGATCTGAATCTCCGCCAACAAAGATGGATGGAGCACATAGCAGATTACAACGTGGGTATTTCATATACACCAGGCAAGGCTAATGTAATGGATGATGCTTTGAGCCGCAAGTCATACTGCAACCACCTTAAGGTTCACAATGTTCACCCCCTTCTTCAAAAGGAATTTCGCAAGCTGAACCTCCATATTGTTCCTCAGGGTTATCTCACTCCCCCTCCTGAAGGGTCCTACAAAATGAACCTCCACGTTGTTTCCCAGGGTTCTCTTAATACCCTAGTTGCTAAACCAGATCTTGTGGACGTCATCAAGTGGATCCAGAAGTGTGACAATGAAGTCGAGAGGATTAAATTCGATCTCGCAGAAGGAAAGCCATCACCCTTCACTATTGCTGAGGATGGCGCTTTGTACTTCAAAGGCCGCCTAGTGGTACCGAGTAAGGAGAAAAACCATGATATTACTCAGGAGGTCATGAAGGAAGCACATGACACTCCGCTGTCTATTCATCCTGGTAGTACCAAGATGTACCAAGACATTCGTCGAAGATTCTGGTGGTCTAACATGAAGCAAGACATTGCACGCTAGTTTAAGAATGTGACATTTGCCGTCGAATCAAAGCAGAACATCAAAAGCCTGCTGGAACTCTACAACTTATTACGGTTCCTGAATGGAAATGGGACCATGTTGAAATGGACTTCGTCACTGGTTTTCCCAGATTGCAGAAAGGTAATGATGCTATTCTTGTCGTCATTGACCGACTGTCCAAAGTTGCACATTTTCTGGCTGTCAAGGAAACTATTACTGCTAGTCAGCTAGCTGATCTTTACATGTCCAGGGTTGTTTCACTCCACGGTATTCCATTGGTGATTAGTTTAGACTGTGGCAGCTTATTCACTTCAAGATTCTGGGCAAGTTTCCAGGAAGCTATGGGAACTCATTTGTCCTTCAGCACCAGTTTTCACCCTCAATCCCAGGGACAAGTTGAAAGAGTTAACCAGATTCTTGAAGACATGCTTCGAGCTTGTGTCATTTCTTTCGGCAAGAAATGGGAGGAATCTCTCCCGTATGCTGAGTTCTCCTACAACAATAGCTATCAAGCTAGTCTGAAGATGGCTCCTTTTGAAGTGTTATATGGACGTAAGTGTCGAACTCCTCTGAATTGGTCAGAAACTTGGGAACGTACACTTATCAGTCCGGATATTATCCAACATGCCGAAGATCAAGTCCGCATTATTCATGCAAATCTGAAGGCTGCTCAGTCTCGTCAGAAGAGTCAGTATGACCGTCATCACAAAGATATGGTCTATCAACCTGGCGAAAAGGCTTATCTTCGAGTCACACCAATGAGAGGTACACACCGTTTCGGGATCAAGGGCAAGCCGGCTCCTCGATATATTGGTCCTTTCACTGTTCTCGAAAGGCGTGGTAAGGTGGCATATCAACTGGAACTACCGCCAAACCTTTCTCAGGTTCACGATGTGTTCCATGTGTCACAGCTTCGTCGCTGCTTCAAGGATCCTATCCGAGCAGTGGATCATGATATGCTTGAACTGCGACAAGACCTCTCTTACAAAGAGCAACCAGTCCGCATTCTCGATGAAACTGAACGTCGGACTCGTCAGAAGGTTACCAAGTTCTTCAAGGTGCAGTGGGCAAACCATTCTGAAGATGAAGCCACTTGGGAACGCGAAGATCATCTTCGTGCAGAATACCCCGGGCTCTTTCCTTCTACTTCTTAATTCTCGGGACGAGAATTCTTTTTAGTAGGGGAGAGTTGTGACACCCTGGATTTTGGCTACAGTGATCATTGTAATTAAGCACAGTGATGACCATGATCAGTGCCTAATCATTTTGCTAAACAAGATATGATCAAGTTGAAAATTCATATCTCATTTCAAATTCCATTAAAAAGGGCATTGAATTTTATGGTGATAAAATAAAGTTGCAAACAACATATGAAAAATGTTGCACACTTGTAGAAAATTCCAAAACTAGTGTTGTTAAGGAAAACAACTTCACCTTGATGTTGGTGTGGACCCCACCATCCAATACAGAAGCTAAAAGCATTTAAAAGTGCTCTTTAATTCAAATGGAAAATTCAAACAGATTCCAAAAACCCTCAAACTATGTGTGGCCATACAGAATATTGCAAAGTATTTTATGGACCAAGTGGCACATTTTTGCTGAAGAGAATTATTGCAGAAAGGAAATAAAACAGGAAGTGTAAAAAGAAAACAGAAAAGGAAATGAAAAGGAGAAAGTGCTACTGTGCACTTAA
Source organism: Elymus sibiricus (assembly GCA_039707655.1). Lineage (NCBI taxonomy): Eukaryota > Viridiplantae > Streptophyta > Magnoliopsida > Poales > Poaceae > Elymus > Elymus sibiricus. Next base: position 217,094,811 of record CM077671.1, on the reverse strand, counting down.
AACGGCCCTGTCAACAGGCTGGCCCAGCCCACCAGGGCCAGCCTTTCCCCTACCTCTCGCGCGCCAGGAGAAGGCCGACGCCATGGCGACCGACGCGCGCGCTCGCTCGCCCGGCCCCCACTCGCGCTAGATCTTTTGCTGCGGCTTGCGTGGATTGGATAAGAGCAACGCCCGCACCCCTCTAGACCCGTTGGTTCCTCCCCTCGCTCTCTCTATCGTCCTCCCCCTCCACGCCTAAATGCAACGCCGCCATGGCCGACGGCTAGCCGCACCCCCAGAGCCTCCCACACGCTGCCACCGCGCCAGGAAGGACCGCAGCAAGCTTCTGCTTCGGCTACGTCCACCCATTGGAGCCCGGAGGCGCTGCATCCTCGCCCTCGAGCTTCTTCTTCCTCGGATCGCCGTCGCGCTCCGGCGACCATTGCAGCTACTCCAGGCCCTCCCCGCGCACACTGAGCTCATCTGCAGGCCCCCTGTGAGTCCACGCATCTTTCCCCTCGCCTAGCTCCGTCGATTGCTAGCTCCACCGCTCGATTTCACCGGAGCCCGAACGTGCCTCCGCCTGACCTCGACGCCGGCGAGCGTCCGGTGACCTTTTGGTCCAACCAACGCCACCACTCGCTTCGGGGCACTGCGTAGGCTCGAGTAGTGCCGCTAGTTAGCTCAAAATCGCGCTCGTTGGCAACTTACCATCGCCACCCGAAGCTTGCCTCCGTCGCCGTCGACGTATTGCTCAGCTCCGACCACCACCGCTCGATCTAAAGCTTGGGATGGATGGGCGGCAGCCTCTACTCGCGATAGCAAAAAACGGCGCTCGATTTGGCCCACGGATGGCGATTTCCGAGCCCAGCCGCCGCTCCTGGTGCTCGCCGGAGCTTCTCCGGTGGCCGGACGGCGCCGACGCCTACGTGGCCGGGCCGGGGCCACTGCCAGAGACACTGGCAGCTGGGTCCCGCGGGCCCCGTTGACCTGTTGACCAGGTCAACCTGCTGACTGGACCTGGTCTAGTCAATGACAGGTGGGGCCCGAACCCCCCCCCCCTGTGTATGACAGGTGGGCCACCCCTGTCAGTTGGTTATTTAGTTAATAAAAATAATTAATTTAGACTAATTAGACTATGACAGATGGGGCCCACCCATTTAATTAACCAGTTTAGTTTAATTTAATTTTTGTTTAACCCTCTGTCTATGACTGGTGGGGCCCAGCTGTCAGGTTTGACCTGAGACAGCTGGGTTGACTGCTGACACCAGCATGAGGTCATGCTGATGCAATAAATGAATTTTTGGAATTAATTTAAATCTGTTTATTTTAGAATATTAATAAAACATTGAAAATTAATATAAAATAATCCGTAACTCGGATGAAAAAGTTTTATACATGAAAGTTGATCAGAAAAATCCCACGAATCCGAATACGCTGTACGTTCATCTGTCACATGCTCCTAGCATGATGAACTTGGACATTTAGCATTAGGATCATCTGTCCGATAGTAGCCCGAGACCCGGGGAATATCGTCAGATATTCTTCCGACCCGTCTGCGACGTGTAATACTGCGTTAGTGCATGCCTAGTTCTGCTTATTGCCATGTCATGCATCGTGATGCATTTGTCTGCTTTATATTTATTGTTTCTCCCCCCTCTTCTTACCGGTAGTCCCCGAGACTGACGGTGCTGCCGGGTACGACTACGCGACTGACGATCAGGCCTTTGCCGCAGAGCAGCAAGGCAAGCAACCCCCCCTTGATCATTCCGATATCGCCCAGTTCCTTTCTCTCTCATTCGTGCATTAGATTTTTGCTACTGTATTAGCTAGCTCCTATTTCTGATGCATAGCCTGTTTTTGATAAACTGCTACTATACCTGCAATCATATCAACTGCTTAGTATAGGTTGATCAATGAATCCCCTGTGACCCCCCTTAGTCCCAGTTGCCCCCACTTCTTCATCGATGACTCGATGACTCGAAGACTCGGTCAACCGACCTACAAGCCAGGCCCCTCACATCACCGCACACCCCTTTGTTGTACGACTCTGCAGAGCTACTATCGAGTACCGAGGGTGACACCTCGTGAAGTACTCATGATGCTAACTCTGTAGTGCAGCTAGTCGGTCGTGGTTATCGAGGGTGATTCCTCCTTCACCACTCCCGACGATGACTCTGTCGTGCAACCCCTCAAGTGTGGGACCCTCGAGGGTGATTCCTCTAAGTCCACCTTGACGGTTTCGTTGAGCGGGGCCATTTGAGGGTGATTCCTCAGGTTCCGTCTTGATGTTTTATACACACAGTTACTATGACCTGGTTACAGAAACATGTTGGTGATGGGTCGGCCCTGAGGGGTACCCACGGTTTGATGATGATGAGGCGTGGACGGGCAGGAGAGGACCTTGCCACACATCCTCAAGACGGGGCGACGGGACTGCACTTCATGGGTCGCACTTGCCCCGCATTAATAAAATGCTAATGGGTTGGTTATTTGATCTGAGTTGGTCGTTGACCTTATTGCGCACCAAACCATCACGTGGGAGAAGTTATGGGTACTCAGCGTCATTGTATCAGCCGAAGCTCTTCTGACGTCAGCAATAGAGCGGCGCGTGCCCGAGTGGCCTGGACGGTGCAGCTCTTGGACTAGAGTGTACTAGGGCTGACCTCGGCCGCGTTTGCATCGTGCAGGAGCGCGTAGGGCAAGTGGGCCCACGACCCCTGTGTGCTTAGGATTTAGACCGGCGGGCTGGCCTCTCTGTTGAGCCTAGGTGGGGCGACGACGTGTTGAGATCCCGAGGCCGGGCATGACCCAGAAAAGTGTGTCCGGCCGGAGGTGATCAAGCGTGTTGGAAATGCGGTGCACCCCTGCAGGGATGAATTATCTATTCGAATAGACGTGTCCACGGTAACAGGACGACTTGGAGTTGTACCTTGACCTTATACAACTATAATTGTGACTTTAAATTGAAATGAATGTTGGCTCCGAGATTGCTTCCTCGCAAGGAGTCGTGGAAGAATCTCTGGGCGTGGTTACTTAATAAAATTGCTACAATAATATGACTATATATATGAGATACCAGTCTACTCTGTTCTAATGCTGCAAGATGCTGAAGATGCTAGTCTTCGATAGGACTAGGCCTTCCCCCTATTCTTGCTTTCTGCAGTCAGCCCAGATATAACCCCATTCCTTGATACTGATGCATACTTAGCATAGTTCTGATGTCAGTCTTGCGAATACTTTGGATGAGTACTCACCGCTGCTTTGCTTCTCTTTCCCCCTCGATACGATTCTGCGTTCAGACGACGGAGCCCAGGAGATGGAGTACGCCGGAGACAACTACTACACCACCGCTGGAGCCTACTACTACTTGGAGAGTGCCGACGCTCGGGAGTAGTTAGGAGGTTTCCAGGCAGGAGGCCTCGCCTCTTTCGATCCGCTGCTTATGTTTGTGCTAGCCTTCTTAAGGCAAAACTTGTTTAACTTATGTCTGTACTCAGATATTATTTGCTTCCGCTGACTCATGTTTGTCGAGCTTTGTATTCGAGCCCTCGAGGCCCCTGACTTGTAATATGAAGCTGTATGACTTTAATTTGTGTCTAGAGTTGTGTTGCGATATTAATTAGTGAGTCCCTAATCTTGGTCGTACGCATTGCGTGTATGATTAGCGTACGGTCGAAATTGGGGGCGTCACAGAGGACACCACCGAGTCGGAGGAGGACTATCGTTTTTTACTATCTATGCTATGAACTATGTTGATTGAAATATGCTATGAACTATGTTGTTTGAAATATGACTACAGCGGCGCTCGGTTTTGCCGCGCCTGCTGAAGCGGCACGCTAGCGCGCTAAAAATTTGCAGCGCCTGGTGAAGTAACTGCCTACTCGGACGTAAAAACGGCCATTGCGCGCGCTGTAAATTTTTTTAGCATGCCGCGCCTGCTCGCTTCTGTTGGAGATGCTGTGAGGCGATAAAGATCACTCACAGCGACGTCCTGACCCTTGTCGCACGACTCCTCCATGTGCGCCGTGCCGCCAACCATCGGGATCTCAATCTGCACACCTTCGCACCGCCAACCATCGCGATCTCGATCTATACGCCTTCGCGCCGCTAACCCTCGCATCTCGATCTCCTTGTCTTACTTGAGACCTTCTAGGTATTGTCTCCTTGCACCCTGTCCTCCTCGTCACTGCGCTCCCTTAGGCATGAGTGAGACACGAGAACTTCACTATAACCTTCATTTCCTTGTGGTTGAGATGACGTTTGGACCTCTAGGCTATGGCGGTTTGATGAAATTCCAACCATGGTGATGTGCAAATCTGATGTCACTTCCTATCAGGTAGAAAAAATTCCTCATGAAAAAATTTCCCATGTTAATACTCACTGATCATGACTAAACTTTGCCTCTCTGATGTCATCAATTTTTTTGTGTTAGTTTACAAGACAACCATCAGAAGAATAGATGCCATCTATCTTGCTCTCAGTGGCTCTATAGAAGACATGATATACATCAGAGTAACACTTTTACATTTGATTCCATGCAACTGAAAGCATGGATCTTTATATGCTCATCACACTGTTAGTAGTTGGCCATAAATTAGTGGTTTCAATTCATCCATCTAGCTGATAGTTATGTGCTTGGTCTTCCGGAATTTAGCACGATCAAGCTCCAATGTGCGAATTTAAACTACCTTTTGCCTTAGTGGACTTGTGGTGTGCAGATTAATGCAACTTGTTATGTTGCAGGGCTCCACCAGGATTGACATGTATACCACCAAGAGCGCACTAGACGAGCTACAGGATCCGGAGGGGTACCGTACCAGGTTCAAGGATCTGGTCACCAGGATCGAGCGGCGGCTCTCCTAATAGACTCAGGGCTGGAGGCCCTCCGAGGGATGGTAGCAATGATGGTGATAACAGGGGGAGGATGAATGGCAAAGTTGGGATTGCTGATGATAAACAGGATAATGAATTTGACGACTAACCAAGTAGACTTGACCCTCTCAAGTTTGATAATGTGAAGAGCATAACCCTTCAGTGGTCAAAACTGGTGAAATGGTTCACGGAACCCATTTTTGAGGACCTCGTATCTGGTTGCTTTGTGTGGCTTGAAATTGAATACAAAATCAACACCCCCAAGTACAGGCTGTGCATAGTTAGATACGTGGGTGCCAGTGACCCAGATCGGCAGTACAAGCTGGAGAATTACACAACATGCAAGTATCTCAGTGTTGTATGGGATAATGAGGCTAATGCTGCTCAGTGGCAGATGACTCAGGCCTCCAACTCTCCAGCCCTTGAAGAAAAGTTCAAGGAGTGGCTTCAAGAGGCTAAAAATAATGGTGTATGCATACCAACCCTGCAGGAAGTGCCGGAGAAGAAATAATCTATTATAAAGGCATACAACTTTGTGTATTCAGCGACTACTGTAAATCAGACATTGCGAGAGAAGAAATGAGCTGTGAGACGTCCTATGATTGTTGCTGCTGAGAAGGATAGGTTGAGGGATCAGTTGGAGATGGCCGTGTTCCAGAGGGATGATGAAATGGCGCTAGAAAATTTTCAGTTTAATGCTAAACACTGACTGTGAGTCATCTATCTTTCAGTTTTTGTTACCTTAGCCTTTGGCGCTATAGAAGCTTTCTTTGTTCTCTACAGATGATAATTTTTGTGTAACCAGTGTAAATACTCAAGTCATATTATTGGCGAAATAAGGCAGGGGCAACGGCGCCCAGCCTCCTAGCCGCCTCCATCCCGATGGGATGCCGGACCAGCAAGGCCGGCCGCCGCCTGTGCCGCAGCATGATGCGGACCAGCAGGTGCAGCCGCCGGCTGCTCCTCGCGCTGAGGATGGCGCTGGTCGTGGTGCCGCGGCTGGGCGCGGAGTGGCTGCAGCGGGCCGCGGTGGTCCCGGCGGCGTCCGAGATACCGGTGGCGCTGGTCGCACGGGCTATGGAGCTGGCCACGGCCGCGACGGTGGCTATCAGGGCCAGCGTAATGGTTGGAACCAGTGGCACGATGGTGGTGGACACGGGTTTGCCGGGAACCAATGGCACCGGAGCTTCAACCCACCGGCTGGCGATTTCATCGAAGGCGCATCAGGGCCTCACTATCGATAGCGGGGTGGTCGCGGAGTGGGTGGTCGTACTTTTGGTCAGAACCCTCCTCCCCGGCGTTCGTTTGTTCCTAAGGCCGATATGAGGCCGACGATCACGACACCAGCGGCGACCGACAATGAGGCGGCCAAGGCGCCCGCTTCCACGGCTTTGACATCTACTGCTCCTTTGCCTGTGGCGGCAGTTAAGGCGATGGTGGCGGTATCTATCCCGGCAGCGAATTCTACCGATGACAGAGATATGCTGAGTAACAAAGGGAGCGACAAAGCGGACAACGTGCGGGCTAATAAGGCGACTCGTAATAAAGAAAAGATGAGCTGTTATCGGTGTGGTGAGCCAGGTCACTTTGTGATTGATTGCACGGCTGTGTTATGTGACATATGCCTTAAGCCTGGCCACTCAACGAACGATTGTCCGCAACTCTTGGCTCCTAAGCCTGTGGTGACTATTTACGGTGTTAGCAACAACATGCTTATGTTCTTTGAGACTCCACACACGGTCTCTGTGACCCCTCGTCTGGAGTGCTCGAAGACTGGTTTGGTAAAGGTTACTCATGGCATGCTCACAGAGGAGCAGATGTCTCAGCAGCTCAGAAGGCTTGTTTCGGAATCCTTTCACTGGTCACCGGTCAAAGTGGAGGATCGGGTCTTCAGAGTGGAGTTTCCTAGGAGGGAGGATCTTGATCGCCTCCTGAAGTTTGGGTTCAGTAAGGTAACTGGGAGTAAGTGCATTCTTGAGTTTGATGAGTGCAAAAAATCCGAGCTGCAAGGAATACCGCTAGACAAGGTTTGGATCAGACTCTCAGGTGTTCCAGAGTCGTTGCTTAATGACTTCTTGATCGTTTGGAGTCTCGGATCTTTGATAGGTAAAACAGAGAAGGTGGATATGTTGTTTACTCGCAGACATGGGATCGTGAGGCTGCTTGTCGGTGTAATTGATGCGGAATATGTTCTGGACTTTCTACCATGGGCTTATGATGGTGTGACTTATGATCTCGAAGTTGAGGTTGAGGAATTGCCTAAGGATGATAACAACGCTATGATAAAAGATGTTGACATGACTGACGACAGTGACGGGAGCGGAAACCAAAGGACGGATGGGAACCCTGTGAGCATGGTGGGAAGTCGAGACCGGTGACACAACCCGCGCAGCCCGCTGAGCCACGGCAAGATAAGGGGACGGCCCCTTCATCGACACCGATGGCGTCTCTCCGTTTTGGTTCATTTCAGGCGGTGTCAGCACCGAGTCGCCTGTGGGGTGACCGTGTGGAGGTTGAGGACTTGGACGGGAGGGAGAGCCCTGTCGCGGATGTGGTGATGGAGCATCAGAGACAGGTGTACTTTGGGGATCTCTCGCAGTTGACGTCGCAGAGGCGGCGGTCTTCTTCAATGGATATGGCGACGGATAAACTTGGGCAGGAGGCCCGATGGACTCATCCGTCATCACCGTGCCCTACATCGCCCAGTCCGACTTTGGTTACGCAGGAGGATTCATCGTTGGCGAGAGAGGAGAGGCGACCGACATAGGTCTTCTCACCGCCCATGATGGAGGGCGGAGCACCGGCGGGCCAGCCGATACGACCGGTGGTTACACCACGATCTTATCCGTCACCTCCGACTACGCTTACTCAGGAGGTAGCACCATTGGCAGTGGAGGAGAGCCGACCTGTAGAGGTCGTCTCACCGCCCGTGTGGGAGGGCGGGGCACCGGCGGGCCAGCCGGTGAGGCCGCTATCCCCCACCGTCTCGGACCCGGTCGGGCAGATGGCAGGTGGCCACAATCCGACTGGGGTCTCTATGGAGGATTTGATCACTTTTGGAGGTATTCCGGATCCTATGTCCAGTGACAGGCGCTTTAGTCACCGGATTCAGGCCCAGCCGGATGTAGATGACATACAGCTGGGGCGTGCTATGAGGGCCGCCAAGCTTCGAGACATCGAAGCAAATACAGGTATGTCAGTCAATACAAGTTGTTCCATTCTTCATTTTTCTGAGCACGAAATCATTGATAATGCCAGCAACTTAGGGATATCTCTTGGTAGTAATGGCAAGGAAACTGCTAAATCCATTAATGATTTGTTAGACTTAGAAGCGGATAGAGCATTAGATTTAATTAGAAATATAACAGCGGTGAAACCGTTGAATGATGACCCCCAAGTATAGGGGATCTATCGTAGTCCTTTCGATAAGTAAGAGTGTCGAACCCAACGAGGAGCAGAAGGAAATGACAAGCGGTTTTCAGTAAGGTATTCTCTGCAAGCACTGAAATTATAGGTAACAGATAGTTTTGTGATAAGATAATTCGTAACGGGTAACAAGTAACGAGTGTAACAAAGGTGCAGCAAGGTGGCCCAATCCTTTTTGTAGCAAAGGACAAGCCTGGACAAACTCTTATATAAAGCAAAGCGCTCCCGAGGACATATGGGAATTTCTGTCAAGCTAGTTTTCATCATGCTCATACGATCCGCGTTCGGTACTTTGATAATTTGATATGTGGGTGGACCGGTGCTTGGGTGCTGTCCTTACTTGGACAAGCCTCCCACTTATGATTAACCTCTTTCGCAAGCATCCGCAACTACGAAAAAGGAATTAAGATAAATCTAGCCATAGCATGGAACATATGGATCCAAATCAGCCCCTTACGAAGCAACGCATAAACTAGGGTTTAAGCTTCTGTCACTCTAGCAACCCATCATCTACTTATTACTTCCCAATGCCTTCCCCTAGGCCCAAATAATGGTGAAGTGTCATGTAGTCGACGTTCACATAACACCACTAGAGGAGAGACAACATACATCTCATCAAAATATCGAACGAATACCAAATTCACATGATTACTTATAACAAGACTTATCCCATGTCCTCAGGAACAAACGTAACTACTCACAAAGCATATTCATGTTCATAATCAGAGGAGTATTAATTATCATTAAGGATCTGAACATATGATGTTCCACCAAGCAAACCAACTAGCATCAACTACAAGGAGTAATCAACACTACTAGCAACCCACAGGTACCAATCTGAGGTTTTGAGACAAAGATCGGATACAAGAGATGAACTAGAGTTTGGAGAGGAGATGGTGCTGGTGAAGATGTTGATGGAGATTGACCCCCTCTCGATGAGAGGATCGTTGGTGATGACGATGGCTTTGATTTCCCCCTCCGGGAGGGAAGTTTCCCCGGCAGAACAGCTTCGCCGGAGCCCTAGATTGCTTCTGCCCAGGTTCCGCCTCGAGACGGCGGCGCTTCGTCCCGAAAGCTCTCTTATGATTTTTTCCAGGTCAAAACCCTCCATATAGAAGAAGATGGGCACCGGAGGTCTGCCAGGGGGTCCACAAGCCACAGGGGCGCGCCCAGGGGGGTAGGGCGCGCCCCCCCGGCTTGTGACCTCCTGGTGGGTCCCCTCTGGTATTTCTTTCGCCCAATATTTTTTATATATTCCAAAATAATTCTCCGTAACTTTTCAGGACTTTTGGAGTTGTGCAGAATAGGTCTCTCATATTTGCTCCTTTTCCAGTCCAGAATTCCAGCTGCCGGCATTCTCCCTCTTCATGTAAACCTTATAAAATAAGAGCGAAAAGGCATAAGTATTGTACCATAATGTGTAATAACAGCCCATAATGCAATAAATATCAATATAAAAGCATGATGCAAAATGGACGTATCAACTCCCCCAAGCTTAGACCTCGCTTGTCCTCAAGCGAAAGCCAAAATCGATAAATATGTCCACATGTTTAGAGATAGAGGTGTCGATAAAACAAAATACGGACATGAGGGCATCATGATCATCTCTATAACAGGAATACTTATTGATATATAATTTCTTGTGCTAGAGTAACAATTCATTCACAAGGTAAAGTATGAATCAAGAACTCTATTGAGAACCAACAAACTATGATCTCAGTCATTGAAGCAATTGCAATTTATCATAACATCGGAAAGAGTCAATATAAGAGCTTATAAAGCAAATCCACATACTCAATCATCTTTTAGTCTTTCATAATTGCTAACACTCACGCGGTACTTATGAGGTCAAAGCTTCAATTGGACACATAGAAAGATAGGGGCTTATAGTTTTGCCTCCCAACTATTTACCTCAAGGGTAATGTCAACAGAAATAACTCATGATCACCCACATCCAAGTGGATATATGTGTCTAGATCATTCCCCAACACATGACGCTTGCCAAGAGAGAAAGGCGAAATATAGGAAGTGGTGAAGATCACCATGACTCTTGCATAAAGGTAAGTACTAGAAAGTAAAAGTAATTGATAGGCCCTTCGCAGAGGGAAGTAGAGGTTGTCATGCGCTTTTATAGTTGGATGCGCAATCTCTTAATGCAAAAGAACGTCACTTTATATTGCCTCTTGTGATAAAGAACTTTATTATGCAGTCTGTCGCTTTTATTTCTTCCATATCACAAGTTCGTATAAAGTTTATGTTCCTCACACTAATAGATCATACATATTTAGAGAGCAATTCTTATTGCTTGCACCGATGACAACTTCCTTGAAGGATCTTACTCAATCCATAGGTAGGTATGGTGGACTCTCATGGCAAAACTGGGTTAAGGGTTTTTGGATGCACAAGTAGTATCTCTACTTGGTGCGGAAGTTTTGGCAGATATGGGGTGGAAGCAAGCGTCACATGTTAAAGGATCCATGACAATATAACTTCTATTCGGAAATAAGCAAACATAACTCATTATGTTGTCTTCCTTGTCCAACATCAACTTCTTAGCATATAATATTTTAATGAGTGCTCACAATCATAAAAGATGTCCAAGATAATATATTTACATGTGAACCTCTCTTTCTTTATTACTTCCTTTTAATTGCAGCAATGACCAATCACTATGTTTGTCAACTCACAACAAATTTCAATCAACATACTTCTTATATGTGAAGTCATTACTCCCCATAAGATCATTATATATACTCTTTGCTTTTATTCTATACTTCTTTTATTTCTTTTTTCTCAAGATCATAGCAAGCAAGCAAAGCCCTCAGCTCAAAACTACTTTTTATTATATAACTCTCGGACTCGCTTACATAGGGGGAACATAAAGCAAAACTCAAAACTAGATCACCCTAAAAACTTTATTCTACTAGATCAAGATATAACCAAAAGGATCAAACTGAGAAAAACGATAAAAGTAAAAGATGTGATGGTGATACGATACCGGGGCACCTCCCCCAAGCTTGGCACAAGCCAAGGGGAGTGCTCATACCCATGTGTTTAGTTGTCTTTCTTCGGAGGTGGTGATGTTGGAGTTGGATCTTTAAGCTTGTTCAGTTTCCACTTAAGCATAAAATTTTGTTCCCTCAGATCGTCCACTTCCTGCTCGAGCTTCAATATCCTTTGACATAATTCTTGCTTGCTCTCCTACAGAAAACGAGAAGGGATAAATAGAACCTTGGGTTTTCTCCTTGTGTTTGGGAGGCTAGATTTCCTGAACTCCATGTGCATATCTCCTGGTTGAGGCAATGGGATCTCTTCTTCATCCGTACTTTCTTCCTCATACTTGCCTTCTTGTTCCTCCTCCGAGAACAATCCATAAGGATCTAAGTCCCCATAGAGCTTGGGATTGGCAAGATAATGCGATACATAGCTCTCCCCATCGGAATCTTGAGACGACATATTGCTCTAAATCTGCTGCAGAAACAGCTCAAAACAAAAACAGGAGGTATTGTCGTGATACGAAGGTCCAAACCTTCGGGATATTATATAATGAATTTTTACCGACCTAAAGTAGTGTACCACAAGAAAACGGAGTCCGGAGGGTACACCGGGTGGCCACAAGCCACAGGGGCGCGCCCAGGGGGGTAGGGCACGCCCCCCTGGCTTGTCGCCTCCTCGTGCACTCTTTGGACTACTTTAAATTTTCCTAATTTTTTAAATATTCCAAAACGGAGAAAAATTGCTGTTGAAAAAGTTTTGGAGTCGGTTTGCTTACCGTATCACATACCTATTCCTTTTCGGAGTCTGAAACATTCTGGTAGGTCTCCCTAATGTACTCCTCCGGAGTTATGGTATTGATAATATTGGTTTCAACATTTATGGGAGTACCTGAGATATAATGTTTGATTCTTTGCCCGTTTACCACCTTCGGATTTGTGCCTTCGGCATTGTTGATCTTGATGGCATCGGAACGGTACACTTCCTCGATAATGTAAGGCCCTTCTCATTTAGAGAGAAGTTTTCCTGCAAAAAAACTTAAACGAGAATTGTATAGCAAGACATGATCACCTACATTGAATTCATGCTTTTGTATCCTTTTATCATGCCATCTCTTAACCTTTTCTTTAAACAACTTGGCATTCTCATAGGCCTGGGTTCTCCATTCATCAAGTGAGCTAATGTCAAACAACCTCTTCTCACCAGCAAGTTTGAAATCATAGTTGAGCTCTTTGATTGCCCAATAAGCTTTATGTTCTAGTTCTAGAGGTAAGTGACATGCTTTACCATAAACCATTTTATACGGAGACATACCCATAGGGTTTTTGTAAGCAGTTCTATAAGCCCATAATGCATCATCAAGTTTCTTAGACCAATTCTTTCTAGATCTATTAACAGTCTTTTGCAAGATCAATTTAATTTCTCTATTGCTTAATTATACTTGACCACTAGACTGAGGATGATAAGGAGATGCAATTCTATGATTAACATCATACTTAGCAAGCAATTTATGAAAAGCACCATGAATAAAGTGTGAACCACCATCAGTCATTAAATATCTGGGGACTCCAAATCTAGGGAAAATAACTTCTTTAACCATTTTAATAGAAGTGTTAGGATCAGTACTACTAGTTGGAATAGCTTCTACCCACTTCGTAACATAATCAATAGCAACTAGAATATGAGTATACCCGTTGGATTTTGGAAAAGGTCCCATATAATCAAAACCCGAAACATCAAATGGTTCAATAACAAGAGAGTAATTCATAGGCATTTCCTGACGTCTACTAATATTACCAATTCTTTGACATTCATCACAAGACAAGACAAACTTACGAGCATCCTTGAAGAGAGTAGGCCAATAAAAACCAGATTGTAATACCTTGTGTGCAGTTCTATCTCCAGCGTGGTGTCCTCCGTAGGCCTCGGAATGACACTTGTGTAGGATCTGTTCCTGTTCATGCTCGGGTACACAACGTCTAATAACACCATCTAGTCCTTCTTTATAAAGGTGTGGATCATCCCAAAAGTAATGTCTTAAATCATAGAAGAACTTTTTCTTTTGTTGGTATGTGAAACTAGGTTGTATGAATTTAGCAACAATGTAATTAGCATAATCAGCATACCATGGAGCATTACGTGAAGCATTTATGACAGCTAATTGTTCATCAGGAAAGCTATCATCAATAGGTAGTGGGTCATCAAGAACATTTTCTAACCTAGACAAGTTGTCTGCTACGGGGTTCTCAACACCCTTTCTATCAATAATATGCAAATAAAATTCTTGTAGTAGAAGAACCCATCTAATAAGTCTAGGTTTAGCATCTTTCTTTTCCATAAGATATTTAATAGCAGCATGATCAGTGTGAACAGTTACTTTGGAATCAACAATATAAGGTCTGAACTTATCACAAGCAAACACAACTGCTAAAAATTCCTTTTCAGTGGTAGAATAGTTTCTTTGAGCACTGTCTAGAGTTTTACTAGCATAATGGATAACGTTTAATTTCTTATCAACTCTTTGTCCTAGAACAACACCAACAACATAATCACTAGCATCACACATAATTTCAAAGGGTAGGTTCCAATCAGGTGGTTGAACAACAGGTGCAGTGATCAAGGCTCTCTTAAGAATTTCAAATGCTTCTACACAATCATCATCAAAAATGAATGGAACATCTTTTTGCAAAAGATTAGTGAGAGGCCTAGAAATCTTAGAGAAGTCTTTAATAAACCTCCTATATAAACCAGCATGACCAAGGAAAGTTCATATACCTTTGATATCCGTAGGGCACGGCATTTTTTCAATAGCATCAACTTTAGCATTATCAACTTCAATACCTCTTTCGGAGATTTTATGTCCCAAGACAATGCCCACATTAACCATAAAGTGGCACTTCTCCCAATTCAAGACAAGATTAGTTTCTTCACATCTCTGCAAAACTCGATCAAGGTTGCTCAAGCAATCATCAAAAGAAATTCCGTAAACGGAAAAATCATCCATGAAAACCTCAACAATCTTTTCACAAAAGTCAGAGAATATAGCCATCATACATCTTTGAAAAGTAGCAGGTGCATTGCATAAACCAAAAGGCATACGTCTATAAGCAAAGGTACCGAAAGGGCAAGTAAAAGTGGTCTTCTCTTGATCCTCTTTTGACACAGGTATTTGAGAGAATCCAGAATAACCATCTAGAAAGCAGAAGTGTGTGTGTTTGGATAGTCTTTCTAGCGTTTGATCGATAAAAGGTAGAGGGTAATGATCTTTTCTAGTAGCTTTATTTAATTTCCTGAAATCAATTACCATTCTATATCCTGTAACAATTCTTTGCGGGATCAATTCATTTTTATCATTAGGAACAACGGTAATACCTCCCTTCTTAGGGACACAATGAACGGGACTAACCCATCTACTATCAGCAATAGGATAAATTATACCTGCCTCCAGAAGCTTTAATATTTCATTTCTTACCACTTCTTTCATTTTAGGATTTAACCGTCGTTGGTGATCAACAACTGGTTTAGCATCAGGCTCCATATTAATTTTATGCTGACATAGAGTGGGACTAATGCCCTTAAGATCATCAAGAGTATATCCAATAGCAGCACGGTGCTTCCTCAGAGTTTTCAATAATCTCTTTTCTTCATGCTCTGAAAGGTTAGCACTAATAATAACAGGATATATCTTCTTTTCATCAAGATAAGCATATTTCAAAGTATCCGGTAATTGTTTAAGCTCAAACACGGAATCACCCTTGGGTGGAGGAGGATCCCCAAGTATTTCAACAGGCAAATTGTGTTTCAAAATAGGATGCTGATCAAAGAAAATCTTATCTATTTCATTTCTTTCATTCATATGCATATCGTTTTCATGATCTAGCAAATATTGTTCTAAAGGATCAGTAGGAGGCACAACAATAGAAGCAAGACCAATAATTTCATCCTTACTAGGCAATTCTTTATCATGGGGTTGTCTACAAAATTTAGAGAAATTAAACTCATGAGACACATCCCCAAAACTTACAGTAACAGTTTCTTTCTCACAATCTATCCTAGCATTAACAGTATTCAAGAAAGGTCTACCAAATATAATGGGACAAAATCATCTTGTGGGGAACCAAGAACAAGAAAATCAGTAGGATATTTTATTTTCCCACACAAGACTTCAACATCTCTAACAATCCCAACTGGTGCTATAGTATCTCTATTAGCAAGCTTAATGGTGACATCAATTTCCTCTAATTCAGCCGATGCAATATCATTCATGATTTCTTGATATAAAGTAAAGGGAATTGCACTCACACTAGCACCCACATCACATAAGCCATGATAACAATGGTCTCCTATTTTAATAGAAACAACAGGCATGCCAACAATAGGTCTATGTTTATCTTTAGTATCAGGTCTAGCAATTCTAGCAGCTTCATCACAGAAATGAATAACATGCCCATCAATATTATCAACCAAGAGATCTTTAACCATAGCAATACTAGGTTCAACTTTGATTTGTTCAGGGGGTGTAGGTGTTCTATTATAACTCTTACGAACCACAGTTGAAGCTTTAGCATGTTTCTTTATTCTAACAGGAAAAGGTGGTTTCTCAATATAAGCAGCAGGAATAACAGGATCAACATTATAAATAATAGTTTCTTCTTCAACTTTAATAGGTTCAACTACTTTCACTTCAATGGGAGGATGATATTTAAACCACTTCTCCCTAGGGAGATCAACATGAGCAGCAAAAGATTCACAGAAAGAAGCTGCTATCTCAGAGTCAAGTCCATATTTAGTGCTAAATTCACGAAAAGCATCGGTGTCTATAAAAGATTTAACACAATCAAACTTAAGGTTTATACCAGACTCTTTACCTTCGTCGAGTTCCCAATCTTCAGAGTTGCGTTTAATTCTTTTCAATAAGTCCCATTTGAATTCAATATCCTTCTTCATAAAGGAACCAGTACAAGAAGTATCGAGCACGGATCGATCATTATGAGAAAGCCGAGCATAAAAATTCTGAATAATAATTTCTCTTGAAAGCTCATGATTGGGGCATGAATATAACATTGACTTAAGCCTCCCCCAAGCTTGGGCGATACTTTCTCCTTCACGAGGCCAAAAATTATAAATATAATTCCGATCACGATGAACCAGATGCATAGGATAAAACTTCTGATGAAATTCCAATTTCAATCGGTTGTAGTTCCATGATCCAATATCATCACATAGCCTATACCATGTCAATGCCTTCTCCTTCAAAGATAAGGGAAAGACCTTCTTCTTGACATCATCCTCGGGCAAACCTGCAAGCTTAAATAATCCACAAACTTCATCCACATAGATTAGATGCAAATCAGGATGTAGTGTTCCATCTCCTACATAAGGATTAACTAGCAGTTTCTCTATCATACCCGAAGGAATTTCATAATAAATATTTTCAGTAGGTTCAGTAGGTTGAGGAGCAACTCTTTGTGCTTTCGGTCGAGGTGAAGATACCCCGAACAAGCCCCTCAAAGGATTATTTTCCATAGTAACAAGTGACAGTAAATTTCAGCACACTATATAAATTTTTCCTTACCAAATTCCACTCACCAAAGGCGCTTCACTCCCCGGCAACGGTGCCAGAAAAGAGTCTTGATGACCCACAAGTATAGGGGATCTATTGTAGTCCTTTCGATAAGTAAGAGTGTCGAACCCTACGAGGAGCAGAAGGAAATGACAAGCGGTTTTCAGTAAGGTATTCTCTGCAAGCACTGAAATTATAGGTAACAGATAGTTTTGTGATAAGATAATTCGTAACGGGTAACAAGTAACGAGTGTAACAAAGGTGCAGCAAGGTGGCCCAATCCTTTTTGTAGCAAAGGACAAGCCTGGACAAACTCTTATATAAAGCAAAGCGCTCCCGAGGACATATGGGAATTTCTGTCAAGCTAGTTTTCATCATGCTCATACGATCCGCGTTCGGTACTTTGATAATTTGATATGTGGGTGGACCGGTGCTTGGGTGCTGTCCTTACTTGGACAAGCCTCCCACTTATGATTAACCTCTTTCGCAAGCATCCGCAACTACGAAAAAGGAATTAAGATAAATCTAGCCATAGCATGGAACATATGGATCCAAATCAGCCCCTTACGAAGCAACGCATAAACTAGGGTTTAAGCTTCTGTCACTCTAGCAACCCATCATCTACTTATTACTTCCCAATGCCTTCCCCTAGGCCCAAATAATGGTGAAGTGTCATGTAGTCGACGTTCACATAACACCACTAGAGGAGAGACAACATACATCTCATCAAAATATCGAACGAATACCAAATTCACATGATTACTTATAACAAGACTTATCCCATGTCCTCAGGAACAAACGTAACTACTCACAAAGCATATTCATGTTCATAATCAGAGGAGTATTAATTATCATTAAGGATCTGAACATATGATCTTCCAACAAGAAAACCAACTAGCATCAACTACAAGGAGTAATCAACACTACTAGCAACCCACAGGTACCAATCTGAGGTTTTGAGACAAAGATCGGATACAAGAGATGAACTAGGGTTTGGAGAGGAGATGGTGCTGGTGAAGATGTTGATGGAGATTAACCCCCTCTCGATGAGAGGATCGTTGGTGATGACGATGGCTTCGATTTCCCCCTCCGGGAGGGAAGTTTCCCCGGCAGAACAGCTCCGTCGGAGCCCTAGATTGCTTCTGCCCAGGTTCTGCCTCGAGACGGCGGCGCTTCGTCCCGAAAGCTCTCTTATGATTTTTTTCCAGGTCAAAACCCTCCATATAGCTGAAGATGGGCACCGGAGGCCTGCCAGGGGGCGCACAAGCCACAGGGGCGCGCCCAGGGGGGTAGGGCGTGCCCCCCTGGCTTGAGACCTCCTGGTGGGTCCCCTCAGGTATTTCTTTCGCCCAATATTTTTCTTATATTCCAAAATAATTCTTCGTAACTTTTCAGGACTTTTGGAGTTGTGCAGAATAGGTCTCTCATATTTGCTCCTTTTCTAGTCCAGAATTCCAGCTGCCGACATTCTCCCTCTTCATGTAAACCTTATAAAATAAGAGAGAAAAGGCATAAGTATTGTACCATAATGTGTAATAACAGCCCATAATGCAATAAATATCAATATAAAAGCATGATGCAAAATGGACGTATCATTGAATGAGTCCAACATTAATAATCTTGGGGTCACGGTGTTACGGAGTCTCTGTGAGGATCTAGTCCCCATAGAGGGCTTGGAAAATGAGGAGGAGGATGTGGTCTCAGAGGGGTATATGGCCCCTTTGCAACCAGAAGTCATTCCTAACACTGCCACTGGTCATGAGGACGCAGAGGTGATGCAGGATAAACCAAAAAGAACCTGGAAGAGGAAGGTTTATCCTATATCTGCAGTGCATAGGAGTGCGAGAGTAAAACAAAAGAAAAAATTCCATGATGAATTATGAAAGGGATCTTTTGGAATAGCAGAGGTCTAGCAGACTTGGCTAAGAGGAGATTCCTTAGAGAAACATCGATAGAGCATAAACTGGATTTCATGGTTTTACTCGAGACGGGTAGAGCTAACTTCACTTCAAAATTCCTAAATACCATTTCAGGTGGGATTGAGTTTGATTGGCACTGTTTACCTCCAAGGGGTCGGTCCGGTGGGATCTTACTTGGGGTAAAATGCGAGTCACTAGAAGTGTTGAACGTTGTTTACGGAGAATTTGCCGTCAAATTTCGTGTAAGGTCGAAAGTTGAAGGCTTCAGATGGGCTTTGGTGGCTGTGTATGGTGCGGCTCAGTCTGAGCTTAAATTTGATTTTCTCTCAGATTTGGTGAGAATTTGTGGGGATGAAAGGCTCCCCATTCTAGTTGGGGGAGACTTCAACATCATTAGAAGACAACAAGAGAAAAATAATAACAATTTCAATGGAAGATGGTCATTCATGTTTAATATGATCATTGAAAGTCTCGATTTGAGGGAGATTGACCTCACTGGTAGACAATTCATGTGGGCTAATTCCTTACAGACTCCCACTTATGAGAAATTGGACCGGGTTCTTATCAGTGTTGAGTGGGAATGGAAGTTCCCTTTGGTAACGGTATGTGCTTTACAGAGGGCCATTTCGGATCATACCCCACTGTTAGTCGATTCAGGGGAAGCGACTCATGTGGGAAACAAAAATAGTTTCTCTTTCGAATTAGGATGGTTCAAGAGGGAAGGCTTCATGGATCTCATTGCTACAGAATGGGCCAGGGAGTCTGATGGGTCCTCTAGCGTTGATAGATGGCAAAACAAAATTAGACACTTGCGCCAGTCCTTGAGAGGATGGGCCAAGAATCAGAGTGGTATATATAAAGTGGAAAAGGAGAGACTAATACAACTTATTAATGAGCTTGATTTGAGAGCTGAGTCCACACTTATTAATATGTCAGACCGTACCATTAAGAATGAGGCTGAGAAGAAGTTACAAGGTCTTATGAGAGAGGAGGAAATGAAATGGGCACTTAGAGCGAAGGTGACTAAGGTTGTCCAAGGGGACGATAACACCCAATTTTTTCACATGATAGCAAATGGGAAACATAGAAAGAAGAAAATAATTCAGCTTGAACAAGATGAGGGTACAATAGTAGGGCATGAGAACCTAAAATTGTACATCTCCAATTATTATAAGAAGCTTTTTGGAGCTCCCAAAGAAAGTTTTGTGTCTCTAGATGAGAGCGCAATCGGGGATATACCTCAACTCAACTCAGAAGAGAATGAGGTATTGGCTGCTCCTTTCATAGAGAAAGAGGTGTTTGACGCAAAAGCACAAATGAAACAAAATAAGGCCCCCGGACCGGATGGGTTTCCGGCGGAATTCTATAAGAAATGTTGGCATATTATAAAGGGAGATCTTATGCCTATGTTTCATGACTTGTTCGACGGTCATTTACAGTTGTTCCACCTGAATTTTGGGACCATAACGTTGTTGCCAAAGAAGGTAGAGGCTATTCGCATTGAGCAGTTCAGGCCTATATGTCTTCTCAATGTAAGTTTTAAGATCTTCACCAAGGTTGGCACGATAGGCTGACGCGGATAGCCCATTCGGTAGTTCAACCGACCCAGACAACTTTCATGCCCGGGCGACATATCCTAGAGGGGGTTGTTGTCTTACATGAAACTCTTCATGAAATCCATACAAAGAAACTAGATGGGGTTATCTGTAAAGTGGATTTTGAGAAAGCGTATGATAAGGTCAAATGACCCTTTCTTCAGCAAGCCTTACGTATGAAAGGGTTCAATGAGTCCTAGAGGACACAGGTGGAATCCTTCATTCAGAAGGGTAGTGTTGGGATAAAAGTAAATGATGACACGGGTCATTATTTCCAGACTCATAAGGGGCTACGCCAGGGAGATTCCATGTCTCCTGTGCTGTTCAACATAGTAGCGGATATGTTGGCAGTCCTTATAGGTCGGGCTAAGGAGATTGGCCAAGTAAGAGGACTTGTTCCCCATCTTGTCGAGGGGGGAGTTTCCATACTACAATACGCGGATGACACAATCATTTTCATGGAACACGATCTTGCAAAAGCTAGAAATATGAAGCCCGTGTTATGCCTTTTTGAGCAATTGTCTGGGCTAAAGATCAATTTTAACAAAAGTGAATTGTTCTGCTTTGGGAGAGCGAAAGAGGTACAAGATGATTACCGACAATTATTCGGATGTGAAATGGGATCTCTACCGTTTCGTTACCTAGGGATTCCAATTCATCATAGGCGACTGACGAATAAAGAATGGAAATGTATAGAGGACAGATTTGAAAAAAGACTAAGCTGCTGGAAGGGCAAGCTAATGTCTTACGGAGGACGACTGGTTTTGATAAATTCAGTTTTGACGAGTCTGCCGATGTTCCTTCTATCCTTCTTTGAAGTGCCTAAAGGGGTACGGAAAAGGCTAGACTTCTATCGGTCCCGGTTCTTCTGGCAATGTGATGAGACTAAGAAGAAATACAAATTGGCTAGATGGGATATCATCTGTAGACCAAAGGACCAAGGTGGGTTAGGGATCGAGAATTTAGAAGTAAAGAATAGATGCTTGCTTAGCAAATGGCTTTACAGGCTATCTTTGAGACAGAGGATATGTGGGTACAAATTTTGCAAAATAAGTACTTACATTCTGAGACTTTGGCCCAGGTTACCGCGAGGCCTACGGACTCGCCTTTTTGGAAGGGGTTAATAAGAACGAAGGTAACCTTTTTTCAACGGGTGAAGTTTGTAGTAGGTAACGGTACCACTACTAGATTCTGGGAGGATACATGGTTAGGGGAGACGCCCTTAGCTTTGCAATACCCTTCCCTATATAATATTGTGCAACGTAAGGAAGAGTATGTCACTACAGTATTAAATTCGATGTCTCTTAATATCCAATTCAGGAGATCCCTAGTGGGAGAACGTTGGGACTCTTGGTTGCACCTGGTCCGCAGGTTGATGGATGTTCAACTATCTGACCAGGCTGATAAAATTCACTGGAAATTAGCTACTAATGGTACTTTTTCGGTGAAATCTATTTATCTGGACTTAATTGACTCTGGGCTACTATCAAGATCATTACATATTTGGAAGATTAAAGTCCCACTTCGAATTAAAATTTTCATGTGTTTTGTGCATAAAGGAGTCACACTGACCAAAGATAACTTAGTGAAAAGAAGTTGGGTTGGTTGCTCCAGATGTTGTTTTTGTGATAACAATGAAACGATTAAACACCTCTTTCTTGATTGTCCATTAGCAAAATTATTATGGCGCTCAATACATATAGCTTTTAACGTTAATCCTCCAACGAGCATAAACATGTTATTTGGGACGTGGCTCAATGGAGTGGAATTAAATATAGCGAAACATATTCGGATAGGGATATGTGCACTATTTTGGGCTATATGGAACACTAGAAATGATTTGATATTTAATGGGACGAACTTCACTAATTTTTTGCAGGTTATCTACAGAGCTACAACTTGGATCCGTACGTGGTCGTTACTCACTCATGCAGACTCCAGGGAGCTTTTGGTTATTGCACTAGTAGAAAATGGCCCATTTGTCCCGGTTCCAGAGGCCCATTTGTCCCGGTTCTGGAACCGGGACTAAAGGGTCGGGACTAAAGCCCAAAACCTTTAGTCCCGGTTCACTTACGAACCGGGACCAAAGGGGCTCCACGTGGCCGCTGCGGGAGCCCAGGCAGGAGGACCTTTAGTCCCGGTTGGTAACACCAACCGGGACCAAAAGGCGGCCACGCGTCAGCAGCTCGCAGGCGCTGGGGGTTTTGTTTTTTTTGGAAGGGGGGGTTTTGGGGTTTTGGAGGGTTAATTTAGGGGTTTCATATTGTGTTAGCGAGCTAATAGAGAGAAGTGACCTCTCTTTTTCCGTGCTTGGTCGACGCTAGCTACTACACATATAGAGAGAACTCGACGCTAGCTAGTAAGCAAATAAAGGAAACCATTAATTACACAAGATCGTCATGAACATATATAGAGAGAAGTGACATCTCTTTCTTCGTGCTTGGTCGAACAACAAGTTTTCGTATATCTATCCGACGCTGCAACATATGTACAATATATAACATCCCTTACAACCATTTCAATTTCACATGGTATTCTCCGTGTTCAGGTATGACGTGGTCAAGAAAGAATCCCGCCAATTCCTCTTGAATTGCTCGTATGCGATCATGTGGTAGGAGTTCATCCCGCATCTGCCAGATCTAATTTAAAGAAGGGGGTCAATACATATATATGAATGAAACTCAACACAATTGATGGTAATATATAAAATAAAATTGTGAATATTGTTTACGTACTTCAAATTGTTTCTCAGAGGAGGCCCGTTCAGAGGTATAGTAGCGAATGAACTCGCATACGTAGTATCCACATAAATGAGTGTTGGGTGCCTGCAACAAGCACTTTACGAGAATAGAGTTCAATCAAACTGATAAGCAAGCATGATAATGGTATTGATGAAACTAGAATCAATGAGAGATGCGCGGAACTAGCTAGTACTACTTACTTTGGGGTGTGTAAATCACAGCTCCTTCTTCAGACCCGGAACCATAGCGGTGAACGTTTTCCAAACCCTGGCAGGCAAAGAAAATGATTACTTGATATCAGGAAATGAACGAAAGTTGCCAATATGGTCCCGGTATTGATTGAACTTACTTCTGGAGCATTGCAGTCATGTTCGCATAATACTTGGGATCTTTACGGAGCGAGTCTAAGACAGTTACTAATGCCCCGTCAAGGTTAATGGATAGCAGAATATAGTGGAAGCTGCGCACGCATAACTCATCAGTTACATTACTTAACCACGAGTAAGCGAAACCGAATATGCAGAAGACAGTAACACTCACTTGAAGTTGTAAGGAAAGAGTATTTCCCTTTTGTTTTGATGTCTAAGGAACGTTTCTAGCAAGTTGTTCTCGGTATCTTTGGCCTCCTTTCGTACCGACCATTCATTTACGATATTTGGGCTAATGAACCCAACGTCGAAGATTCCTGTTTTTTTTGCATTCGACCATCTTCAATCTGCATAATATAGTGAGGATAATTATATATACATGCAATGAACGAGCTGAGCTAGAGACTTAATTATAGAAGTAATACTTAGAGACAGTAGCAAGTCATGAGTTGTTTGTCGAGGGCCTTTTGATTGTATAATTGAAATAACTCTACAAATTCAACAGGCAGCAGGTCGACTCCAGGGAAGTCATGCTCTTTTTTAATTCCGACAAACAAACTATCTTTCCCAAACTTCCTGCAGGTTTTCATGTACCAGTCATGCAATTTTTGCATCATCGTTGTTAGATGAGGATGATCAGGTTTGACGAGAGGCTTCCCGTGCTCGTATCTAAAGACATCTACTACCTCAGCCGTTTCAAACTGTACATCATCGGGCAGGTAATCAACAAGAGTGGTACCGGGCAGTAGCACCGGATGATTAGCGATATCGCTAGACACCTTGAGCGGGGGGCACGATTGCTTCTCCTGTTCGCCGAGCTGGGGAATTGTTTTCCCACTTCTTCTTTTTTTCGCTATTGCAGCACTGGAAGTACTTCCCGACTGCTGCGCTTCAGCATGTGTCTTAGTAATTATGGGGTCATAGTTGGAATCCGGCGGAGGCGGTGGTGGTCGCTTCAGGGCATTGATAGTGCGCTTCACTTTCACCGGATCTACCTTCTCCTTCGGAGGTGGAGTTTTCTTTGCAAAATGGTCCCTCAGTTGGGCACGACATATGTCCTCGTTTTCCTGCTCGGTCCTCTCATATGGTAACTTTTCCAGAGGCTTGAGAGATGGACCATATGTGAATTGCCTCCCGCCTCTGCTTGTATTGCTAGCCGCCGGAGCGGCGGCGTCTCTCTTCCGTTGTTGCTGACGAGGCGGAGAAATCCGACGCGCCGGAGGAGCCGGAGCGGCGGCGTCTGTCTTCCGCCATTGCCGACGAGGCTGAGGAGGAGGCGGACTGCTCCGACGCGCCGGAGTAGGTGAAGGAGGAGGTGGAGTGCCCTCACGCGTCGGAGGAGCCGGAGAAGGAGGCGGAGTGCCCTGATCACTCGCCGGAGGAGGAGGAGGAGGAGGAGGCGGAGTGCCCTGACTCGCCGGAGGAGGAGGAGGAGGCGGAGGCGTCCAGTTTGGAAGCTTGATGTACTCCTTCTGCCATAGACATGTACTCCTCAGAGCACGAACCAGCCGATTCTCCCCTTCACCTGTAGAGTGGTCAAGCTCGAGCTCCTCAAATCCCTCCATTACTTCATCCACCATCACAACAGCATAGCCATGTGGAATCGGACGGCAGTGGAAAGTTCCGTTGGGTTGAGGAGGTGCAACAGAGCCGACAGCCGCCTTGAAAGTGAGGTTCCGACATTTCGTCATAATCTCGCAATGTTGAGCCTCCGTGATAGTATCCACGGGGTAGCTAGGAGACGTGAAGTCAGGCTGAACGGGCTCCGTGGAATCGACGCTGCTTCTCCGCTAAGATGGCGGGGTAGCTTCTGGGGTAGCTTCGTGCCGCTGAGATGGTTGGCCGGCAGCTCGCTGGCTCTCAGCTTCCTCTAGCTTTTGTAGTCTTGCATTGAGCTTCTGCATGTCGCTCAGCTCCGCTTTCCTCTTTCTCTCCCGGCTTCTGTAACCGCCTGCGTCGGGAAACCCAACCTTCCACGGAACGGAGCCTGGTGTGCCTCGTGTTCGTCCAGGGTGCTCAGCATTCCCTAGGGCCTCAGTCAGCTCGTCCTTCTCTCTGTCGGGAATGAACGTCCCTTCCTGCGCTGCGGTGATATACTTCTGAAGCTTCGTGACGGGTATTGCAAGTTGCTCGTCCGTCCAACGGCACTTCCCTGTTTCAGGGTCCAAAGTTCCCCCAACCCCGAAGAACCAAGTCCTTGAACGGTCTGGCCAGTTCAATGTCTGTGGTATGACCCCTTTAGCAATCAGGTCATTCTTAGCTTTGTCCCACAACGGCCGGGCTTTGAGGTAGCCACCTGACCCCGTGTGATGGTGATACTGCTTCTTTGCAGCGTTGTTCTTGTTTGTCTCTGACATTTTCTTACTCTTGTTCGATGTCTTGTAGGCCACAAATGCGGGCCACTGATCTCTTATCTTCTCAAATCGGCCGGTGAATTCTGGAGTCTTCCCTTTGTCGACAAACTTTGATTTCAACTCATTCTTCCACCTCCTGAATAGATCTGCCATCTTCTTAAGAGCACACACCTTGACCAGTGGCTCTATAATTGGCTTATTCGGATCCTCCTCTCGCGGTAGGGTGAAATTTGCCTTCAACGCGGTCCAAAGATCATCTTTCTGTCTATCGGTGACATAATCACCTTCATGGGCGTCGTCCTTAGGCTTATTCCATTGCTTGATGCTGATCGAGATGTTGTCCCTAACAATAGTTCCGCACTGAGCAGAAAATGCGTCCTTGGTCCGCTTGGGTTCAATCGGTAGGCCATCGTCCGCGAGTGCTATGATCGTGAACCTTTCATCCTTGCACAACCTCTTCTTCGGGCCTCGTCTCGTTACCGAAGTTTGGCTCGATCCGGAGGGCTATAAAAGAAGAAAGAAGAGTAATATATGTACATACCAAAACAATTAATGCATCAATTAGCTAGTCAGCACAGGCTTAATTAATATATATACCTCGCCGGACTTTGCAACAGCTCCCTCCTCCGTTCGGTCACCGGAGCCGTCATCATGGTCTCCTTCTTCCTCCGGCATTCGGTCACCGGAGCCATCATGATCATGTCCTTCCTCCTCCATTGTTTGATCACCGGAGCCGTCATCCTCTCCTTCCAGACCATCGGTGTCATTGAGATACAACAAGACATCACGTCCGGCGTGGATTATGTCCCCCAACAACTGTTCTTGTTCCAAGTCTCTTTGATCCACAGTTTCTGCAAATATTACAACATGGCAATTAATATACAAACATGAATGTCCGACGTCCGGACCGCCTCTCTCATGAATGTCCGACGTCCGGACCGCCTCTCTCATGAATGTCAAACAAGGGATTATCTTAACCTTTAAGGGATTTAACAAAATGGTGCCATTCTGAATGTGCAGAAAATGGTCCATATTTTTCCTGATCTCATCTACCCTTCTATATGTCACGTTGTCTAGTGTCAAAGGATTCAAGAAAACCAAGGCTTCATCATTAGCCGGAAGTAACAGACGCATAATGGTATGAAGCTCTCCAAAATTGTTTTGGAACGGAGTCCCGGATAGGATAATTAATTAGCTTTTTGGTACGAAGTTCAGCAAGAGCCTTCCGAATATCGCTATTTGGAAGGCCTTTGCTGAAATTCGTACCAAAAAGCGAATTATTCTATCCGGAACTCCGTTCCAAAACAACTTTGAAGAGCTTCGTAGCATCATACGCATGTTACTTCCGGCTAATGATGAAGCCATGGATTTCTTCAATACTTTGACAGACAACGTGACATATAGAAGAATATATATATAGATGAGTTTAGAAAAAAAATTGGATCAACATGTGCACATCCATAATGGGGGCATTCTTGATAAATCTATGTTACCGGAGTTTTCTATATGAACAAAAAAAATTCACATGACATGTCCGACGTCCCCCCTCATGTCGAAGTTATCGGGGACGGGGTAGATCGACAACGACGCTCTTTCTTCTAGGGTTTGGGTGGCTTCGATAGTTGGTCGGGCGAGCGGACCGCCTCTCTCTCATGCATGTCCGACGTCCCCCCTCATGTCGAAGTTATTGGGGAGGGGGTAGATCGACAACGACGCTCTTTCATCTAGGGTTTGGGTGGCCTCGATAGTTGGTCGGGCGAGCGGACCGCCTCTCTCTCATGCATGTCCGACGTCCCCCCTCATGTTGAAGTTATCGGGGAGGGGGTAGATTGACAACGACGCTCTTTCTTCTAGGGTTTGGGTGGCCTCGATAGTTGGTCGGGCGAGCGGACCGCCTCTCTCACTCATGCATGTCCGACATCCCCCCTCATGTCGAAGTTATGGGGGAAGGGGTAGATCGACAACGACGCTCTTTCTTCTAGGGTTTGGGTGGCCTCGATAGTTGGTCGGGTGAGCAGACCGCCTCTCTCTCATGCATGTCCGACGTCCCCCCTCATGTCGAAGTTATCGGGGAGGGGTAGATCGACAACGACGCTCTTTCTTCTAGGGTTTGGGTGGCCTCGATAGTTGGTCGGGCGAGCGGACCGCCTCTCTCTCATGCATGTCCGACGTCCCCCCTCATGTCGAAGTTATCGGGGAGGGGTAAATTTTAACTTAGAGTTACATCCATATAGTTACATCCATCCATTCATCCATCCATACATACACATACATATATACATGGACCAAAAAATGCTATGAACAAAAATATATTCTATGAACAAAAAAAAACATCATATGAACATGACTAAAAAATTCATCATATCAAAAATAAGTATAGCATTTTGGTGTGACAATGATCACATCTATTTTTTTTGACCAAAAAATGCTATGAACAATTTTTTTTGACATACACATACATTACATATAAACATATACATAAACATAAACATATACATTATAAAAAAAGGCCGGGGCGGCGCGATGGCTCACAGCGGGGCTCGGGCGACGACGGGGCAAGGGCGCGGGGTCGAGGGCGAGGACGCCGACAGCGACGACGGGGCAGGGGCGCGGCCGGCGACGGCGGGGATGGGCCGGGGCAGGGGCGCGGCCGGGCTGATCGGGGGCAGGGCAGGGGCGCGGGGTCGGGGGCGAGGACGCCGACGGCGACGACGGGGTAGGGGTGCGGCCGGCGACGGCGGGGACGGGCCGGGGCAGGGGCGCGGGGTCGGGGGCGAGGACGCCGACGGCGACGACGGGGCAGGGGCGCGGCCGGCGACGGCGGGGACGGGCCGGGGTAGGGGCACGGCCGGGCTGATCGGGGGCGGGGCAGGGGCGCGGGCTCGGGGCAGGGGCAACGGCTACGGCGGGGGCGGACGGCGTCGGGGCAGCCTGGCGGCGTCGATGTGCTCGGCGTCGTCGGGGGCAAATGGTAGATGAAAACTGAAAAATTTCCAAGTGTTTGCTTATATACACAGAGCATTGGTCCCGGTTCGTGGCACCAACCGGGACCAATGCCCACCTTTCGTCCCGGTTGGTGGCACCAACCGGGACCAAAGGTCTGGGCTTCCCGCCCTTTACCTTTGGTCCCGGTTGGTGCCACCAACCGGGACGAAAGGTGGGCATTGGTCCCGGTTGGTGCCACCAACCGGGACCAATAGCCTGGCACAGCGGTGTGGTGGAAGTTTAGTCCCACCTCGCTAGTTGAGATGCGCCGAGAGTGGTTTATAAGCGCTGCTGCGCCTACCCTCTCGAGCTCCTCTCTTTAGCAGGCCTACGGGCCTAAACACACTCTCTGCCTGTGGGCCTACTGAGCCTTATGCGGGCCTGCATCCTGGGCCAACTAGCCATATGCAGGCCGTGTTGGCCCAGTAGGCGGCATTTTTTTTAAAAAAATTCCAGTATTTTTGTTTTGTTTTTTGCTTTATTTATTTTCTTTTTAGTTCATTCTTTTTACTATTAAAGTTTTTAACAAATAAATACTTTGATAATTTTAGTTAATATTATTTTGATTCTTTTTAGTTGATTCTTTTTGCTATTGAAAAATATTATATTTAATTGATTCTTTTTAGTTCATTCTTTTTACTATTAAAGTTTTTAACAAATAAATACTTTGATAATTTTAGTTAATATTATTTTGATTCTTTTTAGTTGATTCTTTTTGCTATTGAAAAATATTATATTTAATTGATTCTTTTTAGTTCATTCTTTTTACTATTAAAGTTTTTAACAAATAAATACTTTGATAATTTTAGTTAATATTATTTTGATTCTTTTTAGTTGATTCTTTTTGCTATTTAAAAATATTATATTTAATTGATTCTTTTTAGTTCATTCTTTTTACTATTAAAGTTTTTAACAAATAAATACTGATAATTTTAGTTAATATTATTTTGATTCTTTTTAGTTATTTCTTTTTGCTATTGAAAAATATTATATTTAATTGATTCTTGTTAGTTCATTCTTTTTGCTATTAGAGTTTTATGAAACCTTTTTAGTTCATTCTTTTTGCTATTAGAGTTTTATAAAAACTTTTTAATTCATTCTTTTTGCATGGTTGAAAGTTGGCATGGTATCATCATTTCACCCACATAGCATGTGCTAGAACTCATCTGTTACAAAGGTATTTCATTTTTTTGAACTTATTTGAACTCCAGACTTTTTGTGTGTTCAAAATGAACCATTCAAAGCCACATCATCAATTTTCAACCCTTTCTGACTTCATCTGGTATTTTTCATGCATTTACTGATTTTTTTAAGCTAAATGACCCTGAAATTGAAAAGCATTACAAATGAACTCTGAAAAGGTTGAAAGTTGGCATGGTATCATCATTTCACCCACATAGCATGTCATAAAAAGTTGAGAGGGTTACGACAAAAACTGGATGCACTTCGTGTACAAAACGGACAATCTCTTTCGAAGTATCAGGGTTTCGGACGAAAACTCATCCATTACAAAGGTATTTCATTTTTTTGAACTTATTTGAACTCCAGACTTTTTGTGTGTTCAAAATGAACCATTCAAAGCCACATCATCAATTTTCAACCCTTTCTGACTTCATCTGGTATTTTTCATGCATTTACTGATTTTTTTAAGCTAAATGACCCTGAAATTGAAAAGCACTACAAATGAACTTTGAAAAGGTTGAAAGTTGGCATGGTATCATCATTTCACCCACATAGCATGTCATAAAAAGTTGAGAGGGTTACGGCAAAAACTGGATGCACTTCGTGTACAAGACGGACAA
This sequence comes from Elymus sibiricus, assembly GCA_039707655.1. NCBI lineage: Eukaryota > Viridiplantae > Streptophyta > Magnoliopsida > Poales > Poaceae > Elymus > Elymus sibiricus. The sequence goes on along the minus strand of CM077671.1, from coordinate 217,064,210 downwards.
TCTCTTTCGAAGTATCAGGGTTTCATACGAAAACTCATCTGTTACAAAAGGCAATTCATTTCTTCACATGTAACTACAGTGATATTCTAGATCAAAGGCATCATCATACTAGTTGTGGAGAGAAAGTCTTCACTTTTTCTTCGCTTGTGTCCTTTGCTTATTGCGCCGTAACCATGGATAATCTTCATCGTTTAACAGGGTGCTTGGGTCAGCCTTGACTTTGAAGGGAGGAATTTCATGAAACTTTTCATAATCTTCAGACATGTCTGTCTTGCCCTCCAATCCCACGATGTCTCTTTTTCCTGAAAGAACTATGTGGCGCTTTGGCTCATCGTATGATGTATTCACTTCCTCATCTTTTCTTTTTCTCGGTTTGGTAGACATGTCCTTCACATAGAAAACCTACGCCACATCATTGGCTAGGACGAATGGTTCGTCTGTGTACCCAAGATTGTTCAGATCCACTGTTGTCATTCCGTACTGCGGGCCTTCCTGTACCCCGCCTCCTGACAGATTGACCCATTTGCACTGAAACAAAGGGACCTTCAAATCATGTCCATAGTCAAGTTCCCATATGTTCACTATGTAACCATAATATGTGTCCTTTCCCCTCTTGGTTGCTGCATCAAAGCGGACACTGCTATTTTGGTTGGTGCTCTTTTGATCTTGGGCGATCGTGTAAAATGTATTCCCATTTATCTCGTACCCTTTGTAAGTCAATATAGTCGAAGATGGTCCCCTGGCCAACGAGTACATCTCATCAGAAACAGTGTTGTCACCCATGAGACGTGTTTGCAACCAACTGCCGAAAGTCATGATTTGTTCATATGTAATCCAGTCGTCACACTGCTCCGGGTGTTTGGAGCGCAGAATATTCTTGTGTTCATCGACATACGGGGTCACCAAGGTAGAATTCTGTAGAACTGTGTAGTGTGCTTGAGACCAAGAATGCCCGTCCCTACATATTATTGAGTTCGCTCCTAGCGTGCCTTTTCCAGTCAGTCTCCCCTCATACCGCGATTGAGGGAGACCAATCTTCTTAAGGTCAGGAATGAAGTCAACACAAAACCCAATGACATCCTCTGTTTGATGGCCCATGGAGATGCTTGCTTCTGGCCAAGCGCGGTTACGAACATATTTTTTTAAGACTCCCATGAACCTCTCAAAGGGGAACATATTGGGTAGAAATACAGGGCCCAGAACGACAATCTCGTCGACTAGATGAACTATGACGTGCGTCATGATATTGAAGAAGGATGGTGGGAACACCAGCTCGAAACTAACAAGACATTGCACCAAATCACTCCTTAACCTTGGCAGGATTTCTGGATCGATCACCTTCTGAGAGATTGCATTGAGGAATGCACATAGCTTCACAATGGCTAATCGAATGTTTTTCGATAGAAGCCCCCTCAATGCAACCGGAAGCAGTTGCGTCATAATCACGTGGCAGTCATGAGACTTTAGGTTCTGGAACTTTTTCTCTGCCATATTTATTATTCCCTTTATATTTGACGAGAAGCCAGACGAGACCTTCATACTGAGCAGGCATTCAAAGAAGATTTCCTTCTCTTCTTTGGTAAGAGCGTAGCTGGCAGGACCTTCATACTGCTTTGAATGCATGCCGTCTTTTTCATGCACACGTTGTTGATCCTCCCGTGCCTCCGGTGTATCTTTTGTCTTCCCATACACTCCCAAGAAGCCTAGCAGGTTCACGCAAAGATTCTTCGTCACGTGCATCACGTCGATTGCAGAGCGGACCTCTAGGTCTTTCCAATAGGGTAGGTTCCAAAATATAGATTTCTTCTTCCACATGGGTGCGCGTCCCGCATCGTCAGTCGGAACAGATAGTCCGCCAGGACCCTTTCCAAATATTACATGTAAATCATTGACCATATCAAGTATGTGATCACCAGTACGGAGGGCGGGCTTCTTCCGGTGATCTGCCTCACCTTTGAAATGCTTTCATTTCTTTCGACATTGATGGTTGGTCGGAAGAAATCGACGATGCCCCAGGTACACATTCTTCCTGCATTTGTCCAAATATATACTGTCGGTGTCATCTAAACAGTGTGTGCATGCGTGGTATCCTTGTTTGTCTGTCCTGAAAGGTTACTGAGAACAGGCCAATCGTTGATGGTTACAAACAGCAACGCATGTAGGTCAAATTCCTCCTGTTCGTTCTCATCCCACACACGTACACCTCTTCCATTCCATAGCTGTAAAAGTTCATCAACTAATGGCCTTAGGTACACATCAATGTCATTGCCGGGTTGCTTAGGGCCTTGGATGAGCACTGGCATCATAATGAACTTCCGCTTCATGCACAACCAAGGAGGAAGGTTATACATACATAGAGTCACAGGTCATGTGCTATGCTTGATGCTTTGCTCCCCAAAAGGATTAACGCCATCTGCACTTAAACCAAACCATACGTTCATCGGGTCACCTGTAAAGTCGCTCCACTTTCTCTCGATCTTTCTCCACTGCGACCCGTCAGCGGGTGCTCTCAACTTCCCGTCTTTCTTACGGTCTTTTATGTGCCATTGCATCAACTCGGCATGCTTTTTGTTTCTGAACAGACGTTTCAACCGTGGTATTATAGGAGCATACCACATCACCTTGGCAGAACCCTCTTCCCGGTGCGCTGGCCCTCAACATCACCAGGGTCATCTCTTCTGATCTTATACCGCAATGCACCGCATAGCGGGCTTGCGTTCAAATCCTTGTACGCACCGCGGTAGAGGATGCAGTCATTACGGCATGCATGTATCTTCTGCACCTCCAATCCTAGAGGGCATAGAACCTTTTTTGCTTCGTACGTACTGCCGGGCAATTCGTTATCCTTTGGAAGCTTCTTCTTCATTATTTTTAGTAGCGAACTAAATCCCTTGTCAGATACACCATTGTCTGCCTTCCATTGCAGCAATTCCAGTGTGGTACCGAGCTTTCTGTTGTCATCTTCGCAATTTGGGTACAACCCTTTTTTGTGATCCTCTAACATGCGATCGAACTTCAACTTCTCCCTTTCACTTTCGCATTCTCTCTGTGCATCAACAATGACCCGGCGAAGATCATCATCGGGCACATCGTCTGGTTCCTCTTCATCTTCAGCTTCCCCCATTGCAGCATCACCGTATTCAGGGGGCGGGTAGTTGTCATCATCCTCTTCTTCTTCGTTGTCTTCCATCATAACCCCTCTTTCTGCGTGCTTGGTCCAAACATTATAGTGTGGCATAAAACCCTTCTCAAGCAGGTGGAAGTGAAGGGTTTTAGAGTTGGAGAAAGCCTTCGTATTCTCACAGATAGTACATGGACAATGCATAAAACCATTCTGCTTGTTTGCCTCAGCCGCTTCGAGAAAATTATGCAGGCCCTTAATATACTCGGAGGTGCGTCGGTCACCGTACATCCATTGCCGGTTCATCTGCGTGCGTTATATAGTTCTCATTATTGAACAACATATAACTCTCTAGAGCATCTAATTAAAACATACATTGAAACTATGTAAAAAAATTATATGCAACAACAAATGCGATCATAACCGCAACTAAGGTACCAATTGATCCAACGGCATAATGATACCAAGCCTCAGTATGAATGTCATATTTTCTAATCTTTCTAATCTTCAAGCGCATTGCATCCATCTTGATCTTGTGATCGTCGACGACATCGGCAACATGCAACTCCAACTTCATCTTCTCCTCTTCAAGTCTTTGTAATTTTTCTTTCAAGTAATTGTTTTCTTTTTCAACCAAATTTAACTTCTCGACAAGAATTTCTATGTTGGTTGGAATTTCCGGTTCACATACCTCCTAGATTAAAAAATATATGTCACGTTGGTCGGCATAATTGTCATAAACACTAAATAAAACAAATAGTTATCAAAGATAATATATACCACATCCGAATCATAGACAGGACGAGGGCCGACGGAGGCGGATACCAAAACCATCGCACTATATAATAACAAACAATAATAAAAATAAGAAAGTTACACAAGTATCTATCTAAATCATACAAGTAAGAACTTTTTTCTTTTAGAAAGAAGATAAGAAGAAGAGGCTAACCATGGTGGTGCCGGCGCCGAGATAGGCGCGGGCGATCGACGGCGGTGAGGACGGGGACGGGATAGGACGGACCGCCAAACCTAGACAAATCTTGAGGAAAATGGAGCTTGGACAAGGAGCTTCCAGAGGAGAAAGCTTAAGTGTGGCTCGGGCATTTCATCGAACACCTCATGTGCATAGGAGGTGAGCTAGAGCACCACAAAGCTCTCCCACAGCCGGCCAAAAAAACAGAGCAGTGCACTGCTCTCCTCGCGGGCAGGGGGGTATATATAGGCCAACCATTGGTCCCGGTTTGTGGTTGGAACCGGGACTAAAGGACAACATTTGGTCCCGGTTCCAGCCACAAACCGGGACCAATGGTTGTGGGCCAGGAGCGAGGCCCATTGGTCCCGGTTCGTGTCTGGAACCGGGACCAAAGGGGTCAGACGAACCGGGACCAATGGCCCACGAGGCCCGGCCGGTGCCCTGGCCTCACGAACCGGGACCGATGCCCCCATGGGTCCCGGTTCGTGAGTGAACCGGAATTAATGGGCTTTTCAGGGCTGGACCAAAGCCCTGTTTTCTACTAGTGTTGGGTGCAACCATTGGGAGACGGTAGCGCGGGCTATCTTCAGCCGATTTGGATGGCGAGCTAATAATAGGCTAGGTGTATATGCATCGTAGCCTGTTCTTTATCGCCGGATGTGGCATCTTTTTTATATATTTTCCTATTTGCGCTCAGTTTTTGAGCCGTTCGTGGATCTAAGACTTTGTTACGCTATCTTTTTAATAATATGGCTGCATGCATCTATCGATGCAGAGGCCAGGTTATCCTCCTTTTCACGAATCCTATGTAGCTTTCAATTATTCAATGTCTAGATGTCGTGATGCTTTCTTGTTTCCTGGTATTTGTAAGCAAGGATCTGGGAGCGATTTCACCTGCTCATGACGGTAGTTGCTATGTTTCAGGTTCCAGAGGAGCTAATTTTTCTGTAGTAATTGCTATTTGCAGTGGAATTCTCATGTAGATCTGAATTAGTTTCATTCGACCATATCAAAAGAATCCACAGTATTGACAATTTTTTACATGCTATGCGTATTTCAGTAGCTTTTCTTTTAGTACCCTTTCCCCGTCTTAGGAAGGACTACATAAACTGGTGCCAAGATAGCCGAGTCAGTATTCCATAGGTTCATGCACCTAGCAAGTTAAAATACCAAGATTTCATTTGATTTTGTTTTAGTAGATATTCTTTTACGAGATTCATGCTTACTTCTAGATCCCTTGTAGCTCTGATCCAGAATCATAATAATTTCTTCTAGAAAGAGGGTGTGTGATCAGCTATCCCAGAACCTATCTTGCTCATAAGAAAGAGGGCCGTTAGAAAAAAAAACAGTTGTGACATTGTTGCAACAGCTGCTTGGGAAATTCAACATGCATGAGATAGCAAACTGAATCTCCGCATAAGAAATATTCCCTCTGCTCCGTAATGTAAGATGTTTTTTGACACCAAAATAAGACGAGGAAGGGGAGAATATGTCCAGAAATGTCCTTATCTTTTGGATACTACTACTACAACATTAACTTTCAAGTGAAATGAAATTACAAAAAACTATATACAATACTACTTCTGCTTTAATTTTCATGCAAATGAATATATAATACTGCTATTGCTTTAGCTTTAAGATAAAATGCTTCACTTGATTGCATCAAATTCTAACATTCAATATTACAAAAAGACGGGCGCAACAAACCGCGCCATCAATGGTCTAGTATCATATATAAACTTCTCTATGAACTAGTAAACCGGAGACCGTTTAATTTGGTTGGAAGGATGCAAGCTGGCGTCCCGCATAAGCTTGCCAAATTAAAAACATGTGTTAGGGTATCTGCCATTTGTTGGACAACGTGGACACTGAGAACTGGTGTTATTTCTAACCGTCGAAGGATAGAGTGAAAATTGGTGGAATCGATGTTTATTGTTTGAGCCTCGTGGGCATATATATATATGAGTAAATGACCGAGTACAAGATAAGGTAGAATAAGATCCTACGCTATGCTATCTTTCCTAATAATTATAATAATCAACATCCCCTTGCAGTCACAATGGTAGCGACATAGACGGTGAGACTGGAGAAGAATCTAAAGGTAAACCGACGGACACCCCCCCCCCCGGTTGTAACGGTCGATGCATCGCGGAAGTTGTGGCTAGAGTGGAAACCGAAGAGGTTGCTCAAGCAAGGTAGTAGCCCTTTCTGTCGATGTCGAGGTAGCCGATAGCATAGGGTGGTGTAGCCAGTGGCGGAGGACCCTGGTGGGCAAGGTGTGGCAGCCGCCACACCTTGATTTGGTTCATAAAAATTTATACATGTATGCATACCATCATTTGCTGGCTCGTTGACTCTCGTTAGATGGAAAAGAATCACTGAAACAAGAAAAGGGGCACACAACAGTGCTAATTGGACCTATGGCAATGCCCAGCGACGCACGCAACCCCTGCTATTTGGGCCTATCCCTTCCACGAACCGTGACAGGCAGCTCGCTCCATCGCGCACAAAACCATTCCCCATCCCTCAGCTACGAGATCTAAAAAAAGCCTCCAACGACGCACACATGCCATGAACCCTAGCTAGCGCTCGCGACAGCCAAGCGGACGGTTGTGGGTGACAAGCGAGCGGACGCAGTGGAGGACGGACAGTGCAACCATGGCAGTATTTTGATCTCATCCTCACGCACTCAATTATTCTTTGTCTTTATTACACGACAATTTATTAATTATTTTTAAATATTTACCGTTGTTTTTTAAAATTTTCATACCTGTATTGCCATGTCCGTGTCCCTATCGATGCTTCGTAGGTTACGACACAAGCCGCACATCGAGATCAACTGAATTCCACGGAAGGAGAGTATTGCTTGTTATTATGCTTAAGAGTCCGTCCTACCTTAATTTTTTTCGTCCTCCGCCTCTAGGTGTAGCCATGGTCGAGGTAGTCGTGTGAATGACACCATGGTCGATGTCGCGTCGGGGTGACCGGTATCGTGGTAGTCGTCGTGGAGCCGTGGGGGCAAGAAGATGCCGAGTTAGTATGGGCACAGTGTTGTCGAGGCAGTGGTGCGCCGGGAAGAAGACGGTGTTGACGAGGCGTCGCACCGGGATTGCCAAGCCCGGGGACACGTCGTAGACGAAGGCACGCGTCGGTGTTTTCAGCACAGGGCATGCGTAGACGGATGGAAGCGATGTTGACGAGGCGTCGCTCTAGGCTTGCCAGTCCCGGTGACACGTCGTGGATGAAAGTACGCATCGGTGTTGCCAGCACCGGGCATGCGTAGACGGTGACATGCACGAGTTGGACGCCATGTCGAGGGGGCTAGCAGAGAAGGACTCGACGAAGGTTGTGATGCAAATCGGCATGGGGCCGCTGTCGTCCGCGGTTGTCGGAGTAGATGAAGTGGTCAGAAAAGATGACGACGAAACTGGCAATGAGTTGGTGCTGGATGAAGACAAAGGGGGTGAATGGCTGTGGCGACGGCTACGGGGGTAGCAGCGACGTCAACGAAGGAAGAGTGGCGGCGGCAACCTGAGGAGGCGGCGGCCGCGGCTATAGGTTAGGAGCGCGGCGGCAGTGCTCGAAGTAGGTGAGGAAGAACCCGACGGCTTGACGAAGGCCTGGCATGGATGGTGGCGTTCCAGCGTCGAGTGGACCACGCGCCGCGACGCTACGGCCCGAAGGGGCGACGTAGCGGTGGCAGCCTGAGGAGGTGGCGGCCGCGGCTATAGGTTAGGAGCACGGCGGCGATGCTCGAAGTAGGTGAGGTAGAACCCGAGGGTTTGACGAAGACCTGGCGCAGACGGTGGCGTTCCCATGCCGAGTGGACCGCGCGCCGCGGTGCTACGGCCCGTTGGGCGATGCAGTGGCAGCGCGCCAGTCGGGGCGATGGTGGGGAAGACCTCGGGGCGGAGGTGTGAACCGCGTCCCACGGCGCTACGGCCCAAAGGGGACAACACACAGGTCGGTGTAGCCGCGGGGACGGCCTCGGGGTGGCGCCATGGACCGTGTGCCGTGGCTCTACGGCCCGATGGGGGGCGATGCAGTGGCGACGCGCAGGTCGGTACAGTCGCGGAGCGAGCCCTGGGGCGGCGGCATTACGGCTCGATGGGGCGACGCCGTAACGGCCCGTTCCTCGATTGGTGGAGGGATGCGCTGTACTTGGGATAGTCTTCACGGACCTGTAGATGCACGCACGACCGACGGACCAGATCGGTCGCACGGCGCAGGTGGGACAGATCGCAAGTGGGCGAGAGATCAATTTGATCACGCACGAGGTCATGGACACCGCTCGATGGAGGCTGGGTTGTGGCGGAGTCCGAGCTGGAGCCGGCAACGACGACCGACGTGCGATGACGGAAGCCAACGCAGTAACGGCGCCCCATAGGCCAGGCCCGAGCGGCGAACTTGATAGTAAAACAAGGTGTCTGATCCTCATGTGCGTGTGAGCTTGATAATAAAATTGTTGCATCATTGGCGTTTATTTTGTAGATAAATCCAAGAAGTCGAAGGCCAATGAGGGAGGACGTAAAAAAGGTTCAATTGCTCGTCGGGGAAATCCTTAGATCTCTGTTAGGATGGAGGAAAAGACACCGAATCACAGCTGGGTGAGGTAGCTGGTCCTGATCAAACCAGATGTTGAAGAAGAAATTTCCCCTGGTTTCAATTTGGGCGTTCGTCCTTGTTTTTGCGTTCCTGTTACTCCTTCCCTAATATGGTAATTGTTGTTGTGAGAGACTAAATGATGTGCCTCTATGTTGTGGGTTAAAACCTCTTATTTTGTGGCCTCCTTGTCTATAGGTGCCGATCTGTGGCTCTTCCAGGAGCGGGTCCTTTCGTCTGGACTGATGGTGTGTAGTACATGCTTAAACTCTGGTTAGTGTCAGGCGACTTCCTTGCGATCTAGCTGAGCAAACAGGACTAGTCGTGCATCGTTTGGGAGCGTGGGTGTCTATGTTAGGGCATGTTTGGGACTGCTCTACTCCATCAAAATCAATTCCGCTCCATCAAATTCATTTTTGAGCAGTTTTATACAGGAGTTGCAACTCTTTTAAAGAAAATGTTTGGCTGTCATCTAGCTCCAGCTTCGAGAATGGAAAATTTGATGGAAATGATCTATTTGACTGGATGAGAGGGGAGAAATGAAGGGGTATTCACTTACTGGTGGCAGCGGTGGGTAATTTTCTTCCAACTCCAGCTTCTATAATTTTATGAAGCACCTCCTAGAGAGCTTCACAAAAAACAAGGAGTTGAATTTCATGGAGCGAAGTAGTCCCAAACAGGCCCTTAGTTGTAACAAGACAAGTGGTTTTTGATATATGTAAATCGGAGAGGGAGCTCTTTTTTTCAAAAAAAAAAAAAGGTTGCTAAAGCAGGGGCAAATACGAAGAGAACTAAATCGCTAAAAGGATGCGCCTCTGCATCTCTATAGGAGATAAATGTGCATATGTTATGTGCACTGGTGATTAATTTGAGAGTATAGGTTATGGGAATTCAGAGTGGAATGGCTCCATCGAGTACTACGGGGTGATTTCGCAGTGCATGCACGTAAACTGCTTTTTGCAATGGGCGATGCTATGCACCGATTTTTTTTAAAAATCCGCCGCCTCGCACGCCATTCGATTGTATGACGCGAGTCGTCTGTTCCTCTTTTCTATTTTTCTGCCACAAACGCCTTGTTGCAAAGGTCATTCTCGCAACAAGATCCCAGTTACAAAACTTGTTCTCATTTTTTCTGCAACAAAACTCTTGTTGCAAACATAATTCCTGCAACAAGATCTCGTCCGTTCCTTTTTTTATTTTCCCGCCACAAGCGCCTTGTTGCAAAGCTTATTCCTACAACAAGATCCCAGTTGCAGAATTTGTTCTTCTTTTCCTGCAACAAGACTCTTGTTGCAAACATAATTCCTGCAACAAGATATCAGTTGTAAATGTTCGTTGGAGATAAGAAAAAAAATGAGAGCAGTGGTGCAGGCTCACATGGGCACGTGGCGCACAGGGAAAACGGTGAACGTTTAGTGCGGGAGCCGTCGGGTGATCAGGATCTTTTCCCTTTTTCAATAGCATCGGACTATACTAAAATATCATGAAGTATCAAGAGAAGAGTATTAACTAGTTCGTAGAATCATGCATAGCTCTTTTCCTTAACCAGCAAAATATAAGCCATTCTTAAAACACAAAATATTTGCTATTTTTATTTGAACAAGAAGAAGAGTTTGCTACAAAATATTGTACTAACGTCCCCACGAGTTATCAAAGCCTCTTCTCTTGGAATGAGATAATCCAAATGTTTAATTAGCTCTGGAGCAAAAAAGATGCCTCCTCCTTAATTTGATGGAAGGTGCGGTAGTAGTGGCGGAGCATCTTACACCCCCCGGTCAAACCGTTCTTGTTTCCCTCAGTAATGATGTATGGAAAGTTTTTTCTTCATTGTTGAAAGTTGCTCAACAGGAAAAACAGAAAAGTGGTGTCTTTTTGGAGCACTGGCCCCAATATTACCCATTTATTGTTTGTTGATGATAATATTGTGTTTCTGGGCCTCGCAACAGAAATTTGTCATCTCTGAAAATGATCTTGCATGATTATGAATTGGCTTCATGGAAAAAGGTTAATCTTTAAAAATCCTCCATATATTTTGGTAAGGGTTGCGAACAGCAAGTAAAGGATACCCTGAAGAACACTATTGGTATTGTGTCTGAGACTGACCAAGAGGTATTTGGATCTCCCCGCAGTGGTAGGGCGATCCAAGGATGGTTGCTTCAAACATGTTTGTGGGAGCTAAGGTGAAAAGGTGGGGGGGGGGGGGTGGAAAGGACACTTACTCACACATGGCGATCGGATCATAAGATGAATTCATTGAGGACAACACAAAGATGAATGATTGATTGATAATATGCCTTACAATTGTTGTCGTTGCGACACCCCGATTACAAGTATGACTAACCTGGAGATGGATTGTTGCGGTGACGAGAGGGTGACGGTGGATGTGTAGATGAGATGAAAATAGTGGTGGCTAGGGTTGGAAGATGGTTCATGTGCTCAGTTTGACGAATGGTGCTCCCTCTATTAAGAATTTGGCGTCGGCCATTTTATAACTCGTGGCCAGGTGGACCACCTAGTGCTGGCGGTGGCCGGTAGAAACGTTGGTACGAGCAGCTGTGGTCATACCAAGCACCATCTTGCATTTTGTTTCTTCTGGTGCGCCTCCAATTCCTTACTATCTTCCGCCAAACTTCTTGTTTCCTCATATATGATGAATCATTTCCATGTTTACACCTTTTTCTATGGAAACACATTAATAAATAATTTCACGATCTCTCGCATTCATTAGTCATTAGTGACAATATCGGAGTAGTTTTCTTGGAAATTCCGAGATTATCCGGTTTAAATAACAGTGTGATGAGCGCAAAGAAACCACTCATCAATTATACAAAAACTTACTCTTTGCAGTCTGGATTATGCTATATATGTATGTTGGTCTACCTTGCTATGTTGATCTACACAGTTGCATGGACTGTATGAATTTGGGGGCAGATATTTGAGGAGCATGACTGTCGGCGAGGAGAAATATGGGGTGCCGGTCACTGTCCGCGGACGCGTCCAAACGCATCCGCGAACGTATAGGGCTCCACATTTAGCAGTCGTTGTTGTAGATGCTCTTAATGCTTGCCCTCTCATACACTATAGTAAGTACATAATTAACCTTGTATGTCATATAAATCAGATGGGTAATATATTGTACATGTATTGTAAGAGAGTGACAATTCAGTATCAAAATACATGGCCTTATATATAATACAAATCTGCAGATTTGATCCTGCAAATGAAGACCAGAGGAAAATATGCTCAAATGAAGCAATCATACTCCAAGCGCTTTGGTACATGCTTTTTAGTGCCTTTACCAATACCCTGAAATTTAATCTAAAGAATAAAGCAAACGATGGATCAATCACAATTCTTGGATGCAATCTAAAAAATCTGGTGCAAACACCATCCTATAGATTGTTTGAATACTCGCAAACGAAGTACCCCCCCCCCCCCCCCACCACCACCACCACCCCAATGATTTAGAGAACCTTCTCACATTTCAATTGTTTTAGCATGTATTATTGTTGGGTGCCTTAGAGCTGGGTGACCACCACCATCATTTTGACCTCCCATCTATTTCGAATCTTCCGCATGTTTCCCAACAATCTCTGCCACCTCACGCATCTTACTCTTTATGTGTGGTTTCCTTGAGAGCCATTTCTAACACCTTAATTTCTTCTTCCCAACAATGGATATTCAGGCGGCCCTACTCATCGTGATGCCATTCCTTCACAGGACATACATTCTCCATGATACACAACCCATCTTTCGTACTTCGATTCTCTTGTCATTGCCACTCCTGCTCCTAGCACCTCTCCTTGTCCCAGAGGCATTCCTCTTCTTTTGATGCCACCTTTGGCTCCATATGTGCCCTAATCCTGCCTATATATTGTGTGTGGTAATGTGAAAACTGGTTGTGGGGTAAAGACCTCCAAAAAACTCCAAAATGTTGAACCATTGGTGATGACAACGTAACTAAAAAATGGTCTCTTATCACTCGATTTGTTGACCTCTAACAAAGTCGAGGTTGGATACACATGACACCAAGATGATGGTCTATTGAGGAAGGCCAACCCGCACAGATAATGTACCCCGAGATTTGATTGAATATAGGTTTATCCATATCTTGCAGTGGTATAATGAGTCTGTTTTTACTCATTATATGCTTGAGTTTATAAATGTTATTCTTGAACTTTGACTCATATATTCCATTAATTGTTTTTTTAGTTTGTTTCTTTTCATTTTCAAGGATTTAAGTGGATTATATCTTCTATGGGCTTACCATGATTGTCAAGGCCATTTCGGGAATAGAGTGGAGAAGAAATCATAAAGAAGTCCCCAGGATGATCTCCAATAAAGAAGTCATAAACATAAAGTTATTCTCCTTAACAATAAGAATGACTGTTTTTTGGTAATCTCAATCTGAGATTCTATGCACTAGGTATAGTTATGTTATCGAACCAGCACACGAGGAAACAAAGCGCAAGACAAGCAACCATACTTCTATACTAGGTGATACTGACATCTGTACTGCTCGTGGATAGCCAAGGAAAAGGCCAAAATTTCCCTGCACAATATCATGTTGGACCCTTTTGGTGCATTAGATCCTTTAGGATTTAGCAGATAATAAGGAACGCATTCAATATATCTTAACCACCTACTAGACATTGGATCAAACAAGAGGAGGACGGTCAACAAAGAAGGGGATCGTTTAGGCCTTTCTATGCATCACGAAGAATGTAGCTAGCCCTAACTCATCAAGAAACCTCATTCTTTCGAATCCACATGCATTTGTAGGTTCTGCCTAGCCACCATTTTTCCAGATGTATCCCACCTTGAAGGATTGGGGAGGAAGATGAAGATATGAGTTCCCATCAATGTAAGAATCCCTATGGGATAGGGCCACGGCCATTTCCAGCACCACACCATTGCACCACTGACTCCACCCCTCCTATCCATTGCTCAACATGGGATCTATGCTAGTCTGTAAACTCAACACTCCCCCTTTCAATGTGTCTACTATTTTAGTAAATGTTGGTTCCATCTTGTTGTTATTCTATATGTGAAGTTAGAACTGGTTGATGTTATATTACACATGGCTCATCATTTTTTTAAGATCAGTGATTGCAAATATCCGACCATAAGTGTGGTTGGACACGACGAATCACCTCCACACAAAGAGGTAAATGAGTTTTAGAGAACCTTTGCTCTAAAATGTGTTATCCAATTCTTGCAAGTGACAAGAACATTTGAGAAAAAAATAGTGCATGACACGAGTGGCACTCTCCTTGTAACCATAGGGGGTATTTTTTCATTTAAATAGTAATGTTTAGCTATTACACCTAATGTTTTGGTAAGGTACTTCATGTTGTTCATATCTCTGTTGGTTGTGTGCAATGTTAGTAATGAGGGGTGGACAAGTAACATCGTAATTCCAAAGTACTAATAAGAGCATCATCTCTTTGGGAACTTCCTCATGTGTATTAGGATGGTGCCATTAATTGCCCAACTAATAATAGCGAGACCTAGACACACAATTTTCTTAGGTAATCTTTTCGTTTAGTTAAATTTTGTTTTAGTATTAATTTGAGTTACCTTAAGTTTCTAGTTTAGACCATTACTGTTTTTGCTAGAGTGAATTTCACTTTTTACCCCCAGGTTACGCATTTGTGACACTAATTACCTCATCTAATAAAAGATAGTCTAGATTACCCATTTTAGAAATTTTAGACCCTCTTTTTTCGACGCATTCATGTTGGGAAAGTTGTGAGTTGATGATTGAGCCTAAAAAATGTCATAACAACGAGGAGTAATTGGACAGATGATTAAGAGAAGGTTGGACATTATCATTGATAGCACGGTCCAATTTATATTTTGACGCACCACATAGTTCTAAGATGACGGTCTATTCTAACGAAACATGTTGAATGCCAAAATGAGGGTAAAATCATGTTAATTTCTTATAAATGGTGTATTTCTAATTTTGTCACACTAAATGGGGTAATATGCATCACAAATGCGCAACTATGGGGTAAAAAGTAGAATTCACTCTTTTTGTTATCGTGTGCCAAGAAATAAATACAATAAACTATCTCCAAGCTACGGGTTCGTTAACACCTTTCTTTGCTTTCATGGTTCGAGAATTCTTTTGTTAGTACTTCCCGTAAAAGGTACCATAATAATCCGTGCGCCTGTAGTCAACAACGTGTCCTCTCCTTGGTTTAATCTCTCAAATAGTACAAACCTTAGAGAGATTGTCTAGCAACAATGGTGGAATGAGGGCCTTATCCACTATAACTCCATTCATCCTGCCCTTCCTCCTCGACTTGCATTAATATGGAGGCGCAGTGGAACCCAAACTTACCACACACCCAGTGAGATGGTCTCACCGTCCCACAGTTGACAAGCATCAACAACAACTCATCTTCATCATGTACCACAATATTTTTTCCCTCCGATGGGAGAAATAGTGTGCCGACATAACTACTTTATGTATGAACTAGAGAAGAGACGTGTATGAGACATCTGCGACATAAAGGATCTAGTGGAGAAGTTGACGATGTTTGAGGTGGCGGCCCTACAACTTTCGAGGTTAGCAAGATAGCATGGGGTGGGTGTGTAGCCATTGCCTCCATTCATTGTATGTACTTTGGTAGTAAACTAGACTAGAATTGGTTGCAGGCCTTGCCCCCACTACTTTTCTAGGTAAGGTCTCTTTGTCAATTATTCTCCCTTAATGGGCAGCCAGGAATAGGAATATGCGCGGCCGAATAACCAACCAGTAAGGACGATGCTACCTGGAAGACAAAATATGGAGAAATAAGTAAACTACCAACAAAGCACCCCACTACATATTCCTCGGGTATAACCAAAAACTCATCAGAAGAGAATTAGGTCATGATGGGACACTTTTGACCACGACATCCATAATCAGGCATCACACCCTCCATCTGGAATGAAACCAAAGAAAACGGACACGAGAGTGACGTTAGAATAAAATGAATGGTGGAACCATATAGCAGACAATTAATTCCACCAAAATGTTGGCACCAACTACACATGGGCAACATCAACAAATAAATCAATGACCAAAGAACCCACCTATGCGAATAACACCGACGACATTGGCCACAAAAGTGTGAAGTCCACACACCTAGCCGTAAAAACACAACCCACGAACACCCAAATCTAGCATACAATGCGTACCAAAGACGCATCAATCGCACATTTAGCCGCCCAAGCAATCCTAGAACATTGAAGCCCGCAAAACCCCTCCCAATTCATTAGCCACATAATCAGTGTCCTAAACCGCAGCAAAGTCATTAATCACAACACGGAGAATTAAAGGGAAGAGAAGAATTAAAACCATGGAATCAAACTATGGGAGATGGAGTGGATCAACACAAATCCGATGGTGGAATAAACACATCCTTTCGTAGACCTCATCACCGTGTGGATACTCCCAGCCACACTCGCAGCACCGTCAACACAGAGACCAAATATTATCTCGGTCCCACAAGCCTCCCGCGATAATGATCCCCTTCCTTAATCTTACCACATACATAACATAGGTGAGCACACACAAACGAGATGGGGAAATGAAACATGGAAGTTCCTACTTGACGCTCTTTCGTCAAATAGAAGGCTGCCACACAGTAGGCGTCTTGATGGGCCGGCCCACACGATGTAGCGCGAGTGGAGGGATTGAGCATCGTGGCTGGCGGTTGCTGTAGTGAACATTTTACTACAACAACCTACTGTAGCAAACCATATTACTGCATCAGTTTACTGTAGCTCCCCGTTTTATTATGGCACAAAAATATATAAAAAACTATGTTAAGCGCGAATATATTTCAAAATGTTGCACACTTTATGAAACGCGATTTTTTTTTTGAAATTTCCAACCATATTTTGAATTCAAAACAATTCTTGAAAATGGGAACTCTGTTGAAATTATAAATAATTTTAAAAATGCCAACTTTTGTATTTGTGAACTAATTTTGAAAATAGAAATATTTTTTAAAATTCTGACCGAAAATAAATCGCAGACATTTTTCAAAAAATCTAATAATATATTTTGGAAACATCAACAGTTTTGCAAAACTAAAGTAGTTTAAAAAAATATGAACATCTTTGAGTTTGTTAAATAAATAAAAACATGAACAATTGTTTTTTAAAAATTGATTTTTTTAAATATGGACATTTTCAGAAACACACCGTTTTTATGAATTACCTTTTTTAGAAAATGGGAACATTTTTAAAGATTTGGGAAAATATTTGAAAACCGCACACATTTTGAAAATACCAAAAAAGTTTTCAAAAATGCAAAAAATTATGAAATTTTCAAAAAAAATATTAAAAGGGATGGAAATTATTATTTTATTTGTGAAGAAAATTAGTAATTATTTATTTTCATAAATTTTGACCAAAATATGGAATCATGATTTTTCTTTTAAAAGCCAAAATATTTTTTGAAACTGCTAATATTTTTGGAAACTCCGAATAATTTTTTGAATTTCTGATTTTTTTTTTCTGAAATAGGGAACTTATTTGAAAAAGTAAAGAAGAAACTCATTAAAAAACAAAAATAAAAACACAAAAATAAAACCAAAACCATACTAGAACCTTGTGGTATGTTCCCAAAAGCGGTAAAAGCCAAAAGGAACCTCTAGAAGGTTCGCAAAACCAATGCGTGCGCTAGACTGAAATTGGTTGGCCCACATGATCTGTTTGCAACCCCCCTCCCTCGCCGAGTTTGACGCTTAATTTGTCAAATATGGTTTGATATGAACATGTACCCAAACACCTGTTAAAAACTTCTTGACCGCTAACATACTCGCACGCACAAGGCACACTTTCGACAGCAAGAATGATTTTTTTCCTTTCTAGGGAGATTAGAGAATGTAAGGGCATCTCCCAAGCAGACCTTCAAACCGCCCACATCCGATCGTCTGTATTGCACGGACCGCAGAAGCCATGCAACGTGGATCTATATCGGTCCGTTGAGCGGTCTGGACGTACTTTTTTGTAAACCAGAGACAAACATGGGGGGGGGGGTTGCGGGAGTCCGGACAGCAGTCACGTAGGACTCCGACATGCCAGGCCCATCCAAAACCCTTCCCGGACCCCGCACCTCCATCCACCTCATTTTCTCTCCTTCCTTATTTCTGTCTTGCCTTCGTCGTCGCTCCACCACCTCGGCCGCCACGCCACACCCCTGCCGAAACTCTATGTCTCTGTCATTTCCAGTGTTCTAGCCGGGCTCCACCTCGCTTCTCCTCCGTCGTCATGCAACCCCTCTCCTCCAACCACCCTGCTAGGTACCATCCGCTAGTGACATACTCACCATGCCCAGCAAATGTTCGATGAATTGCCGGAGCTAAAAAGTTTTCCCTTTCTTATTTCTAGCGATGGATTCCGATTTGAAGTACATATATGAGCACTATGTTGAGTCGTCAGTCGGCTCGTCCGATGAGGAGGACTACACGGATGAGACAACGATGATGTAGGCGGTGCTTGAAGGCGCGGACCATGCAAAGGAGCATGTTCTTAATTTCAAAGGATCGATAAAGGGACATCGAGTGCTCAACCGCAACAAGGCGCGTGACCATTTGGCATTGATGGCCGACTACTTTGCCTTGGATGCATGACCATTTTCGCCGGCGTTTTTGGATACGCAAGATTGTCTTCGATTGTTTGCACCATGGCGTCCAGTCTTATGATGACTATTTCGTCTCGAAGAAGGACGTCGTGGGGCCGATTGGCTTCTCTGATTACCAGAAGTGCATGGTCGCGCTTGGGATGCTTGCATATGGCGCGGCTGCTGATTCGTGGGATGAGTACCCGTGGATGTCTGAGAGCACATGCGAAGATGCCACGGTCAGGTTTGCAACTGTCGTGATCGAGGTGTTTGGACCTCAATACCTGAGAGAACCACTGTGGCAGACATCGAGAGGCTCTTGATAATCTCAGAAGCAAGAAGCTGGCCATATTTGCTTGGATCTCTTGACTGCATGCATTGGAAATGAAAGAATTGTCTGAAGGCTTTACAAGGGCAATATCAGGGACATGTTAAGAAGTTCACCATCATTCTTGAAGCAGTTGCATCACATGATCTTTGGATTTGGCACGTTTTCTTTGGCATGTCCGGGTCGCACAATAACATCAATGTGCTGCAGTGATCACCGTTGTTTGCGAGGCTGACTGAAGTAAAAGCTCCTCCTTGCCACTATACTGACAATGGGCATGATTACAACATGGGCTATGATACGTCTCCTTTGTATCTATAATTTTTGATTGTTTCATGCCAATATTCTACAACTTTCATATACTTTTGGCAACTTTTTATACTACTTTTTGGGACTAACATATTGATCCAGTGCCCAGTGCCAGTTCCTGTTTGTTGCATGTTTTTTGTTTCGCAGAAAATCCATATCAAACGAAGTCCAAATAGGATAAAAACTTACGGAGATATTTTTTGGAATATATGTGAATTTTGGAAAGTGGAATCAACAGAAGGCGGTACCCGAGGGGCCCACAAGCCACAAGGGCGCGCCCTGGGGGGTAGGGCACGCCCTGGGGGCTTGTGGCCACCCCGTAAGGAGGTTGGTGCCCTTCTTTCGCCAAAACAAAGCTAATATCCGGATAAAAATCGTGTTAAAATTTTAGCCCAATCGGAGTTACGGATCTCCGGGAATATAAGAAACGGTGAAAGGCCAGAATCTGGGAGGCAGAAACAGAAGGAAACAGAGAGAGAGATCCAATCTCGGAGGGGCTCTCGCCCCTCCGCCGCCATGGAGGCCATGGACCAGAGGGGAAACCCTTATCCCATCTAGGGGGAAGGTCAAGGAAGAAGAAGAAGCAGGGGGGCTCTCTCCCACTCTCTCCCGGTGGCACCAGAACGCCGCCGGGGCCATCATCGTGACGACGATCTACACCAACAACTTCGCCGCCGTCATCACCAAATTTCTCCCCCTCTATGCAGCGGTGTAACACCCGTTCTCCCCGCTGTAATCTCTACTTAAACATTGTGCTCAACGCTATATATTATTTCCCAATGATGTATGGCTATCCTATGATGTTTGAGTAGATCCGTTTTGTCCTATGGGTTGATTGATGATCATGATTGGTTTGAGTTGCATGTTTTATTATTGGTGCTGTCCTATGGTGCTCTTCGTGTCGCGCAAGCGTGAGGGATCCCCGCTGTAGGGTTTGCAATATGTTTATGATTCGCTTATGGTGGGTGGCGTGAGTGACGGAAGCACAGACCCGAGTAAGTAGGTTGTTTACGTATGGGAGTAAAGAGGACTTGATACCTTATAATGCTATGGTTGGGTTTTACCTTAATGACCTTTAGTAGTTGCGTATGCTTGCTAGAGTTCCAATCATAAGTGCATATGATCCAAGTAGAGAAAGTATGTTAGCTTATGCCTCTCCCTCATATAAAATTGCAATAATGATTACCGGTCTAGTTATCCATTGCCTAGGGACAAATAACTTTCTTGTGACAAAAAGCTCTCTACTAAGACTAAATTAGTTGTTTCTTTATCTAAACAGCCCCTAGATTTTATTTACGTGTTCTTTATTATCTTGCAAACCTATCCTATCACACCTACAAAGTACTTCTAGTTTCATACTTGTTCTAGGTAAAGCGAACGTTAAGCGTGCGTAGAGTTGTATCGGTGGTCGATAGAACTTGAGGGAATATTTGTTCTACCTTTAGCTCCTCGTTGGGTTCGACACTCTTACTTATCGAGAAAGGCTACAATTGATCCCCTATACTCGTTGGGTTCGACATTCACTTGTAGATCACTGAATATGATATGTTTGATTGCTTGCAATAGTTTTGCGATATAAAGATGGTGATACTAGAGTCGTGCTAGTGGGTAATTGTGGATTGGTAGAAATACTTGTGTTAAAGTTTGTGATTCCCGTAGCATGCACGTATGGTGAACCGTTATGTGAAGAAGTCGGAGCATGATTTATTTATTGATTGTCATCCTTTGTGTGGAGGTCGGGATCGCGCGATGGTTAACTCCTACCAACCCTTCCCCTAGGAGCATGCGTGTAGTACCTTGTTTCGATGACTAATAAATTTTTGCAATAAGTATGTGAGTTCTTTATGACTAATGTTGAGTCCATGGATTATACGCACTCTCACCCTTCCACCATTGCTAGCCTCTCTAGTACCGTGCAACTTTCGCCGGTGCATTACACCCACCATATACCTTCCTCAAAACAGCCACCATACCTACCTATTATGGCATTTCCATAGCCATTCCGAGATATATTGCCATGCAACTTCCACCGTTCCGTTTATTATGACACGCACCATCATTGCCATATTGCTTTGCATGATCGTAAGATAGCTAGCATGATGTTTTCATGGCTTGTCCATTTTTCGATGTCATTGCTACGCTAGATCATTGCACATCCCGGTACACCGCCGGAGGCATCGAGTTGTAATTCTTGAGTTGTAAGTCAATAAAAGTGTGATGATCATCATTATTAGAGCATTGTTCCATGTGAGGAAAGGATGATGGAATCTATGATTCCCTCACAAGTTGGGATGAGTCTCCGGACTTTACAAAAAAATAAAAGAGGCCAAAGAAGCCCAAATAAAAAAAAAAGAGGCCAAAGAAGCCCACCAAAAAAAAAACAAAAAAAAATGAGAGAAAAGAGAGAAGGGGCAATGCTACTATTCCTTTTTCCACACTTGTGCTTCAGAGTAGCACCATGTTTTTCATATAGAGAGTCTCCTATGTTGTCACTTTCATATACTAGTGGGAATTTTTCATTATAGAACTTGGCTTGCATATTAAAATGATGGGCTTCCTCAAATTGCCCTAGGTCTTTGTGAGCAAGCAAGTTGGATGCACACCCACTTAGTTTCTTTTGAGCTTTCATACACTTATAGCTCTAGTGCATCCGTTGCATGGCAATCCCTACTCACTCACGTTGATATCTATTGATGGGCATCTCCATAGCCCGTTGATACGCCTAGTTGATGTGAGACTATGTCCTTCTTTTTGTCTTCTCCACAACCACCATACTCTATTCCACCTACAGTGCTATATCCATGGCTCATGCTCATGTATTGCGTGAAAGTTGAAAAAGTTGGAGAATACTAAAGTATGAAACAATTGCTTGGCTAAAAACGGGGTTGTACATGATTTAATACTTTGTGTGATGAAGATGGAGCATAGCCAGACTATATGATTTTGTAGGGATAACTTTCTTTTAGCCATGATATTTTGAGAAGACATGATTGCTTTATTAGTATGCTTGAAGTATTATTGTCTTAATGTCAAATGATAGACTATTGCTTTGAATCACTCGTGTCTTAATATTCATGCCATGATTAGATTATATGATCAAGATTATGCTAGGTAGCATTCCACATCAAAAATTATCTTTTTTATCATTTACCTACTCGAGGACGAGCAGGAATTAAGCTTGGGGATGCTGATACGTCTCCGTCGTATCTATAATTTTTTATTGTTTCATGCCAATATTCTACAACTTTGATATACTTTTGGCAACTTTTTATACTACTTTTTGGGACTAACATATTGATCTAGTGCCCAGTGCCAGTTCATGTTTGTTGCATGTTTTTTCTTTCGCAGAAAATCCATATCAAACGAAGTCCAAACGGGATAAAAACTTACGGAGATTTTTTTTGAAATATATGTGAATTTTGGGAAGTGGAATCAACAGAAGGCGGTGCCCGAGGGGCCCACAAGCCGCAAGGGCGCGCCCTGGGGGGTAGGGCGCGCCCTGGGGGCTTGTGGCCACCCCGTAAGGCGGTTGGTGACCTTCTTTCGCCGCAAGAAAGCTAATATCCGGATAAAATTTGTGTTAAAATTTCAGCCCAATCGGAGTTACGGATCTCCGGGAATATAAGAAACGGTGAAAGGCCAGAATCTGGGAGGCAGAAACAGAAGGAAACAGAGAGAGAGAGAGAGATCCAATCTCGGAGGGGCTCTCGCCCCTCCGTCGCCATGGAGGCCATGGACCAGAGGGGAAACCCTTCTCCCATCTAGGGGGAAGGTCAAGGAAGAAGAAGAAGGAGGGGGGCTCTCTCCCCCTCTCTCCCGGTGGCACCGGAACGCCGCCGGGGCCATCATCGTGACGGCGATCTACACCAACAACTTCGCCGCCGTCATCACCAACTTTCCCCCCCTCTATCCAGCGGTGTAACACCCCTTCTCCCCGCTGTAATCTCTACTTAAACATTGTGCTCAACGCTATATATTATTTCCCAATGATGTATGGCTATCCTATGATGTTTGAGTAGATCCGTTTTGTCCTATGGGTTGATTGATGATCATGATTGGTTTGAGTTGCATGTTTTATTATTGGTGCTGTCCTATGGTGCTCTCCGTGTCGCGCAAGCGTGAGGGATCCCCGCTGTAGGGTTTGCAATATGTTTATGATTCGCTTATGGTGGGTGGCGTGAGTGACGGAAGCACAGACCCGAGTAAGTAGGTTGTTTACGTATGGGAGTAAAGTGGACTTGATACCTTATAATGCTATGGTTGGGTTTTACCTTAATGATCTTTAGTAGTTGCGGATGCTTGCTAGAGTTCCAATCATAAGTGCATATGATCCAAGTAGAGAAAGTATGTTAGCTTATGCCTCTCCCTCATATAAAATTGCAATAATGATTACCGGTCTAGTTATCGATTGCCTAGGGACAAATAACTTTCTTGTGACAAAAAGCTCTCTACTAAGACTAACTTAGTTGTTTCTTTATCTAAACAACCCCTAGATTTTATTTACGTGTTCTTTATTATCTTGCAAACCTATCCTATCACGCCTACAAAGTACTTCTAGATTCATACTTGTTCTAAGTAAAGCGAACGTTAAGCGTGCGTAGAGTTGTATCGGTGGTCGATAGAACTTGAGGGAATATTTGTTCTACCTTTAGCTCCTCATTGGTTCGAAACTCTTACTTATCGAGAAAGGCTACAATTGATCTCCTATACTTGTGGGTTATCAGGCTACTATCTGGTTGACGGTATCTATTCTCCGCGGGCTACCTTTTTCAGCATCATCTCTAACCTAGTTTATTAGAAAAATCTCACTTTGCCCAAAGACAAGAAGAAGCTAGAAAGGATGTCGAGAGGGCATTTGAAGTTTTGCAGTTGTTCATGGACCTGCTAAACAATGGGATCCAGAGACCTTGTGGGAGGTGATGGCATATTGTGTGATCATGCACAACATGATCGTCAAGGATGATGGTGTGGATGCTATCACATTTCTAGAATTTGAGAACATTGGTGATCCTATCGAACTTCCAGACCAGAATCAGGCCACATTTGAAGAGTTTATTGTAATACATCAACAAATTTGGCATCGAACAATTCACGAGCAACTAAAGGAAGATCTGATTGAACATCAGTTGGCGGTTAAAGGGGACAACTATGTTGGAATGTAAATTGTGCACTTTTTAAAATTTGAACTAGTGCTGCATATGCGGCTATTTGAATGTCTGTACTGGATGTACGTGGCTATTTGAATGTCTCAACTCCATGTATGCGGCTATTTTAACGTGTGGATTGTAAAAAAAATAACGAGGCCGGATGTATGCCGATAGCGTTGGATGATGGCCTCCCGCATCCATGTCCGCGGACTGGTCCCTCCCGTTCGCGGACGGATGCGGGACGAAATTTGCGGGTAGCCGTTGAAGATGCCCTAAAGATGCCAAAAAAATGTTCGGAAAATTTTGTGCATTTGATTATGTAAAGTTACTAAATAATTTCAAATAATAAAGGTACTCGTAAGATTTTAGTCCATGTTATGCCTTACTAAACAGCACTTTGCAGGCGTGTCTATGAAAAAG
Organism: Elymus sibiricus; assembly: GCA_039707655.1. Taxonomy (NCBI): domain Eukaryota; kingdom Viridiplantae; phylum Streptophyta; class Magnoliopsida; order Poales; family Poaceae; genus Elymus; species Elymus sibiricus. The sequence continues at coordinate 217,039,685 of CM077671.1, read as the reverse complement.
CATCATTCTTGTAATACGCAGTACGCTTGTTTTATTCACTAGTAAGTGTGCAAGTGCAACGCATGTCTTGATTCTCTCTTAGCTCGTAATCATCCTGATAATTAATTGTGTGAAGAGTTTTCAGTTGTACTCCCTCCGTCCCATAATATAAGAACGTTTTTCAAACTGTTTTAGCTTTTAAAACTATGTGCAGCCGTGAATACTCACCAATTCGTTGACTTGGTCTTTTCTATTCCATAAGTGCATGAAACTAAAATAAAAATATCAAGACAAGACAAGTTCCTATAGTCTATGGACAAATGTATTACTCTCAGTGCGTGCGTCAATTAATATGGGTCGGAGGGAGTACATTATGTTGAGCATTAGGAGATGCAAGTAATCGCTTGTTTGTGCTTTTTGGAACACAAGTTGGCAATGGACAATGTAAAAAAAAATAACATCATGTCATTTGGAATGTGCTATTTTGCAGTGTCCATGGTTTAGGTAAAATGAGATTCTTCGAAGTTTCAATGCATATCTCAAAAGACTAAAAGTTATAAGACCAGACCATGCAGAAGATACGGAAGAGAGTCCAAAATATAGATCTCAAAAGTCCTAACAGTTGTAAGCCCGCAAAACATATAGCTGAACAGAAAGAATGTATTACAATTGCTAAAAATTCTTAGACAGTTTTTTCATGTGTAGGTGTTCGAGATGCATCAGGATATACAGGAGGACGACCAGGTGATTCTGCATTGCCAAGAGTGGCAGCCACGCCGATGCACCTGACCACACGTCAACCTAATACTCCCTCCGTCCCAAAATAAATGACTCAACTTTATACAAACTTTGTACTAACGTTAGTACAAAGTTGAGTCACTTATTTTGGGACAGAGGGAGTACATTACAAGGAACTGTAGTACTCGCTATCATACAGTTTATTGAAATGCATCAACAAATTTGGCATCGAACAACTCACGAGCAACTAAAGGAAGATCTGATTGAACATCAGTTGGCGGTTAAAGGGGACAACAATTTTGGAATGTAAATTGTGCACTTTTTAAAATTTGAACTAGTGCGGCACATGTGGCTATTTGAATGTTTGTACTGTATGTACGCGGCTATTTGAATGTCTCAACTCCATGTATGCGGCTATTTTAACGTGTGGATTGTAAAAAAAAAATAACGAGGCCGGATGTATGCCGATAGCGTTGGATGACGGCCTCCCGCATCCGTGTCCGCGGACTGGTCCCTCCCGTTCGCGGACGGATGCGGGAGAAAATTTACGGGTAGCCGTTGAAGATGCCCTAAAGATGCCAAAAAAATGTTCGGAAATTTTTGTGCATTTGATTATGTAAAGTTACTAAATAATTTCAAATAATAAAGGTACTCGTAAGCTTTTAGTCCATGTTATGCCTTACTAAACATCACTTTGCAGGCGTGTCTATGAAAAAGCATCATTCTTGTAATACGCAGTACGCTCGTTTTATTCATTATCTGTGGATTGTGTCCTAATATATTATACTATGGAGTCCATGCTTACTTATTTTCATTTATTTTAGAAGCCCATGATTGCTGGAATTAAAAGGATGAGCTAACAAATACAGCAGAGAACCATGTATAGTTGGAAATTAAATTCGTGAGCACAGGTCACGTGGCTGAGAGCGATCAGTGCGTCTGATTAATTATCGAATGTAGGCCATTTAAGCCGAGAAAACGATAGCTGAAAGACGTCCTAATCCAAATAGCTCATCCTAGCTATACGTAGATAACTAGCGCGATGTGGGGTCTTGTCTCTCTGACTAATGAGTTGTACGGGGTCAATTTGTGGTTTGAAAACTACTAGTAATTTTTTTTGCTTCCATCTTAAAAGAAAAATATGTTTGTTTGCTTCCATAGTTAGTAGATGGAACTCAAGTACTGTAGAATCGATAATCTAATCTGGTCATTGCACGCTTGTACATAAGCTGAGTTTCTTTAATCTTATTAGAGAACAAACATAAAGAGCGTTCGGTTTTAAATTAACTAGATAATACCCCGCGCGTTGCGGCGGGAATTTATAGCAATGAATTTGTAAGGAACGAAATACCAAATGATGTTTCGACCATTTAGAAAAAATACATTAAGCCACCAAAAAATGATAACAAATCATAACTTATAATCACCTAAAAGATAACTAATAACACCTTATAATCACCTAAAAAAAGATAACTAATAACAACTTAACGTTTCGTGCATGAACCTGTGGTTAGGCTCAAAAGGTTTCAATTTCATAATATCATCTCAACCAATAAGATATTCACGGAAGTCGGTACAATCTTGGCCATATTTAGATATCACACATATTACAGATTTCTTGAATTCAATAACAATAATATGAGTATGTTACATTTGTCGATATTTTGTACATGCATGAGTTGAATTTGGCGGTAACTAAATGTTCTTTCTGAAGTATGATCTCAAATTTCTAAACTTGAATGTTCCGGATAAAGACGTGACCTAGAGCCCTCAAATGACAAATAAAAAATGTAGTGTACCAAGTTTTTTCTCCACCTCCAACTCAGTCTGAATACTCCTGAAAATATTAGATGGATACCATATGAAACAAAACAAAAAAATGCTACCGGATACTAATTGGAGAAAACGGATCACACTTGAAACCAGAACTTCGTTAACTTAGAGACTTGTGTCTTATTAAAAAAAAATCGTTACTCCTTATGCCTGCTATGATATAACACTTGAAACAAAAAAACTGCAGTTTGCACTTTGCTGACAAATAAATAAATAATAATGCTTCAAGGTAAGATAATCAAATGGTGTGGGCTGTGTGAAGTAACCATCAAAAGCTAATAGAGACCGGGTCCGTAGAGAACTTGCAAAATTTGCAAAAAAAAGAGAGTAGAGAACGTGCTAATAATCTAGGCAAGATAACATAGTGATGTGTATTAAGTTTACGCGTAATGGAAAATGCTAAACAAACTGAAGGGTTCACTCGTTGTTCTGCTGTGGCGCAGGTGGCCGAATCAGCATGCACTGGTGGCTATGCAGCCGATGTGGAGGTGGGCCAAGTTGGGCGCGGCTAGCTGCCGGGTAGCAGCACGATCCAGATGCTTGAGCTCATCCTCTCGTCGCAGATCTGCAACCCTGTCCGATGACGCGCCAGTGCTGGAGTTCCCTTGGCTGGAAATAGAGTCAGAGACGAAAGGTGAGGACCATGGCTCCACGGCAGTCATCTCGACTAACCACACGGGCATCTGGGAGGATGTAGGGAGAAAAAACATGAAGATTAGACAAAGAATCTGGTATTGACGTGAGAGGGAGGGAAAGGTCACTGCGAAGGGAGCACCCATTAGTCGCCAACCGCACCTCGCAATTTTCGCTATTCCGTCGCTTCCCTCACCCATAGTCACTCATACCATGAGAGATAGAGGTATTTGAAGAGCCGGGGAGAAGGATCATGACGGGGAAGAGATTGGGCAGGGGATAGGAACGGCCATGAGGACGCGGATGGCCTGGCGGAGGAGCACTCCAGCGTTTTATATTGGATTGGACGGGTAGTGGGGAGTCGAGGATGAGAGATGATGCGTCATCGGTTACAGAATAGCAAGAAGATGAGCCAATACTAAATTAAATCACACCATTTCCTTTAAAAAGATCACACCATTAACTGAAACAGAGAAAAATGAATTGATGACATGGCGGGGTTGCTGATGTGGAAGGCTGCTGATGTGGATAGCCCGCATGTTAAGATAAATAGGTTAGTAGGGATGAACTTCTTATGTATATAGGATAAAGCCAACAAAGGGCAAGATACAACTACATTAAAGTCTTACAAACAAAGCAAGGAGAATAAAAGCATGGATACCACTCTCGATTCATAGATGAGCGCTATCTAAACAATGGGACGACGAGCTCCAATTCAAGCATTCCGATGGACGATGTAAAACTGCTTGATCTTGAGAGGGGTAGCCGTCGTTGCTTACTGTTATTCCTCTTGCCTAACTAGAGACTCAGCGAGGTGGGTTAGCCACCTAGGGACTATTGTACATGCACGCTCGAACACCCTCCCCCCTCCCCACGGATTGAAAATCATCGAAGATGCATGTCGGCAGACCCTTGGTGAAGATGTCCGCTAACTGAGAGGTCGTGGGCACGTGGAGAACACGTACCTCCCCCAACGCGACACGTTCACGTACGAAATGGAGATTTGATCTCGATGTGTTTTGTACGTTGGTTTCGCACCGGGTTGCTCGACATGTAGACGGCGCTGACGTTGTCGCAGCAGACCATCATAGCTCGCGTGGGAGGTTGGTGAAGCTCGCCGAGTAGTTGCTGGAGCCATACGACCTCGGCGACGGCATTCGCCATGGCGCGGTACTCGGCCTCGGCACTGGACCGAGAGACGGTACTCTACCGCTTCGATGACCACATGAGAAGGTTGCCACTGAGGAAGACGCAGAAGACGGAGGTGGACTTGCATTTGTCAGGGCAGCCGGCCCAGTCGATGTCAGAGTAGGTAACAAGCTCGGTGGAGCTGTCCCAATGGATTTGTAGCTCAAGGTGCGTCGTCCCACGCAGGTACCGAAGTATGCGTTTGACAAGCTGAAAGTGGCAGTTCTGCGGCGCATGCTGGAACAAGCAGCACTGCTGAATAGGCGTAGGAAAGGTCGGGGCGCGTCAATGTCAGGTACTGGAGGGCGTCGGCCAGGCTGCGGTAGAGCGATGAGTCATGGAAGAGAGGCCCGACATTGGCGGAGAGCTTGGCAAGCTTGTCTACTAGTGTAGAGAGCGGCTTGCAGTTGAGCATCCCGGCGCGGTCGAGGATCTCCAATGCATACTGCTCCTGTGAAAGGAACAAACCGCGCGTTGTGGTGGTGACGTTGATCCCGTGGAAGTGGTGGAGCTCGCCGAGGTCAGTCATCGAGAACTCGCGGTGGATCACCTGGATGACGGAGGTGAGGACGGTGACGAAGATGGCGGTGAGGATGATGTCGTCCACATACAGTAGAAGGTAGGCAAGGTGCCCACCACGACAGAGAATGAACAGTGATGAATCCGCCCGTGACACGACAAAGCCAATGGTACGCAGATAGGTGGTGAAGAGCGAGAACCATGCCCTCAGCGCCTGCTTGAGGCCGTAGATGGACCGGTTCAGCCGGCACACGTGCGAAGGCGAGGCAGCGTCGATGAAGCCGGACGGCTGGGTGCCATAGACTGTCTCCGCGAGATGACTATGAAGGAAGGCCTTCTTGACGTCAAATTGATGAATAGGCCAGTCCTTCCCGGCGGCAAGACTGAGTACAATGTGGATGGTCGTTGGTAAGGCGACGGGGCTAAACATACCGTCGTAGTCGACGCTGGGTTGCTGAGTGAAAACATGCAGCACCCACGTGCCTTGTAGCAAGCGAGCGACCCATCGGAGTGGAATTGATGCCGGAATATCCAGTTCCCCGTGAAGACGTTGGTACCTGCAGGACACGACACTGATGACCCACAAGTAAAGGGAATCAATCGTAGTCCTTTCGATAAGTAAGAGTGTCAAACCTAACAAGGAGCGAAAGGAAATGATAAGCAGTTTTCAGTAAGGTATTCTCTACTAGTGTTGTGAGTAGCAACGATAGATAGTTTTGTAACAAGATAATTCGTAACAAGTGACAAGTAGCAAAAGTAACAAGTGTGCAGCAAGATAGCCCAATACTTTTTATAACAAAGGACAAGCCTGAAAGTACTCTTATATGAAGCAAGCGCTCCCGAGGACACATGGGAATTTCCGTCTAGTCATGTTCATCATGTTGAGTTGATTCACATTCGTTCCTTTGATAATTTGATATGTGGGTGGACCGGTGCTAAGGTGTTGTCCTTACTTGAACAAGCAACCCACTTATGATTACCCCCTCTCTCAAGCATCCGCAACTACTAAAGAAGAATTAGGATAAATCTAACCATAGCATGAAACATGTGGATCCAAATCAACCCCTTATGAAATAATGCATAAATTAGGGTTTAAGATTCTGTCACTCTAGCAACCCATCATCTACTTATTACTCCACAATGCCGTCCCTTAGGCCCAAATATGGTGAAGTGTCATGTAGTCAACATTCAGACGACAGCACTAAAGGAAGCAACAACATACATATCATCAAAATACCGAACGAATAACGACTTCACATGATTACTTATAACAAGACTTCTCCCATGTCCTCAGGAACAAAAGTAAATACTCACAAATAATCATCATCATCTACTAATAAATATGATTAAGGATCTGAACATATTATCTTCCACCAAGTAAACCAACAAGCATCAACCACAAGATGTAATCAACACTACTAGTAGCCCCCACGTACCAATCTGAGGTTTTGAGACAAAGATTGAATACAAGAGATGAACTAGGGTTTGAGATGAGATGGTGCTGGTGAATATGTTGGTGAATATTGGTCCACCCACAAAGGAGGAAGCATTGGCCATGACTATGGCTTCGATTTCCCCCTCCCGGAGGGAAGTTTCCCCGGCAGAATCTCTCTGCCGGAGATCAAAATGGCCTCTGCCCAGGTTTCCGACTCGAGACGGCGGCGCTTTGTCCCGAAAATATCCTCTTAATTTTTTATAGGTCAAAAACTATCATATAGCAGAAGAGGGGGGCCGGAGGCCGCCTGTGGACCTGCCAAGCTATCAGAGCGCGCCTAGGGGGGTCAGCGCGCCCTGATGGCTTGGCACCAATAGGTGGCCCCCCTCTGGTATATGTTTGCTCCATAAATTCATATATATTCTAGAAAAATTCCTCGTGAAGTTTCACGTCATTTGGAATCCAGAGAATCTTCAGCCTTTTTCTTGGTTTTCAGGTTCAGAATGCTAGTTTTCCGGCAATTTCCCTCTTTGTGATGTACCTTGTAAATTAAGCGAGAAAAGGCATAAGAATTGTATCATAAAGTGGAATGATGACCAAGAATACTATATTTATATATTAGAAATCATGACGCAAAATGGACGTATCAACCCCCCAAGCTTAGACCTCTCTTGTCCTCAAGCGAAATCCGAACTCGATCATAATGACCACATAATTAGAGAGAGAGGTGTCGATAAAAATAGAATACAGACATGGGAGCATCATGAATATTAACATAGCAGCAAGTTTTTCATCAGATAGCTTCCAATAAACAAGTAACAATCTATCCACAATCTTGAAGTATGAAGCATAAACTTTATTGACAACCAACATACTATGTTCTTAGTCATTGAGACAATCACAAATCATCATATTTCAGAGAAGAGTCTATGTAAGAGATTTTCATTTTAGTAAGTCCACATACTCAACTATCATTTAATCTTCTATGATTGCTGAAACTCAATGTATATTTTTGGAGCAAATGTTTCCATCAGATACATAGGAAGATTGGGGCTTTATTATTTCCGCCACCCAAATTTATTTACCTCAAGGATAATGTTAACAATAATGACTCATGATCACCTATGTCCAACTGGATATATGTGCCTGGATCTTTCCCCAACACATGATGCTTACCAACTAAAGAGTTAATAGGTTGGAATAGGAATAAACATTATTGACTCTTACATAAAAGTAGTTACATGAAAGTAAAAGATATGCCCTTCGCAGAGGGAAGCAGAGGTTGTCATGCGCTTTTTATTTTTGGATGTGCAATCTCCTAGTGTAAAGGAACGTCACTTTATATTGCCCCTTATGTAGCAACCTTTATTATGCAGTTTGTCGCTTTTATTTCTTTGCCATCACAAGATCGTACAAAGCTTATTTCCCCTTACAATAAAAGATCATACATATTTAGGAGCAATTTTTATTGCTTTTTTCACCGATGACAACTTACTTGAAGGATCTTATTCAATCCATAGGTAGATATGGTTGGCTCTCATGGCAAGATACTGGGTTTAAGGATTATGGATGCACAAGTAGTATCTCTACTTAGTGCAGATTTTTGGCTAGCAAAAGATCCTAAGCAAGAACCACATGTTAGAGGATCCATCACAATATAACTTCTATGTGAATGCAAACAAACATAACTCATTACGCTGTCTTCCTTGTCCAACATCAACAATTCGATCATTATATAATAATTGATGGGGGCTCACAATCATAAAAGATATCCCAGATAGTATATTTGTATGTGAATCTCCTCTCCTCTTTCATATTTTGCATGGATTGTATCAACGACTAACACTATGTTTGTTAACTTCCAACAACTTTTATCAAACACACTTCTATCTATGTGAAGCCATTACTCCCCATGGGTTTAGCATATGATTTTTCTATTTCTTTTATTTCATTGCTATGATTGATGCATGAGAGTAAAGTAAACAAACTCAACTAATCTTTATTATGTAACTCTCACACTCGATTACAAGGATAGATAGATCACAAGGCAAGCACTCTAAGCAAAGCAATACTAAACTTTTATTTCACTATATCACAAAATAACTAAGGATCAAACTAAGATAGATGATAATGGTAAAAGTGATGGTGATATGATACCGGGGAACCTCCCCCAAGCTTGGAACAAGCTAAGGGTGGTGCCCATACTCATGTACTCAAGTTTCCTTCTTCGGTGATGGTGGTTATGAAGTAATCCTTTTAGCAATAATGCTCTTTAGGATACGAATCTCCTCGTTGAGTTTATCAACCTCTCGCTTAAGTTCTAGGTTCTCCTTGCAAAGTTTGTTGGTGACGATCATTGCTTTTTCCATCAAAGGACGGGGTTTTCTAGCAGAGGCTGCGGTAGTATCTACCTGCGCACAATGATAATGCATATCTCCAGGCCGAGGTAGAGGCACCTCCCCTTCTTCTTCATCACTAGAAGATTTGATCCTCTTTAGATCAGCCTCCACCTCTTCCTCTGTTGACCACCCATAAGGATCAATACCCCCATAAACTTGGGGATTGGCGATGAGATCTGAGATATAGCTCTCTCCCTCTGAATCTTGTGATGACATAGTGCTTCTAAATCTGTTAGAAAAATAACCCGAAACAAGAACAGAGGAGAAACTTGCGATGCGGTGGTCAAAACATACGTGGATATATATATAATGAATTTTTCTAGGTTAGAATACATGTCCAGGAAGAAAACGGAGTCCGGGAGGCACACGAGGTGCTCCCAAGCCATGAGGGCACACACCCAGGGGGTGGCCGCGCCCTGTTGGCTTGGGACCCCCTCATTGGTCCCCTGGGCTGGTTTTTATTTTTGTAATTAATATTCGAAAACTGACAGAAAATATTTTTATGGGATTTTTGGAGTCGGTTTACTTACCGTATCACAAAGCTACCCCTTTTTAGTATTCTAGAGTATTCCGGAAGGTCTCTCTTATGTGTTCTTCCGGTGTCATTACTTGAATAACATTAGTTTCAATATTAATGGGCATACCTAAGATATAATGTTTAATTCTTTGCCCATTGACCACTCTCAGATTTGTGTCCTCGACATTATTGATCTTAATGGCTTTGGACGATAAACTTCTTCGACGATATAGAGTCCCTCCCATTTGGAGAGAAGTTTTCCTGCAAAAAATCTGAAACGAGAATTGTACAAAAAAACTAGATCACCAATTTTAAATTCTCGCTTTTGTATTCTTTTGTCATGTCATCTTTTAACTTTTTCTTGAAATAACTTGGCATTTTGATAGGCTTGTGTCCTCCATTCATCTAGAGAACTAATATCGAATAATCTCTTATCACCGGCAAGTTTGAAGTCATAATTAAGTTCTTTAATTACACAATAAGCTTTGTGTTCTAACTAAAGAGGTAAATGACATGCTTTTACATAGACCATTTTATACGGGGACATTGCCATAGGATTTTTATAAGCAGTTCTATAAGCCCATAATGCATCGTCAAGTTTCTTAGACCAATTCTTTCTACATCTATTAACAGTCTTTTGCAAGATCAATTTTATTTCTCAGTTACTCAACTCAACTTGACCGCTAGAATGAGGGTGATAGGGTGATGCAATTCTATGGTTAACATCACATTTAGCTAGAAGTTTACGGAAAGCACCATGAATAAAGTGTGACCCACCATCAGTCATTAAGTATCTAGGGACTCCGAACCTCAGGAAAATAACTTCTTTAAGCATTTTAATAGATGTATTGTGATCAGCACTACTAGTTGGAATAGCTTAGACCCACTTAGTAACGTAATCAACAGCAACTAAGATATGAGTGTACCCATTAGAGGAAGGAAAAGGGCCCATATAATCAAAACCCCAAACATCAAATGGTTCAACTGCAACTGAATAATTCATAGGCATTTCCTGACATCTACCAATGTTACCAATTCTTTGACATTCATCACAAGAAATGACATACTTACGAGCATCCTTAAAAAGAGTCGGCCAATAAAAACCAAACTGTAGTACCTTGTGTGCAGTTCTGTCACCTCGTGGTGCCCTCCGTAGGCCTCGGAATGACACTTCCATAGGATCTGTTCCTGTTCATGCTCAGATACACAACGTCTAATATCACTGTCTACTCCTTGTTTATAAAGATGTGGGTCATCCCAAAAGTAATGTGTTAAATCAACGAAGAACTTTTTCTTTGTTGGTAAGTAAAATTAGGTGGTAAATATTTATCAACGATGTAAATAGCATAATCTGCATACCAAGGAGTGCTACAGGAAGCATTTATAATAGCTAATTGCTCATCAGGAAAATTATCATCAATAGGCAATGGGTCATCAAGAACATTTTCCATGCTAGACAAGTTATCTGCTATAGGATTTTCAGCTCCTTTTCTATCAACAATATGCAAATAAAACTCTTGAAGTAAAAGCACCCACCTAATTAATCTAGGCTTATCATCTTTCTTTTCCATTAGATATTTAATAGCAACATGATCAGTGTGAATAGTAACTTTGGAATCAACAATATAAGGTCTAAACTTATCACACGCAAACACAACTGCTAAAAATTCTTTTTCAGTAGTAGCATAATTTCGTTGAGCATTGTCTAGAGTCTTACTAGCATAACGAATGACATTCAATTTGTTGTCTACTCTTTGTCCTAGAATAGCACCAATGGCATAATCACTGGCATCACACAAAATTTCAAATGGTAGATTCCAATCAGGTGGTTGAACAATAGGTGCAGAAATTAAAACTTTCTTAAGTATTTTAAAGGATTCTACACAATCATCATCAAAAACAAATGGAATATATTTTTGAAGAAGATTAGTTAATGGCCTAGAAATCTTCGAGAAATCTTTAATAAAACGCCTATAGAAACCAGCATGAGGAGGAAACTTCTTATACCTTTAATATATTTAGGACTTGGCATTTTCTCCATTGCATCAACTTTAGCTTTGTATACCTCAATACCTCGTTCGGAAATTTTATTCCCAAGTACAATACATTCTTTCACCATAAAGTGGCACTTCTCCCAATTCAAGACGAGATTAGTTTCTTCACATCTCTGCAAAACTTGATCAAGGTTGCTCAAGCAACAATCAAAAGATGTCCTGTAAACGAAAAAATCATCCATGAATACCTCAACAATCTTTTCACAAAAATCAGTGAATATAGCAATCATACATCTTTAAAAGGTAGCAGGTGCATTACATAAACCAAAAGGCATACGTGTATAAGCATAAGTTCCAAGCGGACAACTAAAAGTAGTTTTCTCTTGATCTTCTTTTGACACAAGTATTTGAGAAAAAACAGAATATCCATCAAGGAAACAAAAGTGTGTATGGTTAGATAATATTTTTAAAATTTGATCAATAAAAGGAAAGGGGTAATGATCTTTTCTAGTAGCTTTGTTTAATTTCCCGAAATCAATTACCATCCTATAACCAGTTACTATCCTTTGTGGGATGAGTTCATTTTTATCATTAGGAACAACAGTTATTCCTCCTTTCTTAGGAACACAATGAAAAGGGCTCACCCATAAACTACCAGCTATGGGATAGATTATACCTGCCTCCAGAAGCTTTAATATTTTAGTTCTTACCACTTCCTTCATTTTAGGATTCAAGCGGCGTTGATGATCAATGACAGGTTTAGCATATGGTTCCATATTAATTTTGTGCTCACATAGAGTGGTACTAATGCCCTTAAGATCATCAAGAGTATATCCAATAGCAGCTCGGTGCTTCTTCAGAGTTTTGAGTAATCTCTTTTCTTTGTGCTCTGAAATGTTAGCACTAATAATAACATAATATATCTTCTTTTCATCAAGATAAGCATATTTCAGTGTATTCAGTGATTTCTTTAGCTCAAACACGGGATCTCCCTTTGGTGGGGGAGGATCCCCTAGAATGTCAATAGTCAAGTTGTGTTTAAGAATAGGTGTTTGTCTAAAGAATATCTCATCTGTTTCATTTCTCTCATTCATATGCATATCATTTTCATGGTCTAGCAAATACCGTTCTAATGGATCAGTAGGAGGCACAACAACAGAGGCTAGACCAATAATTTCATATTTACTAGATAATTCTTTGTCAAGTGGTTGTCAACCAAACTTAGAGAAGTTAAATTCACGAGACTCATCACCAAAGCTTACTTTAAGCTTCTCTGTAACACAGTTAATTTCAACATTAACGGTATTCAAGAAAGGTATACCAAATATAATGGGACAGATATTATATTGTAATGAACCAAGTATTAAGAAATCAATGGGGTACTTAAATGTTTCACATAAGACTTCAACATCTCTAACAATCCCAAGTGGTGAAATAGTGTCTCCTGTTTGCAAGTTTAACCATGTCTTCAATCTCAGAGGGTGCTATGTCATTCATAATTTCTTGATATAAAGTAAAAAGAAATAGCACTCACACTAGCACCCATATCACACAAGCCATGATAACAATGATCTCCAATTTGAACATCAATAACAGGCATGCCAACAACGAGTTTATTCTTTTCTAGCACATCATGTTCATTTCTAGCAGGTTTAGCAATTCTAGCAGCCTCAATACAAAAGTAAATAACCTGACCATCCATGTTATCAACCAATAGATCTTAAACCATAGCAATATTAGGTTCTGCATTTATTTGTTCAGAAGGTTTGGGTGTCCTAATATGGCTTTTATTAATTACAGTTGTAGCCTTAGCATGTTCCTTAATCCTAACAGGAAAAAGGTTGTTTTTCTATATAAGTAGTGGGCACAATTGGATCAATATCAAACGCTTTCTCGAAGTCCAGTTTGATAATGACAATCTCTCTTTTTTATTGTTTACACTGATGAATATATTCAAAGGACAACTCTAGGCGATCCTGAACTGAATGACCCTTAATGAAACCATACTGATTTTCATGGATGATCTTGAGTATTACTTTTTGTAGGCGATCATCTAGCAGTTTTGTCAATAACTTGAGGCAGCAATTCAGTAAGGAGATCGGGCGGTAGTCATTAACCATGGAAGGATTGATCTTCTTTGGAATAAGAGTAATCAAAGAAGCGTCTAGACAATCCAAAGAGATGTTACCTGGCCAGAAACTGCTGCAAAGCTCGTAAAAATCATGTTTAACGATGTCCCAACAATGCTTGAGGAAACAACCATTAAAGTCGTCCGGGCCGGGTGCTTTATCAATGAGAAGCTTATGAAGTGCATCATCTATCTCTTTGTGAGTGAATGGGGCCGATAGTCCACCAAGATCCATATTTGTTGTTACTAATTGATCCAAGTTGAACTTGATATCTTGTGGAACAGAAACACCCATCCGAGCACGAAAAGCATTGAAGATTGCCTCAACCTTGCTGATTTGGTCAGCCAACACAACTCCATTGGGAAGAGTTACAGAAGAGATGGAATTAAAACAATGCCGCTCCATAGCCATACGATGAAAAAAAATTGTTGGTTCATCTCCAAACTTAATATATCTGACAGTACATCTCATACGCAAGTACTGTTGCTTGTAGGATAAAAGACGGTGGATGTGGTCCTTGAGAATCTTTCTAAAATTCCATTCATGGAGGTCTAGTTGCCGTTTATCCTCAATTCCATCCAATAATAACAGAGTTTGGTTGGACTTATTGATAACACGGGAGAGCTTGGAGATAGGTTTACTCTAGTGCTTCACAACACCTCTTATTAGAATTTTGAATTTTTCACTAATATTCTTCGCAGGACCAGAAGATCTCGTTCTAGTATTCCATGCTGATTTGACAACATCATTAAAGCCCGTATGATTGATCCAAAAATTCTCAAACCTAAACAATTTAGATCGCGGTATGTTAGTTTGCACCGAGATTAGGCAGGGAATGTGGTCTGAAACTGGCCTTGCGAAGGGTTTAACCGAGGTATTAGGGAATTTAGAAGTCTAGTGATTCGGCGTAAAAACCTAATCGAGTTGCTCGAGAAGAGGTTGCTCTTGCATGTTACTCCACGTAAACGAGATCCCCTGCAATGGAATTTCCACAAGAAAGAGCGATCTAATAACGTCATTAAATAGGATCATATTAGTAATATCATCTCCCGATCGATTTCTATTGTCAGGTGAGCGTAAAAAGTAGAAGTCACCTAGTAAAAGTCAATCATCATTTGCACCAATGTTTAGGTCATATAACCAGTACACAAAATCTGACCTAGGTTCCCTCGAGCGTGGGCCATAAACATTAACAAGTGACCAAGTATATATGGATAGAACTGATTTAATTGAGATCACAATGACATATTGATGAAGAGCAACTACTATAACATCAAAACCACACTATTCCATATGACGATGAGCCCACCCGAATTACCAATGGAGGGAACGAAGGCAAATTGATCGAAACGGCGAGGGCAAAATTTACGTAGATAGGAATGATCGAAGTACTCATGTTTCGTTTCCTGAAGGCATATCACAGAACAAACACTGTTTTCAATATGCGTATGAAGAGAGGTGTGCTTGTCATTTGCACCAATGCCACGAATGTTCCAGCATAGTAAATTCCAAGATCTAAACTAATTGTTCATTGCAGCAGGTAAACATCGCAGATAAAACACCAACTAAAGCAAAATGAAGTGGAAAGTTCAGGTAAGATAAACTGAAACTTAAAGGGAAAGTTGACAGAGAAGTCTGTCACTTTTATTGGAGCAGCTTTCGTTGATTACTTGTGCTCGTCCTTCTCCAGGGGACAGATGAGCTTCTCTTTGGTGATCTCGGAAGCTAGAATGCCACATTCCTCCACACCTGTGCGCTGAAGGGATTCAATGGAGATGATCGCAGGTGGCTCCGTAGATGAGCTGGGAACAGGATCATCCTGAGCGACAGATGACAGATGATTAGCCACCTGAACCACCACTGGAGGAACAATGTGTGATTTGCAGGGCCGAGAATCAGAGGGCATGTTGATTTCGAAGCCCCGGTACATGTTGTTCCTCGGGCTACAACGAACTTCAGAGGAGATAATGGGAGTTGCAGCACGACCTCTCTTCTTCTTCAGAGTGACAATACCAATGGATGGGAGTGAAGCAGAGCTGTCCACCAGGGAGCAATCTTCCACAGGAGCAAAATGATCCATTAAAGGAGTGCATTTTGCATCCAAGGCAATGTCAACATCATCAGTGATCTCTGTGATCAAAACAGTGCATTGTGTAGCAGGAAAGGCAGTCTTCAAAGAAAGAAGACAGGGAGAGTCCTCAAAGCAGAGCTTGGTTGCTACCTTTCTACTGCAACTTGGAGTTTCCAGACCAAATTTCAGAGGCAGAATGCATCCAAGTTTCACTAGAGCAGGTGGAATAACAGGAAGATGAAAGTTCCTGGATCCAAGCAGACTAAACATTTCATTTGAAGTTTTTATGACTGCAAGAGCAACATGGAAAGAGGCAGGGACTTCCTCCTAGGTCTGTTACTCCTAGGTCTTTATCAAGGTGTAAGTACATATCTGTTACTCCTAGGTCTTTATCTTTGGCGGGTACTGGGTCGCGCGTCACTATCTCGGCCCACACGGACAACCGTTAGCCCCCCCCCAAACCAACTCAAAACCCGATTCATCCCCCCCGCCCCTCCCCCACTCGTGTCGTTGTCATCCTTGCTACCGAGGTCGTCTCCGTTTGTAATCACGAACGTCCTCTGTCCTCGCCATTGCGTCCATCCCCCGCCTGCCGTCCCTATCCTCCATCGGCAACGTCCTCCGCAGTCGCCCGCCTCCATGACTTGCTTCTCCCACAGTAGAGGCATCACCCCGCCGACTAACTTTTTCTGGCGCCACTCACACCCCCTCCACCTTCTTGCACTTCAGTGGCGTCAATCTCGAGGTAATTTAGCACCTCAATCCATATGGGATTTCTCATTTAAACCTAGGTCATGAACTGTGTCTTTATACGTGTTTGGGCCAATATAAAACAAGTTTTTGCTGTAAAAATAGGTTGTTTTGCTTAACTCGTTGTAACTAATACAAAATTACAGATTATATGTTATTATGGTTATTAGTCAATTACTTGCGTTCACTTAAGATGTCGTTGTGCCACTCCATATAGGACGAAAGGCTATAGATTTTTTTCTAAATAATCTACCAAATGCCAGTAATTTGATATTCTCGATGTTGACATATTGATTTTGCTTATATGTAATTAATGGGTATCCTTCTATTCTATTGGTCTCTTATTCATATGGAGTCCTAATTTTTTATTTGGAGTGCTAAAACTTTGCATGGCTTCAAAATGAGTGCCAAAATTAGGGCGAAATATTGATTAATTTCTATTTCGTCACATTTTTGGCACTCGATATTTTCATATTTTAGCAGAAGTCATGCCCAATTTTTTTGTCGATCCATACTTTTTTATGTTTATTTTATCGTTGTTGATTGTACTATAGTGTATAAGTGATGCCATGAACTATGTGATTTATATTTCATTTCTTCAACGCTTGTGCCACTTAAATGTTCTACGGTGTATTTATATGTGTTTGTTCCAATTCTTATTGATTTACATTTACGACATAACAATTTCCAAAGTCGGTTGTTTTTCTTAATTAGATGTAACTAATACACAATTATAGAGTATATATTTATGCGGTTATTAGCCAATTACTTGCGCTCATTTAAGATAATACCGTTGTGTCACAGCGTGACTATTCGAGCTTATATGGATTTGATATGTGTGACAATATGAACAACGATATGGCCAATGTTTATAGATTCACATGTATACGACGAAGCCTATAGAAAAAGTTTCTAAGGAATCTAGCTAATGACACTAATTTGATATTCTCCATGTTGATATATTGATGTTTCTTCTATGTCCTAAATTGATATCCTTTAATTCTATAGGTCCCTTCCCATATGGAAAGCTCTTTTTTATTCGGAGTGCTCAAACTTTGCAAGGCTTCAAAACGAGTTCCGAAATTATGGCAAAAAGTTAATTAATTTCCGTTTCATCAGATTTCTTGCAATTGATATTTTTATATTTTAGCAGAAGTTATGCCCAATTTTTCGCCGATCCATTCTTTCAATGTTTATTTTATACATGTGCTCATTGTAATATAGTGTATAAATAATGCCATCAAACTATGTGATTTATGTTCCATTTCTTCTACACTTGTGCCAATTCAATGTTCTATACGTGGAAATTCGCATGGGCACGCGAGTGCGGGGGTACTCACCTGTTAAGTCCCGTCGTCTGCTCGATTTGCGTAGTAGTTGGATCCCACACGAGGACATGATAAGCTTTAAGTTTCAATATACGGTTTTTGCATCTAAAACTGCCAAGTTTCAAGCAGTTTCGAAGATATAAATTTAAGCACATTTTTTTGTCGGTTGTAGACACAAAATAATTGATTTTTATAGCTCGCTCGTAGTAAGTTTCAACACTGAAACTTAACATATAATTTTAAAAGTCATCAAAATATATTCAAAATGGATCTTATTTGAAAATGCTGGTCACAAGAAACACGAATATGAAAAGATAACATAATTTGGAATTATTATTTTGGTTTAAAAGATATAAAAAACTTTGAAAATCGAAAGCCAAAATCAAATAAGGCGACACCACGGGCATGAGTGCCCCTGAAAATGCGTGCCCCAGATCATCGTCCTGTTTATACGCGTTTGTTCCAATTCTTGTTGATTTAGAGTTACGACGCAGCAATGTCAAAATTTTGTGCTTTCTGTTTCATTTCGAAATATTGATGTGGGGAATGAACTAAGAATGCCCATGGTGTGGGGACAACAAGCTAGGTGCCTACCACAGGGCGCACCTTCATTGCCATGAATTCCAAATAGATCTTAAAGAGTACTTTCTGAAGAGGACGGTGCATTTTAATTCAACTTGTGTTGTGGTTGATGAGTTGCTCACGTTTATAAATGTGCGCCTAAAAATGACTAATTTTTGTTTTCTTTCAATTATGCACAGTGCATCCCTTGTTGGGGAAGGGTGGAGTTCGTGCACAGGGTAAAACTATCTATAGAGGTCGTGGAAAATTTGAGCTCGAGATGATCTTGATAAAAAAGTGGCATGCTCTTCACCATTATGTTCACCAACAAGGCACGCCGAACGTAATTCAGTGGTCCTAGTTGGATACATATTGCAACCAAAATGAAGATGGAAGCTGGGAAGGCGTGCACGTTGTTTCTTGCCAAAGTAACTCATACCGATGACATCTATCTGTGGTACAATGTCCCGCAGTCAGCATAGTAATTTCTTGTGGTTGATCCCGATGTAATACACGAACTTCTATCGTATTACCATTCTTCATTGAACACACTTGTTGTATGTGGTTGTTGTAGTGTTATGTAAAAGTGTTAAACATTGAAAGTATGTTCTTAAATTGTGCTACATATAACTCTACGATAATAATATTACTGTTAAAACGGAAACAATTACCACAGCAACCAAAAACACTGCCATGACAACTCTTTTTCTTTTGGCTTGGCAAAGTATATCACTGGCGGGCGCCAGCCAGTGCCCGTCACACGTATTGACAATAACAATGGCAGGCAAGATGCCCGCCACTGAAGCCACATTATCAGTGATAGGTGCCCCAGGCAGCCTCGTGATGGGCTTTTAGCGCCAGCCACTGCTTTGCATTCTTGCAGTAGTGCAAGTAGTGATGAACGGTGGATGAGTCTATGGGCTAGTATGACGCTTTTTTTAATAAAACAATCAAACATGCCCGTGCGTTGCAATGGATGCATGACAATAGTGGTTAATGAAAAAGGAATGAATTGATTAAGGATAGAGTTCCTCGGGACATAAGATGTGATTTTGTATTAATTGATTCTGATGAACAATGCTAATTTCAGATTTTTAGTTTATTCAAAATTTAAAAATATAAAAGAGGCAAGCAGAACCAGCTTGTTTATGTCCGACCATATTAGAATTTGTATCCGTCTAGATCAGGAACACCGGACACGAAGACCGATGGTAGGCCTACTTTTAATAGCAATTTCGTATCCGAGCAATGAAATAACGCATCTGTACATATTTTTTGAGGGAAAACCCATCATGGCGGTCTAGATTTCATGTGTAAAAAGGGCTACATCGTTTGGCAAAGTGTCAATAAAAAAATCGGGAGGCTCGGACTGCCAGACAACAGTCTGCGAGTCCTCTGACATGCTAGCTAGAAAAAACAGCCGCCATATTGGCTTTCCTATGACAATGATTAAAACTAAAAGAATTGAAGTTACGACAAATAAAAGAGCATTCCTCATAGATAGCTGCTGCCGGTCCTAGTGAGTTGTCTCAATTGAGCATTACTTGGATTACTTCCATGCAATCAGCCTCAATCACCAGGTTGTCGCAACCTATATCATTCGCCAAAATTAGTCCGTCTCGTAGCCCTCTGGCCTCCGCCGTTGCTGCGTCCTCGACGAAATGTATACTGCTACAAGATGCAGCTATGAAAATCCCATGGGCATCTCAAAGGATTGATCCTACCCCCCCCCCCCCCCCCCCCGATCCACTATCCTCAGAGAAGGATGCGTCTACGTTGAGCTTCACAAGACCCTCGCTTGGCTTGGTCAATCCATGTCTCTTAATACGTCCTACACCATTCATTTTTACACGTGAAAAATTCTTGGACAACGTGGAGATTGCTTGTGCTGCTCTTGTTGGTTCCAGAAGATGTTCCCCATGTGTACATTTCCTCCGCTCCCACCAACAGTACCAAACTGTTGTTGCAATTAGATCCTTGCACTTAACATCAGAAAGCAATGGTGACGGCGTCGTCGGTGCAAGTAATAGATCAGCCAACAATGAAGAGCCTTCCCTCTCCAACTCGCACAGTTCGTTGATTATGTTTGCCATACCCAGCAACCTCCATATTTCTTGAACTCTTGGGCACTTGAGAGAAGCGTGTCTCAGGCTCTCGCAATTGAGTCCACAAATAGGACACTACGAACTAGTAATCAAATGATGATTTTCCATAATATCGCGACTTGGAATTGCCCCAAATAGTGCTCTCTAGTAGTGAATTTTCACCTTCGCAGGGACTCAAGCTTCCATAGGATACCCCATATCGGACTAGTACTTGGTGATATCATAGAATTGGTTCTCCTCAACTTTCGTCCATGCTGTTGCTCCCACTCCATATGATATGCAGTTTTGACCGTGAAAATCCCAGTACAATTATAGTGCCATGAAACAAAATCTTCCATCATTCCAATGGAAAGAGGAATATTCAGAATTCTTTCATCATCAATTGGCCAAAATATATCTCTGATCAGCTGCTCATCCCATTCCCTAGTATCCATCTTGATAAGTTCAGAGACTTTGGTGACAATTATATTGCCTCTTCTAGTCATCACTCTCCTGTTCGGGCTACTAGGAACCCACAGATCATCCCATATATTTATTTTTGAACCATCGCCCACTCTCCAAATGTGACCTCTTTTAAAAGTTTGAATGCCACACATTTTCCACCATGCGAACCAAATTAAAACAGTGAAGGTCTCTGAAGCCCATACCTCCATTTCTTTTTTGGACACACATTTTCCACCACGCAAACTAGTGCATATGCTTCTTCACATCCTCATCTCCCCACCAGTATTGGGACATAGCAGTAGTTATCCCATTACATACTTGTTTAGGCAGCTTGAAGACTGGCATTGCGTATGATGGTATAGCCTGCACAACGGCTTTCAAAAAAATTCCTTACCCCCAAAAGATAGTAATTTATCCTTCCATCCTCTGAATCTGCTCAGAACTCTATCCACAAGATGTTGAAAACAATTAGTTCTATCCATGCCCATAATAGGGGGCAGGCCCAAATATTTATCAGTGATTGCCTCCACCATTATTTTCAAAGAAATACATACTTCGGCCCTAGTATCCACTGGTGTGTAAGGACTAAAGAAAATACTCGGCTTTGCTTCACTCACCATCTGTCCAGAAGCTGAACAATAATCATCAAGCACACGGCGAAGACTGGCTGCATTGGTGTCGTCCGCTCTCATGAGAATCAGAGAATTATCAGCCAACAAAAGATGGGACACTGCTGGCGCATCCCTACATACTTTAACTCCCACCAGATTGCCGCACTCCTCCTCATGCATTAGTAAACTAGACAAAGCCTCAGCACAAAGTAAAAAACATATATGGTAATTGCGGGTCTCCTTGATGGAGCCCCCTAGTAGGTGTAAAGTGACCTGTAAGGGAATTATTCACTCTCACCTGGTACTTGACTGACCGCACACACTCCATAATGAGAGTTACCCATGCAGTAGAGAAACCCAAACGGAGGAGTACCTTTTCAAGGAACACCCATTCAACCATATCATACGCTTTGCGCATATCCACTTTAACAACACAAACTCCATGTTTTCCTATTTTCTTCCTCTTGATTGCATGATATGATTCAAATCCCTCCAAAAAATTATTTGTAATCAAGCGTCCCGGTACAAACGCACTTTGGTTTGTAGAAATAATTTATGGTAGAAGATACTTCAGTCTGTTTGCCAAAAGTTTGGATATCACCTTGTACACAACGTTACATAGACTGATGGATCGGAATTGAGTGATCAACTCAGGGCTCTCCACCTTCGGGATCAGAACGATGGTGGTGTTGTTGCAGCACTTCGGGATTTTCCCCGTATTTACTACCTGCAAGACTTCATCAGTTAGATCTTCTCCAATAATGTGCCAAAACCTCATATAAAAGACATCATGCAAACCATCCGGGCCTGGTGCCTTGAGATCACCAATATTGTACAATGCTTTTTTAACTTCATCACATGTATATGGTTTATTCAACTCTTCGTTCATTGCTTCTGAAACCATCGGTCTAACTTTATTGATAACATTCTGGTCAGGTTCATGTACACCTGATGTAAACAGAGAAAAAAAATAGGACGTCACATGTGCCTTGATTTGGTTCTGGTCCTCTATCCAATCTCTAGCATCGTTCTTCAAATGTTTTATAAAGTTTTTCTCGCGTCTACCTGTGGCGGCACGAATGAAAGAAATTTGTATTCTTGTCACCACGCCAGAGCCAATCCACACAACGCCGTTGCATCCAATATATCTCCTCCTGTTCAAGGAGGTTTTCAATCTGCATATGTAGGTCATGCTGCGCGGCAATTGCATTGTTGGATAGCGGCCCCGTCATCACCTCATTCAACTTTTTCTGAAGTTCATGTAGCTGTGTCCTTGGCCCTTTCAAAACCTCCTTGTCCCATTGGTGCAAGACAAGATCGACATCACCAGTAATTTGTGTGAAAGGATGAATGCCCAATGCTTTTGCCCTGTCCCACGCCACCTACACGATGTTGTCCACGTCCTCCTCAACAAGCCATTGTGCTTCAAACTTTCCCCGTCCCGATGGCCCCCTCGGCTGTAACCCCAACGGAAAATCAATGTCTACCATTATAGGGCGATTATCTGATTTGTGAAAAGGTTCATTTGAAACCCCGAAGCAAGGGAATAAGTCCGCCCAAGAACTGTTTCCAACTGCCCTATCCAACCTTTCGTGTATACTATCTCGACGCCACGTAAAGAGGTCACCGGAGTAACCCAAGTCATCAAGGTTGCAATCATTAAGAGCATTACTAAATAATTGCATACTCCGTTGCAGCTGAGCTGCGCCTCCCTCTTTCTCATGAACATGCAGAATTTCATTAAAATCCCCACCATAAGCCATGGCAGGTCTGCCATCGGGTGCAAATTACGGACATTGTCCCATGACAAGTATTTTCTGTCACCACTTGGTTCACCATAGAACCCTGTGAAATGCCATCCCACTTCAGAAAATTCTTTGATACGAATGTCAATGTAATTCGCGTGTGCCTCCTTAGAGGAAACACCCAAACTTGTGTGCCAAAACATCGCCAACCCTCCGCTCCTACCGTCACTTTCCGACACTTCCATCTCCTGGAAACCTAAGTGTCTCATCAACTTTCCTGCCTTAACTTTATCCAAATGTATCTCGGACAGGAACAACACATCTGACTTTACACGCTCATGGATCCCCACGAGCGCTCGAACTGCAGCGGGCTTCCTCATCCCACGACACTTCCAACTCAAGAGTTTCATTGCGACCGGTCGAGCTCCGAGCTGGAGCTCGCCGACATATTGTGGCTGGCATCCATCACACCCAAGTTGTCTGTCTTAGATCGTTTGGAATCATGCGAAGAAATATCTCCGTCCTCTCCTTCCTTTCGAGTATTGAACACTCCCAAGTTTTGTTCATCAATTGTATTCGTTTTTGCATTGACAGTAGTTTCCTGGGCCAGTGTGTCAACAGGCGCCCCTGCAGGCCCCCAAATAGCCACCCCATTCTCATCAAAATTTAACCTTTTCCTCCCAGATATTTGGTCCCCATCAAAGTTTTGATGAGGCTCAGTTGGGCTAGTACCCTTACCAACATTCAAGTACTCATCGACATTTGTTTCACGTTCGCCTCGACCACCGTTTCCAGTTCGGCCACCATGCCGTCCCCTACTGCTCTGCCCCTGGCCTCTTACATCGGGTCTGGGTGCTAACATGAATCCACACGACTCCATACTCTCCTGGTTGTGTTTCCATTGCCATGCTCCAAGTGGGTGTGACCCATGAGGCCACACACATAACAAAACACCGGCATCTTTTCATACAAAATAGAATACAACACCTTCTTTTTATCTTTGGGGATGGATACCCAGCGAACTAGGGGCTCGTTCACATCCAGTTTAAGGCGAACCCTCACAATCCTTCTATTACCCCACCTAGGGTTGAGCATCACCATCTCTAGCTACCTGTCCAATTTTGTTGGCCAAAGCTCGAATAATATGGTTCTTCCTGTAAAGGGGGGGGGAGATCAACGATCTGTACCCACACTGCCAATCTGTCAAGAATTACTTCATCATACTTTGTGTACCCATCATACTACTCAATCAGGACACCATGGTCCCGGAGCAGCTATGGCCCCTCTTCTGTGACTGTCTTCCAATCACCTAGGAAGTTCACCGTGAGCGCGAACAAATTCTCACCGAGTGGATTGAACGTTACCCCCTGAGCAAAGCTCCAAGCCATCTTCATCGTATCATAGAAAGAGCCTTGACTAAATGGCTTATTCGTGTGGACAATAGCTAGAGCCATGAATTCAGCTTCCTCGGTTTCTTCCGGGAATTCCTCATCGAAGTTCAGATCGTCCTCCTCCCTCTCTTGGAGGTTCAGTTTCCCGATCATCTCATCCACCTCGATTGGTTGTCCCATCCGCCTTGCACTATGAGCTGACGACCACGAACCCGACCCCGCCATGCCGAGACCCTAGAAACACTGCATGTTGCAGGAATCCCTGAACACCCTGCGTCGCACAACAGGAACCAAGGCCGGGTAGATAGCGATGCTATCCCCTAAATCAGCCCAAGACCCTTGCCGACGAGGGAAAGATTTACTGGGATCCGATAGAGACTCAGAGTGTCGCCACCGGAGGAGCTGTAACCCTAGACGGGAGCCGCTAGGGGAGTTCAAGAGCCGTGCAACTGTACATATACTATATCACGGCTTCCACATATTTAAGTTGAAACATGCTTGTGTTTGGGCTAGGCACCGCTAGGCGCCGATGGACCGGCCGAATAGTTTCGCCGGTCGCATCTCGTACGTCGGATCCTTTTTTGCCCACTGCCAGATCAGATCTCTGCATCATTTTTTCTGGCTCAACAAAAATCGCATCCAATCCAAAAACAGCAATTCGTGCTGGACACCACCATGGATGCTCCAAGTCCTAACCTTGAAGCTTGAAGCATCCCAGCTCGCCGTAGTCACCGTTGGTCGCCGTCCTCACCGGTTCCAGCAGGACCTCATGGTGGCACCCAGCAGTCACCCGTAGAGACGCCCGACCCTTTCGTCGTTGCAACAATTAGTCCTGGAGAACTTCAAATCCGATATGTTCCTAATCTCAGCACATAGGATATTGGATATTAGCATAATCTCATGATGAAGCAGAAAAAAGCAGCTGATGAGATAATCCATGTGAACATGACAGAAATAACAAGAAAAAATTAAAAGGGAAATTTTTTGCTTTTGGCAAATCAAATCTTGGTGTGCAAATATTTCCTACCGGTGGGTAGGATCAATCAAGCAAGTTTCCTCTCCCCCTGAAGATTAGGATCTTCTTGTGGCAATGGATCCGCGGGCGGTTGCCCTCAGGCGTGGAGGTGCTCAAGCGTAATGGCCCGGGAGATGGGCTTTGCCCCCTATGTGGGACTGTGGAGGACTCGAGTCACATCTTCTTCTCGTGCGTCTCCGCCCAGTTCCTTTGGGCCTGCCTCCGCGAGGCCATGGGCGGGCGTTGGTGCAACACCAACTTCCCCGACCTATTGGCCGAGGTTAAAACCTCCCCTATGGCAGGGTGACCCATTAGATGGTTGGCTATCGGTGTTCTCGCGTGGACGCTCTGGACGGTCCGCAATAAGCTGGTGATTCAACGTGTGCCTCTTCGACGTGCTTCTGACACAGTGTTCAAAATGTGTGGTTTTATGCAGCTCTGGCGGCCGCTTAGCCACCTACAAGACCAGGACGCCATCAACTCCATCATCGCTGATCTTCGGATGTTGGCCTCCCGCTTGGTGACGCTGCCCCCCCTTCACCTCCAGAGCCAAATTAGCTCCGCCATGCAGGCGCCTCTTCAGCTTTGTTTTATTGTTTTATAGGGCGTGTTGAGCTGTGCCCTCAGCAGAACCCTTTGTACTTGGTGTCGTACTCCCGTGTGTGTGTGTTTGTGTGTGTGTGGACTCGGACTTATGCTTGTATCTCTGGTTTGGTGTTTTGCTTTATAATATAAAGCGGGGCAAGAGCCTTTTTTGGTATTCTATCTTGCACGTCTCGTGGGATAATTGAAGTCTTTTCGTGCATGCATGCGTATCTTACCGAAAAAGGCTTTCGCCCCGCTTTATATATAAAGCAACGATCAACAACATCAGATACAACCGCCCACCAACACAACACATGCACACACCCAAGGCAAGATACATAGGTGCTGATCACAGCAACATCACTCCAAGCACTAATGCCACTGCAAAGAGATACGGCCGCATACGACGAACCGTGTGCTCCAAGGCGGCGCCTTCAGGAAGGATACGACACCGTAGCGCCACCACCGCCCGATCCGAGGATCAGAGTTTCCCTTGGAGCAGCACGATTGGCGATGGGAGCCGCGACGACGCCTTCAAGAAGGGCACGAGCTTCGCCGCCGCCGGTCCATCCGAAGATAGAGCAGATTTTCACCCCGGCCAACACTCACCGCCACCGATCGCCACACCCCGGCTACCACGCCGCCCACACGGCCATGGACACCAGGCAACACCAAGCCACGGCCTCTGCCCATGAGCCACTAGTAGAAAACAGGCCTTCCGTTTAACCCTTTAGTCCCGGTTTGGCTTTGGCCCGGGACTAATGTGACCATTAGTCCCGGTTCCAACGGCTAGGAGCGGTCGGGGGGCAGGGGCACCATTAGTCCCGGTTCATTTGGGACCTATAGTCCCGGTTTGTATCACAAACCGGGACTAAAGGGGTGGTGGCAGGCTGGTGTCAGCCTGGGGCCCCCACGAGCCCTTTTAGTCCCGGTTGGTTATACAAACCGGGACTATAGGTGGACCTTTAGTCCCGGTTTGTATAACCAACCGGGACTAAAGCTTTCCCTATATAAACCCTTCGTCCAGCCCGACTCCATTTCTCTGTTTTCTCCATTCAAAATCCCCTCTCTGTTCTTCCCCTAGCTTGAGCTCCTCCCTCCATTTTTGCCAAGATTTGTCAAGATTTGAGGCACCCCAATCCATCCAAGTATCCACAAAGGTTAGCAACTTTGTCCTTTCATTTCTTATTGCTAGATCAGCTCGTGCAATGCTTTAAAAGTATAGTGATTTGTGGGTTTTAGTTTGGGTGTAATTATGTGGTAGTTTTTTTTATTTATATGCAATTTGAGCTCAAATTAACTCCTTAGTTTGCATATGTGTAGGTGTGGTTTACTTAGTGTGCCTTCCCATCCCCGTCCTAACCACCGTCGATCGCCCGCACCGTCCCGTCGCCGGCACCACCTTGGTGAGCCTCTTCTTGTGTTCTTATCATTTTTATTAAAAAATATCTTATTTGTATGATTTAGATAGTTACTTGCATAATTTTCTTACTTGTATGATTGTTGTTATATATAGTGCCATGGTTATGATATCCGTGCCCATCGGCCCTCGTCCGGTTTATGATTCGGATGTGGTATATTCTCTTTTATAACTATTTGTTGCATTTCGTGTTAATGCCAATTATGCCCATCAAGTTGACATAGATATTTTTATCTAGGAGGTAGTTGAACCGGAAGTGACAACCGACCCTATTGTCGAGAAGTTAAATTTAGTTGAAAAAGAAAACGAGGATTTGAAAGGAAAATTGAAAAGAGTTGAAGAAGAGAAGATGAAATTGGAGTTGTACGTTGCTGATGTCGTCGATGATCACAAGATCAAGATGGATGCAATGCGCTTGAAGATTAGAAGGATTAGAAAATATGCCATTAATAAAGAGGCTTGGTATCATTATGCTGTTGGATCAATTGCAACCTTAGTTGCGATTTTGATCGCATTTGTTGTTGCATTTAAATGTTTTATCTAGATAGTTGTATGTTGTTTTATGAGAAAATAAGTGTGTATGAACTTTATGTATGAACTTGTATTAATTTGGTCTTTTCGGTGTTGTGTAATGAAGATGAACCGGCAATGGATGTACGATGACCGACGCTCTCCCCAGTTCATTAATGGCGTGCAGAGTTTTTTGCGTGCGGCTGAGGCAAACAAGCGAGATGGTTTTATGTGTTGTCCATGTGGTGTGTGTAAGAATGATAAGACTTACTCTAGCTCAAAACAGATTCACGTCCACCTGTTTACATCCGGTTTCATGTCCGGCTATAATTGTTGGACCAAGCACGGAGAAAGAGGGGTTCTGATGGAAGAGAATGAAGAAGAAGACGATGACGACAACTATCCTGGGTGTCCTGAATATGATGGTACTACAATGGGGGAAGAGAATGAAGAAGAAGAAGCTGAGGCATCATATGAGCCCGCTGATGATCTTGGTCGGGCCATTGCTGATGCAAAGAGAAACTGCGAAAGTGAAAAGGAGAAGTTGAAGTTGCAGCGCATGTTAGAGGATCACAAAAAAGGGTTGTACCCAAATTGCGAAGATGACAACACAAAGCTCGGTACCACACTGGAATTGCTGCAATGGAAGGCAGAGAATGGTGTACCTAACAAGGCATTTGAAAAGTTGCTCAAAATAATGAAGAATAAGCTTCCAAAGGACAACGAATTGCCCGACAGTACATACGAAGCAAAGAAGGTTGTCTGCCCTCTAGGATTGGAGGTGCAGAAGATACATGCATGCCCTAATGACTGCATCCTCTACCGCGGTGAGTACGAGAATTTGAATGCATGCCCGGTATGGAATGCATTGCGATATAAGATCGGTCGCGATGACCCTGGTGATGATGTTCAGGGCGAGCGCCCCAGGAAGAGGATTCCTGCCAAGGTGATGTGGTATGCTCCTATAATACCACGGTTCAAACATTTGTTCCAGGACAAAGAGCATGCCAAGTCGTTGCGATGGCACAAAGAAGACCGTAAGAAAGACGAGAAGTTGAGAGTACCCGCTGATGGGTCGCAGTGGAGAAAAATCAAGAGAGAGTGGCCGGACTTTGCAGATGACCCAAGGAACTTATGGTTTGGTTTAAGTGCAGATGGCATTAATCCATTTGGGGAGCAGAGCAGCAAGCATAGCACATGGCGTGTGACTCTATGTATCTATAATCTTCCTCCTTGGTTGTGCATGAAGCGGAAGTTCATTATGATGCCAGTGCTCATCCAAGGCCCTAAGCAACCCGGCAACGACATTGATGTGTACCTAAGGCCATTAGTTGATGAACTTTTACAGCTGTGGAATAAAAAAGGTGTACGTGCATGGGATGAGCACAAACAGCAGGAATTTGACCTGCGAGCGTTGCTATTTGTAACGATCAATGATTGGCCTGCTCTTAGTAACCTTTCAGGACAGACAAACAAGGGATACCATGCATGCACGCACTATTTAGATGAGACTGAAAGTATATATTTGGACAAATGCAATAAGAATATGTACCTGGGACATCGTCGATTTCTTCCGACCAAGCATGCCTTAAGAAAGAAAGGCAAGCATTTCAAAGGTGAGGCAGAACACCGGAAGAAGCCCGTCCTCCGTACTGGTGATGACATACTTGATATGGTCAAGGATTTACATGTAATATTTGGAAAGGGTCCTGGCGGACAATCTATTCCGACTGACGCTGAGGGACGCGCACCCATGTGGAAGAAGAAATCTATATTTTGGGAGCTAGAATATTGGAAAGTCCTAGAGGTCCGCTCTGCAATCGACGTGATGCACGTGATGAAGAATCTTTGCGTGAACCTGCTAGGCTTCCTAGGCATGTATGGGAAGACAAAAGATACACCGGAGGCACGGGAGGACCATCAACGTGTGCACGAAAACGACGGCATGCATCCAAAGCAGTATCAAAGTCCTGCCAGCTACGCTCTTACCAAAGCAGAGAAGGAAATCTTCTTTGAATGCCTGCTCAGTATGAAGGTCCCGTCTGGCTTCTCATCGAATATAAAGGGAATAATAAATATGGCAGAGAAAAAATTCCAGAACATAAAGTCTCATGACTGCCATGTGATCATGACGCAATTTCTTCCGGTTGCGTTGAGGGGGCTTCTACCAGAAAATGTTCGATTAGCCATTGTGAAGCTATGTTCATTCCTCAATGCAATTTCTAAGAAGGTAATCGATCCGGAAATCCTACCAAGCTTACAGAATGATTTGGTCCAATGTCTTGTCAGTTTCGAGTTGGTGTTTCCACCATCCTTCTTCAATATTATGACGCACGTCCTATTTCACCTAGTCGAAGAGATTGCCATTCTGGTTCCTGTATTTCTACACAATATGTTCCCCTTTGAGAGGTTCATGGGAGTCTTAAAGAAATATGTTCGTAACCGTGCTAGGCCAGAAGGAAGCATCTCCAAGGGCCATGAAACAGAGGAGGTGATTGAGTTTTGTGTTGACTTTATTCCTGACATTAAGCCGATTGGTGTTCCTCAATCGCGGCATGAGGGGAGACTGCGTGGAAAAGGCACGCTTGGACCAAAATCAATAATATGTAGGGACGGGCATTCTTGGGCGCAAGCACACTATACAGTTCTACAGAATTCTACCTTGGTGACCCCGTATATCGAGAAGCACATGGATATTATACGCTCGAACAACCCAGAGAAGTCTGACCCCTGGATTGAACGTACACACATTGAGGCTTTCGGCGGTTGGTTGCGAACACATCTCATGAATGACGACAATGTTGAAGATGACTTGTACTTGTTGGCCATGAGACCATCTTCGACTATATTGACTTTACAAGGGTACGAGATAAATGGGAATACATTTTACACGATCGCCCAAGATAAAAAGAGCAACAACCAAAACAGTGGTGTCTGCTTTGACGATGCGGCAAATAGCAAGGAGAAGGACACATATTATGGTTACATAGAGGAGATATGGGAACTTGACTATGGAGGTGATTTGAAGGTCCCTTTGTTCCGGTGCAAATGGGCCAATCTGACTGGAGGAGGGGTAATGGTAGACCCGCAGTACGGAATGACAACAGTGGATCTCAACAATCTTGGGCACACAGACGAACCATTCGTTCTAGCCAGTGATGTGGCGCAAGTTTTCTATGTGAAGGACATGTCTACCAAACCGAGAAAAAGGAAAGATAAGAAAGCGGATACATCATACGATGAGCCAAAGCGCCACATAGTGCTTTCTGGGAAAAGAAACATCGTGGGAGTGGAGGACAAGACAGACATGTCACAAGATTATGAAAAGTTTGATGAAATTCCTCCCTTCGCAGTGAAGACTGACCCAAGCATCCTGTTAAATGATGAAGATTGTCCATGGTTACGGCGCAATAATCAAGGGACACACGCGAAGAAAAAAAATTATACCCCAAGATCCCATTCTGGGATGTGATTGGCTGCACCGTCATCACTTTTTAGCACATGCTATGTGGGTGAAATGATGATACCATGCCAAGTTTCAACCTTTTTCAGAGTTCATTTGTGGTGCTTTTTAATTTCAGGGTCGTTTAGCTCAAAAAAATCATTAAATGCATGAAAAATAGCAAATGAAGTTAGATAGGGTTGAAATTTGAAGATGTGGCTTAGAATGGTGCATATTGAATGCACAAAAAGTCTGGAGTTGAAACTAGTTTAAAAAAATGAAATGCCTTTGTAACACATGAGTTTTCGTCCGAAACCCTCATACTCTGAAGGAGATGGTCTAGTTTGTACACGAAGTGCATCCAGTTTTTGCCGTAACCCTCTCAACTTTTTAGCACATGCTATGTGGGTGAAAATGATGATACCATGCCAAGCTTCAACCTTTTCAGAGTTCATTTGTGGTGCTTTTTAATTTCAGGGTCGTTTAGCTCAAAAAAATCATTAAATGCATGAAAAATGGCAAATGACGTTAGATAGGGTTGAAATTTGAATATGTTTCTTAGAATGGTGCATATTGAATGCACAAAAAGTCTGGAGTTGAAACTAGTTTAAAAAAATGAAATGCCTTTGTAACAGATGAGTTTTCGTCCGAAACCCACATACTCTGAAGGAGATGGTCTAGTTTGTACACGAAGTGCATCCAGTTTTTGCCGTAACCCTTTCAACTTTTTAGCACATGCTATGTGGGTGAAATGATGATACCATGCCAAGTTTCAACCTTTTCAGAGTTCATTTGTAGTGCTTTTTAATTTCAGGGACATTTAGCTCAAAAAAAATCATTAAATGCATGAAAAATAGCAAATGAAGTTAGATAGGGTTGAAATTTGAAGATGTGGCTTAAAATGGTGCATATTGAATGCACAAAAAGTCTGGAGTTCATTTGGGTGATTTTGATTAAAACAAATGAAGGTATAAAACTAAAAGAGTTAAACAGAATCTGGTTTTGATTAAAACACCTATTTAAATTATCCTAAAAATTCCCAACTTTAACATAATGATAAAACATACTAATATTAAATAACAGGAAAAACAATCACTCAAAAATATATTTTTAAACTAAAGTTATTCACAAATTACTGTTTCACACAAATTTCAAATGAATTCAAATTTAAACTATTTAAATTTGAAAACTACTGGCACTAACAAAAAATTTGTAATTGTTTTGACCTAAAGCAAAAAGATTCATTAAAAAACTATAAATATTCTAACAGTTATTCCAAATCTAAAAACAAAAATTAGAAAAACAAAACAAAACAAAAAAGGGAAAATACACCTTTAGTCCCGGTTGGTCCTACTAACCGGGACTAAAGGTCCCTTCCCGCGCGGAATTTGGGCCGCCGAAAAGATGGGCCTTTAGTCCCGGTTGGTGGATCCAACCGGGACTAAAGGGTCTTTAGTCCCGGTTGGAGCCACCAACCGGGACTAAAGGTCCTGGGCTATTTAAGCCCTGCTTCTTCCTCCCCAAATCACTCCGTCTTCACGCCCACTCGACGACGCCGCCAGGCTACCCCGCTCGCGCCCTTGACGTCGCCGTCCACGCCGCTAGGCTGCTCGTCTCCGTCGCCGCTCCTCGCCACCAGACCTCGATGTCGCCGCTCCTCGTCGCCGCCCCCTGCTGCCGGCCGACGAGCCCTTGCTGCGCCCACTCCTCCCACGGTGAGCCTTCGCCTCCTCCCCCCCTCTCTGTTCGGCCGCCCCTACCTCCTCGTGCCCGGCCCCTCGCCATGGCCAAGCACGCGCAACGGCGCCATGGCCGCCGGCCATGCCCAAGCGCGGCGGCGCCATGGCCGCCGGCCTGCCCGAGCACTAGTACTTCCTCTGCTCTGTTTCCTATGATGAACCATGTTAAAACTGCTCTTATCCTTTTGTATTAGGATCAGATAAGCAATGTTCATAAGTTGTAGAACAAATTCAAGTTCATAAGTTGTAGAAAAAATTCAAGTTGTGGCAAAAAACAATGTTCTGGCTATTTTGCATCACTGAACTCATGTCTTTTATCATCAACTAAAGCCTGATCCTTTGGGAGATGCCAAATTATTTAAAAAGTTCAATGAATCATCGAAATGTTTGGGGTCAAACAATCATTATTTTGTAACTTGCCAGTTGAAACATATACAAACCTCAACATTTTGAATGCATGATACGTCTCCAACGTATCTATAATTTTTGATTGTTCCATGCTATTATATTATCTGTTTTGGATGTTTTATATGCATTAATATGCTATTTTATATTATTTTTGGGACTAACCTATTAATCTAGTGCCTAGTGCCAGTTTCTGTTTTTTCCTTGTTTTTGTGTATTGCAGATAAGGAATATTAAACGGAGTCCAAATGGAATAAAATCTTCGGAATGATTTTTCTTGGACCAGAAGGAACCTACCAAGCTTGGAGACCAAGGTAGGAGAGCCGCCGTGTGGCCACAAGCCACAAGGGCGCGCCCAGGGGGGTAGGGCGCGCCCCCCCTGGCTTGTGGGCCCACGGCAGCCCTCCTAACCCTACTCTTCGGCCTATAAATTCCCAAATATTCCCTGGATACCGAAGAGAGCCACGGAAATACTTTTCCGCTACCAGGAGCCTCTGTTCCCGTGAGATCCCATCTGGAGACCTTTTCCGGTAATCTGCCGGAGGGGGATTCGATCACGGAGGGCATCTACATCAACTCCATTGCCCCTCCGATGATGCGTGAGTAGTCCACCACAGACCTTCGGGTCCATAGCTAGTAGCTAGATGGCTTCTTCTCTCTCTTTGCTCTTCAATACCATGTTGTTCATGATCTTCATGGAGATCTATTCGATGTAATACTCTTTTGCGGTGTGTTTGTCGAGATCCGATGAATTGTGGGTTTATGATCAGATTATCTATGAATATTATTTGAGTCTTTTCTGAATTCTTATATGCATGATTTCATATCTTTGCAAGTCTCTTCGAGTTATTGGTTTGGTTTGGCCAACTAGATTGGTAATTCTTGCAATGGGAGAAGTGCTTAGTTTTGGGTTCAATCTTGTGGTGTCCTCACCCAGTGACATAGTAGGGGTAGCGAGGCACGTATTGTATTGTTGCCATCGAGGATAAAAAGATGGGGTTTTCATCATATTGCTTGAGTTTATCCCTCTACATCATGTCATCTTACCTAATGCGTTACTCTGTTCTTCATTACTAGGAAAACGGCTATAACTAATATGGACATTAATGGCGCACCATGTATGTGGTGCGCCACTGCTATATAGCAGTGGCGCACCAGATATGGGTGTGCCATTAATGTCCATATTACTAATGGCGCACCTGGTGTGTGGTGCGCCACTGCTAAGTTTCTCCTGGGCACACCCCCCTCCCCAGACTTACCAGTGGCGCACCGGGGTGTGGTGCGCCATTACTAGTTTTAACTAGTAATGGCGCACCACACCCTGGTGCGCCACTACTAACAATTTTTTTTTCAATTTTTTTTCAAAACTAGTAATGGCGCACCGGGGTGTGGTGCGCCATTACTAGTTTTAACTAGTAATGGCACACCACACCCTGGTGCGCCACTACTAACAATTTTTTTTTCAATTTTTTTTTCAAAACTAGTAATGGCGCACCACACACCAGGTGCGCCATTAGTAACCCTGGTTACCAATGGCGCATTCTTAGGAGGTGCGCCATTGGTAACCTGAGAGCAGCTAGATATTTTTGACAGCCACCTACCACACTCACTTTCCCCCCACTTCATTCTCTCCACCTCTACCAAGCTTGGTCTCGACTGCCTCCTCCTCCTCACCTCATTTGCACTATAGATTCACCCAAATTAAGTGGTTAAATTTCCTTTTTTTGATAGGTAAGGAAGGGGAAAGCTTTCTTTATGTTCTAGATCTACTTTTTTCTCCCTCCAACGTACACACTTTTTATGGCCTAGATCTACACTTTTATCATTGAGCTAGATCTACGTATGTTTGTGGTGTTGCATATGTTTGTGTTTGTAGGTACCGGTATTTGAAATGTGATAGTTGCCAATATTTTGCCGGAATGTTGATTCATTTCCGTTTCGGCGAGAATTTGGCACTATGCATTCTTTTTGGTCCTATTTTTAGGCAAAGTCATGCCAAATTTTTTTTTGGTTCTAAAATATCGTTTTGCTCTACCCCGCAGGCGACCATGGTCCGCACGATGACCGAAGGCATCGTGAATAGGTTTTTGAGCTCCGCGAAGGCCGAGATGCTTCAAAAGAACGAGACGGAGATAAGATGTCCGTGTCGAAGATGCAAGCTGAAGAGCCTTATGGACCCGGATTCCAGACAGGTGCGGGACCACCTGCTCGTGCGTGGTTTCATGGATGGCTATCAGTGGCAAGGTGATGAAGATGATTATGAAGTCGTCCATGGGGGCCGGGCAAGAAATAAGGAAGGGCAGCAAGACAATAGCGGCGAGGACGGGCGAGAAGACGAAGAATCTCCAGGACATGATCACGAAGTAGATGCAGGACACAGTCATCATGTAGAAGATGCCGGACATGATGATGAGGAAGATCAAGACGAAGGGCATGATCATGAAGATGAAGATGCCGGAGCAGATGACGATGGACCATCGATGGGCTGGGTGCAGGACCCTCATATTCAAGAGCTGCTTCTCAAGCAGACGGGTAACGCAAGAGCTGCCGCCCGAGAGAAAGCCAAGCTGGATCAACTGGAGATAGACGCGGTTACTCCATTGTATGAAGGATGCAGGCCCGAGGATACCCGCCTGAAAGTAACGCTCATGGCTCTGGAGATGAAGGTAAAACACAAAATGACCGACGCATGCTTCGACGAGAACATGTCATTCTGGCACGAACGTCTTCCCAAGGGGAACAAGTGCCCGACCAGTTTTGAGGAGGTGAAGAAAATCGTGTGTCCTCTGGATTTACCGCACGTGAAATACCATGTGTGCATGAACGATTACATCATTTATCGGGACGAGCACGCGGAGTCTACCATATGTCCGGTGTGCGGCGTCACTCGATACAAGAAGAGGAAGAAAGCTCCTCGAAAAGTGGTGTGGTACTTTCCGATCACTCCTCGTCTGCAGCGGTATTTCGCGGACCCTAAGCTAGCAGAGCTCCTGCGTTGGCACGCGGATAGGAAGGAGAAGAAGCGAGAAGATGACGGAAATGATCCAGAGATAAATAAAAAAGACAAGATGCCGAGTCACCCTAAGGATGCGAGCCAGTGGCAAGCGTTGAACTTCGAACACCCAGAATTTGGGGACGATCCAAGGAACATCATGCTAGGCGCGAGCACCGATGGAGTCAATCCGTTTGGCAGCCAGAGAAGCACACATAGCACCTGGCCTGTGTTTGTGTGGATGTACAACCTTCCCCCCTGGATGTGCATGAAGAGGAAGTACATTCACATGAGTATGCTAATTGAAGGGCTGAAACAACCAGGGAACGACATCAATCTGTATCTGGGGCTGCTGAAAGAGGAGCTAGACACGCTGTGGAAAACGCCAGCCAATACGTGGGACGCCGCAGCGAAAGAATATTTCCCTATGAGAGCCGCACTGCTCACGACGGTGCACGACTATCTCGGTTACGGATATGTCGCGGGGCAGGTGGTCCACGGATTTTGTGCATGCGTCAGGTGCATGGATGACACAACGTATCGCCAGCTAGATAGAGATCCCGGGTCCTCGAAAACCGTGTTCATGGGACATCGAAGGTGGCTTCGCGACGATGACGCATGGAGAAAACGCAAGGATCTGTTTGATGGTGAAACCGAACCCCGAAGACCCCCACGTACGAGGAGCGGTGAGGAAATAGACGAGCTGTTGAAAAATTGGAAAGAGTGCCCACCGCCGGGAAAGAAGCGAAAGGCGCCAGAGCCGCTGCTGAAGGTATGGAAAACGAGCTCTGTTTTCTGGGACTTGCCGTACTGGAAGATCCTCCGTGTGCCTCACAGCCTTGATGTCATGCATATCACGAAGAATGTGTGCGAGAGTCTGCTTGGTACCCTTCTCAACATGCCAGAGAGGACCAAAGATGGGCCGAAAGCAAGGGCAGACTTGCAATCAATGGGCATCAGGGAGGAGCTTCACGCAAAATGCCCTAATGATGATGATGAGGCGAAGGACACGGAAAGTCCTCGCAAAGGCAAAAAGGCCAAGAAGATCGAATATGACTGCCCTCCCGCGTGCTTCACTCTAAGTCAGAAGGAGATCGAGCAGTTTTTCACCTGCCTCGTAGGAGTAAAACTTCCTTACGGTTACGCGGGGAAGATAAGCAGATACCTAGACTCAGCGAAGCAGAAGTTCAGCGGGATGAAGTCTCACGACTGTCACGTGCTGATGACGCAGATACTTCCAGTTGCAATCCATGGGATCATGGACGCGCACGTCCGTGAAACGCTATTTGGCCTATGCAACTTTTTCGACGTCATCTCTCGGAAGTCGGTTGGCATGAGGCAACTCAGAAGGCTACAGGAAGAGATCGTGGTGATACTATGCGAGCTTGAGATGTACTTCCCGCCCGCATTCTTCGACGTTATGGTGCATCTGCTGGTCCATATCGTGGAGGATATCATCCAACTTGGGCCGACGTTCCTGCACAGCATGATGCCGTTCGAAAGGATGAATGGTGTCATCAAAGGATACGTTCGCAACAGGGCACGTCCAGATGGAAGCATAGCCAAGGGCTTTCTGACCGAAGAGTGCATCTCCTTCTGCACGAATTATCTAGGCATCGAGAACCCCATTGGTCTGCCCGTCAACAGGCACCTCGGCAGGCTCGCTGGATGGGGTCACCGCGAGGGTCGCCGCGAAATGCATGTCGACTTTGAGGGTCGACTCGCCGACTTTGAAAGAGCAAACCTAGTCGCACTACAACACATAGACGTGGTCGATCCTTGGGTGGTAGAGCACAAAACCTTTATTGAGAAGACGTACAATGACCGAGGCCAACAGAGGACGGACGGAGATATAATCAAAGAGCACAACTCATGTTTCACGCGTTGGTTCAAGGACAAGCTTCTGTGGTACCCTTTACATGAGGATTCTTCCGCGGAAGAAAAACTCATATTCGCCTTGTCACAGGGCGCCGAGCACAACCTGATGACCTATCAGGCGTACGATATCAACGGCTACACATTCTACACCGAGGAAAAGGACATGAAGAGCGATTATCAGAACTCTGGGGTAACGATGGAATCCTACACCGGTAACGACAAGGACAGATACTACGGAAGGATCGAGGAGATCTGGGAGCTGAGCTACGCTGGAGAGAAGGTCCCGATGTTCCGTGTCAGATGGGCCAAGAGCGTCCTAAAAGAAGACCGGTATTTCACCACCATGGTTATACCCGAAGCCAAATCCAAGACCGCGGGCGCAAACGTCACCGCGAAAAATGAGCCATGGGTACTGGCTTGCCAAGTGGACCAATGCTTCTTCATTACCGACCCGTCAAAGCCCAGTCGTGTTGTCGTGAGGAGAGGCAAAAGGAACATCATCGGAATGGATGGAGTCGCCAATGAGCAAGACTTCAACAAGTACGGTGACCCGAAGATGGAAGATGACGACGACGATGAAGTACCATACACCACAAGAAGAAGCAGGACCACCCTACCTAAAGGACGTCCGTTCAAGAGAAGAATTCAAGGGGTTCCGGGGCTAAATTATTCAACCACGAGAAAGAAGGGCAAGAAGATTGTGAAAAGATAGCTAAGATCGAATCACGACGTGTCGGTCGAGTGTGTGTGTGGGCATATTATATTATGTATCATTTTTCTATGGAGATGGATATGGCATATTGTTAATCTACACATTTTTCTATGTGGGCATATTATAATTATGTGTGCTTATTTAATTTAGAGTATTTGAAATTTTAAACAGTTTTTGAATATTTAATCAAAATTTGAAATTCTGAACAATTTTTGAAATTTTAAACAAATTTTGAAATTCTGAACTTTTTTTAACATTTTAAACAAAATTTGGAAATATGTATATTTATGGCGCACCAGGCAGACGTGCGCCATTGCTATATGTATATTTATGGCGCACCAGGCAGAGGTGCGCCATTGCTATATGTATGTATGGCGCACCCCTCCGAGGTGCGCCATTGTTAACCCTCCCCCCCACCTACATACACAGCGCGCTTCTCTTCTCCCCGGCCTGACCCTCCCCTCCGCGCACTGCCCTCCCTCGACCGCCGCCCTCCCCTCCGCCGTCGCCCTCTGCGCCCCGCTCGTCGCGTGCAAGGCCTCCGCCGTTGCCCTCCCCTCCACCGCCCTCCCCCGACCGCCACCCTCCCCTGACCCTCCCCCCGAGCCAACGACCAGACCAGAGAGAGAGAGATCTGCCTCCCTCCCCTTCCCGAGCACGACAGCTAGGGTTCCTCGCCGCCGCCCTTCCTCCGCGGCGCGCCCAACCGGCCGAGGCCCCCGCTGCCCCTCCATCGGTGCAGGAGCCCAGCAGCGCCTCCACCGGCTCGCCCCCGACCGCGCCTGCTCGCCCCCGACCGCCCCTGCTCGTCCCCGACCGCCCCCGGCCGCCCCTGCTCGAGGTAGGTCCGCCAACTGCTCGCCCCCTCCTCGTCCCCCTCTTCTAGTTGTCTACAGCTGTGCTCATTTGACTGCCCTTCGGATAAGTAGTACATTGCAACGAATTGAATGATGTTGGTTGGTTACTGTTAATTAGTCGCTTCCAGTGAATCCACTTGTGCTTGGTTGGTGCATGGAGGAAATAGTTCAAATCTCTGCAGTGGCCATTTCATGGGCAAAACTAAGTGTTATTGCTTGATAACTCAATTTGGTGCACGCGAGCATTCATGTACTGCATTACTGGAAGTGTTAGGGGAACAACGTTCATGTACTGCAGAGTCAGTATGCAGTTACGATTTATTCATATTCGTCAATGCAGAGGGAATGCCCCAGCCAGCAGTTCTTATCCTAATAAATGTTTGAGTGAGAACAGCTATGTTTTTTTGTTATATTTGCTAGTTACAGAAGGTGGAATCCTTTTTAAGAAAAAGTTATATAATGTGCACACTGCTTATCTGCTGCCCAATTCTGATCTTCATTCCCTTTCCATTGGTGACCAGAGATTTTCCTTGCAAGAGGACTCGTCGAAGAGGACGTCTTCATATCCTGCCAGTTCAGCTTCTTGTGTGCGCGAGGAATCTTAGCTGCAACTGACAAAAATACCAACCAACCCTATCCACCGCTGGAGCCCCTCTCTTCCGGATAGCAGATGTAAACTCAAGCCCTTGCACCTGACAGAAATTACATTTATGTGGTCATGTGATGTGATTTAATTAGCAGAACATGTGGCTGCTGCTATGAACTGTTTCTATGAGCTGTTATGGCATACTGCATTCTTTATTTGTGCAGGGATTTGTGCCCGTTATCGCCGAAATGTTGATTCATTTCCGTTTCGGCGAAAAACGGGCACTTCTAGGTCAAGAAAATAGCAAAGGTCATGCCGAATTTTTCCTAGAATTTATGTTGCCAGCTAATTATTAGCCATGTGCTTAAGATAGATAGTATGAGCCACAACACGAAGAATAATCATGCCACTGTTCCTCAGCTTTTTCAGCTGTGGTGATCTCACCATTTGAGGTGGACTCGGCCTTGTCAACCCCTTTGATTCGAGCCTCCACCTGTACACAAATTCAGCTAAATGAATTAATTTAGGCAAACTAAGCTAACTGCTAGGCATCTAAATCAAAACAACTGCGAATTGATTCATCGACACAGTATGCTTCTATCAATTCTATGGTACATTCCTATATATCATCTTGTTGCATTAACGATCTTTGCTTACATTTTGTGTCTTGTTACTGTTTCTGTTTTATTGTGCTTCGTGCTCTCTTCTCACTGCAGTAAACACTTAAATGGTAAATACAGTTTATTTACGTGAGGTTAAAGAACTCAAGGCACAAGTGGGTTAAAGAACTCAAGGCACAAGTGGCGCGGATTCCGGAGATAGTCCAAGAGCAAGTGCGAGACCAACTGGGAGCGACGATCACCGCCATTATGCCTACCTTGCTTGAGGGGCTGCGGGGGTGGATTGCGGGCGGCCAACAGGGGCCGCCAGGGTTTATTTACGTGGCTGGAAATAATAAGTGATGCTTCCCTCCATGATCAGAGCAAATTCTGTATACATAAAGTTTGATTTACCAGGTGTCTTGAAAACGCAAGAGATGGTGTTGTAGATAGCTAGAATAGAAATAAGGAAATGCAGTTCGTTCAGTCTTCCTATCCTATCAATGATTATAGAAATATAGTACCCTGTTATATAAGTAAGAGCCTATATGATTATGTTCAGTCTTCCTATCCTATCAGTATCAGTTGAGATTCAGATTTGCTTAGTGAGAAGTGAAAAGTTTTTGTTCAATACAAGTCCTTATCACGAGATTCAGATTCTTATAAGACATACAAGTCCTTATCGAACGACCATTTTTGTTCAATCTCCGATACCGTGTAAGGCTGCTCCAGTGCACAATCTTGCAACTTCAAATTGCTGCGTGGACACAATAATCCGGCCCCTGTTCATGCTCGGGAAGTATGTTTTGATCCAGTCCCACTCTTCTATGGTAGACACATCAGCAATAACAACCAAGTACCTTTTCTCGGTTACATACCGATTAAACTCATCGACCAAACTATGATCTGGTGCTGCCATCTTCTTCAGAACTGTCAGCCCAGTGACTGTTCCTCCTTGCATACTAGCTTTACCAGATTCTTCACATGTATCTTGGTAGAACTGCCTCATCACGCTGACAAAGATTATTAGCTACTAGTATTAATTGTAGATCACCATGGCACTAATTATTAGCCATTTTTTCCTATTTAGAGCGAACATGGCCGACAACGATGAGGCCGGCGGTTCGGGCAAGCCATTCTGGGAGCTGTCCCAGGAGATGGAGGAAGAACCTCACTGCTATGAGGACGCCGCGGAAGACACCGATCCCGACTACACAACCCCTAGTGGCGTCGGGGATGACACCACTGATGGTGCCGCCGGGGATGCCACCACTGATGATGGCAGCGAACGCACAGATGGCAGCCAACCGAAGAGGCAACGGAAGGACCGGCGCCCGAACGTGCTCGGCACCGTCAAGGAGGAATTTACTGAAGTGTCCTCCAGTGGGCATCCAACGGCGCCCAAAGAATTAGTCGGTGGGTACGCGGGACAACTCGGGTGCATTCTCCGGAGCACCGTCTCGATCAACACCGAGAACCTAAGGCATCGTGACCGAGGGAATTTGCGCAACCTCCTCTTCACGAAGCTGCACGAACGATACAAGTTCCCCGGTGACTTCGCAAACACACGCCTCTCAGGGAATAAAGTGAACAGTGCCGCCCTCACGAAGATGAGCACGGCCCTGGCTACTTGGAGAGCCGCGGTGAAGAGAATGATTCTAAGAGGTGATAGTTATGAGAAGATCAAGGAGAAAAATCCTTCGATCAGCGAAGCTGACTACCTGGAGTTCAAGATCAAGTGCGAGAGCAACGCATCCGCGGAATCAAGTCAGTGGGGGAAAGATATGCGGGACTTGAACTTAGGGGTCCACAAACTCGGTCCCGGCGGTTACAGAGTGGCGGAACCTAAATGGAACAAGGAGGACGCGGAGCGTGCCGAGCAATGCCTACCGCCCCTCTTCGATAAATACCATGAAAAGCAGACCAGGAACTATGTCAGGGCCCGGTACAAGGTGGACCCGGTAACAAAGGAGCTTACCACGGATCCGAAGGTGAAGGATCTTGAGCGTGTTCTGGTAAGGAATACACCCCCGCGTAATTAGCTCCATACGGTTGCATTCTAATTAATGAAGCCAAATTTCTAAATGGTTCACGTTCCTTCCGCAGGAAACTGAAAGCAGTAGCGCGGGGTCTCAGAGCTCCCCGTCTGCCCCTTGGGACACCACTTTAAATAGGGCGTTGAACGTAATGAAACACAAGGATAAGTTCAGTAAGCCGTCGTCAGCTGGTCGTGTGGCCGGCGAAGGCTTGTCCACGAAATGGTCGGAATACTATAAGGCTGGGCGAAAGGAGAGAAAGACCAGCTCGGAAAGCCAGGAGCGCGAGGTTAAAGAACTCAAGGCACACGTGGCGCGGATTCCGGAGATAGTCCAAGAGCAAGTGCGAGACCAACTGGGAGCGACGATCACCGCCATTATGCCTACCTTGCTTGAGGGGCTGCG
The DNA here is from genome assembly GCA_039707655.1 of Elymus sibiricus. NCBI lineage: Eukaryota > Viridiplantae > Streptophyta > Magnoliopsida > Poales > Poaceae > Elymus > Elymus sibiricus. The sequence goes on along the minus strand of CM077671.1, from coordinate 216,996,134 downwards.
GGGGTGGATTGCGGGCGGCCAACAGGGGCCGCCCCCGATTCCCAGCTTCACGGGCAGCAACTCGCACAACGCGCCGGCATTGGTGTCTCCGGCGGAGGCGGCATTGGTGTCTCCGGCGACGGCGCCGGTATTGGAGCTTAATGCACCCATGTTTGGGAAGAATACGCCGGCCGGCACCTCGGCAGCAAGCGGCCCCTCCGTCACTTGCACGCCCGCCGTTGGCGGTGCCTTGACATTAGCCGAGCTCGATGCCATCACGGTAACTAAGCCTCGGTCGATGACTTCATCTCCTTGCCTTTGACTGGGCATCCCTGACGCCCTACATGTTTTCGCAGGGCGCCGCCAACGTTCCATGCACTCTCCTGCACTTCATGGACGATGAGTTGATCGATGTCGCCAAGGCCAAAATCGTTGAACCGGGCAACCGCGTGTTCCACGGTAATCCGATGCCACCCACCGTGTATAGGGTTCAACTAGTTCGGGTGCTGCGGGGCTGCGACGACTTGTTACCTCCGTATCGACCCCCTGGGGCCGACGAAGATGATGTGATGACCCTCAGCGCCTGCTTAAACTGGTCCATGCTTTGGCCGAAGAGCCAGATTCGTTTGGGGGCGGGGGACACCACCCCACAGACAACACCGCCAGTCGTGCCGGCGCCAAGCCATGGCAAGACCGCCGCAATGCTACCGCCGTCAGCTGATCCGGACATGCATATGGCACAGGATGGGTACGGTGACGAATTCTTGGGGCCTCCTTCTCAAGAACCCAACCCTGCAAAAGACGATCGCGATCTAGCTGGTACCGCGGAGAAACCCAATTGCAACAGGCGTCGTCCGTTCAGTTCTCAGGAGACGCCTCCAGATGACGCCTTCACCGAGGCTCAAATAGCCGAGGTGTGAAATATTATCAGCCCCAACACACTCAAGAAGGTGGTCTCTGAGTAGAACTCGATCCCATTACTGCAGAAGAAGCAGAAGGGACGGAAAAGAAAAAATAACAAGGGTGCGAGCTAGCCGGCACCGAGTACGATCCGTGCTCAGGATGGGCCACCAATACCTAAGGATATCTCGAGGAGGGTGCATGTGGCGGGTAGGCCGATGCTACCGACTAATCTTCTCAATGCTGCAACCGGTGCTATGCGGAGTCTGCATGACGCTGTTCTTTCTATGGAGAAGCGGCGTCTCTCCGAGAATGATGTGACATACCCAGTTTTCGTGGCCAAGGTGCCAGAGGGCAAGGGCTTTGTTGATAGCACCATCGGGCGTATGATCGTCCTGCGGTTTGATGACATCTTCGCTATGTTTAACCTTTATCCACTGCACTACACCTTCATTCGGCTATTTTCGCTCAGTATGGAGATGCGGATCATTAGAGACAAGACCCCGGACATCGTGATAGTCGACCCCTTCTACATGCGTGCCAAGATCTTGGGCAGCGCTGGGGACCGGCAAGTCGCGAGTTCATACCTCGAAGGCGTCATTCTGGCGAACCCAGATAAGGATAACTTCCTCGTGCCTTACTTTTCCGAATACGTCATCCCCTCACCGCCCCGTAACATATGATTTCTTAGATTTCGATCGTTCTTTTTTTTCCTAACATTCCGTGCTTTGTGCAGTGACACACATTGCACACTCATCCTCTTAAGCCCGAAATATTCCATGGCCACGTATTTCGACTCGGACCGTCAGTCGAAGAAAGACTACACAGATATCAAGAAAGTTCTTGATGATGCTCTCCCCGGCTACGCCAAATCTGGAGGCACCTTCAGGAGGCCAATTTGTAGGTACGGCAAGCACGTGTTCACCCACGTAACGACGTTCCCCTGCGTCAAGCAGCCGCCTGGCAGTCAGAAGGATGCCTACTACGCCCTCCATCACATGCGGGCGATCGTACGGAACCATCATCAGCGTATGCTACCAAATGATCTCAAAGAATTGGCCGCACGCTTGTCGGCAATCCAGGACGAGGACATCAGACAAGAATTCTTTCGCATCCAGTCGGAGTTAGCGGAAATCATCTATCAAGATGTCCTTCGTACCTCGGGGCAGTTCTACCTCAACTATCAACCGTCCAACAGTGAAATAGAAACAACGCTACAAATGCAGGCTGACAACGACCGCACATTCATGACCATCACGAAAGACGGCGGCTTCATCCATGCTCCGGTCCCTGAGTCGAGTCGAAAGTATTGATGCTATGTAGTTCTGAAATATCGATTAACTCATGTTGTAATTAAACTTTAATGAACTTGTATGTCTCTTTAGTTTGGACAGTCGTTCAACTTATATGTAATCGATGCTACTTATTAGTAGGACCATGAACCGTGCTATTAATGTGTTGCTTTTCTCTTCCGATCCTTTTGTTGCATACTTATATATTGCTTATATATTATCTGTGAATTGCTACTAACGTTTTGTTTGTCTAGTGCATAGAGATGCCGTCGTATGTCGTGTACAAGGGTGAGGTTCCCGGAGTCTACGACGACTGGGAGGAGTGTCGGAAACATGTTCACCGTTTCAGCGGTAACAGTTACAAAGGGTACACCACTAGGGCGGAGGCGGAAGCTAGATACGCGCGCTATCTAGCGGGAGAGAGGAGGGAGCGGAGGAGGAACCGGATGAAGACCAGTTTCATCGCGATGATGCTCATCGTGACCGCAGCTCTCTTCTATGTGATGGTAGTTTAGATGATATCGACTTTGTAATGTGACGACAAACTCGCTACTCGGTCTCGAGACCTAAACTTGTCTAATATTTGAACTTTGTTCGCTATTTCGAATTCGGAGACTAATATGACGAATTGTATTATATATGTGTTGTTTATATTATGTGTTGTTTTTATTCTGTGCTGTGTATTGTATTCTGTAACCTGTGCAAATACCAGAAAATCAAAAAATAATAATTCCTAGAATTAATATTAGTGGCGCACCATAATTCATATTAGTGGCGCACCCAGTTAAATACCAGGGCCCCTAGGAGGCATATCAATGGCGCACCAGGAGGCATAGCAATGGCGCACCCGGTTAAATACCAGGGCCCCTAGGAGGCATATCAATGGCGCACCAGGAGGCATAGCAATGTCGCACCCAGTTAAATACCAGGGCCCCTAGGAGGCATATCAATGGCGCACCAGGAGGCATATCAATGGCGCACCATGTGGTGCGCCACTATTATCTGGGATACTAATGGCGCACCAGTGGTGCGCCATTAGTATTTGTTACTAGTGGCGTGATAATAGTGGCGCACCTATAGTGCGCCATTAAAAGCCAAAATAGGTGCGCCACTAACAGCCTTTTTTCTAGTAGTGCTTCATGAACTTAATACTCTAGATGCAGGCAGGAGTCGGTCGATGTGTGGAGTAATAGTACTAGATGCAGAATCGTTTCGGTCTACTTGACACGGACGTGATGCCTATATGCATAATCATTGCCTTGGATATCGTCATAACTATGCGCTTTTCTATCAATTGCTCGACAGTAATTTGTTCACCCACCGTACTATTTGCCTTCATGAGAGAAGCCTCTAGTGAAACCTATGGCCCCCGGGCCTATTTTCCATCTTATATTTTTAGATCTATTTACTTGTGCTTTTACTTTCCGCAATCTTTTCCATCTATCTCTATCAGATCTCATCCTTGCAAGTAACCGTGAAGGGATTGACAACCCCTTTATAGCGTTGGGTGCAAGTGTTTGATTCTTTGTGTAGGTACATCTATTGGGGACTTGCTTGTATCTCCTACTGGATTGATACCTTGGTTCTCAACAACTGAGGGAAATACTTATCTACTTTGCTGCATCACCCTTTCCTCTTCAAGGGAAAACCAACGCATGCTCAAGAAGTAGCAATGCACAAGTCCAAAATTAAAAAGAATGCGAATTTTGATTGGTGTCTTGCGGCTGTTGCAATCGCTAAGAGTCTCGAGTGAACATAATAGGTCCTTCACAAGATTTTTAGTGAGATACATTTTGAATGCACAAGATCAAAGATTAGATAGGCATACTTACATTTAGTAAAATTAAGACCATGATTTTGAATTGAAGGCATACTTATATTTATAATTTAATTATTACAAGAATGTTATTGTCACATGCATTAGGATAGCGGCGTATTTGTTTATTTGAGATAGGTCTCACATTTACTAAAAGTAATATTTGTTTATTTATGTCTCTTTAAAGGTTGCTAGTCTTACCCCGGTGCCGCCGCCTCCATTGACCCCCTGCCTCCAGCTCTTCCCGTCCGGCCGGCCCGTTCGTCAAGGTGAGGCCCTTGATCCCCAAATCCATTCAGATGTTTAGATGTTTGATAGATGTTTAGATGTTTGATGTTTGATGTTCAGATAGATGTTTAGATGTTAGATGTTTGATGTTCAGATAGATGTTTGATGTTTAGATATATGTTTGATGTTTAGATAGATGTTTAGATGTTTGATGTTTAGATGTGTTTAGATGTTGCTGAATTTGTTTATAAATATGAGTAGGATAATAAAATGATAATCATTGTTAGGAAAATCCCACGTTTATAAGTTCTCGAGTCGACGATGCCCATCCCGCATCCTCGTCATCGACTCGCGGCAACCACCTGCTTGAGAGGCGCCATGTCCGGGACTGGGCTCCGCCGGGCTGGCACTGGGAGGTGCTGCCTTCCGGGGCGCGGAGCTTGGTGAGGAATGAGGTTCCCGTCGTCGACCCGGAGGTTATTTGGTGGCGGTCGCGTGGACCACAGTCGGTGCAGAGGGAGCCGGCTCCCGCGGAGGTGGTACGTCGCCGTGTCAGGGAGGAGGACGAGCACGTCTGACGCTACATGGCTGCGTTGGACGCCAGGTTCTCCAATACCTGGCAGGTTCTTCAGGGATCACACCCGAGCTATGATCCTGTCATAGTTCCTTATCTTTGGGTGTCCACCGCCTGCGCCGCGAGACATCAACTATTCTGATGATGTATTAGTGATATTATATTCGATGATGTATTGGTGATACTATTCGATGATGTATTAGTGATATTATATGATCGCATTTGTTGTTGCATTGCCTTGTATTGATTTGCATATCTCCGGTTCTGCTTATTGAATGCATTTTAATTGTTTTATATTTGTTCTGGATTAGTTAAGCTATGGACGGTAGAGACAGAGACCATGATCAAGAGAATGCCATGTACGACCTGATACACTCCGGAAACGAAGAGAATGAAGTAGATGATGGCTCACAATACCTTAACCCATCCGATGAGGGAATTGAGGAAGAACAACCAAGAGACGAAGGCGAACCAGCTGACAATGACGATGGCGAAGAAATATTTGTCCATTTAACAGAGTCCGGCGAGGTATTAATTTGCCCTCTGGTGATCATCAGATGTATTGATTGATTTGTATATATTAACGAATCTTTCTTCCTTTTAGCCCTCCGGATCGAGCAAATCTTCTACAAGGGTTAAACGTGGCCCGACAAAAAAGTTGAAACGAGGCGTAAAGTTAAACATTGATCAAATCAGAGTAGATGGCGAACCGATTGCTCCTAAAGAGAATGCGGAGTTATCGTTAGGGATCAAATCCCGATCACCGTTCAAGAATGGAATCAGCCTAAAGATACCCAAGCAGTTTCTTTTGTCAGCCAAAGAGCAAAAGATCTGCTTTGGGAGGAGCTCATGAAACATTTCACCCTACCAGAGGGTCTCACAGATCTCCAACGGGAGAAAATCAAGAAGTGTGCTCTTAAGAAGATGGCCACACAATTCCAGTCTTGGAAGAATAGATTATGGAAAAGTTACGTGGAAAATGAAAGGAAGACTCCAGAATTCAAAGGAGAATATGTGAAGTTAGCAGATGACTGGGACGAATTTGTGAAGTTCAAGGAATCAGAAGAAGCTAAGAACGGTTGAGAATAAACAAGATAAATGCCAACAAAAAAAGTGGCACCATCGTCTCGGGCCAGGCGGCTACAAGTATGGGTTGCCTAAGTGGGATGAATCGGAGAGAAACATGAAGGCTGCAGGTGTCACTCCAGTAATAGAGACTTGGCCCGAGAGGTGCAGGACTTGGTTTTATGCACATGGGGGAAAGTTGGACCCAAAGACAGGGCAGTTTCTTGAACTAGCAAGTCTTAAATAAGCCACGGACGAGTTACTTAAAGCAATAGCAGAAGCTCGAGCAGGTGTGTACGAGCCCGAGAGAGAGAAGGACGAGCTTTCGCGCGCCCTCAAGAATCCTGAACACCCGGGACGAACACGAGGCAAAGGCATGGTTCCGTGGTTTCTGGGGTTTGCGGATTGGAATGACAACTACAGAAGTCATGACAGAAAGAAGAAGCATGAAGTAGATCGGATTCAGGACTTGGAACGCAAATATAACATGCAGCAGGAGCAAATCAACAAACTTAGCCAGCAAGGCACGTCTCAGCAGCAGCAGCAACCAGATCCAGCATTGGATGGTACCATTCCATCATCTATGCCGAAAAGCAGCGTGGGTTCCACGGAGGTCCCGGCCGATGATGCACTGCTGGCTCGCTACCCCGTGGATGATATCTTAGAGTCGACACCTTGTGAGCTACACGTGAAACTGAAGAACATATCCATGAAGGCGGCGGATGGCTTTGCTTTACCGAGTGGAAATGAAGCAACTTTCCACGGCAATCCGATTACACCTGGCTATGCTCGTGTCGGGGTGGATCAAGTTGTGTTGGCATATGAAACACTAGATCTTGACTACCCTGGAGGTGAAGGGAAGCGGACACTGGGAGAAGCCATGCGTTGTGTCATTTTATGGAAAAAGGAATGCATCGTGTTTCCAAACTCGGTGCCAAGGCCACCGACTCCTCCTCCAAGTCCGCCGCGTCAGCAGACTCCAACCCTCCCCGAGACGGAGCGCAGGGTGAGTCCTTCAAATCCATCTCCGCCGCGCCAGCCGAATCCATCCCACCCCGAGATGGAGCGCATGGCGAGTCCGCGATATCAATCACCGCCACGTCAGCAGAGTCCATCCCACCCCGAGACGGAGCCTAGCGCGAGACGTCCGCGATATCAAAAAACAGCGTCTCCAAAGCGGAAGAGAACACAGAAGAAACCGTCCGAGCCTCCTGCCAAAAAGAAGTTATCTTATGAGAAGACTGACGAGGAACTCAATGAATCAGTGAATCTCGCTTTGCGGGCCCATTTTGGACCGAAAGCGCCCCCGCCGCCAAAGGTGAAAATACCCGACGAGGTCGTACAACACTTTATTGATGCAGCTAAACCGGCGGAGAAAAGACCGGTATCAGACTATGAACGCTGTTTTACCAAGTCCTATGCATCCCAGAAAAGACAGAAGTCTAGCGGTAGCAGTAAATGCGGGAAAACTGTTCCCCAACTCGGAGAACAGGCAGTCCAATCGATCAGCCCGCTCAAGGTGAGTGCCAATGACGTGGTAATAACCGACGCTGATAGAGAGAATGCTAGAATGCTCAGTATCACCGTTGAACAATTCCTAGAGATCGAGGAATTTCCACCGTTAGATCCGAAGGAAATAGAACGGCAATATGTCCCCGAGCAACCTCTGGTCAGTCCTGACGACGAGAAGCTTCTAACAACGCAAATGTACAAATTGCATGACTGGTACATGAGAGAAATAAAGGACGGGATGGAGAGCCTCATGGTGAAAGTCAAGAAAGAGCATTACGTCCATGCAAAAGATTTGTGGATTGAAAATGAAGAATTTTTCCAGTTATTCAATCAAAAAGCACTCGACAAATCTATCGTCAGTTGCTATTGTCTGTAAGTGATTTCTTTCTGTAATTTAAGTCTCTAGCTCAGCTCGTTCATTGCCTGTTATTATACTCACTATATTCTTTTGTGTGGTATTATGCAGAATGAAGATTTTTTAATTGAAAAGAGCTGGAGTCTATGGCATTGGGTTCATTGACCCAAATACCGTCAATGAAGAAGTGTTGAGAAGGCACCCTAAAGACACGGAGAAATTGCTTCTAAGGTTTTTGAAGGCCCTAAAGTACAAAGCAGAAATAATTTTACCTTGGAACTTCCAGTGAGTGTTACTTTCTTGTACTACAAATTCTATTTTTGCTTATATATATATATATACTCGATGTTAAGTGTAGTTGATGAGTTATGCATGCCTGCTTATACAAATCGTGTGCGCAGCTACCACTGGATCCTTCTAATCATTAGAGTTGACGATGGAACTGTTGAAGTACTGGACTCGCTAAGTAAAGACCCTGAAGATTACAAAAGCTTGCATTTGTTGCTCGAAAGGTAATTTCAATCATTGACGCACTATGTCGGCTTCTTTATTAGTTCATTTCCTGATATCAAGTAATTAATAACTCCTTTATTCATTTTGTTTGCCGGGCAGGGTTTGGGAAAAGTTCACCAAAGATGTTAGAGGTGAATGGAAAGAGGAGCTGAGATGGCGAAAGCCCAGGGTAATTAAGTAGTACTAGCTACGTCCGCGCATCTCTTTAATTGTAGTTTCAATACCATTGTCATGCTTCATTATTATCTGATTGAATTCTATTCTCGTAAAGTGCATGAGGCAGGCACAGGGGACTGGAATATGTGCATATTACGTTTGCGAGAACATTCGCTTTATGACCGAAAGCAACAAGAGTGCAAGAGATCTTTGGGTACGTAAACACCGTACATATTTTTTTTCATGATCTAATACGTACATATACACACAACTAACATGTTCATATTGATCTCCTTCTTTAAAGATGCACGAGATGCGGGATAAGCTCCTACCAACGGACGGCATACGAGCAATTCAAGAGGAAATTGCAGGATTTTAGCTTCAGCAGGTCATATCTCCCGACGGAGAATACCATTACCGGATCCGCAAATGATCTGCAAATTGTACGATAAATTGTATATACGAAATTGTATATATATATATATATATATATATGTGTGTGTATGCATGTGGTCGTACGATAAATTCTATGATATATATGTATGATTGCTTGTACGAGAAATTTTATGATATATGATCGGTTCTACGAGAAATTCTATTATATATGCATAACGTGTACAGTATGTAGTAGCATAAAATATGTTTGAAATGAAAAAGAATTAAATGGAAAACACAAAATGAAAAGGAAAAATAAACAATAAACACTAATTAAACCCCTAAACCCCTAAACCCCTAAACCTTTAGTCCCGGTTGGTGTTACCAACCGGGACCAAAGGTCCCCATGCCCTGGCGCGCGCTGCCGACCACGTGGCCAGGGTTTAGTCCCGGTTCGTAGCCAACCGGGACTAAAGGCTTGGACCCTTTAGTCTCTATACTTTAGTCCCGGTTGGGGAACCGGGACTAAAGGCCCTTCCCAACCGGGACTAATGGCCTGTTTTCTACTAGTGAGCACCGCACAACCACCTCCAGGGCCACCGCCCCGACATCCAAGACCTCGACCCCACCTCACCCGAGATCCGCCGCTACCCCAGCCAAAGAGATGAGCAAAAAAGGAGCCGCCTTTTCCATCCCTGGGCAGCCCCCAGCGCCGAGACCCACAGGCCGGCCAAAACTGGCCTCCATCGTCTCGTCCTGCAGCACCGGGCGCGAGACGAGCATGGTCCTACAGCACCGTGTGTGAGACGAGGTCATTCCTGCTGCATCGTGTGCGAGACGAGCTCAGTCCAACACACCGTGCGCGAGACGAGCTCAGTCCTGCTGCACCGGGCGCGAGACGGGCGATGGACCGCAGCTGGGAGCGGGCCAGCCCTCCGACAGAAGCAGGGCCGGAACGACGAGGAGAGGAAACAGAGGCCGACACAGATCAGCTATGGGTAAGCCGACGCTGGAACAAGCCAGCCGCCGCCGCAACGGACCTACCCCGTGCGAGCCGCGCACGGACGAGCTAGAGAGGACCAACGCCGCCGTGAAACGACCCGCACTACCGCCATGAGCCACCACCACGCCGTGACAGCCCACATCCACGCCAGGACCCCGAGGGCCAGGACGGAAGCCGCAGCAACCAGCCGGCGCCCTGGGTCACAGCCCGCCCCCACGCCACCCGACGCCCAAGCGCCCGCCAGATCGATTCTGGACTGGTTCGCCGCCGCCAAGCGCGCACCGCCGCTGCCACGCACTCACCGCCGCCACCGCCAGCACGGCCACGCGCCGACCAATAGCCCGGAGTCGCCGGCGAGCCTCCACCAGCACCCAGCGCCGCAGCAGCGCAGATCGAGATCCAGATCGAGGTCGGGACGGCCCTGCCCGAATCCCTGCCACCAGCACCGTCGCCACGCACCACCGCCTCCTAGCCAAGAAGCCGCCGGGTCCAGCCGTCCCCGCGGCCGGGAGCCCTGCCGGACGCCGCGTCCCACGCCGCCGCGCAGGAGACCCGCGCCGCCGCCACCACGAGCAGGGGAAGGAGGGAGAGGCCCCGCCGCCGCCCGTGCCGCACGGGCTTCGCCCGGCGGACGCCCTCCGGCGGCGGTGAGGAGAGGGAGAGAGTCACCGGCGACGGGGCTAGGGCTGCCGGGACGCGCGCGCGGGGCGCGTCGCGGGAGTGGGGGGGAGGCCCTGCATGCGTATCTACGTTAGTAGAAACGTTTGATATAAAAACTGTTCTAGTTATTTCTAGCGTTTGGGTCAGTTCCAATCGATTATTATTTACAGTGTTCTGATCGGTCTTCTTGTTGATGTGAGCTAAGAAAAAAAGAACTACATGTGATGATGAAAGCACATTTGCTCCCTTGCTGGTTTTGGTAATTTATAACAACATATAAGTCATTGAACTAATGTTTTCCATCAAGTATATTTCAGGAAATGCTCAATGATAGGGATGGCAAAAGGATTGTGAAGATTGTGAAATACCCCAAGATGCAAGTAAATAGGTTGGCAAAGCTTCAAGCAAGAGGACTCTACATTTTACATTTGTGAGAAATCACTTTGAGTCCATAGGAAAGCCAATACTATTAAAAGGGGGTAAGGTTTTGTTGGTGAACAAAATGCTCATACGTGCACAAGTGATAGTCACCAAAAACACCCACAAGCTCTTCCACAAAGTCTGTCCATAGCCAAATATTCAAAATCGGTGCAACCAACACTTTCCACTCGGTGCCACCGATTCCCAGACTCAGACAGACCCAGCCAAACCCTAGCCACTTCGGTGCAACCGATTCCATTCCGGTGCCACCGAGTTTAGGTTGCCAACTTTCTGTTACGCAAATTCACAATATCGGTACAACCGAGATTGTTGGATCGGCGTCACCGAGAATGTCAATCTGACCGTTGGTCACCTTATCGGTGCAACCGAGTTTCCTATATCGGTCTCACCGAGATTCAAATGTTGCCACCTTTTGGTCACTTCGGTACCACCGAGATTAACACATCGGTGTCACCGAGTTGGTCATTTTGTGTGTAACGGTTGGATTTTTGGGGATGCCTATATATACCCCTTCACCACCACCTACTCGAGAAAGAAGCACTCAGAACTATTCCATACTTGCCCCATCCAGTTTTCTGAGAGAGAGCCACCTACCCTTGTGTTGAGGTCAAGATCTTCCACTCCAACCATATGGATCTTGATTTCTAGCCTCCCCAAGTTGCTTTCCACCAATCCCATCTCTTTTACCAAGCCAAATCTGTGAGAGAGTGATTGTGTGTTGGGGAGTCTATCATCTTGAAGTACAAGAGCAAGGAGTTCATCGTCATTACCGAGCCTATTACCTTTTGGAGGGTGGTGCCTCCTAGATTGGTTAGGTGTCGCTTGGGAGCCTCCTACTTCGTGTTGTGGAGTGAACCAAGAAGTTTGTAAGGGCAAGGAGATCGCCTACTTCGTGAAGATCTACCCATAGTGAGGCTAGTCCTTCGTGGACGGAAGCCGTTATGGAATAGTCAAGGTTGCTACTTCGTGGACCCTTATGGGTGGAGCCCTCCGTGGACTCTCGCGACCGTTACCCTCCGTGGGTTGAAGACTCCATAAACGTGGATGTACGATAGCACCACCTATCGGAACCACGGGAAAAATCATCGTGTCTACAATTGCGTTTGATCTTCCTACCCTATCCTTTCTACTCATGCTTGTTGTTACTTTCCGCTGCTATACTCATAGACTTGCATGTGTAGGGTGTACTTGACTTGCCATGAAATGCTAAAATTGCCAACTCTAAAATTTGGGAAAAGGAAAAACTTTTATTTGGTCAAGTAGTCTAATCACCCCCCCTCTCTAGACATACTTTCGGTCCTACAAGTGGTATCAGAGCTTTGGTCTCCATTGCATTGGTCTCACAACCTAGGAGAGTATGGCGTCTAGTGAGGGTAATTATCACCGTAGAGGTCCGTACTTTGATGGCACTAATTTTGCTAGTTGGAAGCACAAAATGAAAATGCATATTCTTGGTCATAACCCTGCCGTTTGGGCTGTTGTTCGTGTTGGCTTGCAAGGTGAATTCTTTGGTGATGGAAAGGAACCGGATCGTGAAGCTACCGCGGATGAATTGAAGATGTTGCAATACAATGCTCAAGCATGCGACATTCTATTCAACTGCCTGTGCCCAGAAGAATTCAACAAAATCAGCCGTCTTGAGAATGCAAAAGAGATTTGGGATACTTTGGTTGATATGCACGAAGGAACCGAGTCCGTGAGAGAATCCAAGTTGGATGTTCTTCAAGGTCAGCTTGACAAGTTCAAGATGAAGGATGGTGAAGGAGTCGCTGAGATGTACTCTAGGCTAGCTCTCATTACCAATGAGATTGCCGGCTTAGGAAGCGAAGAAATGACCGACAAATTCATCATCAAGAAGATACTTAGAGCTTTGGATGAGAGATACGACACCGTGTGCACATTGATCCAAATGATGTCCAACTACAAAGATCTCAAGCCTACGGAAGTCATTGGAAGAATTGTTGCTCATGAGATGACACTCAAAGACAAAGAAGAGCTTCACCACAAGTCTAGCGGTGCTTACAAAGCCACAAGTGATGCTCCCGTAACTTCAAGCAACAACCTTGTCACCAATGAAGAGATAAGACTCATGGTCAAGAAATTCAACAAGTTCTACAGGAATAGAGGCAAAGAAAGAAGCTCCAACTCAAGATATGATGAGAAGCATTCGTCAAGTCGTGACCGATATTGCTATAATTGTGGGAAGCCCGGACACTACTCCAATGAGTGCACGGATCCCTACAAACGAAGAGAAGAGTCACCTCGAAGACGAAGCTCAAGGAATGAATCACCTCAAAGAGAGAGAAGGAGTAGAGATGATCGTTATGAACGAAGACCCTCAAGGAGAAGAAGAGATTCGGAGAAGAAGGACAAGTACACCAAGAGCTATACAAGAAGAAAACATCAAGCTCATGTTGGTGAATCGGTTTCCGGCTCCGACACCGACAACAACTCCGAGAGAATCTATCACTCCGACTCCGACTATAGTCAAGATGATGGTGTTGCCGGAATTGCTCTAGTAACTACCAACTCCTATGATCTATTTGATTCGCCAAACGAAGGGAGTGGAAGTTGCTTCATGGCTAAAGGCCCCAAGGTATCACACCCCGAGTATCTTGATTTCCATAGTGATGAAGATGACTTGCTTTGTGATGATGACTTGCTATTTGATAAAACTAGTGATGTTAGTCAAAATGAACTTGATAATTCTCATGCTAGTCAAGATAAGTCAATTGATGATGATAAGATGAAAATAGAAGAACTAACTAAAGAACTAAACACTCTTAAGTTAGCTCATGAATCTACTCTTGAAGATCATAGAGAGCTTGTGAGAACTCATGAGAAGCTACGCTTCGAGAAGCTCAACTTGAAGCAAGAGCATGAGTTTCTTAAAGCTATCAATGACGATCTCCGAAAGAAGACTTCATCCTATCTAGCCAAACGACTACTCTTGTCTACATTCATGCCTCAAGTTAAAACTAAGCAATCTAGTAACAAAGGAAAGAAAGGTTCTTCATCTAGTAGCAACAATAAAAATGCTAAACCTAATGATGTTGCTCCTAGTAGTTCTATTGATTCCACTAATGATGATTCTCTTAGCCAAGTTACACTTGAGCAAGAAAATGCTTTATTGAAAGGAATTATAGAGAAAGGTATCTACAAGAGTCTTGCCGGGTGTAAGCAATTTGAGGAAATTGTACGCAAGCACGGAGGATACCGAAAGAACCGTGGTGTTGGCTACTTCAACGCAAATGGAGTTGAATGGGAAGAAGGTCAATACCCCGAGCCAAAGTTTGTTCCTCAAAAGGAGAAGTATGAAAATACTCTTCCCAAGAGAACAAGCAATCAAGATGACCTTCCACCACAAGACCACAAGCACAATGGCAAGAACAAGCTTCAAGAGGACATTGACTCATATGAAGATGAATCCCTAGCTATGGTGGAGTGGGTTCCCAAGGCTACGTCAAGCTCAACTTCTACAAAGGCTACTACAACACCAAGGATCCCCATCAACTTGATGTGGGTCCCCAAGAAGAAGAACTAGAGAGTTCTTGAGGGGTGACTCCGCCAATGAAATTCACTCACATTCATTATTGGAAAGAATTATTTGCAATCAACATCAACTCTATGCAATAGTTCAAGGAGTCACGCATTCCCTCAAAGGTAAGCAAGGGACAAGGTAATCAACAAATCGATGGACATCATAACACATGCTTTGCACTCCATGTCCATAGATATCCTTGTATTTGTCTCTTGTGTGTTGGGTCTAACCCATGTAGGTGAGAAGAGTAAGGAAACAACAAGGATGCTCCCAACTCTTGGTGATCTTCAACAACCTTGAGCATCCACCACTACCTCACCAACATGAAGTCTTCATCGACAAAACCCAAGGTTAGTTTATCCCTCTTATGGGGGATGTCACATCAAGGGGGAGCTTTACTCTAAGACTTGAGTCTAAGCATCTCTTAGTATGTGACAACATTAAATGCTTTATGTAAAAGTGGTAACCCCACTTGAGCTTAAACGATGAGTATGACCTATGATCAAGTATTCTTACTTGGCTCCTAAGTCAATATACTCATATATAGATGACTTTGTCATCGCCCAAGTGCTTGTTAGATGCTAGTGTATATGTGCATGTTTGTCATGATTTTATTTGACATCTTATTGTGTGAGCATGTTGGTCTGCATTTATTTATTTTTCCCATTCGAGGACATCCAATTGTTGCTATTTGGCTTTTGATTTATCTTTTGCCAATTGGATGGACAAGAATGCCTAGGACCACTCTTTAGCTATCTAGGCTTTCTCACCTCATATTCCATTCATGCTGCATCACAAAATTTGAACATGTACTTTTCGATCCCTCTATGTGTGGAGCACTCGGAGTTCCGTATCGACAAGGACTGACCATTAAAATCTCCCAGGTGCATCTCGGTGGAACCAACTCACAATTCTCGGTCTCATCGAATGCCTAGGGTTGATCTGGTTTTCTATCTCGGTACTACCGATTCCATATTCTCGGTTACACTGAGTTTCCCTGTCAGCTGACAGTTGAGGAACTCGGTGACACCGAAAATTTAGAACCGGTATCACCGACAGTGAAGGGTATATAAGTTGTGGTCCCGACGGTTCGAAATTTCAATCTTCAATCGTCGCGCCCCAAACCCTAAGGTGCCGCAAAAGGACCCCCTGGTCATCGCCTTGCCTCCCCGTGTGTCTTCGCCGCTGGGAATCCTCACCGTTGACGGGCATCTTTGCCGCCGTCGCCGCCGTAGAGGATCCGTCACCGAGCTAGGGTACGGATTTGATCTTTCTTGCGCTCCCCGTCTGATTCTTGCGCAATAAAGTTGATTTTCTCTATAAGCCACAGTTTGCACATCTTTCTATCCACGAGAAAACTCCGTAGATTAGAGAACCATCGATTTTCTAGGGTTTGCCTTCCGCCCGATGGAACTCGGTAGAACCGAAGTGAACTAATCGATATCACCGATTGGCCTGTCTGTGTTGCTGAGAACTGTCTCGGTGAAACCGAGTATTTCCTTCCGGTCTCACCGAAAGGAGTGCCAAGTTTCTTTTAATGAGATAGTCAGTCTCGGTAGCACCGAAAACTTTGCTTCGGCTATACCGATTTTCATTTGACAGAATGTAAAACTTTGAAAATCTTTTGTTCAAACTTTCAAAAACCAGCCACATTTTGTGATGACTTATCCTTTTCTGCTCCTCTATACTCTATTCACAGGGTCAGTATGTCAAGTGCTGAGGACAATGAGAACAACTTCAGAGAGCAGAGTGTTGAATTGGATTCTGGCACTAGTCCTGAGTCTAGTTTATCTTCAGATCCAGGCACTCCCAGTTCCCATGGGTTGCCCAAGGCTGCTACAAGGGCTAGGAAGAAGCTGAATTCAGATGAGGAGGATTCAGACTTCGTTCCAGAAGAGGTTCTTGCTAAGAAGCAAGAGAAGGCTGCCAAGAAAGCTGCAAATGAAGCCACCTCTTCAAGGAAAGCTGTCCGGAAAGTGTATGCTAGCTCTGAAGCTATGAGAGCACCTGAGGGTGCTAGGGCAAAAATGGCTCTTTACCTTGAGTCACCCCAAAGAAGTCATTGCCTAAGAAGGCAGGTGAGAAGAAGGGTGCCAGGAAAAGGATTGTCTATGTCACTGGCAGGCAGACCTCCATGTTTGAGGACCCTGAGGTAGCTGCTGGTGCTGCTGCTGAGGAGGAGGAAGAGCAAGTTGTCAAGGCCCCTCCCAAGAAAAAGCAAAAGAAGCTTATGTCTGATGCTATGCCAAAGACTGGCACTTCCAAGAGCACCAAGTCTGCCCCCAAGAAGCCTGCTGCTGAGAAGCCCAAGAGGACTTCCAGGCAAATTCCAGCATCTGAGAAGAACAAAGGGATTGCCTCCAGAGTTGAGGATGAGGATGCTATGTCCGCCTTAATGAAGCTTAGGCCACACCTTCCAGTACATAATGTCAGCTACCCACTTGCTGAGGATATGAAGAAGAGGAAGGATTCTGGTTTGAGGGCTTGGAGAGCTGTTGATCCATATGCCCAAAGGAGGAAGACAGCTGTGGACTACAGATTCTACACCAAAGAGCAACATGACTTCTATGAGACTGTGCTTTTTGACAAAAGTCCAGCTGTGAGTGATATGAGGTATGTGGACTGGAAATTCGTCAAGGAGAATGAAGACTATTTTCCAAGTGTCCAAGACAATTTCCACTGCATTGGTTTGGATGAGTTTGTTGGCAGAGAGTTCACAGCTTGGAATGATGAGATGATCATGCAATTCTACCCCACTGCACATTTCTATGGAGATGGTAGAATTGTATGGATGACAGAAGGAGCTAGATATGAGTCCACTGTTGAGGAGTGGGCTGCCATCTTAGGAGTTCCAGAAGTTCAGGATGGTGATTTGGATGTCTACTCAGAATCCAAGGAGAGCCACAATGCTATGGCTAACATGTATAAAGAGATCCCTACTGCTAACATGAAGTCTCACAAGCTAGGATCTATTTACTTTCTTCAGGCTGGCCTCCGCACCATGAACACCATTCTGAGGCATACCTTGATGCCCAAGTCAGGAGATGACAAGATGATCCGAGGCTACTCCATCAACATGCTGATTCATCTTGACAGACACACCAGGATTAGAGTCATGGACTTAATTATTGAGACAGTTAAGAGGGTTGCTGCTGATCAGAAGCGCTCTTGCTGCTATGCACCCTATATCCAGATGCTCATCAACTCTAAGTTGGAGAAGCACATATTTGCTCTAGACCGTCCCCACTTGCCCCTACAGCCAGATCTCGAGGACAACATTGTGGTGATGAACCCAGATCATCCCACTTCAGCTGCAGCTCAGGCAGAAGCAGAGGCAGCTGGAGCCACTAGTGGTCAAGTCCCTAGATCCAGGAACGAGCAAATGGATCTTTTGATCTCATCAGTTCAGGGCATGCAGAAGGACATTAAGGGGATTCTGGACAACCAGAACAGTCTTGTGAGGATCTTCGAGAACAGGATCAAGACCCTTAATGATAAGGTGGATGGGCTGACCAAGACAGTAAATGAGCTCAAGAAGGAAGTTGACTCAGTGCCTCTTCCTCAAACTTCTTCTTCAGATGATGATGATGATGAGGATGGATCACCTCTCAGGCCAGGCACACAGTTTACTACTCAGGCCAGATCAGCCACCGTGCCAGCTCCAGACTTGAGGCCCTCTTCATCAGCTCCTGCCACTGTCACCTCAGCTCCTGCTCCATCAGCTCCAGTTCCTCCAGTTGCCACACCAACTCCATCCACGACATCTGCAGAGATCTTCGCCGACGCTGTTCTCTCGACTCCTTCATCAACAACCGGAGGAGATCAGCCCAAGAACGCTTAGATATATGCCTTTGAACTTTTTGGTAACTTGTTGCCAAAGGGGGAGAAGTGTATATAGATCTTTAGGCTTCGAGTGAGAGAGCGTTTGGTTTTTATTGCAAAACAATTGTCTTTTGGTTGCTTGTGTTGAACTTATGTGTGTGTTGATCATACACTTTATGTGTGTTGTGCTACTATTTCCTATCATCTTAAAGCTTTTGAGATGATCATTATCTTTGTCTGGTTGTGTTGTGCTATGTTGTTCACTCTTATTATTATCGCACACCACCAAGATGTATGTGACATGAAAGAAGTGCCCCATGTACCTAATCGATTGTGCATTTGCATTCAAACGCAAATTCAAAATAATGCACAAATTTAGGAGGAGCTCTTGCTTATCACATACTTCTCAAAGCGATGATTATATTCATTGATTATATCTTTGTCGAAGCTTTGATCTATATGTTGTCATCAATTACCAAAAAGGGGGAGATTGAAAGCACATTTGCTCCCTTGGTGGTTTTGGTAATTTATAACAACATATAAGTCATTGAACTAATGTGTTCCATCAAGTATATTTCAGGAAATGCTCAATGATAGGGATGGCAAAAGGATTGTGAAGATTGTGAAATACCCCAAGATGCAAGGAAATAGGTTGGCAAAGCTTCAAGCAAGAGGACTCTACATTTTACATTTGTGAGAAATCACTTTGAGTCCATAGGAAAGCCAATACTATTAAAAGGGGATAAGGTTTTGTTGGTGAACAAAATTCTCATACGTGCACAAGTGATAGTCACCAAAAACACCCACAAGCTCTTCCACAAAGTCTGTCCATAGCCAAATATTCAAAATCGGTGCAACCAACACTTTCCACTCGGTGCCACCGATTCCCAGACTCAGACAGACCCAGCCAAACCCTAGCCACTTCGGTGCAACCGATTCCATTCCGGTGCCACCGAGTTTAGGTTGCCAACTTTCTGTTACGCAAATTCACAATATCGGTACAACCGAGATTGTTGGATCGGCGCCACCGAGAATGTCAATCTGACCGTTGGTCACCTTATCGGTGCAACCGAGTTTCCTATATCGGTCTCACCGAGATTCAAATGTTACCACCTTTTGTTCACTTCGGTACCACCGAGATTAACACATCGGTGTCACCGAGTTGGTCATTTTGTGTGTAACGGTTGGATTTTTGGGGATGCCTATATATACCCCTTCACCACCACCTACTCGAGAAAGAAGCACTCAGAACTATTCCATACTTGCCCCATCCAGTTTTCTGAGAGAGAGCCACCTACCCTTGTGTTGAGGTCAAGATCTTCCACTCCAACCATATGGATCTTGATTTCTAGCCTCCCCAAGTTGCTTTCCACCAATCCTATCTCTTCCATCAAGCCAAATCTGTGAGAGAGTGATTGTGTGTTGAGGAGTCTATCATCTTGAAGCACAAGAGCAAGGAGTTCATCGTCATTACCGAGCCTATTACCTTTTGGAGGATGGTGCCTCCTAGATTGGTTAGGTGTCGCTTGGGAGCCTCCTACTTCGTGTTGTGAAGTGAACCAAGAAGTTTGTATGGGCAAGGAGATCGCATACTTCGTGAAGATCTACCCATAGTGAGGCTAGTCCTTCGTGGACGGAAGCCGTTATGGAATAGTCAAGGTTGCTACTTCGTGGACCCTTATGGGTGGAGCCCTCCGTGGACTCTCGCGACCGTTACCCTCCGTGGGTTGAAGACTCCATAAACGTGGATGTATGATAGCACCACCTATCGGAACCACGGGAAAAATCATCGTGTCTACAATTGCGTTTGATCTTACTACCCTATCATTTCTACTCATGCTTGTTGTTACTTTCCGCTGCTATACTCTTAGACTTGCATGTGTAGGGTGTACTTGACTTGCCATTAAATGCTAAAATTGCCAACTCTAAAATTTGGGAAAAGGCAAAACTTTTATTTGGTCAAGTAGTCTAATCACCCCCCTCTAGACATACTTTCGATCCTACAGATGAATCAGGCCAAGTCCAGCTAAACGTACTAAATTAACCAAACAAGAAGTATGAAACGAAACAAATATACGAAAAGAACATGAGGATGAAAAAAGTGAAGAAACAATCCTTTCTTTAAAATTACTCGCTTCGTTTCTAAATATAAGTCTTTTTAAAGATTTCACTACCGATTACATACGAAGCAAAATGAGTGAATCCACACTGTAAAGTATGTCTATATACATCCGTATGTAGTCGGTAATGAAATCTCTAAAAAGACTTATATTTAGGAAAGGATATATAGATTTAGATGAGTCGCAAGTTTTAGGTTTAGCATAAGAAAGAGAAGAACGGCACCGAGAAGAATGCAGAGACGTGCCGAATTAACAAGGAATTCAAAGCTGCTACTGTAGAGAATTGATGAGGTGAAAATCTATTTCACCTGCTAGATACGTAGCTAGGTTGGGATATGCTACCCCGCATGCATAGATTGAAAGCAATATTGCAACGTTTCAGACCTGAGTCCTGTTGTGAGACGCAAGCTACGTAGGTGGCAACTACATGGAATTAGTAATAAGGCCAATAAAATCAGGCATGAGCAGTTAGGTTATGGTCCTATCAGGCATTAAGTACTTCGTTCCATACTGTGGAGGTGCCGCTCGGTTACGGAATTGTAGAAAGTTCAGTTGCCGTAGTAGACATTCCGGAGACCACTTTAGATGTCGACTGTGTAAAGTAGGGTCTAGTATATTGTCCTTGTACACGTATTTGTATACGTATGTAATTGTAGTTGTGATCATCTATATATTGAGACGTGAGGCTGGATGTCAACCACCCACACAAAACCCTAAACCCTGTGTTTCAACTTGGTATCAGCCAGGTCGGGCCGCCACCGCAAGTCCCTCGCGCCGCCGCCCGCTCCTCTCTCCGCGTAGCCGCCGCGCTTCCGATCGCTGCTACTGCGCGTGCCATCTTCCGCGTCGCCGCCGCGTCTTGCTACTTCACGTACGCGCATACGCATGAATCCATCCAGCTGCTTGCTAGCTAGCTAGCTAGCTAGCTTTGCCCGTACGCTGCCGCCGCTTCCGATCGCTGCCGCCGCGCGTGCCATCTTCCGCGACCGCCGCCGCGTTTTGCTCCGCTGCCGCCGCGCGCTGTCCCATCCGCGTCGCCGCTGCGATGTCGTCCGCCGCTATGTCCGTCGCCCAAACCGTCGGCGCCATCGTCTCTTCCCCCGTCGCCTCGATCCCCGCCGCGCTCGCCGTCCCGACGATCTCCGTCCGCCTCGGTCGCCACAACTTCATGCTCTGGGGGGGCATCACCAGCACCGTTCTTGCCGGTGCCAACCTCCACGGACACCTCGATGGCACCAAGGTGGCACCGGCCAAAACACTCGTTGTCGGCACCGGCGACGCTGCTACCACCGTCGCCAACCCGGAGTACCACCAATGGTGGGTTCAAGATCAGCGCGTCAAGGGGATTCTTCTCACCTCCATGGATGAGGATATTGCATGCCATCTCATTGGCTGCGAGTCGGCGCATGCGGTATGGACAGCCGTCGCCGCCATGTTCGGCGCCCAGAGCCGCGCCAATGTCCGCCACATCCGGCGGCAACTTCAGTCGCTGAGGAAGGACGATCTGTCTGCCGCGGAATACATCCACAAGATGAAGGCCCTGGCCGACACTATGGCCGCCGCCGGCTCTCCGATCCGTGATGATGAGCTTATCGATCACATCCTCACCGGCCTCGGCTCCGCCTACAACTCCATCGCCGCCTCCTTGGGCGTGAGTAACACACCCATGCCCTACTCCAGTTTTTACTCATTGGTTCTGTCCTTCGAGGCGCTGCAGGCACAGCAGAGTGCAGTGGAGGGGTGGTCTCCCTCCGCTAACGCTGTGTCCCGTTCGGGTTCGTACGGCGCGGGCGGACGCGCGCCCTACTCCGATCCCTATCCCTCCCACGGTGGGGGGCGCCCGGCTGATGGACATGGCCAGCCAGGGCAGAACCGCCAGGGCGGTAATGGAGGCAACACCGGCGGCCGTGACCGCAACGCTGGTTATGCCGGCAATGGCCGGCAAGGTGGAGGGGGCAACGCCGGCAACAACGGCGGAGGAGGTGGGCGTCGCAACCGCTGGCGTCCCCGGTGCCAAATTTGCAAGAACTGGGGCCATGAAGCCGACGACTGCCGCAAGCGCTATGATCAGGATCACAACTCCCGCTCCGCAAACTCGGCCTCCACCAACACCGTCGACAGGTGCTGGATACCGGGGCTACGGATCACTTGACTAATGATCTTGAGCGCCTCCAGGTTCACGAGCGCTATGACGGCAAGGATCAGGTTCAGGTGGCCAATGGTGCAGGTTTGTCTATTTCACACATTGGTCATTCGCGTTTACCCGGTTCATCTCTTAAACTGCGTAACATCCTTCATGTTCCACACATCAGCCAGCATCTTCTCTCTGTTTATCGTCTTCTTTGTGATAATGACGTCTTTGTTGAATTTCACCGTCGTTTTTTCCTTGTTAAGGACAAAGCAACCAGGCGCGTCATCCTTCACGGTAGAAGTTACGGGGGGGGTCTATCCGGTCCCCTTCGCTCGTGCGGCATCTTCATCGTCTCGCCGTGCCTCCTCCAGTGTTCGAGTTTCATCGTCGCAATGGCATCAACGTCTTGGTCATCCAACAAATAATGTGGTCACTTCCATTGTTCGGAGTCATGAACTTCCGTGTTCTAGTTCCAATAATTCATCGTTAGTTTGTGATGCCTGTCAGCGTGCTAAGAGTCATCAACTCCCTTATTCTACTTCGTTTCATATCACTACTGTACCTCTTGAATTAATACATTCAGATGTTTGGGGTCCCGCTCTTGCTTCGTCGGGAGGGTACAAGTATTATGTTAGTTTCATTGATGACTACACGCGCTTCACCTGGATTTATTTGCTTAAACACAAGTCTGATGTTGACCAAGTTTTCTACAACTTTCAGGCTCATGTCGAACGCCTTTTGGATTATAAAATCAAGGCCGTTCAGTCCGACTGGGGTGGTGAATACCACAAACTCCATCACTACTTTCAACGCACGGGCATCTCTCAGAAAGTGTCATGTCCACATACCTCTCAGCAGAACGGTATTGCCGAGCGCAAACACCGACACTTGGTCGAGACCGGTCTTGCCTTGCTTGCGCACTCCTCCCTTCCCCTTCGGTTTTGGGATGAGGCTTTTCTTATGGCATGTTACCTCATCAACCGTATGCCCACTCCGGTTCTCAACAAGGACACACCTCTGTTCCGTCTGTTTCATGTTCAGCCGAACTACTCCTCCCTTCGGATTTTTGGGTGTGCTTGCTGGCCTAGTCTCCGCAAGTACAATGCTCACAAGCTTGAGTTTCGGTCAAGGATGTGTGTTTTCCTTGGCTATAGTCCTTTGCATAAGGGCTATAAGTGTCTTGACCGTACTTCCGGTCGGATATACATCTCTCGTGATGTTGTTTTCGACGAGACTGTGTTCCCTTACTCTCAACCCAGCATTTCGGTTGATCTTGCTTCTCTTGAACATGCACTCACTTTTCCCTCCGATGAACCGGTTCCGGATGTCCATGTGCGTAAATATGACCTGTCCTATTTGTCACCTAACTTGTCTTTTGCAGGTGATATTGCCTTGAGTTCCCCCAGGTACATGTTGCTGCTCCGACGCCTCCTGATGCGCCCGACGTGCATGTCCCGCCGCCCGAGGCAGGCGCGGCGCCCGATGGCGTGACCGCGGACGCGGCTGGGTCGCCATCCTTGCCCGGCGCGGCTGGGTCGCCATCCTCGCCCGGTCCGTCGCCCGGGCCGCCACCCTCGCCTGGGTCGGTCCAGCACACCATCATCTCTCGGCCCGTGTCGCCCCTTGCTGAGGTTCCCTCAGCCGCGACACCCTCGGCCGAGCCCTCGTCGCCGTCGTCATCTCCTACCGGCGATGTAGCTCCGGCGCATGCTATGGTTACACGCCATCGTGATCATACGCGCAAGGAGAAGTCTTACACTGATGGCACGGTTCGGTATGACCCTCTCCGCCGTGCCTTCTTCGCCGCACCGGTTTCCCATCGTGATGCTCTGGGTGAACCTGCCTGGCGTGCCGCCATGTCCGAGGAGTTTGCTGCTCTCCGTCACACTAACACCTGGGTGTTGGTGCCTCGGCCACCTGGTGTTAATATTGTGAGCTGCAAGTGGATTTTCAAAACCAAGCATCGTCCGGATGGGTCTGTTGATAAGCACAAGGCTCGTCTTGTTGCTCGCGGTTTCACTCAACAGCATGGGATTGACTACGGAGATACTTTTAGCCCGGTGGTGAAGCCTGCCACGGTTCGCTTGGTTCTGTCTCTTGCTGTGTCTCGTGGTTGGAGCCTACGACAGGTTGATGTGAGCAATGCCTTTTTACATGGGTTCTTGGCCGAAGATGTGTACATGCAGCAGCCACCTGGGTTCGAGGATGCCACTTATCCCTCTCATATCTGCAAACTTCAGCGGTCTATTTATGGTCTCAAGCAGTCGCCTCGTGCCTGGTATGCTTGTTTGAGTCAGCGCGTTTCGCAGCTCGGTTTTGTTGCCTCCAGATCAGATGCATCTCTGTTCATCTTCTCCCAGGGTACTATACAGATATACATGCTGGTGTACGTTGATGATATTGTGATTGCTGGCTCTACCCCCGCCGTGGTGGATCGTCTTGTGCAATCGTTGTCTGCTAGCTTTCCCATCAAAGATTTGGGTCGCCTCGAGTACTTTCTTGGTTTGGAAGCGTCCTTTCATTCAGGGGGCATGACCTTGACGCAGAAAAAGTATGCTTTGGATCTTCTTCATCGCGTCAACATGGAGAACTGCAAGGCCACTTCCACTCCGCTTGCTACTTCCGAGAGTCTCTCACGTCATAGTGGTGCACTACTGGGTAGAGATGACTCCTTTCGGTATCGCAGTGTGGTTGGAGCACTTCAGTATTTGACCCTCACTCGTCCTGATATCTCCTTCGCAGTGAACAAAGTGTGTCAGTTCCTGTCTCAGCCAACGGAGGATCATTGGGAAGCAGTCAAGCGTATTCTGAGATATGTCAAAGGTACGCTAGACATGGGACTACGGATTCGTAAGTCCAGATTTACTGGAGTGAGTATATTCACCGATGCAGACTGGGCAGGCTGTGTTGATGATAGGCGCTCCACTGGTGGTTTTGCTATATTTGTTGGACCTAACCTTGTATCTTGGAGCTCGAAGAAGCAACCCACAGTCTCGAGATCAAGCACCGAGGCAGAGTATAAGGCATTGGCCAATGGCGCGGCTGAAGCCATTTGGATAGACTCAGTTCTCACAGAACTTGGAGTCCCACGTCAGCGCACTCCTATATTGTGGTGTGATAACTTAGGGGCAACTTACCTGACAGCGAATCCAGTGTTTCATGCTCGGACCAAACACATTGAGATTGATTTCCATTTTGTGAGAGAACGAGTAGCTGCTTGTGAACTGGAAGTCAGGTTTATTTCTACAGATGATCAGTTAGCGGATGTATTTACTAAACCCGCTACTAGACAGATGCTAGACCGTTTTAGAACCAATCTGAATCTTGTATGTAGTTCAGATTGAGGGGGCATGTAAAGTAGGGTCTAGTATATTGTCCTTGTACACGTATTTGTATACGTATGTAATTGTAGTTGTGATCATCTATATATTGAGACGTGAGGCTGGATGTCAACCACCCACGCAAAACCCTAAACCCTGTGTTTCAACTGACTGGGCTGTTTGATTGCTGGCCTACCCTGAGCGCAAATGCATCGTCTGCCTTTCCTTGGATCTGCCGGAGGTTCTCGTCTTTGCTATCTCAGCCAGGGAGCGCTTGGCTGCGCAGAGCTGCCGGACTCGGGCCTAGGATGGCCTGAGCTTCTGCCTTAGTACAACCACTGCTCTGAGTAAATTTTCTCCTCCCCACTCTTACCTTTGGTGGGTACAAGAGTTCACAAAATCGGATCCCTGACACAGACGACGACTGTAACCTCAGTCAAAATCGGAACCACCGAGGTCGATGTACCCTGATACAGACGACGACTGTACCTCAGTCAAAAAGTGAACCAATAAACGGAGGGGTTGTGCCACTTGCTTAATTTTCGATCCGCCAAAACAACAACATATAAAAAAAACAAAGTAAAAGCAAAGAGACACATGCGAATTGCAAAGAGATCCAGCGTACTTTCTAGCGAGTACATGCACTTGCATTGTGGATCGACCTTGCTAGTAATTAACTCCACCAGCCAACGACCTGGCAGCGACGGGCATCAATTGCTCAATCAATTCTGCTGCATGTTCACCGTTCCCCTATTTATACCCTCCAAACCACACCCTTTCCTCCACACCATCACACTCTGCTAGCTTAACTCCACCCACACTCACTCATCCGTCACCTGCTAGCCAGATAGCTTAAGGAACTTGCAGCGGCCGATGGCTCGTCTCAACAGCAAGGCTGTGGTGGCCGCCGTGGTCCTGGCGGCGGTGGTGCTGATGATGGCCGGCAGGGAGGCCTCGGCGGCGCTGTCGTGCGGGCAGGTGGACTCCAAGCTCGCGCCGTGCGTGGCGTACGTGACGGGGAGGGCGTCCGCGATCAGCAAGGAGTGCTGCTCCGGCGTGCAGGGGCTGAACGGCCTGGCCCGCAGCAGCCCGGACCGCCAGACGGCGTGCAAGTGCCTCAAGAGCCTCGCCAGCAGCATCAAGGCCATCAACATGGGCAAGGTCTCCGGCGTGCCCGGCAAGTGCGGCGTCAGCGTGCCCTTCCCCATCAGCATGTCCACCGACTGCAACAAGTATGTTCCAATCTTCCGGCCTACTCATAAAAATGCATGCATTTGACCATGCATGTGCATATCTCCTTGCGGTGCTCCTCCATAACCGTCTGTTTTCTTGTTATAAAAAGCAACAGACGGTTTTTTACAGGCCAAACAGTTACTCCCTCGTTTCACAAATATAAGATATGTTCCATGCAAAAAAAAAAAAAAATTGTTTCCGATATTTCAATATGGACTACGTGCGGACAGAAATGACTAAACAAACATACTAAAACGTGTTTATGTACATCTGATTCAAAAAAAAAAAGCTGGAACATTTTATATTTGTAAATAGATGGAGTAGTTTTTGATCGAGCTACCCCAGTGAAAAAGTTCTGACAATACAAATACTATGACCAGCAAAAAAGAACAGCTCAAATACAAGGAAAACACCCACCTTTCTCGCGTGCGCGCGCACACACACCTGCATAGTTTTTCTTAAGAGCTAGGAAATTAATATATAACAACAAAACAAAACAAAAAAGTGATATTAAGTTCATATTTAAGAAAAACGGTCAACTGTGCTTTGGCATGTTAGATCTGGTATATGATTTTCCTTGACATAATATATACGATCCATTTTCTATGCAGGGTCCACTAGATCAAGATACTCCTTCCTACGTGCATGCATGGACGCGCTTGTGTGGAGCTTAATATCTACGTTGATGTAGTGCTCATACGATATTGAGCTACTAGTAGAAAATAAAATAAAGCTGCCTGAGCTCTGCTGCGTGTGTTATTTCAGTATGTTTATGTCTGTACCTTGCACACACACTGTGTGTGCATATATATTTATGCGACATGCATGCACGCGTCTGTATGCTTGAGTGAGAGTGTGAGACGACAACTCCTTGCTGTACTCCAGTCTAGCCGATGTGTACGTGTGATGTGTCTGACCTACTTGTTCAGGCAATTAATGAATAGTAATTATTTTCTTAATTATTGATGTGCATGGATGTTCAGCTATGTCTGTACTACTCTACCTAGCTAGCTATTGCACTATCCAGCATTATGACGGACCATTAATACTAAAAAAAAAAAGAGTATGACGGAGCATTGGACATGTGTGCGCTATCCGGATGTTTTGAGCCAGATGATGCATACGTTTTTTCTAAAAAAAAAAGGTGGATGCGCGCCTTGGCCACTTTTGTGTTCGAAATGAACAAAATTTCCACTAGTTGGATTTTTTTTTGAAACGAGGCAAAAGATTTGCCATTTTCATTGAATAAGGGAGAAGAGTATGGTTTTTAACATCACAGCTCCGCCATAGCGGGTAAATACATAGGCCTACTCTCGCGGCATCAAATTACACAGTTTTCTGGCGCCCGCGGTAGCCCATAGGGACGCTTCCTCTTTGATAATTCGCACAACCACCTTCACAGTCGCCGCCTTGTTCTCGAACACGCGTGCATTCCGTTCCTTCCAGATCTCCCATCCTACAAGATGGAGCAAGGATGCATGGCTTTCCTGTGGTGCGCATTGTTGGTGAGGACCCCATCCCACTAACATCTCACCGTGTCGAAGTGTATCCAAAGGCCAGTATCGATATGGAGGTGCAGCCAAACGAGGACCGCATTCCAAACCCGAATGGAGAAGCGGCACTTGAACAGGAGATGCGCCGCAGACTCTTGCACTTGGTTGCATAGGGGACACCGATCGCAGTTTGGCCATCCACGACGCTGAAGTCTGTCTGCCGTCCAGATCCTATTTTGAGTGACCAGCCACGCAAAAAAATTACATTTGTGGGGGGGGGGGGGGGGGGGGGGCAAGCCTTCCAGACGATAGTTTGCAGATTGGACTGAGTAAGTCAAGCAAATTGCGCCAAGTAGGCTGTCTTGGCAGAGTAAGAACCATCATTGGAAAGCTTCCATAGGATGGTGTCTGGGACACCTGGTTGAATATTGACAGTCGAGAGCTTGCTCCATAGAGCAACAAATTGTTGGAGGTGGGATGGAGTCAATCCTGCTCTCATGTCAATCAAGTTAATCCAAAGGTCATCTCTGAGGGCTGAAGCAACAGTGCCATGTTTGTTTCTTGATAGCTCAAAGATTTTTGGGGCAATATCTTTGGGGCGGATGCCATCCAACCAAAATGATTCCCATAACTTGGCCTTGGAGCCATCCCCAAGCGTGACCTTAGTGGCGGCTGCGAAAATGTCCCGATCTTCCTTGCCACAGGGTATCTCAGAACCATACCATGCCTTTGGGGGGGCCTCCCACTCTAGCCAAAGCCATCTCAGTCGAAGCGCAGTGGCGAACTTGTTCAGGTTGAGGATGCCTAGGCATCCATACTGCTTGGGCATACAAACATGCTCCCAATTAATTTTACATTTGCCGCCGGACACAGTGTCAGTACCAGCCCACACGTAGGCTCTCTGCAGACTGTCCAGCTTCTGCAGCACCTCCACCGGAAGGTCTAACGGTGTGATATGGTAGATGGCCACCGCCGTCAGAACCGCCTTGACCAGGGCCATCTGGCCCGCAACAGCCACATGCCTCCCTCTCCAGGGCGCAAGCTTTCCAGCCGCCTTGTCTTCCAGGTGCTGCAGATGAACCCTTTTGAGCCGCCGAATTGCCAGCGGCAGGCCTAGGTAGCGAATTGGGAAGGAAGATCGGCATGCAGGGAAATGTTGCAGAATGTCCTCGAGGTCCAGGTTGGCGCATTGGATAGGGGCAACCAAGCTCTTCGCACAATTGGTGACAAGCCCCGTGGACTCACCGAAGGAAGAAAGCATGGCAGCAATGAAACTGACATCTTCCTTGATAGGGGCACAAAAGACCGCCGCGTCGTCAGCATACAGTGAAGCCCTAATGCCCGTGAAGTTATTGCCGAGCGGGTGTAAAAGGCCCTACGAGGTGGCCTTGGCCAGAATGTGGTGCAGATGATCAATGGCAAGCACAAAGAGCAATGGTGAGAGTGGGTCACCCTGTCGAAGGCCGCATCCATGCTTGATCGGTCCTCCGGCGATACCATTGAGCAAAACTCTGGAGGTGGCCGTGGATAGCAGGGCCGAAACCCATCCTCTGAATCGACTCGGAAAGTCATGGTGTGCCAGTAACACCATTAAGTAATCCCATCTGACGGAGTCAAAAGCTTTCTTGATATCAAGCTTGAAGAGAAGCATAGGTTTCTTTATGCGGTGGAATTTTCTGGCCAAGTTTCGGACATACAGGAAGTTGTCGTGTATGCTCCTTGTCTTGATGAAGGCACTTTGCGCAATGGAGACGATGTTGTTCATATGACAGGACAAACGGGTTGCAAGGATTTTGGCAATGATCTTTGCAACGGTATGAATCAAGCTGATGGGTCTGAAGTCAGAGATATCTTCAGCGCCATCTTTTTTGGGGATGAGGGCAATATTCGCTGAGTTGAGCCAGTGGAGGTTGTCCGCGTGCAGGTTACAGAACTTGTTAATCACGAGCATGACATCCTCTTTGATAATGTCCCAGCAAGCCTTAAAGAATTTTCCAGTGAAAGCATCCGGTCCCGGGGCCTTTTCTCCAGGAAGAGCAGAGATTGCACCCTTGACTTCATCTTCTGTGATGGCCTCCCCAAGGTCGGAGAGATCGTGGCCTGTAGGCGGGAAAGCTGCCCAGTTGATAGTTTTGGAGCGCGGTGGGCCTTTCTTGATGATGCTGGCGAAATATGACTGGACAATGTTGCTTTTGTGATCATGGCTAGTCACCCAGCCATTGCCATGTCTGAGCGTGTGGATAAGGTTTTTCCGTCGTCTCCCGTTGATCCGAAGATGGAAATAACGGGTGTTTGCATCCCCCTCTTTGATATTTGTTATTCACGATTTTGCTTTTTCCTAGCTCTTTCCATCATTACCAGAGCGACCACTCTTTTCTTCAACTTTTTGCGAAGGTCCACCTCCGCTGGGGTGAGCGCTCTGGAATCCTGGGCCTCATCGAGGCGCAAGATGATCTCGAGGGCCATGTGCAGCTGGACCTTGGCCTGGGAGAAAAGGGTTCTGCTCCAGGCCCTAAGCCTCTGGCTAGTGCGCTTTAGCTTATGGAATAGCCTTTGGTATGGGTCGGAGTGCACGATCGGCTCATTCCAGGCATCCTGGACGGTTTGACGGAAGCCCGGCATGCTTGTCCAAAAGTTCTCAAAGCGGAAAGTCTTCGGTCGTCTAGGGCCATCTTCATTAGTGAGCACCAGCGGGCAGTGATCCAAAAGGGACGATGACAGAGCCTGAAGGATGTGCTTGTCAAAAAAAATATCCCAATCCTCGTTGCAAAAGAAACCGTCAAGCTTTGACATGGTTGGGTTGCTTGGTTCGTTGCTCTAGGTGAACTTCCTGTTTTGCAAGTGAATTTCTTTGAGCTCGCAGAAATTGAGAGCATCTCTAAAGCGAGCGATGCGGCTACGGTTTGCGTTCGAGCGGTTCTTGTCTCGAGCACGGTAAATTTGGTTGAAGTCGCCAGTAATTAACCATCCCACACCCATGGGTAGCTTCTCGGCCCTGAGCTCGTTAAAGAATTCATCTTTGAGGTTGCCTCTCGTCGGGCCATAGACCATGGTGAAGTTGAACAAGGCACTGGAACTGATAATGGTTATCTTCGCCGAGAGGGAGTATGTTCCGAAGTGCACATTCTCCAGCTTGAGATGATCTTCATCCCATAACAGTAGGATGCCGCCACGAGTGCCAATAGCAGGTCGCTGCGCGAAGCCATTCAGCCTGTAGCCGCCCAAAAAGGATGCGACCAAGGGGTCCACAAGCTCCAACTTTGTCTCCTGGAAGCACGCTAAGTGGCATGCCGAAGCAGTGACAGTCTCGTTAACAGTGGCTCTTCTATTTGGGCAGTTCAGCCCTCGAACATTCCAGTTTAAAATACTGATGTTGTGGCAATTCATGGATAACTTCAAGAAACATCAACATGGCAGCAACCAAGTAACAGAACAAGTTTAACTCGCCTCGCCAAGGCAGTGGGAAGCAGTTGGGTAGCACAGCCACAAACAGGCGTAGCAACATACACTGGGGGATGCATAACATGTAAAACTACATTACATCATCAGGGGGAACCCAAGGGTCATCAGACCGCGTCCGCAGCCTCGCCGGTCGCCTGGGTGGCCAACTCCGGGCCTGCGTCGCCACCGTGCAGCAGCAGCGCTTCCTCAACAGCCGTCGCCAGGTCGCAGTCCATCCTGAAGAGAGCTCAGAGGGCAGCAACAGCAGTGTCTGGTAGTTGGCCCTGGAACATGGCAACGTAGCGGTTTAGAGCCTCTTGGGTGACCTTCTCCCCTTCGCCCACTATCCCCATTCTTTGGCAGAGCAGCTGTTCAGCGAGCTGCGCAATGGGCATGGCCCGCTTCTTTGCTTGTAGCCGAGGACTGCGCCGGCTGAGGTCGAAGCCGGTGACCCCGGCCAACGTCTTCCTCCTAGCAACAGGCCGCCTTGGTGGAGGGGAGGCCGGAGTAGCAAGGAGAGGGGGTGCCGCCTTCACGGACAAGGGAGTGACACCTGCATCTGTAGCCGGCGAAGCAGTCCCAGCCTCGCCTATGCATGCAGCTGACCAACGACGAGACCACCGGGCATGGCACATGGATAGGAGTGCGGGGCTCCTCTCCCAGGTCAGCACCTGTGCTTGGTGCCGAGATCACCGCATCTGGTGGCAATGAGGCGGCAGGACTGGGCAGCGGTGTCGTATCATCGAGCATTAGGGAGGGCTGAACATGTGTTCCAAAACAGGACAGAGCCTTGCGCAGCCAGACCGGGCTGAAGGAAGTGTCGCGGAGCTCGATGATGTCAGAAGAGGTGGTGCGCTGCGATGGCGGAGGGGATCGTCCATGCTGGTCCATCCCCCGGGCCACCGGTTGCTCCACGAAGCGGCTGCGATGACCAGGGAGGTACGCATCAGTGCCGCGGGCGACAGGGGAGGGCGTCAGTGCCCTGCGTCTGCGCCCATCATCACGCCCATCACGCCGGGAGTTGCGGCGGCCATCCCTCCTGGAGTCGCGACGGTCCTCATCATCCCGCCCGTGTGGCGCCCTTGAACGACTGCGGAAGAGGCGGTCGCGCCAGGATGGCTGTCTGTCATCTCGCCGCCCACGGCGGCCGTCTTCATCATGGTCATCATCACCCCTTTCCCGGTCGTCGCGGCGCCGGGCAGGTGGCTCGCTGCGCTCCCGAGGCCGGGGCTCACCATCCACCACCCGGAAGCACCAGTTGAAGCGGTTGGAGTAGTGCAGGCGCCTTGGCATGTTGCCGTTGGCGTCGGGGGTGAAGTCCTCGTGGCGGTCAAGGTGCACCAGGACGTGCCGGCGGAGGCCACGGTGGCCAGTGACCCCAGATGGGCCGGCGAACACGCCCATCGGTTGGCTCTCTCCCACCGTGAGCTGCACCACCTTGGGGATGCTGGAGGGGTTCGCCGACCAGGCCCAGAGGTTGAGCGAGGTGGCATCCTCCCTCATGACAGTGGAAGTGTCGAAGTAGTGCAGAAACGTTTCCGGGTCGAGGACCTGCTCAGCGATCTTGTCATTCCATGCATTGAGAGCCACATTCTCAATGCAGAGGTGCACATGGTGGAAAGCGTTAATGGCCTCCGCATGAGCATTGAGCCGCCACTTGGCTACGTGGATGTCAAGGCCACCTTGCTCAAACCTGCCTGGGAGCGCAACCACCAAATCGCGGTGGTGCGGGTAGTCGAAGGTGACGAGGTAGTCTTTAGGCAGGTGCGGCTTCACCTTGAAGCAGTTGCGGTCGATGCAGAAGTGGTCGGCAATGGCCGTCCGCAGCTCCTCCGGACTGACTTGGGGGCGCCTGCCGCCCAGCCAGACAAAGGTAGCAAGGCTGGCAAGGTTTGCTGCCTGCACATCCATGTCCTGGGTAGCAGTCACCACGACATGGCACTCCGCCGGCCGGAGCGATGGGTCTCCGATGCGCAGCATGGCGGTAGCCTGCGCGCCCCCCGGATTTGGCGGTGGTGGTTGGAGGGCGGGCAGCCGTTGCTTAGAGGGTTGACGGCGTGAAGGTGAGGGGCGCGGGGAAGCTGGCGGCAGCGAGGAGTTGGTGCAGTTACGGGCTTTGTGGCCACACATCCGGCAGCGGAGACATTTGAGAGGATTTTTGCAAGTGACCCTGCAGTGGCCTTTGTCGAGGCAGCGATAGCAAATGCGCTTGTTTATCTTGACAAAGCTTGCAGCAGTCGAAGGGGAGTAAGAGCCAGCAGCTCCAAGCCTTGAATGCAGCTTGCGCTGGTTGTTGGCCCTCCACCGGTACGGTGCGTGGGCGAGAGTCCAATCTTCATCAATGCCACGCTCGGCAGGAGTAGCTAGGGCGGGGGGCGCATGGCTCGAAGGTGCGCGCGGTCACGCGGAATTGAAGTCACAGGCAGGCTTGGCCTTGATGCACAGTCGGTGGGCGGCATGAATGGGCAGGGGAGGAGTTGAATCCAGCACAGTCGCATTGAAGGCAAAGCTCACTTTGCGGGCGACCCCTGCCACACTCCGCGGCGCAGCAGTCCCGCCAAGATCTCCTTCTAGCCGCGAATCTGGAGCAAGGGACGAGCAGGACTGGGCCGTCTCACTGAGCGGCGGATCTGGATCTGATACACTAGACTCCAGCTGTGGGAAGATGGAGAGGAGAAGCTCCCTGCGACCCCACCTGGGGGTGGGGAAACCCGGCGGGAAGGCAGGCGAGGCCGCCCGGGCTGGAGCGGGCGAGGAGATGGGGCAGCAGGCGGCGGGGGCGGTGGCTGCGGGCGCCGGGGCAGCGCGTCGCAGGAGCATGGGGGTGGGTCGCAAGGTCGCCGCTCTACTTGATACACCTTTTTCAGATCTTAGAGAGTTGTGGGGGAATTATACTCCGGTGGAAACCGTAACCAGCCACAATGCTGCCGATCCTGCCACCGCCCTCCTCCAGAAGCACACCGAACAGGGTGGAGCGTGGGATTTTACACTGAAGAAATTTTCGCATCATCAAGGTATTAGTTGGAATTTCTGTGCCATGATTTTGTACCCCACATATAGTGCTCCAAATCAACTACGAGACGGTTTCCTTCTGATGCCGAGGCTCCGTTAGCACGCATGCAGGAAACAAAGAACTTATATTAAATAGAAACACACGCAAGAAACAAAAAATGAAAAATTCTCAAGCAAAATTGAGAATCCGAACGTCCTTATATATAAACTACGAAGATACAGTCAAAGACATGATCAGTCCAATCTCAACCACATGTGAGTGGTACAATTTGAAAACATATTACTGAAATATATTGTCTGCCTCTCTTCATCAGTTCAGACGTTTGAAACAACCGACTGGAGCATGAATTCAATATGTATCACAGTTTCCTTTAGATAATGTTTTCCATTGTACACTGTACAAAATCACAGTTTTAAGGGGAAAGTACAGTTTTCATCCCTTAACTTTATCGATAGTTTAGAAGTAGTCTCTCAATTCGGAAACCGGGGAACTTTTGTCGAGTGCAAAATGCAGTCACCGCCGCCTCCTCTTGAAAAAAGAAGCTAGGGTTCCTCCGCCTCTCGCCGCCGTCACTGTCGGTCCGACTCGTCTCCGATGGTCCTAGGGCCATGGAGGCGCCATGGACCCTAGCCCTTGCCGGTGGAGGGGATCGTCCTCTGTTTGTTGGTGTTTTTGTGAGTTCGTTTAGAATTTGTGTCCTGTTCAGGAAGACGAGACGGTGGCGACTTTCCAAAGATGAAATAAGGTTCTCTCCACACGGCCCCCATTTTGGTGATCTGTCTAGCGTTGTCGGAGGGCATATGGAAATGTGGTTCCAGCGGATCTCACGGTGTCTGGTTGGTGTTGGTCTTCCCTTGATCCGCTTGGTTCCAGTCTTTATTCGTGTGTCTACAACTTGGATTTTTTTCAATCTATACTTCACTTCATTGGCAATGGTTGCTATTCTGGGGTGCTAGTGATGTGGGGTGTTAGCACGACGACTTTTCAACTATCTACTAACCTGGTTCTAGTGAGGGAGGGGAGATGACGGCGATACATCTTCGTCTCGCTCCAGTTTTTATAGTCGTCGCTAGGTGATCATTTTTGTTATTTTTGTACCGCCGTGGCTGATGAATAGATCGAAATTTTTATCTAAAAAACCAAAAACCAGGAAAACGTAGTCCCATAACCGTTAAAACTAGATACTTTTCATCCCTCGAGGCACCCTGAGTGGTTTTGGGCTCTGGCCAAGCTTCTTGCTCTCGAAACAGGCTTTTGCCCCGCTTTATATATAAAGCACAAACCACGAGTACACGGCAGGACGATACAAAGTGGAGAGTAGGCCCTCAAACAAAGCAGAACTTAGAAAAAACGGACAACATACATCGGCCGGGGCACAACTATGCCACCGAGCAAGATAACAGGATGACCTAAGGACTACACAGCGACGAACACCAACTGTTGGGTTCCCTCGACAACGCCCTCAAGAGGGGAAACGGCGCTACGCTTCACCATTGCCGCATCCGACGATCCGGACCAAGGTTTTCACCCGGAACACTAGCAGAGGGAGCAAACCTGCGACGGCGTCCTCGAGAGGAGAGTGGCACCCATGGGCACCGTCGTCGTCGGCGCCGAAGCGCAGAGCTTTCGCCCAGTTGCACCCTCCAGCCATACAGGAACTAAGTCAAGCGCCACGACGTAGCCAGGAACATCCGGAACCAGAATTGGGCATCTCCTCTGCCGTGACGAAGAAGACGCCAGAGCCTCCCAACGCAGCACCCCTCGCCGCCCACATGACCGAGAGACGTCGCCACCACCGCTAACTGGTGACCGCTGGAGAGCCAACCGGATAGCCCGCCACCCGAGGCCGCCGCCTTGGCATCCCTCTCCACACCACTCCCTGACGCCACAACCCACACACGCTGTCACCAGGAGGGGAAGCAAACACCTCCCCGCCAACCCGCAAAGTCCCACCTCACAGCTGGCCGGAGGGGGCCATAGCCGGGCAGCACCGCCACCACAGCTGCCCCGTGACCAAGCACCAAGCCGTCGGAGTAGGGAAAGCCCGACCAAACGGGCCCGTGCCGCCGGCACTCTGCCGACAGCACCTCAGGAGGAAAGCGATGTCCAGTGCCACGTCAGATCTAGCTACTCCAGATCCGGACGGGGGGCCACCCAGGAACCGGCAGCTTCGGTCGCCAGGCAGCCTCGCAGCACCGGCCACAGCCACCTCCAAACCCCCACACCAACGCCAGCCCCCACCGTAACCCACTGAGGTCGTCCGCCGCAACATCCGACCTCGTGCACGTGCCCGCAGAGAAGGGTGGGATCTCGACATTATCCGGTCACCGGCACCCACTCCGCCACACCCAACGACGCCGCCCCCCATCACCAGCAGCTGCAGCAGCCCAAGAAGATGTAGCAGCCCCTGGTCCACCCTATGCACAGCCCGCGTCGCCTCGCACTCCCTAGCGCCAGTTCCGAGCGGGCGAGGCCCTGAGCTCCGCCAGGCAGAGGGAGACACGCCCCACCAGGAGGCCACCCGCCCCGCAGCGAGCCCACAGGACATCGGCGACGGGAGGGGGACCACCCGCAGCTGCCTGAGATCCAGATCCGGACCTCGCCCGCAGCTATGGGACGCAGCCGCCAAGCGCCAAGCAGGCGGCCCACCGCCGCCGCGCGACCACCAGCAGCACATCGTCGCCAGAAGACCCCACCGCCGCGCCACCGGACCCCGCGCATGCCCGACGCCTCCGCCCCAGCTGGCTGCCCCGCGCCCACCACCACGAGACGAGGAGAGAGGATGCCCTGCCGCCAGCCGCCGCAAGGGGCTTTGCCCGAGTGGCTTCGGCCGGCGGCGGAGGCAGGGGAGGGGTGAGGAGAGGGGGCCGCCTTTGGCTGGATTTGGAGCCGCCACACGGGTCGCCCGCGGGGAGGGACAACGCGGGGGCCGAAGGGGAGGGGGCGGCCAAGCTTCTTGCTAAAAAGAAAAGAAAAGAAAAAACACACATGCAACGCTGATGTTTACTTCACCGAGACAAAACGTTAAATGATTGTTGCGCATGCCGCTCACACAGCCATGCTGCTCTTGCTGGCCATGTGAGCGCCGAGGCACAAATTCCTGCCGGAGCAGCAGCTGCACACAGAGGAAGACGTTCCGGTTCCGTCGTGTCAAGCTAGAACCACAAGGCCAGCCACTATGGACGCGTTTGGTTGCTCGTATTTTGACCAATCAGGCCTTCGCATGACGATAATGTGTTGTTTGGTTGTCTGGGCTTCGTCCACGTCTCGACCCGCACGAAATTTAAAGCAGTCACATGCCAGGCCCGCGAGCTACTGCCGAATCAGCAGTTTCTCCGTAGCTAGGCTGCGCGAGGCCAGGCGTGGCTCCTCGCTGCATGCCTCGGGGAGCGCGGGAGACAGACGATATGGCTCATAACTCCCCCTCTCTCTCGTGTCACCGCCCACTCCCTTTCACACCACGCCTTCTCACTCTCCTCTCATCGCCTGTTGCTCTCCTCTACTCTCCTCTGTCTCTCCGATGACTCGCCCTCGGTCGCGCCATCCGCTGACCCCCATCAGCGCCGACAACAACCACATCCAGGAGCGGTGGGTTGCTGGCTTGGCGAACTTTGGGTTCGATCTCGTGCAGGCTCTGCGGGCGCCGTCTCCTCTCTGCACTAGGCCGCCTCGTCCGTCCAATGCGGTGTCGCTCCGGCTCCACCGCCTTATCTGGACCTAGTGGTCCTGGGTCCGGTGGCGCCGTTGGAGGGGGCGACCACGGCATCGCTGCTTGGAACCCCTCTGAGCAGGTTTTTTTACCCCCGTCCGAGGGTTTTCTTCAGCAAGCGCGACAGGCCCATAGAACACGGCGCCTCCTCCTCGACCACGTGCGTAGCCACGAGCACCGGGCTAATGCCGAGGGCCGTCGGCATTGGCGGCTCCTCCTCCTCTTCGCCAGCCATCTCCTTCCTGTCGGGGTTTTCTCCCCGGCCGGTGTACGCTCCAGCCGCTTCGGTAATCAATCTCCTCTCTGCTCGAAGATGTGTAGATTAGGGTTTTCATGGTTAGCATGCCCTGGATTCAATTCGATTCCAATCGAATCGAATTGATTGGATTTGATTCCTTCTTGCGCGGTACAGTTCATAGGTAGGGTAGTAGTGTTCATTCTTATTAGGTGTTTGATGTGCATGCTTAGTAGTGTTCATAGGCATGCAAGATTGATGTGTGTTTCATGTTCATGCGTAGTGATTAGTGCTCAGTGCTTAGTGCTCATGATGTACACTGTATTTATGGGCATGGTAGATAGGTGCTGTGTTTGATGTTCATGTGCAACAATGTGTTCATGTAGCTAGTTAGCTAGATAGGTGTTGTGTTTGATGTTCATGCTTAGGGTTCATGAAGCTAGTTAGCTACATAGGTGTTGTGTTTGATGTTCATGCTTAGGTAGGGTTCATGTCCATGCTAGTTATATTTGCGTTGTGTCTGATGTTCCTAGTTAGTGTACATGATGCTAGTTAGCTAGATAGGTGCATGGTTTCATTACGTGCATGGTTTTCATGGTAGGTAGGACCAATGTGTTTGCTACTTTAGGTACTAGTACAAATGTTGAATGCTGCCAATACCATGTTACTAATCAAGGTCATCTTACCTGACAAGGTGATGAAGACGGAGTGGAAGAGGGCCGGAGGAGGAGCCACTGTCGTCGCCGGCGTTGAGGCCGCCATGGACTTCATCCCCATGAACCGCTGGCTCAAGAGGGTGAAACTGCCTGGCAGGGTTGCCTTCATGAGGCAGCCGCGTTCAAGGGGACGAGCTCCTCGGACCGGCCATGAGGAGGGGTCCTGGGAGCCTCTTTGCTTCTACGTGCAAATCAGGGACAAGGAGGACCTCGACATGCTCATCATCCCTCTCAAGTTCATGGAGGTGATGAAGGAGTAGCTGTGGGTGATGCTTCCGCGTGTGGTGAGGCTCTCAGCCACCAAGTGATGCGAGTTCTAGGTTCAGGTCCAAAACTTTGAGGGCCAGATGGTCCTTGGCAGGGGTTGGGCGTACTTCTGCCGCTGCCACAGGATCGTCCCCGACGACCTCATCGTGTTGCGCATCTCTGGCCTAGGACTCAAGGTGCAAATCTACAACCACGACAGCTCCATCGAGTGTAAGGTGCACTGCAGCAGGCACAGCTGCATCGTTGACCTAGCTTTCGTCCTCTGAACTTGTAGTTAGTTTGCGATGGTGATGGGAGAACTTGTTGGGAACTTGTTAATATTTTGTCCAGGGTTCAGCACCCTGTGTTGAAGCAGGGGGCATAGGATGCCCCTGTTGTCTTTAAACTAATACTATTTAGCAGTATGCCTGTTTAGTTGCTTGTTTATCTGCTATTAGTTGTTGTTTACCTACTAGTTTATGTGTTGTTAGTGTTGTGCCTGCCGTGGTGCCTAATGTGGTGGTAAGACCATCACATTTGAAGGGAGTGAGCAGAATACAAACAGCCAAACAATTGTGGTTTGTATCTGTTCACACCTTAAGCACAAATATGGGCAACCAAGCCGGTCCTAAAGTGTCCATTGATGCAATGTAGGCAACCAAACAATATGCAGATGTTGATTTGTTGCCTGTTTTTGCTCAACCAAACTCTAGTGAAATATGTATGAAATGCACGTACTATTCATCGAAGGCAACCAAACACACCCTACAAGTCCGTGGCGCCGCCTATTGCAAACAAGCTAGCCTCTCTCCCCTACTCTCGTTGGTTGCTCAAACAGAGGTAAACGAACGCAGAATTTGGTGTTAGGTGCAACAACTTGCAGCATTTTCTTCATTCCTATTGAACGGCTGTTACAACAACAGAAAAGCCCGACAAAAAGTGAGCTAATGACCGCGCCATCCCATAGACACTCCCACTTTGCCTCAATGCCTCTATGCCTGTCATGATCTCACGCCATCCCGCTAGCTACTACTTCCTCTGTCCTCTGATATAAAAGCGTTTTTGACACTCTCATGTAGAAAATAAAAGACCATGCACACGCATAAGAACAGGCTCATGATCCATGCATACTTATTCTTTGACAAAACTGAAGATAAACAACACCTAGCTAAATGAATATATGTAGCAGGTTTATTGTGGCCAACAGCGTCACCTGCAATAGCAGCGAGCAGCATGAGAGACGTTCGGCAACGGGTCATACTTCAAAGGTCAATATCAGGTCCACGCCAATTTTGTGTGCTATGCTTCTATTGAGGTCTGTCCCGTGGAGGTAGTCAAATTGTATCAGTGATTGATTTCTAGGTTTCGTCGTAAACCTAATTGGTTACTTCTAATTACATAAATCAATAGTTCAAACCATACTCAAAGGTAGGGCATTTCCCATTCATATAGGAACTTTTGTACCAGAAACAATAGTATCTCCAATTATAGCCCCTCTGGGATGTAAAATATATCTCTTCTCACCACCCCCATAATGTATGAGACAAATGTATATCGATCCACCGGTCCCTATTTTTCTAGCCACACTCTCTCTCTCCCGCTCTACAATCTGATAATAATCAAGGAAAACAAGCAGTACAACGAAACGACCATGCACGCATAACGACTAGTTAAAAAATACAGTGTAAATCATACTAGCCTTGTTCTTCCTTTAGTTGATTGCCGCCCACCAGAGATTGAAAATAAAGGGGGAAAGAGACACATGCGAACGCCATCATCATAATAGGCTTGAAAGAACGCAATAGTCACCCGCCACATAAAATGATATCAGGAAGTCCACGGTGGCCGCCACCAGCTGGCCTGGTCTGGAACGGAGGGGACGATTGCCTTCTATAAATCGGGCCGGCTAGGGCTGCATGGCTTCGTGGGCCGGTAGCGGCCCGTGATGCGGGACGACCCAGTGGGGATTGGACTGCCTGGGCCAAATTTAGGCCGTTTTTGTCGCCTAGGGCTCAAATTGCCCTGGACCGAGCCAACAGAGACTGGGGCCTAGCGCCAGCAGATCCGGCCCTCTGGCGGTGGGTGTGCAGGGGCAATCTGGACCCTCGCGTGGGTTCACTTGCATCTAGGGTTGATGTCACACGGTTTGGATCGGTCGCTCGCAACATTTTCCTCACCGCGCCGCCACCCCCGCGTTCCTTCGTCCCAATCCCTGTTCCCGGCATGCCGCCGCCTCGCCATTGCCTTAATTGCACCTACGCACATGCCCCATGACAAACCCGCCCCTCCCCGATGATGCGGCTCCTCGCCCAAGCGCCCCCTCGAGCGCCCAGAGACGTCGCGTCCGCCGCAAGGGCCATCATTGCTGCCCGATAATGGAGTGTGGCGCGGGGCTGATGACCACCGGCTCAGTAACAGGGAGGACTGGAGCGCCGCCCGCCGTGCCCATGGAGCCGCCCCATACCGGCCCTCGCCGACCCGCGAGGACAACGGTGGTAGCCGTGCGGCCAGCCAGGATGGTGGCCATGACCATCGGCTGTCGCTCCCTGTCTCTGTCGGTGCGCTCCGAAGGGAGGAGGACGCCCGGCGCAGGGATGCTGATGTGCACCATGAAGCGGAACTCCGGGACGAGCTAGTCCGGAGACCCCCACCGCCGGCGTCGAACGGCTGCGGCCACACTGACTTGGAGCGTGATATGGGACGGGGCTCATGGGACGATGGTCAGCACATGATGTGGTCGGAGGGTCGCGACCGGTGTGTGCAGCTGTCGGACCGTGCCGACTCTCTTGACTGGCATCGCCCGGCCTCTGGCTCGCCGTCGGATTCACCCCCTCGCCGCAACGTCGATTCCGTGGGATCGGGGGCAACAGAAGTGAAGCACAAGAAACAGAAGAAGAAGCGTTCAGGTGTGACCGGTGGCCCAGCCTTTGGTGAGGGCTCTACGACGACGGCGGGTGTCACACTTGTTGGGGGACCGGTGCAGGAGGCACCGGTGTGTGACGCCCCCAATTTTGACCGTACGCTAAACATACACGCAATGCGTACGACCAAGATTAGGGACTCACTTGTCGATATCACAACACAACACTAGACACAAATTAAAGTCATACAGCTTCATATTACAAGCCAGGGGCCTCGAGGGCTGGAATACAAAGCTCGAAAAGCACGAGTCAGCGGAAGCAAATAATATCTTCGTACATACATAAGTTAAACAAGTTTTGCCTTAGGAAGGCTAGCACAAACATAACAACGGATCGAACGAGGCGAGGCCTCCTGCCTGGGAACCTCCTATCCTACTGCTGGTCGGGGGCCGCCTCCATGTAGTAGTAAGCTCCGGCGGTGGTGTAGTAGTCGTCTCCGGCGTACTCCATCTCCTAGGCTCCATCGTGTGAACGCAGAAACGTATCGAGGGGGAAAGAGAAAGCAAAGCAGCGGTGAGTACTCATCCAAAGTACTCGCAAGACTGACATCAGAACTATGCTAAGTATGCATCAGTATAAAGGAATTGGGGTTATATCTGGGCTGACTGCAGAAAGCAAGAATAGGGGAAGGCCTAGTCCTATCGAAGACTAGCATCTTCAGCATCTTGCAGCATTAGAAGAGAGTAGACTGGTATCTCATATATAGTCATATTATTGTAGCAAATTTTTATTAAGTAACCACGCCCAGAGATTCTTCCTCGACTCCCTGCGAGGAAGCAATCTCGGAGCCAACATTCATTTCAATTTAAAGTCACAATTTTAGTTGTAGTAGATCAAGGTACAACTCCAAGTCGTCCTGTTACCGTAGACACGGCTATTCGAATAGAAGAATTCATCCCTGCAGGGGTGCACCGCATTTCCAACACGCTTGATCACCTCCAGCCGGACACACTTTCCTGGGTCATGCCCGGCCTCGGGATATCAACACGTCATCGCCCCACCTAGGCTCAACAGAGAGGCTAGCCCGCCGGTCTAAATCCTAAGCGCACAGGGGTCGTGGGCCCACTTGCCCTTTGTGCTCCTGCACGATGCGAGGGCGGCCGAGGTCAGCCCTAGCACACTCTAATCCAAGACATGTGCCTTCCAGGCCACTCGGGCGCGCGCCGCTTCATTGCTGACGTCCGAAGAGCTTCGGCTGATACAACGACGCTGAGTACCCATAACTTGTCCCACGTGAAGGTTTGGTGCGTAAAAGGTCCAAATCGGCCAACTCAGATCAAATACCCAACCCATTAGCATTTTATTAATGCGGGGCAAGCGCGACCCATGAAGTGCGGTCCCGTCGCCCCGTCTCGAGGATGTGTGACAAGGGCCTCTCCTGCCCGGCCACGCCTCGTCATCATCAAACCGTGGGTACCCCTCAGGGCCGACGCATCACCAACATGTTCCTGCAACCAGGTCATAGTAACTGTGTGTATAAAACACCAAGGCGGAACCTGAGGAATCACCCTCAAAGGGTCCCGCTCGATGAAACCGTCAAGGTGGACTTAGAGGAATCACCCTCGAGGGTCCCACACTTGAGGGGTTGCACGACAGAGTCGTCGTCGGGAGTGGTGAAGGAGGAATCACCCTCGATAACCATGACCGACTAGCTGCACTACAGAGTTAGCATCATGAGTACTTCACGAGGTGTCACCCTCGGTACTCGATAGTAGCTCTGCAGGGTCGTACAACTAAGGGGTGTGCACTGAATGTGACGGGCATGGCTTGTCGGTCAGATGACCGAGTCTTCGAGTCGTCGAGTCGTCGATGAAGAAGCAGGGGCAACTGGGACTAAGGGGTCACTGGGGATTCATTGATCAACCTATACTAAGCAGTTGATATAACAGCAGGTATAGTAGCAGTTTATCAAAAACAGGCTATGCATCAGAAATAGGAGCTAGCTAATACAGTAGCAAAATCTAATGCAAGAAGGAGAGGGAAAGAAATGGGCGATATCGGAATGCTCAAGGGGGGTTGCTTGCCTTGCTGCTCTGCGGCAAAGGCCTGATCGTCAGCGGTGTAGTCGTACCCGGCAGCAGCGTCAGTCTCGGGCTCTATTGGTAAGAAGA
The DNA here is from genome assembly GCA_039707655.1 of Elymus sibiricus. Classification (NCBI taxonomy): domain Eukaryota; kingdom Viridiplantae; phylum Streptophyta; class Magnoliopsida; order Poales; family Poaceae; genus Elymus; species Elymus sibiricus. The sequence goes on along the minus strand of CM077671.1, from coordinate 216,951,213 downwards.
GGGGGGAAGAAACAAAAAATATAAAGCACAGATGCAATCAGGATGCATGACATGTCAATATGCGGAGCTAGGCATGCACTAACGCGGTACTACACGTCACAGACGGATCGGAAGAATATCTGACGATATTTTCCGGGTCTCGGGCTACTACCGGACAGATAGAAACGATGGAAAAGTTCCATATTCGTTATGCTAGGAGCACGTGACAGACGAACGGACTGCGTATTCGGATTCGTGGGATTTTTCTGAACAACTTTCATGTATAAACTATTTTCATCCGAGTTATGGATTATTTAATATTAATTTTTAAAGTTTTATTAATATTCAGAAATTAAATTGATTTATTTTAATTCAATAAACAATTATGACATCAGCATGATGTCATGCTGACATCAGCAGTCAATAGTCACAGTTGACTGGTCAAACTGACCAGTGGGTCCCACTGTCATAGTCACAGTGTTAATTAATGTTTAATTAACATTTAATCAGGTTAATTAGGGGGGGTGGGACCCACCTGTCATCCTCTATTTAAATTAATTAATTAACAGAATTAATTAATCAAAATTAATTAGTGTTAATGGGGCTGGGCCCACATGTCATACTCTGTTAATTTGACAGAGTGATTAATTAATTAATTAACATAATTAAGTTAATTTAATTAACATAATCAGTCTTAATTAAGTTAACTAATTAATTAATTAATATTATTATTATTTTTATTTATACATTCTTTTTTTATATATCCTAACAGGGGTGTCGGGCCCCTCGGTCAGCCTCACAGGGGAGGTTTAGTGGGGGGGGGGTTATCCCCCACTAAACAGATCGGGGTCGGGGGGCGAAGGCAGGGGCCACCGGCGGTAGCCGGAGCTAATGGCGGCGGGGGCGGGCGCGACGGCCGGAGGCAGGCCAGCGGCGGCGGGAACGAAGGCCGGCGCGGTGCGCGCGCACAGTGAGTACGGGCGGGGCCGAGGACAGCGGCGGCGCAGGCGAAGGGGGAAACGGAGGCGGGAGCGGGCCACGGTGAGCAGCGGGCGTCCGGCTAGCGGCGTCGGTCGGCAGCGGCGGTCGTGCGTGCGTGGCCAGGGAGGGGGCGGACGAGCGTGGGGTAGAGGGAGGTCGGCACGGCCGGGACGCGCCTGGTGCGCGGCACAGGGGCGAGCGGGGCGCGGCCATGGCGTGTAGGGGGGTGAGCGGCGGCTCGCAGCAGGGGGAGGCCGCGGCGGTCGACGGCAGCCAGCGGCGGCGGGGAAGCAAGACGCGGCGGGGCGGGCGGAGCCGGGTGGCGGCTCACCCACGGTGCAGGGTGGCTGGGGCGGCGAGGGTCGGAGGCGACCGGTGGGAAGGACGTGAGGAGGCACGGCGCGATGCGGAGCGGCGTCGGCACCGGCGGGACGGCGGGGTGGCGACGGGGCGCCGGTCGTGGGGCGGCGGTTGGCCCGATCCCGATCTGGATCGGGAAGGGGAGGGGAGAGAGAGGATCGGGGGGAGTGGGGTGAGTGGGTAGCGTTTCGGTGGGGGAGTGGGGGGTTATGGCCCCGGGTGGACCGGTTGGGCCGCATGGGGGGGGGGGGGGCAGGCTGGGTCACGGCCCGGTTGGGGCCGGCCCAGGGGGGCTTTAGTCTTTTTCAGTTTTATTTTTGTTTTTTGTGTTATTTATAATTTTCTGTTTTAGTTTTATTTTAATTTAGTGTATTTAATTATATTCAAAAATGTTGATTTATACAACACAATTAACTAGGCATTATTTCCCGCATTTTGAACATTTTTGTTTTGGCATTCGAAAACTTTAATTTTCAACTTTAACTTAGAATTGAATTCCATCTCTTTTTGAAACAAACTGAGATTAGCAAAATGGATTAGCATAACCCATAGGTTACTGTAGCTTGATTACACGGATTACTGTAGCTGCAAATCCAGGGCGTCACAATTCTCCCCTGCTAAAAGGAATTCTCGTCCCGAGAATTAAGAAGTAGAAGGAAAGAGCTCGGGGTATTCTGCACGAAGATGATCTTCGCGTTCCCAAGTGGCTTCATCTTCAGAATGATTTGCCCACTGCACTTTGAAGAATTTGGTAATCTTCTGACGAGTCTGATGTTCAGTTTCATCGAGAATGCGGACTGGTTGCTCCTTGTAAGAAAGGTCTTGTTGTAGCTCCAACATATCATGATGCACTGCTCGGATAGGATCCTTGAAGCAGCGATGAAGTTGTGACACATGGAACACATCGTGAACCTGAGAAAGGTTTGACGGTAATTCCAATTGATATGCCACTTTACCACGCCTTTCGAGAATAGTGAAAGGACCAATATATCGAGGAGCCAGCTTGCCCTTGATCCCAAAACGGTGTGCACCTCTCATTGGCGTGACTCAAAGATAAGCCTTTTCGCTAGGTTGATAGACCATATCTTTGTGACGACGGTCATACTGACTCTTTTGACGAGACTGAGCCGCCTTTAGATTTGCATGAATAATGCGGACTTGATCTTTGGCATGTTGGATAATATCCGGACCGATAAGTGTACGTTCCCCAGTTTCTGACCAATTCAGAGGAGTCCGACACTTACGTCCATATAACACTTCAAAGGGGACCATCTTCAGACTAGCTTGATAGCTATTGTTGTAGGAGAACTCAGCATACGGGAGGGATTCCTCCCATTTCTTGCCGAAAGAAATGACACAAGCTCGAAGCATGTCTTCGAGAATCTGGTTGACTCTTTCAACTTGTCCCTGGGATTGAGGGTGAAAAGCGATGCTGAATGACAAATGAGTTCCCATAGCTTCCTGGAAACTTGCCCAGAATCTTGAAGTGAATAAGCTGCCACGGTCTGAACTAATCACCAATGGAATACCGTGGAGTAAAACAACTCTGGGCATATATAGATCTGCCAGCTAACTAGCAGTAATAGTTTCCTTGACAGCCAGAAAATGTGCAACTTTGGACAGGCGGTCAATGACAACAAGAATAGCATCATTACCTTTCTGCGATCTGGGAAAACCAGTGACGAAGTCCATTTCAACATGATCCCAATTCCATTCAGGAATAGAAATAGGTTGCAGAGTTCCAGCAAGCTTTTGATGTTCTGCCTTGATCCGACGGCAAATGTCACATTCTGAAACATAGCGTGCAATGTCTTGTTTCATATTTGACCACCAGAGTCTTTGACGGATGTCTTGATACATTTTGGTACTACCCGGATGAATAGACAGCGGAGTATCATGAGCTTCTTTCAGTATTCTAGCAGTCATATTCAGGTTTTCCCTCTTAGTTGGAACGAATAAGCGACCCTTGAAGTACACAGCGCCATCATCATCAACGGTGAAGCATGAGGGTTTACCTTCCGAAAGATAGCGTCTAATCCTTTCGACGTCATTGCAATAGTGTTGCATAGTTTTGATGCTGCCCACGAGATCTGGTACAACAACCAGGTTACTCAGAGAACCCTGCTTAACAACACGAAGGTGCATTTTACGGGCCTCCGGTGGAGGGGGAACGAGATAACCCTGAGGAACAATATGGAGGTTCAGCTTGCGGAATTCTTCTTGAAGCAGGGGGTGAACCTTGTGAACCTGGAGGTGGTTGCAGTATGACTTGCGGCTCAAAGCATCAACCATTACATTAGCCTTGCCAGGTGTATAAGAAATACCCACGTTGTAATCTGCTATGCGCTCCATCCATCTCTGTTGGTGGAGATTCAGATCTGGCTGAGTAAACAAGTACTTCAGACTTTGGTGATCGGTGTAGATCTCGCAACGATTACCAACAAGGTAATGCCGCCACTCTTTCAGTGCATGAATTACTGCAGCAAGTTCAAGGTCATGAACTGGGTAGTTCTCTTCATGAGGACGCAATTGACGAGAGGCATAAGCAACCACTCTGCGTTCTTGCATTAGGACACAACCCATTCCTTGACGTGAAGCATCACAATAGATGACAAAGTCCTTCTGAGTATCCGGAGGAGCAAGCACTGGAGCAGATGTCAGCTTGTCCTTAAGTGCTTGAAAGCTCTCCTGACATTTTTCTGTCCACTCATATTTAACACCTTTGTGAAGCAGATTGGTTAAGGGCTTTGCAATCTTGGAGAAGTTCTCGACAAATCGACGGCAATAGCTGGCGAGTCCGAGAAAACTTCTAACTTGCTTGACATTCTTTGGGGGAGTCCAGTCAAGAATAGCCTGAACTCGTTCAGGGTTGACCGCAATACCATACTTGGAGATCACATGACCAAGGTAGGTTACGTCGTCCATCCAGAACTCACACTTTGAATACTTTGCATAAAGTTGATGTTCTTGAAGCTTCTCCAGTATAAGGCGAAGATGTTCAGCATGTTCTTCTTTATTCTTAGAATAAACCAGGATATCATCCAGATAAACCACGACGAATTTATCGAGGTAATCCATGAATATATAGTTCAACAGGCGAGAGAAGGTTGCTGGAGCATTGGTTAAGCCGAAGGACATGACGGTGTACTCGTATGAACCATAGCGAGTAACAAATGCAGTCTTGGGAATATCCTCTTCACGAACCCGGATCTGATGGTAACCCAACCTCAAGTCGAGTTTCGAAAACGCTGATGAACCAGCAAGTTGATCATACAGATCGTTGATCCGAGGAAGCGGATATTTGTTTTGAATCGTTGCTTGGTTGATGGGACGGTAATCTTGGACCAATCGATTCATACCATCTTTCTTCTTGACAAAGAGAGAAGGTGCTCCCCAAGCAGAGGAACTTGGACGAATGAACCCTTGTCGAAGCGAATCATCGATTTCTTGTTTCAGTTCAAGGAGTTCATGTGGAGGCATCTTATATGGCCGCTTAGCAATATGGGTGGTGCCTGGCATTAAGTCGATGACAAACTCGACAGCTCTTACAGGGGGGAATCCCTGGAAGTTCTTCCGGAAAGACATCTTGGAAGTCCCGGACAACTGGAATGTTTTCAATCCCTTCAAGAGGTGACACATTTAACGCATTGAAGGCATATAGCCGGGCTTCAGCATTTCGAACAAGATGAGCATGATAGCTCACAATCTCATTTGAAGGATGTAGGAGGTGGACGGTTTTGGTGTCACAAACAATTGAAGCGGTATGTGCTTTCAACCAATCCATTCCGAGAATGAGATCGATATTAGAAGACTTCAGCATTATGGGGGAGGCAAGGAATTCCAACCCTTCAATTTCAATGGGGACATTGTGACTAATAACGGAGGTCCGACATTGGCCCGCGGGAGTGTTTACCACTATTGGGACGTTCATCTCTTCACACTTGAACTTCAGACATCTCAATGTTGTTAGCCTGGACACGACCAGTGCTAGGCCTGGCATTGTTGTTGCGGGGCTGGTTGGACGGCAGTGGAAATTGATTCTGATTCTGCCTGCATTCTCTGGCATGGTGTCCTAGATGACCACACTTGAAGCACAGCCCATCCTCGGGACGAGAAGGGGGAACAGGAGCTCGTGGTGCCGGAGCTGGGAGCCTCGGCTGCCTAGGTGGGGGTGGAGGCAGACGAGGTGCAGCATAGGACGGCCTCGGAGCAGGAGGCGGTGCATGGTACATGTTGTGGGGGATCCAGATCTTGCGCTTCTGAGCAGATGGACCCGAAGATGAGCCCATGTCGCGGTTGCGCTTGCTGCTGTCCTTGTAGTCCTACAGACCTGTTTCCACTTGAATGGACTTGTTCACCAAGATGGCGATGCTATCAAAGTCCTGAACAAGGAGTGCCAGTTTGATATCAGGGTGGAGGCCTTCACGGAACTTCTCCCGCCTACGAGCATCAGTTGCAACGTCTTCTTCAGCATAGCGAGACAAGTCCAGAAATTCCCGCTGATAGGCATCCACAGTCTTGTTGCCCTGGACTAGATAGCGGAATTCACGCTTCTTCTTGTCCATCAGTCCCTGAGGAATGTGACGAGCACGGAACGCAGTTTGGAATTCTGGCCAGGTGATGATTGTTCCAACAGGCTGTGAGCGCCTGTGACTGTCCCACCATTCAGCAGCGGGACCCTTCAGAAAGTACGAGGCAAAGGTGACATAGCTAGCCACTGGGGCGCCTGAAGACTCCAGCTCATAAGTGATGTCACGGAGCCAGTCATCTGCGTCAAGCGGCTGAGTTGAGCTGCGGTACATCGTAGGGTTGAGACGCATGAAGTCCAGCAGAGTCATTGGGGCTGGCTGTTGATTCATATTCGGCCTCGGGAACTGGTCCATAAGCCCTTGCATAAACTGGCGATTCAATTCAAACTGCTGCATCATACCAGCCATGTATTCCGGTGGCGGTGGTGGTTCAGGCGCACCACGACCACGACCAGCTGGCCTAACCATTCTATCAAATTTTTAACAGTGGTAGTTTAGCATTGGGTAATTGCAAAGACAAAGAATCATTCATGAAGTAAATTGCACAAGGAAGGAAGTGCAATAGATACGACCTAGTAGTTCAAATTTCAACATATAGATCCATACATAGGTCTATTACAAACAATAAGTCTGTTACAAAATAGACGATAGGTCCGGCATGAAAATAACCTAGACAACTAGGCGGCACGCAGGCACGCGGTGGAGGGATACAACAACGAGACATAGCGATATGCTACATCAACGTCGGGGACAACGAAAGAACCCACGGAACTGCACGTGGCCCTGAATGTGAAACCAAGGGGCAGGGTTCTGCATCCCGTGCACACCCTGATGTAGAATCTGGTGCCCAACGGGGAGCGCAGGTCCACGTGCCGGAGTACGACCTCCAACCGCAGGCCACTCAAGACCTGGGGGAAACTCAGTCCGGCGCGGGTGAAGAATGTACTCCGGGTGCATCCCCGCACTGACTGCTGGCAACAACTGCTCCATAGCCTGATAAAGACGAGCATGGGTGGCGTACAGCTCGATGTTAAGAGCCCTAACAGTGTGATCCAGTGCCTCAGTGTACTGAACCAGAACCTGTGGGTCGTAACGACGACTCACGTAGGGGGTGCAGACAGCAGTGTAGGACCGATCGTTGCGCTGCCGCACGAAAGGGGTCAAAACCTCAGCGTTGGCTGCAGTATCAACTCCAGCAGGAACATACGGGATGTATCTGAATGCCATCTCCTCCAAGCAGGGGTTCGCTGCACGGAGACGAACAATAGCAGCATAGGTAGCATCCTGTACTGCCATCTCAACGGTCACTCCAATGCCACGAAAGGTGTGCAGCTCAGTGATGGAGAGGTCCCGTCGATCCTAGATAACCATCTCAGCTTCATACTGTTCCTGGTTGAACTCGCGGTAGTCCTTGTAAATAGTGTACTCGGGGTACCAGCGATATCCCAGCCAGATCAAGAGGTTGACTAGAATGGCCGGGAACCCAGTCGTATCGTGAGCCAAAGTCAGACGAACGACCTGCCTAGCGGGACGCATCTGTAACAAGAAGATTTAAAGATGTCAAATGACAGTGTGTGCATCATAACTTCAAAGGAAACAATTGTTGACGAAACAAATCTCCGGTGGATGTGATCACGAGAGCCTAATGTTAGAGTTAGCAAAATCTTTAGCCCGAAAGAGGAGAGAGATCAGAACCTAGAGTATAGACGAGGAATAAAAGATCCTAATACCACCCGATTGAGATGTGGGCCCTTAAGCCACACAACTATGTTAGTAAAAGTTTTTCAAGTACTGGACTCAACTTCGGCCAAGGAGTTGGAAAGGGGGCTACCTACATGCAGTCAGCTCTGATACCAACTTGTGACGCCCCTAATTTCGACCGTACACTAAACATACACGCAATCCGTACGACCAAGATTAGGGACTCACTGATCGATATCACAACACAACACTATACACAAATTAAAGTCATACAGCTTCATATTACAAGCCAGGGGCCTCGAGGGCTTGAATACAAAGCTCGACAAGCACGAGTCAGCGGAAGCAAATAATATCTGAGTACAGACATAAGTTAAACAAGTTTTGCCTTAAGAAGTCCTGCCTGGAAACCTCCAATCCTACTGCTGGTCGGGGGCCGCCTCCACGTAGTAGTAAGCTCCAGCGGTGGTGTAGTAGTCGTCTCCGGCGTACTCCATCTCCTGGGCTCCATCGTCTGAACACAGAAACGTATCGAGGGGGAAAGAGAAAGCAAAGCAGCGGTGAGTACTCATCCAAAGTACTCGCAAGACTGACATCAGAACTATGCTAAGTATGCATCAGTATCAAGGAATTGGGGTTCTATCTGGGCTGACTGCAGAAAGCAAGAATAGGGGGAAGGCCTAGTCCTATCGAAGACTAGCATCTTCAGCATCTTGCAGCATTAGAAGAGAGTAGACTAGTATCTCATATATAGTCATATTATTGTAGCAATTTTTTATTAAGTAACCACGCCCAGAGATTCTTCCTCGACTCCCTGCGAGGAAGCAATCTCGGAGCCAACATTCATTTCAATTTAAAATCACAATTCTAGTTGTAGTAGGGCAAGGTACAACTCCAAGTCCTCCTGTTAACACGGCTATTCGAATAGATTATTCATACCTGCAGGGGTGCACCGCATTTCCAACACGCCTGATCACCTCCGGCCGGACGCACTTTCCTGGGTCATGCCCGGCCTCGGGATAGCAGCACGTCGTCGCCCCACCTAGGCTCAACGAAGAGGCCAGCCCGCCGGTCTAAATCCTAAGCACAAAGGGATCGTGGGCCCACTTGCCCTCTGCGCTCCTACACGATGCGTGGGCGGCCGGAAACAGACCTAGTACACTCTAGTCCAAGAGCTGCACCGTCCAGTCCAATCCGGCGCGCGCCGCTCCATTGCTGACGTCCGAAGAGCTTCGGCTGATACAACGATGCTGAGTACCCATAACTTCTCCCACGCGATGGTTTGGTGCGTAAAAAGGCCAACGACCCAACTCAGGTCAAATACCCAACCCATTAGCATTTTATTAATGCGGGGCAAGCGCGACCCATCAAATGCGGTCCCGTCACCCCGACTCGAGGATGTGTGGCAAGGGCCTCTCCTGCCCGTCCACGCCTCAACATAACCTTTTGGATGCCTTACCGGCGCATCCCACCACATCTTTCACACGGGTACCCTTGGGGCCGACCCGTCTCAAGACTGTCGGGAACTCAGGTCCACCTCAACCTTGGTGGTACCGCCTGTCCCTCCAGTCCCGTCTTTCACATGTAAACAATGTCAATTTGAAGTAACTGTGTGTTTATACACCAAGTGGATATCCGAGGAATCACCCTCGATGGATCCCACTCGAGGTATGTGTATGAAAAGAGTCGCTATCGATAAATGGGAAGGAGGAATCACCCTCGATACCCACGACCGATTAGCTACGCTACAGAATTAACATCGGGAGTGCTAAGTGAGGTATCACCCTCGGCACTCGATAGTAGCTCTGCAGTGCCATACTAAAGGGGTGTGCGGTGATGTGAGGGGCCTGGCTCGTCTGTCGGTTGACCGAGTCTTCGAGTCTTCGGGTCGTCGAGTCGTCGATGAAGAAGCAGGGGCAACTGGGACTAAGGGGGGTCACAGGGGATTCATTGATCAACCTATATTAAGCAGTTGATATGATTGCAGGTATGGTAGCAGTTTATCAAAAACAGGCTATGCATCAGAAATAGGAGCTAGCTAATACAGTAGCAAAATCTAATGCAAGAATAAGAGGGAAGAATGGGCGATATCGGAATGCTCAAGGGGGGTTTGCTTGCCTTGCTGCTCTGCTGCAAAAGGCTGATCGTCAACGATGTAGTCATACCCGGCAGCACCGTCAGTCTCGGGGTCTACCGGAGAGAAGAGGGGGGAAGAAACAATAAATATAAAGCACAGAAGCAACACGATGCATGACATGGCAATATGCAGAGCTAGGTATGCACTAACGCAGTACTACACGTTGCAGACGGAGCGGGAGAATATCTGACGATATTTCCCGGGTCTTTGGATTTATCGGACAGATGATCCGGAGGGGAAAAGTTCCATGTTCATCATGCTAGGAGCACGTGATAGATGAACGGACAGCGTATTCGGATTCGTGGGATTTTTCTGATCAACTTTCATGTATAAAACTTTTTCATCTGAGCTACGGATTATTTTCTACTAATTTTTCAACTTTTAATCATTTTCTGGAATTAACAGATTTAAATAAATTCGAAAAAGCATTAATGACACCAGCATGACATCATTATGACGTCAGCAGTCAACAGTGGGACTGACTGGTCAAACCTGACCACTGGGCCCTAGCTGTCATTGACTCAGGGTTTAATCTAGGGTTTAATTAATCTAAAATATGATTAATTAGGAGGGGCCCCACCTGTCATACTCTCATTATTATAACAGAGGGGTTTTATTTAATCTAATCTAAGGGACCCCACATGTCAGTGACTGTTACAGATTTAATTAAAAACAGATTAGCCCTAATATAATTTCTGACGCGGCGGGCCCACTTGTCATACACAGGAAGGGGTCGGGCCCCACCTGTCATTGACTGGGGCCTGCCCAGTCAGCGTTGACTGGGTCAACCGGTCAACCAGAGGCTTGGGGCCCACGGGTCAGTGACCCTGCGGGTGGCCCCGGTCCAGCCACGTCGGCGGCGGCCGGCGTCTGTCGCCGGAGGAGCTCCGGCGAGCATCAGAGACGGCGGGAGTGCTCGGGTTTCGTCTGTGGTGGGCCTTTTTGCGCCATTCTTGTTGCGTTCGAAAGTAGGCGTCTCCGCCGTTCCATTCCGGCCATTAGGGCAAGCTGGGACAGCCGGTGGAGGGAGCTACGTCAACGGCGGCGGAGGCAAGCTTCGGCCGTCTACGGCAACTAGCTAACCGAGACGAAATCGAGCCATCTAGCGGTACTACGCGAGCCTACGCAGTGCGTGGAGTCGAACGGTAGCGACGGCAGGACCAAAAGGTCACCGTTTGGTCGCCGGCGTCGAGCTCAGGCGGAGGAGCTTTCGGGCTCCCGTGGAATCCAATGCTACGGGCTCGAATCTGTCGAGGGGAAGGAGGGGAACGACGCAGGGACTTACAGGGGCCCTGTAGACATGCTTAGCGGGCTCGGGGGAGGCTTGGAGTAGCCGGAACCATCGCCGGAGCACGGCGGCAATCCGAGAAGAAGGCGGCTCGGGGGCGGCGATGCAGGGGCTCTGGGGCTCGACCCAGCGGTCGAGGAGGAAGAGGTGCTGGGGGGAGGCTTGTGGACGTCCTAGCTGGGCGCGGGAGTGGCTGTGACCGCGGCTAGCCGACGGCCATGGCGGCGGTGGCGCTCGGGAGAGTGGTGAGCAAGCGAGGGAGAGGGAGAGAGACGAAGCAGAGGCGTCCAGGGGGTCGAGGGGGCCGTTCTTATCCATCCACACCAGCAGCGGCAAAAGATCTAGCGAGGGGGGGGGGGCTGGCGAGCGTGCGCTCGTCCCAGCTCGACAACGCTCGGGAGAGAGAGGCGGGAGGAGGGAGACGACTGCGGGGATGGGTTGGGCCACACTGTGGCTGGCAGGATTCAAGTGCACAGTGCCCTTTTCCCTTTTTCTTTCTTTTTCTTTTTGGATTTCTTTTCGAGCACCTTTTCCATTTATTTTCTGCAATATTCCTTTACTGCAAAAATGTGCCACTTGGTCCAAATAATACTTGGCAATATTCTACAATACCTCACCAAGTTTGAGGAATTTTCAAATTTTGAAATATTCAAAAGAATTTAAGAGCATTTTTAAAATGAAAATTGGCTCTCTTTTGATGGTGGGGTCCACACCAACATCAAAGTGATGTTGTTTTCCTCAACAACATTTGTTTTGTGATTTTTCACAAATGTGCAACATTTTTCCTTTGCTATTTGCAAACTTATTTTATCACAATAAAATTCAATGCCCTTTTAAAGTGGAATTTGAAATGAGATATGACTTTCAACTTGATCATATTCTATTTAGCAAAATGATTTGTAGCTGATCATGGTCATCACTGTAGCTTAATTACAATCATTACTGTAGCAGAAATCCAGGGTGTCGCAACTCTCCCCTACTAACAAGAATTCTCGTCCCGAGAATTAAGAGGTAGAGGTAAGGGGGGAAATCTGGTTACGAAATTCTAACGAGTCTTCTTGTCTTTGTTGTTCTTCTCGAAGAAGTTGATCCCTTTCGTTGACATATTCATGTTTCTGCTTCAGGTCATCATGATGAAGTCGTCATCCTTCCTTCGGGATCTTCATCGTCCTACGAATGTGATTAGAGGGAAAACTCTAGGAGAACGTATCCCCACAAGGTTGGGCATCTGACGGCGATCTCAGGGAGGAACACAAGATTTATTTCTCAAGTTAAGACTCGAGGAATCACTAAGAGCAAAATGCGATGGTATAAAAGTTTCAAATGGGTAGGCAATCATTCGATGCCTGATCGGAAGGTGAAAGAGATTCAGAGCAACGAAATAATTATTACGTCTGATATTAGGATAGATCATCCCTCGGACGGTGGCTCGGGAATTACAAACGAAGCCAAGTGCAAAGGATACCTTGGAATCAAAGATGTACAGGAGAGTCAGGTTTCGATCCTGTGGAACTGAGGGTTATGGGCCGACCATGTGGTCAAGAGCAGGAAGAGCGGTGACAGCTTACACAGTCATGGTAGCATGACAAGTCATAGGATAGCTTGTCAGTTATGCTGGCAACAACGTCGGTACCAAGGGCGGGGGACGAATAGAATCATTTTCCTGCTCGTAGAAACGAGGCGGACCAATAGGCAAAGTTCTCGTCCACCGGCGGTTACCGGAATGTTATCAACAATAGTAACAGGATCTTACTGACAGACTTGTTCACCGAGGTGTTTACCTAAGTAGAGAATTATTACTGTGTGACACCCTGATTTTGGCAACTTTTTCTTTTCAAAAATATTTAGATTTTATTTGCAATTTTCAAAACCTCTTCAGTTGAGTTGGCTTATGCCTTACAATTTTTTTCTCCAAGCCTTCCAAAACCTTTGTCATCTTGATAAAACCTTTCCATGCCTCTCTTGGATAATTTTTCAATATTTAATCTTTCTTGTAAAATCATTTTCTCAATTTGGGAATTTAGACCATTACTATGGGTTGTGAAGCAATCTATAGTTTGGGTGGTCAACTAATTCCCAAACTTTTTCCTCAACTTCTTGTTATGATGGGATTGCATATTCTTCAAAAATATTTTATTGCCCAATGGGAAATTTTGGCCAGAATAATTATTTTGTTTCTGACCAGAATCTATCCATTGTGAAGCAACCCTATTATTTATATTCCAGAAAATTCCCAATAAATTCCCCAAGCTCCTAGGGATCCTATATTGCCTCAATATCCAAAAACATCAGCTGGTCCAGTTCAACTTTTGAGCAGCAGGACCCTGTTAAGTTTCTGTTAATTATGAACCTTTGTGAAGGAAGTACCATCTAGAGGTGCACAATGAATCTACAAATTTTATGGCATGTGTGTGCCACCAAACAACTCCCTTCCACAAAGTTTCATCACTAGCAGAGCAACTATGTGAGGGCCACAAGCTCATTTGTATTCTGAACCAGAATGATGGTTTTCAAAGGAACCCTATCCATTTCTTCTTCAAATCCTCTCAAAATTTGCCAGACCCTAGTCCCTCCAACCCAGAAGACCCCAGACAACTCACTTAGCTTGTAGCACAGTTCATTTATCTTCCAGACCCTCCCCAAGTTTCTGGACAGAAAATGTAGCTGATGCTACCTTTCTGCTCAGTCAGTATCAGGCTGAAACAGTGGCATGAGGAGAGTCCTCGACCCAGGGTCGATGCACCAGATATGGTTTAGCAGGCCGGTTCACGCCATGTGTGCCAATGCACGCGGTGACCACACGGCTAAGCCTGCCAAACACGCGCTCTGAGCACCGCCAGACTCGGGTCTCGTCGGAGGCTGACGACCGCGTAGCTGTGCGTTGTCCGTTCGTGCCGACGACCTCTCCTTCGTCCACGTGGTCACTCCAGGGTCTTCTCCCTCCTCCCAGAGCCTTCCCTCTCGCCGGAATCGCGCCCGCCAGATACGGCCACCGTGCGCCACGAGCGGCACAGTGGCAGTACGGCAGCCGCAATGGTTGTCTCTTTCCCGACGAGCCGTCGCCTCCCGCATTAACTCCCTGCTCTCCTCCATCACCTCAGCTTGCTTCGCGACGGCCAGCTCATCCCCAGCTCCGGTAGCTTCTCCCCGCGGCGCTATCCAGATCGGGCACCGCCACCCCGCCTATAAATAGCTGCGGCCAACCCTCCAGAGCTTGCCACCACCCCTAGACAGCATCCAATTGAGCCCTAGTAGCGAGCCACGGCCGAGAGGCCCTCTGGCCTCAAGCTTTGCCCGGTGACCCGCTGCCGCCCGAAGCTGCTTCCGCCAGAGAGGAGGAAGACGACCTCGTCAGGCCGCCTCTGGAGACGCTGCGGGTACGTGCAGGACCGCCTCCGTGAGCTCTTTCCATTCCCGTAGCCGCCGGACCCCATCGCCCCCTCCATCACCGGCGACCATCGCCGGAGCGCCGCCCTCTCCCTGGTCTCTCTCCCTCCTTCTGTTTTATTTAGAGCCGACCCCACCCGTCAGTGGGTCAGCCACGCCCGAAGCGGTACGTTAGTGGAGACGTACTCAGGCTTTACGCCTTCGACGTGGCCGGCTCTGGGTTTCTGGAATTTTGGTTTTATTTAATTTAAAACAGATTTTTGACTCAACTTTGACCATCAATAACTTTTTATTTATAACCCCAATTCAACTGATTCTTTTTGCACTGAGTTGGTATTGAGCCCCTTTATTTTCTGGTAAATTTTGATATTTTTCCAATGCTCACAGAATTTCTGTTTAACAGAATTGCTTTATGTGACATTTCCAATTGTATTTGAAAATATTTTCAGAAGGAGAATTTGGTGCTTGTGAAGATCCAGAGTGTTTGAACCATCCAACAGAGCAAGGCAAGCCATGATACCCTTTTCATGCATGCATTTCTATAGCATAGCATCTTTTATATGCATTAGGTTACTTTATTTAATATAGGTAATTCATAGTAATGATGAAATAGTTAAGAATTGAGTTGAACCACTATAGTTGATAAACAAACTTAGTGGTTGATCTTGAGTCACCTGTCCGGGCATACTCGTGCAACCACATTTGCCGGTATGGGATGGCCCTGACCGGGTCTGGCTGCGTGATCTTTCACCGGTACCTCCAAAGAGGGAGGGTTATGCACGGCGTGCTACCCTGATCAGGTAAGCGGTGATAACCTTGTGAGCCCAGTTGTTGGTTTGGTTGCGCGCGGTCCCCATTTGGGACAGTAGCCCCCGTTTGGGTCTATAGAGTTTGGCCACGACGGTGGCAGGTGTCATGAGGACACAGGGGCCACCCAAGGCTGACCTCCGGGGGAGGAAGAGTGCCGGTGGTACGATGAAGGGTCACGGGTCAGGCAGGTTTTGTTGAAGCAATGCTGGTCCACCCGAGTGGTCTCGAGGCTAGGGCCAGGTGCTTCATGGTGTGAGTAAAGTGCGCAACCTCTGTAGAGTGTCAAATCTATTCGAATAGCCACGTCCACGGTATTGGACAGCCCGTCCAGACCTCAGTAGATGGTCAACTAGAATAATGATGTTAATGATGGAAGAACTCGTCTTGTGTTCGGAAGTACTCCGTGAGCATGAGTATTCCGAGGGTTGTGGACAACCCCAAAGAGAGTAAGTTGATGATCAGTAACAGTAAGTAAATGGATTAACTGATATTGTGTTGATTGACATGCTATTGTTTGCTGCATTACTTGGTTGTCGTGAGCTTGCGAGTACATTCAAAGTACTCACCTGGCGTATCATGCCAGGTGCAGGAGAATCCGAGGACGGAGGTCCTGAAGGTGCTGGCTATGCTAACTAGGATGTGTCCACAGCAGTGTCCCTGTGGATGGAGTTGCGCTATGTTCCGCTACGCATTAGGAGTACTAGTATTCCGAGGCCCTGCTATGTGACATAAATAATGTAGATAATGTCATAGCACCGAGGATGCCTTTGGCCTCATCACCATTGTAATATATGCGCCTATACTCGACTCTATCAATAAAGTTCTGTTCTGTTCTGTACCAAGTTGTTGTGTGTTTCCAGAAGACATGATCTCTGGGTTGGAAACACTGGTAATCCAGTTCTCTGTTCCGGGGTGCCACAACGCTTGGTATCAGAGCCTTGCTGACTGTAGGACACCCTAGTTAGCCAGCGCTAGCACCGCGATTAGTATAGGATCCTGAGTATGCATCTGCTTGTTGCATTTGATAGCTGCATTCGATTGTTGCATAGCATGCATCATAATTCATGATTCCTCTAACGGTGGTCTTGTGAGTGTAGATGGCACCGGTTCCATTCCATTATCATTTTGAGCCTCCACCATCCACCTTTCCAGTTCTGCTCCGGAACGTCTGGCTTCGACTGTACCCTCGCTGTGAAGATCCAGTGTACCAGGTGTTTCGGGAGCAGCTTGCTGAGTCGGTGTACGAGTACCATGCAGAGGCTTTCATGATCGCGAGCTCGGACCTTGGTTGCTACTCTCGCTCTACCAAGGGCGGAACGGCTTCCACTCCGGAGTTGGCGATTGAGTTTGCCGCAATGGAGGCTCTCACTGACTTGCGCTTCTACGAGGTTGAGATGCAGACTCATCCAGGTTTCCTCAATTATCCCACCCAGTCGCCTACGATAGGGCGAGTCATCCTCGCTCCTGTTGACCCAGCATGTGACCGTGCGACTGCTGTGCTATCTCGCTACCTGAACGCCAGCTATCGTACGATCATATCCCTGGCTGAGGAGCTGTCTCATGTCTTAGCGGCGCTTGCAGCCGTAGCCCCAGTGCCACCTCCACCTCAGACTACCCATCCACCCATACATCCACCACTAGTTCCACCTCCACCCAGATTTGAGGCTCCTTCTACCTCCACTGTGCCACCAGGCTTTCCATCTGGTAGCCTCGTGAGAACCCGGCTGAGTGGGCCTCACTCCTTGCCACTCCATCTGCTCCGATGCTGAGGCGTCGTGCTCCTTCTACCCCAGAAGGAGAACCGTCTCAGCAGCATCGTCGTGTTTCCTTTGATCCGGAGGATGAGATCCATATCATCAATTCCGACTCTGACTCAGGATCAGATGACGAGGAGTCTGTGGTTTGCCAGTGTTCGTGTCATCAGCGCCACTAGAGTGGAGGCTTGAGTTGTGGAGCATGCATCTTTGCATATGTTAACTGCCGTATGAGCAGTCTAGCCATGATATTCCCCTACTAGCTTGCCATGTATGATGTTGGGTTATCTTGTATAATTATGTGGTTTTCTTTACTCGCCTTCTTTTTTGTGTATTTTTCCTTCTGGTGTCATATAACTGTGTTTCCCCCTGATGGATATTGCTCATCGAGTCGGTATTTTGCAATGGTAACAAATTTAGGATGAAGAGAAGTTGTAGCCAAGGCGGCGATGGAACCCCCGTCCGTCGATCCGCCAGACAAGCAGGACAAGCACCGGAAGATTTACCACGCCCACCACCTCAAGCACCTACTACGGATCAGATTATGAGAATGTTTGAGGAAAAGAGAAACCAGGATCTTATGGAATTCTTGAAGAGTATGCAGGTCATGGTAGGCCAGAACCACAATCATAATGGATCGCACTCCAGGCTGTCTGATTTCCAGCGCACAAAGCCACCCAACTTTGGTCAAGCCGTGGATCCGATAGAAGCATATGATTGGCTAAGGACTATAGAGAAGAAGCTGGAAATAGCCCGTTGCGAGGATTCAGACAAGGTTCCTTTTGCCACTCATTACCTGGAAGGGCCAGCAGCCATATGGTGGGATAACACAAAGGCAACATGGTCGTCTGATGAAGAAATTACCTGGGAGAAGTTCAAGGAATTATTCCGCAAATACCATATTCCTACCGGCATCATGAAGGTGAAGCAGAGGGAATTCCTTGCCCTGACACAAGGAAGCATGTCGGTAGCGGAGTACCTTAACAAGTTCAATAATCTGTCACGGTACTCTACCTATGATGTGGCCACTGAAGAGAGAAAGATAGATCAGTTCCTGGGAGGGCTGAATCATTCCCTCCGTTGCCAGCTATGCATGCTAGACTTTCCTGACTTTCAGACGTTGGTGGACAAGGCCTTCATAGCTGAACGGGAGCACAAGTCCGGACATGATAATCAGAAGCGGAAGTTTGAGCCTAAGAAGGACAACCGCGAGCCGTTCACCCAGAAGCCACGTATCTGGCAGCCAGGCACCTCTGAATATAAGCCTACCTGGAGCAATGGTAGCAACAATAACAAGACAGTGAGCGAGACCAAGACCTACGGCAAACAGCCCGTGATAGAAGACTGCCGCCGCAACAATACTTGCTTTACTTGCGGCCAGAGCGGACACTATTCCAAACAGTGCCCCGCCAACAACGGGAAGTCATCCGCCGATGTCAAGCCGCAGGTCAACACTATTGGACATCATCCCAATCCTAATGTCAGCCATGGACGCGTCCACCATATCTCCGCTGAGGAAGCCTGCGAAGCTCCAGAAGTAGTCCTCGGTATGTTTTCCGTTAACGACATACCTGCAGTAATTTTATTTGATTCTGGGGCTTCCCACTCGTTTATTTCGCGGAGTTTTGCCACCGTGCACAACTTTTCTCCTTCGCCCTTGGACAAAATCATGGTGGTACAATCCCCTGGCTCCCTGCTCAGAACAAATCTGATCTATAGAGATCTGGAAATTTCAATACATGGAGTTAAGTTCCCAGCTGCCCTCATCGCCATTGAATCTTCGGGATTGGATTTGATACTAGGAATGGACTGGTTGACATCACATCAGGTGTGCATTAATTGTGCCAGCAGGATAGTAACATTGGTTAACCCGGTAGGACAAACCGTCCAATTCCTTGCCAGCAAAATGAAATCCAAGAAAGGAATGGCATACCAAGCTACCGCTACGGATATGAACTTGATTCCGGTAGTTTGCGAGTTTCCGGACGTATTTCCCGAAGAGTTACCTAGAATGCCACATGACCGGGAATTGGAGTTTGCAATCGAAGTGGTTCCCGGCACAGCTCCAATTTACAAGAAATACTATCGCATGCCAGGACCAGAGTTGGCGGAGTTAAAGAAGCAACTGGATGAATTGTTGCAGAAAGGGTATATTCGCCCAAGCATCTCGCCATGGGGATCACCCGTGCTCTTTGTCAAGAAGAAGGATGGAAGCCTACGAATGTGCATAGATTATCGCCAACTGAACGAGGTCACTATCAAGAACAAGTACCCGCTTCCTCGCATTGACGACCTGTTCGACCAGCTGAATGGAGACCGGGTATTCTCAAAGATTGACCTTCAAACCGGATATCATCAGTTAAAAATCCGAAAAGAGGATATCCCCAAGACAGCGTTAACCACCCGATACGGACTGTATGAATTCACACTCATGTCATTTGGACTGACGAACGCTCCAGCCTACTTCATGAGTATGATGAATAAAGTCTTCATGGACTTTCTGGATAAATTTGTGGTGGTATTCATTGATGATATCCTGATATACTCCAAAGATGAAGAGGAGCATAAGAAGCATCTCCGTGCTGTCCTGAAAAGATTAAGAGACCACCGCCTATACGCCAAAGTCAGTAAGTGTGAATTTTGGCTAAAAGAGGTGGGATTCCTGGGGCACATTCTGTCAGAACAAGGAGTAGCCGTCGACCCTAGCAAGGTAACTGCGGTGCTGAATTGGAAGACGCCAACCACGGTGACCGAAGTCCGCAGTTTCCTGGGATTAGCAGGCTATTACCGACGATTCATAGAAGGCTTCTCTAAGATAGCCATGTTGGGGAACGATGCATGGGAAACAAAAAATTTCCTACGCACACGCAAGATCTATCCATGGTGATGAGCATCTACGAGAGGGAGAGTGAATCTACATACCCTTGTAGATCGCTAAGCGGAAGCGTTAATAAACGCGGTTGATGTAGTCGAACGTCTTCGCGATCCAAATCGCCGAGCGTCCCGCGATCCAATCACGATCCTTCCGATCTAGTGCCGAACGGACGGCACCTCCGCGTTCTACACACGTACGGCTTGATGACGCCTTCACCTCCTCGATCCAGCGAGCGATGATGAAGTAGTGGTTGAGTTCCAGCAGCACGACGGCGTGGTGATGGTGGTGAGGAACAATCTCTGCAGGGCTTCGCCAAGCACTACGGAGATTATGACGGAGGAACTAGAGGGCTAGGGTTGCCGGCACACGGCTTGGGAAATCCTGATGTCTCCCGTGTGCTAGCCCTGCCCCTCTATTTATATGTTGAGCCTTGGGGTCTAAACTTGGAGTAAAAGCCTCCTCCGGGTCGGTTTTGCCCGCACAAGGTCGGTTTGGCCCGCAGGGAAAGAGTCCAACTCGGATCCCTGCCGAACCGCGCACAGCCGCGCATAAGCGGTAGTACCGCTTCACATAAGCGGTAGTACCGCTCTGGCGGTAGTACCGCTTCACACAAGCGGTAGTACCGCTCCGGCGGTAGTACCGCTTCACCAAGCGGTAGTACCGCTTACGCGGCAGCAAAACTACTTTTGCACTTTCCAATACCTTGTGGGCTTTATCCCTTTGGCTCATATAAAGTGTTGCTGCACCCGAACACTTCGGTAAACATCCGGAACCCCTTCCGGTGAACTTCGGAACTCTTCCGGAGATCAAAACACTATTATCACATATATCAATCTTTACCTCCGGACTATTCCGGAGATCCTCGTCATGTCCGGGATCTTATCCGGGACTCCGAACAACTTTCGGTCACCAACATAATAACTCAATTATACTAATCGTCACCAAACGTTAAGTGTGTAGACCCTGCGGGTTCGAGAACTATGTAGACATGACCGAGACACTTCTACGGCCAATAACCAATAGCGGGACCTGGATGCCCATATTGGCTCCTACATATTCTACGAAGATCTTTATCGGTCGAACCTCTATGTCAAGGATTCAGTTAATCCCGTATGCTGTTCCCTTTGTTCTTCGGTATGTTACTTGCCCGAGATTCGATCGTCGGTATCACTATACCTAGTTCAATCTCGTTACCGGCAAGTCTCTTTACTCGTTCCGTAATACAAGATCTCGTGGCTAACACTTTAGTCACATTGCTTGCAAGGCTCATTGTGATGTTGTATTACCGAGTGGGCCCTGAGATACCTCTCCGTCATACGGAGTAACAAATCCCAGTCTTGATCCATGCCAACCCAACAGACACCCTCGGAGATACCTGTAGAGCACCTTTATAGTCACCCAGTTACGTTGCGACGTTTGATACACACAAGGTATTCCTCCGGTGTCAGTGAGTTGCATGATCTCATGGTCAAAGGAACAGATACTTGACATGCAGAAAACAATAGCAATAAACTGACACGATCAAATGCTACGTTTACAGTTTGGGTCTTGTCCATCACATCATTCTCCTAATGATGTGATCCCGTTATCAAATGACATCTCATGTCCATGGCTAGGAAACCTTAACCATCTTTGATCAACAAGCTAGTCAACTAGAGGCTTACTAGGGACACAGTGTTGTCTATGTACCCACACATGTATTTGAGTTTCCAATCAATACAATTATAGCATGGATAATAAACGATTATCATGAACAAGGAAATATAATAATAACCAATTTATTATTGCCTCTAGGGCATATTTCCAACAAGCCAAGCCCTTGACGGAGCTACTCAAGAAGAATCAGAGGTTTATTTGGACGGCGGAATGTGATAGTAGTTTCCTGGAATTGAAGACCAGACTCACTACCGCCCCTGTTCTAGTTCTTCCAGACATACACAAAAGCTTTGACATCTACTGTGATGCTTCCAGACGTGGAATCGGCTGCGTATTAATGCAAGAAGGGAAGGTTGTAGACTATGCATCCAGACAGCTACGACCTCATGAGGAGAACTACCCCACGCACGATTTGGAATTAGCAGCCGTAGTGCATGCCCTGAAGATTTGGAGGCATTATCTCATTGGAGAACGCTGTGAAATATACACACACCATAAGAGTCTTAAGTATATTTTCACTCAGCCTGATCTAAATCTCAGGCAACGAAGATGGCTTGAGCTAGTCAAGGACTATGATATTGGGATAGATTATCATCCGGGGAAAGCCAATGTGGTCGCGGACGCCCTCAGCAGAAAGCAAGGCGCCGTGAATGCCCTAATGGGAAGGATGCATCCAAGGTTGCAAGAGGAGTTCGCTGAGCTCAACATGGTGCTATGCGGACCGACTACCTCGGACACGTTGGAAATTACCCCCACCCTTATGGAAGAAATCAAGAAGGCCCAAGAGCCGGACGAAGGAATCAAAAAGATCAAGGAGCTGATTCCGAAAGGGAAAGCCAAGTCCTTTCACGTGGATGATCAAGGTACCATATGGTTTGAGAAGCGGATATGCGTGCCCGATCAAGACAATCTGAGGCAACAAATACTCAAAGAAGCTCATGAGTCCTCATATTCCATCCACCCGGGAGGAACAAAAATGTATCAGGATCTGAGAGAGACATTTTGGTGGCCAGGAATGCGAAGAGATATAGCCGACTATGTCGCATGCTGCGACATCTGCAACAAAGTCAAGGCGGAACAACAGAAACCCGCTGGGCTACTGCAACCCTTACCGGTACCCCAGTGGAAGTGGGATGACATCTGTATGGACTTTATTGTGGGACTACCCAAGTCAGCAACGGGCAATGACGCTATTTGGGTCATTGTGGATATACTCATGAAAGTGGCTCACTTCATTCCAGTAAGGACCACTTTCAACGCAAATCAGTTGGCACAGCTCTACATGTCCCGGATAGTTAGCCTCCATGGAGTTCCTAAGTCCATCACCTCAGACAGAGGTTCTCTATTCACCTCAGCATTCTGGCTGCGTTTACACCAAGCCTTGGGGACCATGCTGAAGCATAGCACGGCATACCACCCGCAGACAGACGGGCAGACAGAAAGGGTGAACCAGATACTGGAGGATATGCTTCGGTCATGTGCCCTCACCCATGGACCTAAGTGGGAAGACAGTCTACCTTATGTGGAATTCTCATACAATAACAGCTACCAGTCAAGCTTGAAGATGTCACCGTTTGAAGCGTTATACGGACGAAAGTGCCACACCCCGTTAAACTGGTCTCAGACAGGGGATATCCGAATCTTTGGTACAGACTTGATGCTCGAGGCTGAGAAGCAAGTCAAGGACATTCAAGAGCGTCTTCGAGCAGCCAAGTCTCGTCAGAAAAGTTACTATGATCCAAAGCATCGGGAAGTAACCTTTGAACCCGGAGAATATGCGTACCTTCGAGTAACCCCAATGAAAGGAGAGAAGATATTCCATACTCGGGGAAAACTCGCACCAAGATATATTGGCCCATTTCCAGTGGTTGCTAGAAGGGGCAGAGTGGCATATCAGTTGGAACTACCACCAGAATTGTCGGAAGTACACGATGTGTTTCATATATCACAACTAAGGAAGTGCATTGCACCACCAATCAAGCAAGCGGACATGAGTGAGTTAGAACTGGCCAAAGACCTGACCTACGAAGAGAAACCTGTCAAGATCCTGGATGAAATAGAAAGAACTACCAGAAGTAAGGTAATTCGGTTTTACAAGGTGATGTGGGAGCATCACACCGAAGAAGAGGCTACATGGGAAAGGGAAGATTTCTTAAGATCTGCATATCCATACTTGTTCCCTGAGCAACCGAATCTCGAGGACGAGATTCATCCTAAGGGGGGTAGGTTTGTGACACCCTGATTTTGGCAACTTTTTCTTTTCAAAAATATTTGGATTTTATTTGCAATTTTCAAAACCTCTTCAGTTGAGTTGGCTTATGCCTTACAAAAAATTTCTCCAAGCCTTCCAAAACCTTTGTCATCTTGATAAAACCTTTCCATGCCTCTCTTGGATAATTTTTCAATATTTAATCTTTCTTATAAAATCATTTTCTCAATTTGGGAATTTAGACCATTACTATGGGTTGTGAAGCAACCTATAGTTTGGGTGGTCAAATAATTCCCAAAAAATTTCCTCAACTTCTTGTTATCATGGGATTGCATATTCTTCAAAAATATTTTATTGCCCAATGGGAAATTTTGGCCAGAATAATTATTTTGTTTCTGACCAGAATCTGTCCATTGTGAAGCAACCCTATTATTTATATTCCAGAAAATTCCCAATAAATTCCCCAAGCTCCTAGGGATCCTATATTGCCTCAATATCCAAAAACATCAGCTAGTCCAGTTCAACTTTTGAGCAGCAGGACCCTGTTAAGTTTCTGTTAATTATGAACCTTTGTGAAGGAAGTACCATCTAGAGGTGCACAATGAATCTACAAATTTATGGCATGTGTGTGCCACCAAACAACTCCCTTCCACAAAGTTTCGTCACTAGCAGAGCAACTATGTGAGGGCCACAAGCTCATTTGTATTCTAAGCCAGAATGATGGTTTTCAAAGGAACCCTATCCATTTCTTCTTCAAATCCTCTCAAAATTTGCCAGACCCTAGTCCCTCCAACCCAGAAGACCCCAAACAACTCACTTAGCTTGTAGCATAGTTCATTTATCTTCCAGACCCTCCCCAAGTTTCTGGACAGAAAATGTAGCTGATGCTACCTTTCAGCTCAGTGAGTATCAGGCTGAAACAGTGGCATGAGGAGACTCCTCGACCCAGGGTCGATGCACCAGACACGGTTTAGCAGGCCGGTTCACGCCATGTGTGCCAATGCACGCGGTGACCACATGGCTAAGCCTGCCAAACACGCGCTCTGAGCACCGCCAGGCTCGGGTCTCGTCAGAGGCCGACGACCGCGTAGTTGTGCGTTGTCCGTTCGTGCCGATGACCTCTCCTTCGTCCACGTGGTCACTCCAGGGTCTTCTCCCTCCTCCCAGAGCCTTCCCCCTCGCCGGAATCGCGCCCGCCGGATACGGCCACTGTGCGCCACGAGCGGCACAGTGGCAGTACGGCAGCCGTGATGGTTGTCTCTTTCCCGTCGAGCCGGCGTCTCCCGCATTAACTCCCTGCTCTCCTCCGTCACCTCAGCTTGCTTCGCGACGGCCAGCTCATCCCCAGCTCCGGTAGCTTCTCCCCGCGGCGCTATCCAGATCGAGCACCGCCGCCCCGCCTATAAATAGCTGCGGCCAACCCTCCAGAGCTCGCCACCACCTCTAGACAGCATCCAATTGAGCCCTAGTGGCGAGCGACGGCCGAGAGGCCCTCTGGCCTCGAGCTTTGCCCGGTGACCCGCGGCCGCCCGAAGCTGCTTCCGCCGGAGAGGAGGAAGACGACCTCGTCAGGCCGCCTCTAGAGACGCTGCGGGTACGTGCAGGACCGCCTCCGTGAGCTCTTTCCATTCCCGTAGCCTCCGGACCCCATCGCCCCCTCCATCACCGGCGACCATCGCCGGAGCGCCGCCCTCTCCCTGGTCTCTCTTCCTCCTTCTGTTTTATTTAGAGCCGACCCCACCCGTCAGTGGGTCAGCCACGCCCGAAGCGGTACGTTAGTGGAGACGTACTCAGGCTTTACGCCTTCGACGTGGCCGGCTCTGGGTTTTCTGGAATTTTGGTTTTATTTAATTTAAAACAGATTTTTGACTCAACTTTGACCATCAATAACTTTTTATTTATAACCCCAATTCAACTGATTCTTTTTGCACTGAGTTGGTATTGAGCCCCTTTATTTTCTGGTAAAATTTGATATTTTTCCAATGCTCACAGAATTTCTGTTTAACAGAATTGCTTTATGTGACATTTCCAATTGTATTTGAAAATATTTTTAGAAGGAGAATTTGGTGCTTGTGAAGATCCAAAGTGTTTGAACCACCCAACAGAGCAAGGCAAGCCATGATACCCATTTCATGCATGCATTTCTATAGCATAGCATCTTTTATATGCATTAGGTTAATCTATTTAATATAGGTAATTCATAGTAATGATGAAATAGTTAAGAATTGAGTTGAACCACTATAGTTGATAAACAAACTTAGTGGTTGATCTTGAGTCACCTGTCCGGGCATACTCGTGCAACCACATTTGCCGGTATGGGACGGCCCTGACCGGGTCTGGCTGCGTGATCTTTCACCGGTACCTCCAAAGAGGGAGGGTTATGCACGGTGTGCTACCCTGATCAGGTAAGCGGTGATAACCTTGTGAGCCCAGTTGTTGGTTTGTTTGCGCGCGATCCCCGTTTGGGACAGTAGCCCCCGTTTGGGTCTACAGAGTTTGGCCACGACGGTGGCAGGTGTCATGAGGACACAGGGGCCACCCAAGGCTGACCTCCGGGGGAGGAAGAGTGTCGGTGGTACGATGAAGGGTCACGGGTCAGGCAGGTTTTGTTGAAGCAATGCTGGTCCACCCGAGTGGTCTCGAGGCCAGGGCCAGGTGCTTCATGGTGTGGGTAAAGTGCGCAACCTCTACAGAGTGTCAAATCTATTCGAATAGCCGCGTCCACGGTATTGGACAGCCCGTCCAGACCTCAGTAGATGGTCAACTAGAATAATGATGTTAATGATGGAAGAACTCGTCTTGTGTTCGGAAGTACTCCGTGAGCATGAGTATTCCGAGGGTTGTGGACAACCCCAAAGAGAGTAAGTTGATGATTAGTAACAGTAAGTAAATGGCTTAACTGATATTGTGTTGATTGCCATGCTATTGTTTGCTGCATTACTTGGTTGTCGTGAGCTTGCGAGTACATTCAAAGTACTCACCTGGCGTATGATGCCGGATGCAGGAGAATCCGAGGACGGAGGTCCTGAAGGTGCTGGCTATGCTAACTAGGATGTGTCCACAGCAGTGTCCCTGTGGATGGAGTTGCGCTATGTTCCGCTACGCATTAGGAGTACTAGTATTCCGAGGCCCTGCTATGTGACATAAATAATGTAGATACTGTCATAGCACCGAGGGTGCCTTTAGCCTCGTCACCATTGTAATATATGCGCCTGTACTTGACTCTATCAATAAAGTTCAGTTCTGTTCTGTACCAAGTTGTTGTGTGTTTCCAGAAGACATGATCTCTGGGTTGGAAACACTGGTAATTCGGTTCTCTGAGCCGGGGTGCCGCATACTGCTTCGATCATATAATCTCAAGAAAGGTCAAACAGACCAATGGAAAGGAAAATGTGATTATTAGATCAACCAGACCAATGGAAAGGAAAATGTGTTCATCACATTAAACAGACCAATGGAGAGGAAAATGTGTTTATCACATTAAACAGACCAATGGAAAGGAAAATGTGGTTATACTCAAGTTTTAGGAGTATATCTTTCCCAAGGAAAAACAGAGCATGATGTACATGACAGAATTAGCAAGTAGATAACCATTTAGGTAAAAGGGGCGAGGAAAACCCATGACATGCCATACAATGGGGGTTTGAATAATTGATCAAGAAACAATTAGCATTGAGCTTACATTATTCCTTTTGATGATCAATATACCACATCCATGCTTCGGGATAACAATGATATGGTGTTTCGAGTAAAGGATGGAGTTTGGATACACAAAGGATCCAGTAGGAACAACTTATAAGATAAGTCTTACAATACCCCCGTGGGAGAATGGCAACCCTAGCTGAACAAAGCATTATCACAATAGGTCATCCGGCCAGGTGTGCTAGCTACAACATCACCTTACCGAGTAATAAAGACCAAAGTTATAACCCTTGATAATGTTCCAACCATCATATCTGTTCGAGATTCAGATCTGGTTGGTGTCAAGATACTTCAGACAAAGAAGGCCTGAGGAGAAAAGGATGCAACACAGACCTACGAGATGATGTTGCAAGAATCTCGGGATGAACGACAGAAGCAAGACTTGAATCATTAGCTAGACTACAAGACATCTGAACACAAGGTCAAGACATTCGTGCCCACATGGAAGTTTCTAGAATGGAGGGCAATCAAGTTCTGATTGGGGACCATCAGAGAGGATATCAAAGTTCCATATGTAAGTCTGGACTAGGATAAATCAAAACAATTAGTGGCCTGGCATGCTAGGAAATACATATGGAGTGAAGGTAGCAAATCTATCGAACCATAGAATACTTCGCACATGCTTGAATGATTTGGAACGATTCCAGAGGAAGCGAGACAAAAATTTCCCATAAGCACGGTGGCAAAAATGCACGTGAACTTATAGAAAAACACTTCTTTTATCAAACATATTCTTCATGAACTAGGCACAAAGATAATGCTTTCAAGGTTTCCAACACTAGCTTAAATGTTCATCATGAACCACGAGGGAGAAGAGGATGTGGCTGATGGGCTCAGTAACAATTCGTCGAGATTCCCACAAAGAAGGATCTCCACGATTGAGTGAACAAAACCAGATGATACATTGAGGTATGTCCGAAGGACACATCCACAATTAAACATTAATCGATTGGTGCACCCGAAATACAGACTAAGTAGCACGACCAATGTTAGAGTGCTGACTCAACAGCCAATACAGTAAGAATGGACTTATTGTTTATCAACTCCAAGGTGATAGAGTTGGTATGCCATAAGTATTGAATTTACACATCACATTCCATTTGTCAGTATTCCGGTTAGAAACAACACGGGAACAAAGAAATGAAAGGTGATGGCAAGGATGTCGCCAACGACAACACCAATTACCACGGACAAGGATGCTACCCTCATCATGAATTTAATTGATATCATGGAAGAGCCCAGAATGCCGATGAGGATCACGACACATTTGCCGAGAAGTCTCTTGAAGATGTAATCGATCAGCGACGACATCAAGCAAAGAAATGATGAAGCGAAGGGTGGTCGGAACCACAGTTTAGAGTGCTAGCTCAAAGTTGAAATTGCCTTCAAGACAACCAACATGACATTGCAAACTCGATGTAAGCTTAGAGCACTGTGGGAATTGTGTTCCGGGGATGAAGAATATGAACAGCAGGGTCAAGCTTTAGCATGACAATGATGATGTAGCCAAACATCTTGGAAAGACATGATCGAGCACAAACTCATAAGCAAAGAAGATTACTAAGAGTTGTTGAGTCGCAATGCGGACTCGATTCAATTATCGGTGTCCTTGAGTGTCCAACAACTCAGAACACGAGGAAACTGGAATCAGTGAAGGAAAACATAGCTGATGAGGAGCTTATATGAAGCTATGTAGCTCCATGATTTTCTCGAGATACCAGGGGTAATACTCGGATGTAGATCAGAATTAAAGCTTGGACGGATGTATTGATCCGCAGAAGACAAGTGCTTAAACTGGCCTACAAATGGGATCAAAGAAGAACAGTCATGGTCGGAACCACGGTTGTAAAGTGTCAAATCAGGTTGTAGCTTTGAAAGATTATCCGGCAAAACACCAGAAAGTATGATTCGTGAAAACTGTCGGGTTCACACGGATTAAGGAAGGCATAGGTTCAACCCATCGGGGCATCTTAGGAACATATACCACAAGCTTCAAGAGTAATTAACACATGCTTGACAACAGAGCATGGCCGACAAAAGCATAGGATACAACTTATCAGAGGGAGAAGACAAAAATTACCGATAGCATCATGTATCAGGGGAAAACCATCACAAGAATTTTGAAGGTGAAGGATGCTAACGGATAATAACCCAACAATGGGTCTGGCGGTCCACAAAGGACCTGATGTGAGTATCGGTACCCAATCAGAGGGAGAAAGAATGCAAGGCATTAGTTTATAGAACATCTGAATAATTTTGATGCTTAATTACCAAAGGAAATAAGATTTCCAAATTGGTGTATCGGAAACAGATGTTCCGATCAAATACAAGTAAGATGAAAGGACTTAGATGGGCAATCAATCAAGGTTGATTTGTCAAGAACCAACTCATGTTTAAAAGGACGTCTGAGCCGGACGGATAATATATGATAACAACTGATGACTGTGTGCATTCACACACAATTTGAATCAATAAAATCAAATGAAAATCACAGAGGGTTTTATTGGATATTGCTTGACATATGGAATTAACCACCATGTAAGCAGGTGAGAAAAGTTAAGAGCAATAGGCTACTGAGGATTACGGAAGATCGAATAGCGTTTCAAAGAATTCTGTGAAACACATGATCACCCGAGGGAGAACGAATCTCCGGTAAGATAATTTGATGTACCTTGTAATAATAAGAGCAACTGGATATGAAAGTATGAGCGACAATTGCACGTAGTCATCCATAGGGGTTGACGGTGGAAGGGAATCACAAAAGCAAGGAGCACAAGTTCTCGGGAGAACATCAGAGAGTATCTTCGGAGTCTTCTGATGAATCAAGCCATCATCTGAATGAGGGGCTCTCCGAGAGGAGTAGTTACAAGAACCTAGAGTTAGAGTTAATAAAATCTTTAACCCAAAAGATAAGAGAGATTAGAACCCAGAGTATAGACGAGGAATAAAAGATCCTAATACCACCCGATTGAGATGTGGGCCCGTAAGCCACACAACAGTGTTAGTAAAAGTTTTTCAATGACTAGACTCAACTTCGGCCAAGGAGTTGGAAAGGGGGCTACCTACAGGCAGTTGGCTCTGATACGAACTTGTGACGCCCCCAATTTCGACCGTACGCTAATCATACACACAAATGCGTATGACCAAGATCAGGGACTCACTAATCAATATCACAACACAACACTAGACACAAATTAAAGTCATACAGCTTCATATTACAAGCCAGGGGCCACGAGGGCTCGAATACAAAGCTCGACAAACACGAGTCAGCGGAAGCAAATAATATCTGAGTACAGACATAAGTTAAACAAGTTTTGCCTTAAGAAGGCTAGCACAAACATAAGTAGCGGATCGAAAGAGGCGAGGCCTCCTGCCTGGGAACCTCCTAACTACTCCTGAGCGTTGGCACTCTCCACGTAGTAGTAGGCTCCAGCGGTGGTGTAGTAGTCGTCTCCGGCGTACTCCATCTCATGGGCTCCATCGTCTGAACGTGATAATCGTATCGAGGGGGAAAGAGAAAGCAAAGCAGCGGTGAGTACTCATCCAAAGTACTCGCAAGACTGACATCAGAACTATGCTAAGTATGCATCAGTATCAAGGAATGGGGTTATATCTGGGCTGACTGCAGAAAGCAAGAATATGGGGAAGGCCTAGTCCTATCGAAGACTAGCATCTTCAGCATCTTGCAGCATTAGAAGAGAGTAGACTGGTATCTCATATATAGTCATATTATTGTAGCAATTTTATTAAGTAACCACGCCCAGAGATCCTTCCTCGACTCCCTGCGAGGAAGCAATCTCGGAGCCAACATTCATTTCAACTTAAAATCACAATTATAGTTGTAGTAGGTCAAGTTGCAACTCCAAGTCGTCCTGTTACCGTGGACACGGCTATTCGAATAGATTATTCATCCCTGCAGGGGTGCACCGCATTTCCAACACGCCTGATCACCTCCGGCCGGACACACTTTCCTGGGTCATGCCCGGCCTCGGGATAGCAGCACGTCGTCGCCCCACCTAGGCTCAACGAAGAGGCCAGCCCGCCGGTCTAAATCCTAAGCACAAAGGGGCGTGGGCCCACTTGCCCTCTGCGCTCCTGCACGATGCGTGGGCGTGAAAGCATAATATGCTCCCTTGGTGGTTTTCATAATTCATGACAGCATACATTGTCTCTTGGACTAATACCTTTACCTAGTGTGTTTCAGATACAAGTCCATGGAGAAAAGGATTGGCAAAAGGAGATTGTGGAATACCCCTAGATGCAAGGAAATAGGTTGGCAAAGCTTCAAGCAAGAGGACTCTACATTTTATATTTGTGAGAAATCACTTTGAGTCCATAGGAAAGCCAATACTATTAAAAGGGGGTAAGGTTTTGTTGGTGAACAAAATGCTCATACGTGCACAAGTGATAGTCACCAAAAACACCCACAAGCTCTCCCACCAAAGTCTGTCATAGCCAAACACTCAAAATTGGTACAACCAACTTTTCCACTCTAGTGCCACCGATTCTCACCTCAGACAGACTCAGCCAAACCCTAGCCACTTCGGTGCAACCGATTCCATACCGGTGCCACCGAGTTTGGGTTGCCAACTCTCTGTTATGCAAATTCACAATATCGGTGCAACCGAGATTGTTGGATCGGCGTCGCCGAGATTGTCAATCTGACCGTTGGTCACCTTATCGGTGCAACCGAGTTTCCTATATCGGTCTCACCGAGATTCAAAAGTTGCCACCTTTTGGTCACTTCGGTACCACCGAGATTAACACATCGGTGTCACCGAGTTGGTCATTTTGTGTGTAACGGTTGGATTTTTGGGGATGCCTATATATACCCCTTCACCACCACCTACTCGAAAGAGAAGCACTCAGAACTATTCCATACTTGCCCCATCCAGTTTTCTGAGAGAGAACCACCTAGTCTTGTGTTGAGGTCAAGATCTTCCACTCCAACCATATGGATCTTGATTTCTAGCCTCCCCAAGTTGCTTTCCAGCAATCCCATCTCTTCCACCAAGCCAAATCTGTGAGAGAGAGATTGTGTGTTGAGGAGTCTATCATCTTGAAGCACAAGAGCAAGGAGTTCATCATCATTACTGAGCCTATTACCTTTTGGAGGGTGGTGCCTCCTAGATTGGTTAGGTGTCGCTTGGGAGCCTCCTACTTCGTGTTGTGGAGTGAACCAAGAAGTTTGTACGGGCAAGGAGATCGCCTATTTCGTGAAGATCTACCCATAGTGAGGCTAGTCCTTCGTGGACGGAAGCCGTTATGGAATAGTCAAGGTTGCTACTTCGTGGACCCTTATGGGTGGGGCCCTTCGTGGACTCTTGCGACCGTTACCCTCCGTGGGTTGAAGACTCCATAAACGTGGATGTACGATAGCACCACCTATCGGAACCACGGAAAAAATCCTTGCGTCTCCATTGCGTTTGATCTCCATATCTCTACTCTTTACTTCATGTGCAATGTCTTTACTTTCCGCTGCCATATTTGCTGACATGCATGTGTAGGGCTATTAGACTTGCTAATTTGTCATGGAATGCTAAAATCTGCCAACCAATTAACTTGGGAAAGGGTTAGTTTTTTAATTCCTGCTTGTAGTCTATTCACCCCCCCTCTAGACACTCTTCTAGTGATCCCTCAATTGGTATCAGAGCATTGGTCTCCATTGCTTCGGTTTAATCACCGAGGAGGAAGATGGATGTGTCTAGTATAGGGAGTTTGAGTTGTAGAGTGCCTATTCTTGATGGAGAGTACTATAGTCAATGGAAAACCTTGATGCTTGAGCTGTTTAATGAGTTTCAATTGAGCAAATATGTTAAGTGCCCTTATGTACCTCCCATTGATCCCTTGCATCCCACACACGAAGAGGAAATTGATATGCTATGCAATCTTAGAACTGTCAATCTTATTGTTAGAGCATTGCCTAGAAATGTGCTTAGCCAAATGAAGAATTTTGAATGTGCTTACACTTTGTGGAATGATTTGGAGAAACGATATCCAAATTATTCACTAAGTAATCTTGATGAAATTCTTCACAAAACTATTGCCTTCCACAATATGACGCCTAGTGATCCCAAGTTTGATGTTTATCTATTTGAGCTTAGAGACCTCATGCGTGCTAAAGGAGATGTCACTACCATCAACAATATCATTATAGAGGCCCTACGCATTCATAAACTTGAACATTGTCATGATCACAATCCTAACGAATCTCTTGTTCTTTATGACGAGAATTTCCCACTTGATGATGACAATGTGGAACATGGCTACTATGATGAAAATGAGCTGTTCGACATCGAGTATGAGAAGATCATGAAGAATCTAAGTCTCATGGCAAACTTCAAGGATTACATGTCCGGAGGAAAAGAGTGGATTCTCGATAGCGGATGTACCGATCATATGACCGGAGATAGAGAAATGTTTGAAGAGATCACACCAAACCATGGACCGCGAAGGTACGTAACGTTTGGAGACAACTCCAAGGGTAAGGTGGCCATATCCCATGATAGCTCTATCCAAAATGTTATGCTTGTTGAATCTCTTGGATACAATCTTCTTTCCGTATCTAGACTTGCCGACTTTGGTTTTAATGTGCTATTCACGAAAGTAGATTGCCAAGTGTTTCGTCAAGATAATCATAAAATGGTCTTTACCGGTTTCCGTAGAGGTGATCTATACATTGTTGACTTCACTAAGAGATCCAAACCTCGCACTTGTTTAATTGCCAAATCCTCTAAAGGTTGGCTTTGGCATAGAAGACTAGGACATGTTGGCATGCGTAATTTAGACAAGGTTATCAAAGGTGATCATATACTTGGTGTTAAAGATGTTATCTTTGACAAAGATAGACTATGTAGTGCTTGTCAAGCCGGAAAGCAAGTAGGTGGAAGTCATCCCGTTAAAAATATCATGACTACTAGGAGACCACTTGAGTTACTTCATATGGATCTTTTTGGTCCCAATGCTTACAAGAGTCTCGGTGGAAATTCCTATGGTCTAGTTATAGTTGATGATTTTTCCAGATTTACGTGGGTATTCTTTCTTGATGATAAGTCGCAGGTTCAAAAGATCTTCAAGAACTTCGCTCGCAAAGCGTCAGTTTGAAGTGAAGATCAAAAAGGTTCGAAGCGATAACGGATCAGAGTTCAAGAACACCCATGTGGATACCTTCCTTGACGAAGAAGGTGTCTCACATGAGTTCTCGGCTACGTACACGCCTCAACAAAATGGAGTTGTTGAGAGGAAGAACCGGACGCTTATTGAGATGGCAAGAACGATGCTTGACGAATACAAGACGCCAAGACACTTTTGGGCAGAAGCCGTGGAAACAGCATGTCATGCCACAAACCGACTCTACTTGCACAAACTTCTCGGTAAAACGGCATACGAGCTACTCACCGGTAACAAACCCCAAGTTGGATACTTTCGGGTATTCGGCTCAAAGTGCTACATTCTTGATAAGCATCGTCGTACTAAATTTGCTCCTAAATCTCATGAAGGATTCCTACTCGGTTACGGATCGAACTCTCACACTTACCGTGTCTACAACAACTTCACTCGAAAAGTTGAAGAGACGGTAGATGTGAAGTTTGATGAATCTAATGGTTCGCAAGTCGAACAATTGCCAAATGATGTAGGTGATAAGGACCCCTCAGAAGCTATCCAAGATTTGCCCATTGGCAAGATTCGTCCCATGGAGGTGAAGGAAAGTACTTCATCAACTCAAGTGGAAGCCCCTACATCACGTCAAGGTGAACCACAACATGACATGGAGGCATCCACAAGCGGTACATGACAAGATGATGAAGAGGAGGTAGTGCATCATGAAGATCCACCACAACCTCCTTCACCACCACCTCAAGGGAACGACACCTTCAACAACAACGAAGATGAAGGAGATGATGATGAAGAAGAAGCTCCACCATCCAACAATCGGAAGCTGGCCCGAGTTCGAGCACAAGTGACCAAGAATCATCCCCTAAACCAAATCTTTGGTGACATACAAACAGGGAGAATCACTCGCTCTAAAACTCGCCTAGCTAACTTCTGTGAGCATTATTCTTTCATCTCCAGCATTGAGCCCTTGAAGGTAGAACAAGCTCTAGAAGATGCTGATTGGGTGAACGCGATGCATGAAGAGCTTCACAACTTCGAGAGGAACGAAGTGTGGACACTCGTGGAGAAGCCCGAGGATGAGCACAACATCATCGGAACCAAATGGGTGTTTCGAAACAAGCAAGATGAAGACGGTCAAGTCGTACGGAACAAGGCTCGTCTCGTAGCCCAAGGATATACGCAAGTCAAAGGTATGGACTACAGTGAGACTTATGCCCCCGTCGCTAGACTTGAAGCTATTCGCATTCTTCTTGCTTATGCTAATCATCATAATATCACGCTTTATCAAATGGACATTAAAAGTACCTTTTTAAATGGTGAACTTGAAGAAGAGGTTTATGTTAAGCAACCACCTGGTTTTGTAAATCCTAAGAAACCTAATCATGTCTACAAGCTTCGTAAAGCTCTTTATGGTCTTAAACAAGCCCCTCGTGCTTGGTACAAATGCTTAACAAAATTTCTTGTTGAAAAGGGTTTTGAGATCGGTAAAATTGATGCAACCTTGTTCACTAAGAGAGTTAATGGTGAATTATTTGTGTGTCAAATCTATGTGGATGATATTATCTTTGGTTCAACTAACCCTCAATTTAGTGAAAGATTTGGAAGGTTGATGTCCGAGAAGTATGAGATGTCTATGATGTGTGAGCTGAAATTCTTTCTTGGCTTGCAAATCAAGCAATCAAGAGAAGGAACTTTCATATCTCAAACTAAGTATACCAAGGACTTGATCAAGAAGTTCAACATGCAAGAGTGCAAAGTTATGAAAACTCCCATGCCTACTAGTGGACATGTTGATCTTACCAGAGAGGATGAACCGGTTGATCAAAAGGTCTATCGATCTATGATTGGTTCATTACTATATCTATGTGCCTCTCGCCCCGATATTATGCTTAGTGTTTGCATGTGTGCAAGATATCAAGCTGCACCTAAAGAGTGTCATCTTTTGGCCGTGAAACGTATTGTGAGATATTTGATACAAACACCAAACTTTGGCATTTGGTATCCCAAGGGATCTTCCTTTAACCTTGTTGGCTATTCCGATTCGGACTATGCCGGTGACAAGGTTGATAGAAAATCCACCTCGGGTAATTTTTGGGTAGATCTCTTGTATCTTGGTCCTCCAAGAAACAAAACTCGGTATCTCTATCTACTGCCGAAGCTGAATACATTGCTGCTGGATCTTGTTGTGCACAATTACTATGGATGACACAAACTCTTAAAGATTATGGAATCCATGTTAGAAATGTTCCATTACTTTGTGACAACGAAAGTGCTATTAAGATTGGTCATAATCCCGTGCAACATTCTCGAACTAAGCATATTCAAGTTAGACATCATTTCATTCGTGATCATGTTGCCAAAGGAGATATTAATCTTAAGCATGTTCGCACTAACAAGCAATTGGCCGATATCTTTACCAAACCGCTTGATGAGAAAACGTTTTGTCACTTGAGGAGTGAGTTGAACATCATTGATGCTTCAAACTTGAGCTAGACTCACTCGGATGCATGCAAGGGCATGAGCTTTCTCGATATTTCCATGTATCTTGACATGTCATCTTATGCCATGGAATTCTATGCTCCCTTGTATTGCATCTAACCTTTTGTAGGTACTTGGAAGAACTTCATTCCACAAGATTGCCCTCAACTCAAATCATAAGCAATCTTGTCATGACCAAGTATCCACATCCCCTCTTGATGATGGAAGGAAGAAGACATCAAAGCATATCCTTGACCCATATTCATAATTCTCAGTTTGGTATCATGTCAAATGGATATATCTATTACCCTTCCTTGCATGACTAACCCTTGTAGGTGACAAGTGTACTAAAACGAGAAGGATTGCTCCAAAACTCAAGAAGATCTTCATCAACCTCGAGCATCCTCAACAAGCTCATCTACAAGCTACGTCATCAACATCACTCAAAGGTATGTACTCATATCCTTGAAAAGGCTTTACTCCAAGTAATGAGGTAAAGCAACTCAAGTGATATGAAGACATTAAAATGCTTAATCGAAAAAATGG
Source organism: Elymus sibiricus (assembly GCA_039707655.1). Taxonomy (NCBI): domain Eukaryota; kingdom Viridiplantae; phylum Streptophyta; class Magnoliopsida; order Poales; family Poaceae; genus Elymus; species Elymus sibiricus. Next base: position 216,913,708 of record CM077671.1, on the reverse strand, counting down.
TAACCCCATTCTAAGCTTAACGTAGAGTATGACCTATGATCAAGTATTCTTGCTTGGCTCCTATGTCAATATACTCTAATATAGGTGACCTAGTCACCGCCCATCATCTAGTTAAGAATCTTGTGTGGTTCATTCTCCTTTTGTAAGATTTCTCTGAACCACTCAAATTTTATCTAGTTGATATCTCTTTGTAAAATCATTTGCATTCTCTTATTTTTTTTTGTTTTGTTTTTTCTTTCTCCAATATCAGAAACTTGGTCCTTTGATCTGTTTCAGACTCGGTGCCGCCGATACAAACATATCGGTTCTACCGACATTGCAGATTAGCTGCACCATAAAATCTCGGTACCACCGGTGTATCTGTCTCGGAGTCACCGATTTGTTTTTATTTATTTGCGTTCTTTTTCAATTCTGTGTTTCCTTTGTGATCTCTCTAGCAATACTTCTGTTACTTCGATGATCCCGTTTATATATATAAAAAAAATGGGGGAGAATAACAAAGCTGATCTTAGGGAGAAAATTTCTTTATTCAAGGATTCCTATCTTCACGGAAGAAGGGGAGAATAACAAAGTCTTACAACATCTCAAATGGAGAGAAACTGTTTTCCATGATTCCCTCAGTTTTCTTTTCTATGAATCCTACATTCAGTGACCCTTGTTCTCAAGGATCCCTTCTCAGTCAATGATCCCTGTATCTATCCCCGTTCTGACCTTTTTGGAAATTAATCCCAAAGGGGGAGAAGAACAAAGCTTCTTGCTAAAAGGGAGATACATGCTTATGCAAAAGGGGAGATATGATCAAGGGGGAGAGCCAATATCTATATTCATACTCACTTAAACAAGGGGAGAATATCAAAGTAGGGGGAGAAGACAAATTTGGAAGTATTATCCTTTTCACCATCCAATCCCAATATCTACACGCTGAGATTCAGGGGGAGAGGATGTTTTAATACGGTCATATCTAAGGGGAGAAAGAAATGATCTGGGAGACATATCAATCTTAAAGAATATTACCTTTTATATGTTCTCCATATCTTGGTACTTTTTGATTTCTATTGCCTTGTTGTTTGGTAAAATACTCTTGTGTTTCCTAACATTGTTTTCTCAAGTGTGTTTCTACTACTAGAATGCTCAAGAACTCAAGGTAAGTATATGCATCATACCCTTGATCAAGATGATCTCTTGCTTCTTGCACATATTATTTGTAAGAGTGAAGTCTTGAACAAGGATACATCTCATTCATATATATTTGATGCATATAGCCAAGATATACATGACTTATTATATCCCTTCATCCATATGTGTGTCCATGCATTCCAAAGCAACTATCCTTTAAAGGACTGCACACATTTAAAGGGGAGCAAGTTTAAGTCATGTGTCTCTCAAAGTCTTCATTATATCCATGCATATCTTTATTTGAAGCTTTGATTGTATGTTGTCATCAATTACCAAAAAGGGGGAGATTGAAAGCACAATATGCTCCCTTGGTGGTTTTGATAATTCATGACAACATACATTGTCTCTTGGACTAATACCTTTACCTAGTGTGTTTCAGATACAAGTCCATGGAGAAAAGGATTGGCAAAAGGAGATTGTGGAATACCCCAAGATGCAAGGAAATAGGTTGGCAAAGCTTCAAGCAAGAGGACTCTACATTTTATATTTGTGAGAAATCACTTTGAGTCCATAGGAAAGCCAATACTATTAAAAGGGGGTAAGGTTTTGTTGGTGAACAAAATGCTCATACGTGCACAAGTGATAGTCACCAAAAACACCCACAAGCTCTCCCACCAAAGTCTGTCATAGCCAAACACTCCAAATTGGTACAACCAACTTTTCCACTCCGGTGCCACCGATTCTCACCTCAGACAGACTCAGCCAAACCCTAGCCACTTCGGTGCAACCGATTCCATACCGGTGCCACCGAGTTTGGGTTGCCAACTCTCTGTTATGCAAATTCACAATATCGGTGCAACCGAGATTGTTGGACCGGCGTCACCGAGATTGTCAATCTGACCGTTGGTCACCTTATCGGTGCAACCGAGTTTCCTATATCGGTCTCACCGAGATTCAAAAGTTGCCACCTTTTGGTCACTTCGGTACCACCCAGATTAACACATCGGTGTCACCGAGTTGGTCATTTTGTGTGTAACGGTTGGATTTTTGGGGATGCCTATATATACCCCTTCACCACCACCTACTCGAAAGAGAAGCACTCAGAACTATTCCATACTTGCCCCATCCAGTTTTCTGAGAGAGAACCACCTAGTCTTGTGTTGAGGTCAAGATCTTCCACTCCAACCATATGGATCTTGATTTCTAGCCTCCCCAAGTTGCTTTCCACCAATCCCATCTCTTCCACCAAGCCAAATCTGTGAGAGAGAGATTGTGTGTTGAGGAGTCTATCATCTTGAAGCACAAGAGCAAGGAGTTCATCATCATTACCGAGCCTATTACCTTTTGGAGGGTGGTGCCTCCAAGATTGGTTAGGTGTCGCTTGGGAGCCTCCTACTTCGTGTTGTGGAGTGAACCAAGAAGTTTGTACGGGCAAGGAGATCGCCTACTTCGTGAAGATCTACCCATAGTGAGGCTAGTCCTTCGTGGACGGAAGACGTTATGGAATAGTCAAGGTTGCTACTTCGTGGACCCTTATGGGTGGAGCCCTTCGTGGACTCTCGCGACCGTTACCCTCCGTGGGTTGAAGACTCCATAAACGTGGATGTACGATAGCACCACCTATCGGAACCACGGAAAAAATCCTTGCGTCTCCATTGCGTTTGATCTCCATATCTCTACTCTTTACTTCATGTGCAATGTCTTTACTTTCCGCTGCCATATTTGTTGACATGCATGTGTAGGGCTGTTAGACTTGCTAATTTGTCATGGAATGCTAAAATCTGCCAACCAATTAACTTGGGAAAAGGTTAGTTTTTTAATTCCGGCTTGTAGTCTATTCACCCCCCCCTCTAGACACTCTTCTAGTGATCCCTCAGGGCGGCCGAAAGCAGACCTAGTACACTCTAGTCCAAGAGCTGCACCGTCCAGTCCAATCCGGCGCGCGCCGCTCCATTGCTGACGTCCGAAGAGCTTCGGCTGATACAACGACGCTGAGTACCCATAACTTCTCCCACGCGATGGTTTGGTGCGTAAAAAGGCCAACGACCCAACTATGGTCAAATATCCAACCCATTAGCATTTTATTAATGCGGGGCAAGCGCGACCCATAAAGTGCGGTCCCGTCACCCCGACTCGAGGATGTGTGGCAAGGGCCTCTCCTGCCCGTCCACGCCTCAACATAACCTTTTGGATGCCTTACCGGCGCATCCCACCACATCTTTCACACGGGTACCCTTGGGGCCGACCCGTCTCAAGACTGTCGGTAACTCAGGTCCACCTCAACCAGGGTGGTACCGCCTGTCCCTCCAGTCCCGTCTTTCACATGTAAACAATGTCAATTTGAAGTAATTGTGTGTTTATACACCAAGTGGATATCCGAGGAATCACCCTCGATGGATCCCACTCGAGGTATGTGTATGACAAGAGTCGCTATCGATAAATGGGAAGGAGGAATCACCCTCGATACCCACGACCGATTAGCTACACTACAGAATTAACATCGAGAGTGCTAAGTGAGGTATCACCCTCGGCACTCGATAGTAGCTCTGCAGTGCCATACTAAAGGGGTGTGCGGTGATGTGAGGGGCCTGGCTCGTCGGTCGGTTGACCGAGTCTTCGAGTCTTCGGGTCGTCGAGTCGTCGATGAAGAAGCAGGGGCAACTGGGACTAAGGGGGGTCACAGGGGATTCATTGATCAACCTATACTAAGCAGTTGATATGATTGCAGGTATGGTAGCAGTTTATCAAAAACAGGCTATGCATCAGAAATAGGAGCTAGCTAATACAGTAGCAAAATCTAATGCAAGAATAAGAGGGAAGAATGGGCGATATCGGAATGCTCAAGGGGGGTTTGCTTGCCTTGCTGCTCTGCTGCAAAAGGCTGATCGTCAACGATGTAGTCGTACCCGGCAGCACCGTCAGTCTCGGGGTCTACCGGAGAGAAGAGGGGGGAAGAAACAATAAATATAAAGCACAGAAGCAACAAGACGCATGACATGGCAATATGCAGAGCTAGCTATGCACTAACGCAGTACTACACGTTGCAGACGGAGTGGGAGAATATCCGACGATATTTCCCGGGTCTTTGGATTTATCGGACAGACGATCCGGAGGGGAAAAGTTCCATGTTCATCATGCTAGGAGCATGTGACAGATGAACGGACAGCGTATTCGGATTCGTGGGGTTTTTCTGATCAACTTTCATGTATAAAACTTTTTCATCTGAGCTACGGATTATTTTCTACTAATTTTTAAAGTTTTAATCATTTTCTGGAATTAACAGATTTAAATAAATTCGAAAAAGCATTAATGACGCCAGCATGACATCATTGTGACGTCAGTAGTCAACAGTGGGACTGACTGGTCAAACCTGACCAGTGGGCCCCAGCTGTCATTGACTCAGGGTTTAATCCAGGGTTTAATTAATCTAAAATATGATTAATTAGGAGGGGCCCCACCTGTCATACTCTCATTATTATAACAGAGGGGTTTTATTTAATCTAATCTAAGGGATCCCACATGTCAGTGACTGTTACAGATTTAATTAAAAACAGATTAGCCCTAATATAATTTCTGACGCGGCGGGCCCACTTGTCATACACAGGAAGGGGTTGGGCCCCACCTGTCATTGACTAGGGCCAGCCAAGTCAGCGTTGACTGGGTCAACTGGTCAACCAGAGGCTTGGGGCCCACGGGTTAGTGACCCTGCGGGTGGCCCCGGTCCAGCCACGTCGGCGGCGGCCGGCGTCCGTCGCCGGAGGAGCTCCGGCGAGCACCAGAGACGGCGGGAGTGCTCGGGTTTCGTCTGTGGTGGGCCTTTTCGCGCCATTCTTGTTGCGTTCGAAAGTAGGCATCGCCGCCGTTCCATTCCGGCCATCAGGGCGAGCTGGGACGGCCGGTGGAGGGAGCTACGTCGACGGCGGCGGAGGCGAGCTTCGGCCATCTACGGCAACTAGTTAACCGAGACGAAATCGAGCCATCTAGCGGTACTACGCGAGCCTACGCAGTGCGTGGAGTCAAACGGTAGCGACGGCAGGACCAAAAGGTCACCGTTTGGTCGCCGGCGTCGAGCTCAGGCAGAGGAGCTTTCGGGCTCCGGTGGAATCCGATGCTACGGGCTCGAATCCGTCGAGGGGAAGGAGGGGAACGACGCAAGGACTTACAGGGGCCCTGTAGACATGCTTAGCGGGCTCGGGGGAGGCTTGGAGTAGCCGGAACCGTCGCCGGAGCACGGCGGCGATCCGAGAAGAAGACGGCTCGGGGGCGGCGATGCAGGGGCTCCGGGGCTCGACCCAGCGGTCGAGGAGGAAGAGGTGGTTGCGGCGGAGCTCGTGGACGTCCTAGCTGGGCGCGGTAGTGGCTGTGACCGCGGCTAGCCGACGGCCATGGCGGCGGTGGCGCTCGGGAGAGAGGTGAGCAAGCGTGGGAGAGGGAGAGAGACGAAGCAGAGGCGTCCAGGGGGTCGAGGTGGTCCGTTCTTATCCATCCACGCCAGCAGCGGCAAAAGATCTAGCGAGGGGGGGGGGCTGGCGAGCGCGCACTCCTCCCAGCTCGACAGCGCGAGGGAGAGAGAGGCGGGAGGCGGGAACGACTGCGGGGATGGGCTGGGCCGCACTGTGGCTGGCAGGCTTCAAGTGCACACTGCCCTTTTCCCTTTTTCTTTCTTTTTCTTTTTGGATTTCTTTTCCAGCACCTTTTCCATTTATTTTCTGCAATATTCCTTTACTGCAAAAATGTGCCACTTGGTCCAAATAATACTTGGCAATATTCTGCAATACCTCACCAAGTTTGAGGAATTTTCAAATCTGTTTGAAATATTCAAAAGAATTTAAGAGCATTTTTAAAATGCAAATTGGCTCTGTTTTGATGGTGGGGTCCACACCATCATCAAAGTGATGTTGTTTTCCTCAACAACATTTGTTTTGTGATTTTTCACAAATGTGCAACATTTTTCCTTTGCTGTTTGCAAACTTATTTTATCACAATAAAATTCAATGCCCTTTTAAAGTGGAATTTGAAATGAGATATGATTTTCAACTTCCTCATATTCTATTTAGCAAAATGATTTGTAGCTGATCATGGTCATCACTGTAGCTTAATTACAATCATTACTGTAGCAGAAATCCAGGGTGTCACAACTTAGAATTGAATTCCATCTCTTTTTGAAACAAACTGAGATTAGCAAAATGGATTAGCATAACCCATAGGTTACTGTAGCTTTATTACACGGATTACTGTAGCTGCAAATCCAGGGCGTCACACGGTGCCTCCCCCGACAAGGGATGGCCTCACCGGGACCCGTGAGGAGACGATGTGCATCAACTGTGGATGTGCAGGCCACTTCTGCTCGGCGTGCAAGGCTCCACCCCATTGTCCCGCCACCCTTGCTTATCTAGGATACGGGGTGGCTGACGGTAGCTTCTACTACGTGGATGCGATCTTGGAGGATCAGTCCGCTAGGCCACACCTGGCTACGATCTCCGTCGTTCCGGGTAAGGCGCCGCTGCCGGCGATCGAGGTTACCACCAAGGTCATTCACGTGGAGCTGTCGGCTTACACTGGCGACTACAGAGACAATGCCTTCTCCTAGTTGGTTACGGGGATGGCCCCGATGGTCTTCTCGGTGCCTTTCCCGTCTGCGGAGATGCTCACCTCCTGCACTAGAGACAACGTTCATGTTCCCGGTTAACAAGTTCTTGATCTCCATCCAGAAGGCAGAGGTGGATCTTGCTGTGATACCACCGTTGGCTCATGTGTGGGTGTACGTCTACGAGCTCCCAATGGGGGGAAAGTGTGAGCACATTCTGAAGGCCGTTTTTGAGCCAGTGGGAAAGCTTCTGACGATCTACATGGACTCCCTAGAGGGCGATGGCCGGCTCGCATCAAGGTCCTATGCATGATCCCTGACGACATGGACGGCTTATCCCTGGTCTTCTTCTTTGGTAAGACTAAACGGGCGCGGATCACCTACGAGCTGGACCTTGAGGACCCAGAGGGGAGGGCGGGAGACGGTCCAACGGTCGCGCCAGCTGCGCCGCCTGCGTCCAGACAAGATGGGGGTGACGACCCGTCTGAGGACATTTCCTCGGACTCGGGCGATAGGCATGCCTCCCTGGCGTCGGCCGCACGCCACTCCGGACCCTCGGCTGTTGGGAAGGCGCGGCTCGTGCCGATGCGTCGGCATATTCGCCCGTCTCTTAATCAGATTAGGACTCCCTGTGCGGGGATGGACGTGCACCCTCCATCGTCCCCGCGTTCCTGGAGTGGTTTGCTACACCTGCTTGCCTGGGACCCCACCCTCTCTAGCCTTGGGGTCTAAGGGGCTCGTGCTAGCTACGCCTCTGACGTCGGGCCTGCGGGTGGGCAGGACCTGCCTCAACTCTCTCGTTGCCTGCCCTGCGGCCAGTTTGGTCCCTTCTTCGTCTGTGGCGGCCAGCTCGGTCCCTTCTCCGTCTATGGTGGCCAGGCAGAGTGCACGGATGAGCCGGACACAGACTCTCCCGGTAGGTCGGGTGCCTACGATCTAAGAGAAGGTGGCCATGCACGCAGCTGCAGGTACCTGCAGACCAAACAGGGTAGTGTAGCACTTTCGCAGAAGTATCCCAATGAGTAATTGTCCCAACAAAGAGCGAGGGAGAGTATTTCTGGAGGCGTTTCTGTCACACAAGGTTTCACAGTTCTTGTGTGAAGTACTGCTTGAGCTTCTACAAATATTGTTACTGTCCTGGGTAAACGATAAACTAAATATGCTAATAAAAAGAGGATTTAAAGATGTCTACTAAGTAACTAATGAAATTAAATAATAAGAGCTTAAAATGTAAATGGTGTTTCCTGCAATGCAAAGATTAGGTGCGGAAAGATTTCAGTTCATGGTAAGAATATATGAATTGTGCCAGTGCGACGGTAATACCAGTTACCTTGTATTATACTCATAGTATTTGATATAAACTTTCTATAGGCGGTTCTCCCTAGAGCCATGAAACTCCTCCATTAGGGGTTACATTTCATTCTATAGTCCTGCTTCTCCATTGCCACAGAGTGGTCATTTCCACGATTAAGGTCATAAGACAGGAACCAAGCATTAAGTTCAATGGATCACCGTTATCTCATATTTTCTTCGGTTCTCATAGATATCTCTACCTATCACGTCAACAGTCATAGAGTTCCTAAACAATACGTGTTACCTGTGTAGGTCTTGAAATCATGTTAGCTGGGCCCTTAAATTGGACAACACGCATAGGGTTCACCACGGTATAACAACATACTAAATAGATCATGCTACTACGAATTCAAATGACGCCATATAGGATAGGCACACATCAAGCTTACCACTTACCTACATCTCCCATACCTAGGGGAATTACTCACGCATCATAAGAGGGGAATCAATCACAACCGAGAGAAAAACCATGAAAACTACATCGATAATATTGACGGGATCCACAATGAGATGAAATGGTGCTCAAATAGTCTTGATCTCAGATGAGATAGAGTAGAGATTACAAGTTCCAATCCCTCTTACAATGGTGAAGGAGATGATGATGATGATGATGATGGAGATGAAAGGACTAAAAACCTACGATGACCTTTGTCAGTTCTCCGGATCCTCCCTTTCTTCTGTTCTGGATGGTGTGATGGCGGTTAGGGGTCTCTTCTCCTCGTGGTCCCTTCATGGAAGTTGCTTGTATAGAAGAGGAGGGGTCGTCGGCACTCCAACCGACCGCTCAAACGAGCGCGCACGGTCGTATGGAAAGCTGTCTTTCACACTGTTCCGCCTGTTGACAATGCTCTCTTCAATAAAGTTGCTCCGACTGGCTTGATTTTTAGCAATCTCCTTTGGTTTGCTTCCAAATAAGATATTTCCTGCCACCCAAAGAACAATGTAGATTTTACTCTCTTTTGTTGGATTAGCGTTAGTAATATCCAAAGAAAAACAAAAATCCAATGAAACCAAATAGAAATCACTATGAAAAACATCGCAAATTCTCGAGCCATCAACTCACCCAAGCTTAAGATTTGCTCGTCCCCGAGCAAACAAGAAATCAAGAGAATGAAAAGGAGCTTGGTTGAATGGAAAGAACTTTACCGGCTCGATAAAATACATGATATCCATCCTCTCTTATCCTGCAAAATCATTCAAGAAAGTATTTGCAATTGAATGGCTGCACCTAAACTCGTTGCCTAACCACGTATAGTCTCATACCATTAGTTATAAATTCTCAAAGAAAATTTTCTTCGCTAACCAAGTGTTTAGGAAAATGAAGGTGTTCATCAATTAGATGGATATTCAACTTAAGCTCAATAGTCAAAATGCATTTAGAAGGTTCGGAGATCAAAGATAGCAAAGGACTCAAGTTTTTCATTAACACCAATTAATGCCTCCTAATCACAACTCTCAAACACTTCGATCAGTCATTGTTCTTAGGGATTTCAACTCTTGGTGGCAGGGTTATGCCAAAATTCACTATATGCAAATGGGTTCTGTTGTGGCTTAATTTCATGCGCTATGGATCAAGAATGGTTATCTCTTTCGAGCTCAGCGACCGGTGATTTTATTTACCACTTGCACACTCCCTTGGGGAAGGTCGATCGTTTACTACACAATCCCCAAGTTCTTGACGGAGTTGCAGTTATGCAAATTATCTCAACATATAGCAACAAGACGTAAAGCGAGTGGCTAGAGCTCCACGATTTTAATTCTTGCGAATAAATATTGGCATAACCTCAACCACTTCAAATAGTCATCCCTCTAAACAACTCTATCAATGGGTTTCATCAAGTCAATCAAAATCAGCAAGTGGAGTTGAATTGCTTAAGTACTCGTTCTCTTCGAAAGTTCCTAACCTCTAAAAAATTTAGATTTTTCATTTAGAACAAAAACATGATTTCTCACAAGGTTTGACTAGCAAAATCTGAAATTGGGAGTTATGACTAGATGATATCTTATATTTACTAATTGGATGCACCAAATGAGCAACCACGTTAATCCTCACAGTTAAATCACTTTTCACCGTTGGATCAAAAGATAAACAGTTGAGATGTCTCCTTTCACCTTGTAAAAGTAGAAAGAAATAGAAAAAAAGAGACGACTCCTTTCACGGTATACAACCGCACGAGGAGTCCGGAGCAGTATCATTGTCAATCTGTCCACGATCTCTATTTTCTTTCTCTCCATGTCGTGATGTTGTCTTCCTTTCAATTTCTACCAGATTGGTCCAAGGATCGAGCCGCTACAAGCAGCGCATCCTCCTCTGCCTATTTGTCTCCACTAGCAAACATGCCCGTGCGTTGCAACGGGAGAAAAAATAATCTGTGTGCACACACTCGACCACATCAGCAAATCCACTGAAATCTTTCACACACAACCAATAACATAATACGTGGGATGGTTTTTTAATGTACTCAAGGTGTTTTAAAAAAAATCTTTATGGCCAAAATTTCAAAAAATATGAAAATCAACGTTAAGCCACTTGTTTATATAAAGTTTGTATCAGCAGTTTAGTTTACATCACCGTACATGAGTTGGTTATTATGCACTGTGCAAAATAGAGAGGAGATTATGTACGTATTGTAACCTTTAGCATATGGTAGCTGGTAGGAATGAACATCCCCTATGATGCCAATAATATCTTTTGTAAGAGCATCAAACTACCATATCTATTCAATTTGAATGGGTAGGGACATACTATATAACATGCCTTTCGAAAATAGCTCATATAAAAAAGTTATTAATTAATTTCGCACCCTAAACATACTTTTAGAAATGATTAACATGCAAGTTAATAGCATATTTGAAATCTAAATATTTTTCTGAGATATTTCCATATATAATGTGTTAGATTTGAAGATAGGGGTTGAAAGATATGACTATTTTGAAAAGCATTAGAATCTATGGCACCAACCACTGGGATCAAAAATAGGTAGAAGATGGGATCAAACCCAGGTCTATAGCATGGTATCGTGCAGCTCCAACCATTGGGGAACCTTGGTGCTTATGATTTATTAGGGGATCACGCTATATGAACCAATCGAAACACGGGTGAGCCAATAAATCGAATCGTTTTCCACTTATAGGTGGCATTGGGTGTAATTTGTGGCAACTTTAGGGGCAAATCTATGACGGACGGGCAGAAGCACTCCTTCCTTTATTAGTAGGTAAGATTAGCAAAACGGCCCGTGCGTACAACGGGAGAAAAAAATCATAATCTTCAATGGCCATAACCACATTTTGCTGCATCACCGAGATACACTATCACTCTCATTTTCATGAAACCGTGAATAATTTTTGAAAATCATGAACATTTTTTTAAACTCGTGAACATTTTTCAGATACTTGAAAATTTTCTAAAATTAGGAACATTTTTTTAATGCATGAACATTTTGGACTATTTTCAAATATATTTTTAAAAAATGTGAACATTTGTAAAACATGTTTCTCGAATCGACAAACATGTCTAGAGTCGAAGATTTTTTTTTCAAAATTGGTGGAACAATTTTCGAAATTGATGATTTTTTTAAATATGTGATTTTGTGAATCATCGAACATTTTATGAATCAATAAACTATTTTTATAATTTACAAACAGTTACAGTTTTTTTTGGAATTTTTTCGATTCATGAACATTTTTTGGATTGACTATTTTTTGTTCAATTTCACTAACATTTTTTAATATTTGAAATTTTAAAAAATCATGAACGTTTTTTGATTTATCGAAGATTTGTTTAAAAATTTGTGACATTATCTAAATATGCGAAAATATTTTTAAAATGTATAACATTTTCTGAATACACAAACGTTTATTAATTATTAAACATTTTGTTCCACAATTCTCATTTTTTTTTGAAATTTCGATTTTTTATTGAATTCCCAAAATTATTTAAAGTAGAAAAAACGATGACGAAAAAGAAAAACGAAAAACAAAAACAAAATTAAAAAAACAGATCGGTCATACATGGGCCGGCCCAAACACGTGCGTTGTTTCTTCTCATAGCACGTAGAGCGCCGTATAGGAGGTTCCTGCTGCATGGGCCGGCCCAGTCCATGATTTTTTTGTATGAAAAGTTTTTTATCACTTATCGGTGGCATTGGTGGGTAATATTTTGCAACTTTAGGGGCAATTTTGATGACATGCGGGCAGAAGCACTCCTTTCTTTATTAGTAGGTATAGATGGTGTGATGTCCATCTTCTTTCTCTTCATGTTGTGATGGGACCATTAGTTAAATTAATCTGCAAAGATTGATCGAGTGGACGTTCGATCAGGCATGCTGTATACATGTGTGTTCAGACTTCAGATCAACCAAGCCAGCCTTCTCGCCGAGGGAACCATGCGGAAGCATCGTGCATGACCATGTCAGGAAAGAATCAAGCCAACTTGCGTCATTGTGGTGCCGCGGACGACGGTCTGCCACAGTTATGTGGACCGGTGCGACTTGACGACCCTGTGCCACCGTTAGGACTGCAGCCGCACGCTGGAGGAGGGGAGCATGTGTTGATGCGCGTACACACCCTGTGCAAGTGTCGCTGCCAGCGCCCGACGATGTTGCATCACGACGAGGTGTACTGGCATGCCGTCGGCGACAGGCCAGCATGTTCCGGCCTTATGAGGCTACAACGAGGCGAGGAGATGCCGGACTATAGGGTCTGGGTGGACAGACTTAGAGATGTGAGTGATCTTCTCCAACGTTTCCAAGCGGATAGTGTGATGACAACGTATCTACTGCACAAACTAGACGTACAAGATAGTGGCAAGCACATCTTGCTATAGGAGACAAAAGTACATACTACTTCCTCTCTGACCGCTGCTAAGATTGATGCTTTTTTGCTAGAGAAACCTAGCAACAACAACCCATCATCCATCTCTGTTCATGTCGTACACCCACAAAAGGTACTCCCTCCTTTTTAATACATGTACAGAAGTATATGGATGAAACTGGGATCATGTACTACATGCCTGCCTCATGGCTATGTATATCTATAACCAGTCTACTGCTATTTTCTAAAAGATATGAACTGACTAAAAGTACAACATGTGTCTTCAGTTCTAAGTTCATTCCGATTACTAATTTTGTAGTTGCCACTATGTGCTAGATTGTGCATGTTATCTTCCAATGGAAAAAAGAGACGAAATATGTAAATCTTCATACAGTAAAACTTCTGGATTTATATTTGAGCTCATCGACATTCCAATACTTCTCTGTTCCTGTGCAATGAGTGATATATTGTTGTTTTGCATGCCTGCTATGTTAGTTAACTTCTAAAAGAATTTTGATTCTTTGTGAGTATATGGGCTGGGTCATTCATTTGAACAGGCTTGGGATTGCTATTTTCTAGGTTTTAATGCAAATGGGGTCTTTAAAATAATACATTTTGTATGAATAATTACATCTACTTTTTCTTCAACAAAGATCACAACTATGTTCTTCCTCCAAATCTTCAATTTGTACAAGTACTTTCTTAAGGCTAAGGTTCTTCCTCTAAACATATCGAATCCAGTCCAGTAATAATTGCGAGGTACCTTAGCCTTAAGAAAGTACTTGTACAAATTGAAGATTTGAGGAAGAACAGAGTTGTGATCTTTGTTGAAGAAAAAGTAGATGTAATTATTCATACAAAATGTATTATTTTCAAGACCTCATTTGCATTAAAACCTATAAAATAGCAATCCCAAGCCTTTTCAAATGAATGCCCCATCCCATATACTCACAAAGAACCGAAATTCTTTTAGAAGTTAACTAACATAGCAGGCATACAAAACAACAATATATCACTCATTGCATAGGAACAGAGAAGTATTGGAATGCCGATGAGCTCAAATATAAATCCAGAAGTTTTACTGTATGAAGATTTACATATTTCGTCTCTTTTTTCCATTGGAAGATAACATGCACAATCTAGCACATAGTGGCAACTACAAAATTAGTAATCGGAATGAACTTAGAACTGAAGGCACATATTGCACTTTTAGTCAGTTCATATCTTTTAGAAAATAGCAGTAGACTGGTTATAGATATACATAGCCATGAGGCAGGCATGTAATACGTGATCCCAGTTTCATCCATATACTTCTGTACATGTATTAAAAAGGAGGGAGTACCTTTTGTGGGTGTACGACATGAACAAAGATGGATGATGGGTTGTTGTTGCTAGGTTTCTCCAGCAAAAAAGCATCAATCTTAGCAGCAGTCAGAGAGGAAGTAGTTCGTACTTTTGTCTCCTGTAGCAAGATGTGCTTGCCGCTGTCTTGTTCGTCTAGTTTGTGCAGCAGATACGTTGTCATCACACTATCCGCTTGGAAACGCTGGAGAAGATCACTCGGATCTCTAAGTCCGTCCACCTAGACCCTGTAGTCCAGCATCTCCTCGCCTCGTTGTAGCCTCATAAGGCCGGAACATGCCGGCCTGTCGCCGACGGCTTGCCAGTACACCTCGTCGTGATGCAACAACACTGGACGCTGGCAGCGACACTTGCACAGGGTCTATACGCGCAGCAACTCATGCTCCCCTCCTCCAGCGTGCGGCTACAGTCCTAACGGTGGCACAGGGTCGCCAAGTCGCACCGGTCCACATAACGGTGGCAGACCGTCGTCTGCGGCACCACAATGACTCAAGTTGGCTTGATTCTTTCCGGACATGGTCATGCACGATGCTTCCGCATGGTTCCCCTCGCGAGAAGGCTGGCTTGGTTGATCTGAAGTCTGACCTCACATGTATACAACATGCCTAATCGAACGTCCACTCGATCAATCTATGCAGATTAATTTAACTAATGGTTCAATTAGGTCGTTGAGAGAAAAGAGGTAGTGGAGGACATAGAGCCAATCTGAGAGAAACTGAGAGGACGATAACATCACAACATGAAGAGAAAGAAGATGGACATCAGACCATGGAGACAAATAGGCAGAGGAGGATGCGCTGCCTGTAGCGGCTCGATCCTAGGACCAATCTGATAGAAATTGTAAGGAAGACAACATCACGACATGGAGAGAAAGAAAATAGAGATCGTGGACAGATTGACAATGATACTGCTCCGGACTCCTCGTGGGGTTGTATACCGTGAAAGGAATCGTCTCTTTTTATCTATTTCTTTCTACTTTTACAGGGTGAAAGGAGACATCTCAACTGTTTATTATTTGATCCAACGGTGAAAAGTGATTTAACTGTGAGGATTAACGTGGTTGCTCGTTTGGTGCATCCAATTAGTAAATATAAGATATAAGACAAGATGTTATACCTTCTCACGCTGGCTCATTCTTCCCCTTCATCAACTCCCAATTCATTTTCTTCATTTCCTCTTGCTAGTAGAGAGCAAACCCGTAGGCTCAAAGAAAACAAACAAAAAGAACTACAACAAGGCAAGAACAAAGTGTACTCCTCATTTTATTATGCAAACTGAATATAAACATGGAAAATACAAAAACAAATGGAAGAAAAATAAATATGCATGCATGGATAACTAGGCCATGAGCTCCCCCAAGCTTAGGCTTTTGTCCTACTCTCTAGTCCATGTCCTCATCATCGTCACCCCCTGGCCAAACTGTGGCCACTGGTAGGAGGGGCCACTAGAGAATGGACCTCCTGGTCCAGGATGTGGCTGCCAGAAAGAAAAGAGGGACTGCATGTTCCGACTCAACAGGTTAATGTTGTTGTTGGCCTCATGAAGCTCCGTACGGATCCCTCCAACCTGCTGCTGCAGCTGCTGAAACTCATACCTGGGTGAAAATCTTCAGGTTGCCGATATTTAACATGTGGGGCAGCCTGTGGTGGAAAGTTGGGTGTATGCTAAGGGGCATTGCCCCATGCATCCCAACGGTGGGCCAAACTTGCTGCTGCAGCGTCGCACTCTAGAGCGGGTTCGCGTTGAGCAACGTTCCGAAACCAGCCTCGTGACGGTACTCGTTGATCTCATCAACAGATAGTACCACATATCACATGTAGAAATGGTAAATGTTTGCGGCAAGGGCAAGCAAACATCAATAGTGTGTGTGTGTTAGGTAGGGGCATTTGTAGCAATGCCCCCCTTGCACGGGCCCAATGAAGTGAGTGTTGGTCATGATCCTACGGTTGAGTGTCGTAGGACCTGGAACGTTTGGCATCGCATCAAGATTGAGGCCAAAGTGCTCGGCAAGCCGAGTCACTACGCCTCCCAAAACAATAGTCCCCCTCGGCTGCTTGTGCTACCTACTGAGGTGATGCATAAGGAAAACTCCCAAGTTAGGCTTGGGGGTCTAGTTGGGGTGGCGTGCTGCACGAAGCACACACATGTCATAGCTCGACATGCCCCCAAGATTCTCCCTACCAAAAGTAGTGTTGGCAATGAAAATCATGAAGTAGCGAATGGCGGGGTTTTGGATACTCGATGCCTTCTTCCCCGAGAGGTCATGTTCATCCTTGACGGAGATGAGTTCCCACAAACCCAACACGTCAGCAACCAGCATGCCCCTAGTGTCAAGAACCCGTTGGTTCACGAAACCGAAGGCATTGCAGAACTGCTCTAGCATCATGGTGCGTTGAACTCCTCCGAGCGTGAATGAACAGCTTGGTGCCACCCTCGAGTCATCGAGAGTGTGGGAGAAGGTGGAGAGGAGCTCCACAGTGATGTTGCGATACGTGAGGTAATGGAAGTTGCTAAAAACTCCCATCCCAACATTGTCCGCAAGCCATGTGAATTTGTTGTGAAGCCCTTGGGACTCCAAGAATGTATAACACTTCCACTTCATGGTGGTCATCCCCTGGTTGTTCACGCGTTGGAAGTCCTTGTTCACAGCAACACGGAGTTCGTCTACCTCGTTCCCGGAATGCTTAGAGCGCGAGCCCATAACCTTCTTCCTCGCGGCAATTGTTGATCTTATCATTTTCTACACACAACAAAAATAACAACAGAAAAATGTAAGTTTAACATGGGGATCGAGTTCTAATAGTATCTAAGATCGATCATAACCTATTACTTTGAATCCTAACGTGCAAATCGACCGGAAATCAAAAATATTATGCATCTCATCTAGGGTATGAACATTGATGAAACCACCACCAAAACTTGTAAATAAACCATGGATCGGAGGAGACACTCACCAAGGATGAAGATGCACAGATCAAACGAACAAAATCCACGAAGAAATGAAGGTTTTGGAGGATTTTTGTTAGGATTTGAGAGAGAAATGTAAGAGCTTTGGGCGTTAGGAGGAGGAAGAAGAAGACCTCCCAGCGCCGGTGGCTAATTTTTATCAAAAATCAGGTGAAACGGGCGCTCATGCGGGCGCACGCGCTTGTATGGAACGCCGTCTCACATCCAAATCAGCAGATCTAGGGTTTACGTACCTCAAACGGACGCTCAAACGGGCGCACGCGCTCGTTTAAAACGACATCGTTAAACCTGCTTATCCGAAGCCTCCCGACAGAGGGCGAAACGGGCGCTCCGGCGAGCACTGGCGCTCGTCCAAAATGCCACCATTCTCTCTGTTTCCACGGACGCTTCTGGACGAAAAGTCAAACGACCGCGCAAACGGGCGCTGGCACTAGTTTAAAAGGCCGTCTTCAGTTCTGTCAATTGTGGCTGGTTTTGGCACAAGTGTCATACGACCATGCAAAAGGGCGTGAGCGGTCGTATGATACACCATCAAACTCTCTATCTCTTCTATGCATTTTGTCCGAAAGTTCATGCGACCGCGCGTAGGGGCGCAGTGCCCATATGAAACGTTGTCATTCTCCTCTGCTCTTTTCCTCCTTTGTTTCTTTTCCTAAATCCTGTTTTCAACAATTCTCCATCAACAAAAGGGTTAAAAACAACTTTTTTGAGGGATCTTTGCCAGTTCATTTATAAGATCAAGGTATTGACTAAAACAAAGATAAAATTTACCGAAAAGTAAAGAGATAATGGGTTGCCTCCCATGAGCGCTGATTTTTAGGTTTCTTAGCTCAACCTGTTACCTCGGTATTTTATTAAGTATCACGTGGTCATGGATTCTCTCTACTCACCGTCCATAATCATTTGGGCGGTGGCACATACTTCACCCTTGCTCGTGGCTTCTTTGGGAAGTACTTGACTATTTCTTCTTTGCAGATTCTAAAGGTTACCTTCCCTTCCGAGCAATCCAACGATGCACATGTAGTATTCAAAAATGGTCTACCAAGGATAATTGATAATTTTTCATCTTTGGGCATGTCAAGAATAATAAAATCTGTAGGTATAACATGCCCGTCCAATCTCAACGGAATGTTCTCACCCATTCCCACTGGTTTGTTTGTGGACTTGTCTGCCATCTGCAAAGTTGTACATGTGGGTATACATTCTAATGAATTCAACTTGTGATAAAGAATTATTGGCATCACACTTACCCCTACTCCTACATCACAAAAAGCATTATTTATATCAAGATTACCAATAGAACAAGATATACTGGGTATACCTGGGTCTCCCAGTTTTTCTGGTATCTTGCTATCAAACGGATACTCCGTTATCATAGCAATGTATTCCTTCAGAGTCATATTCCTTTGTTATTGACAACGTCACACATGAACTTAGCGAAAGTAGGAATCTTTAACATATCAGTAACATGCATTGACATCTTAAGATCAGTTATGGCTTCAAGAAAAGAAGAGTATAATGCATCATTTGAAGGTGGTCTTACAGCCTTGGGATGAGGAAGAGTTTGTTAGATTTACCTTTATCTTTCTCCTTCTCCTTACCTTTCTCTTTGTTTTTTAGTGCTTGACCACTAACCTTCTTGGTTGGATCTGGTGGTTGTTTATCTATTTTCCCCCTGGGTTCTTCCTCTCCTTCTGCTTCCGGAGTTTCTTCTTCATTGTTGTTGCCATATGTTGTTTCTACATCAGAGTCAACTTCTTTTTCAGCTTACGCTTCATCTCCCTGAGTATCTTGATGGACCTATTCTTCAGGTTGTTCTTCACCAAAGAGCAATTCTCTATTCTCTTGAGTTTGGCTTTGGCTCTCTATTCTTGTTTGTTCTTGCTCTCTTTCATACCATTCCGGACCCCTGGGATCCTGCGTTCTCTTACCACTACGAGTAGATATTTCATTAGTACAAACATGATCATCTAATTGAGCAAGAATCAAAGCTTGAGTCTTAGATATTTGAATACATTGAGACTCTATCATACGAGAGTGTTCAATACGATTCTTTACCGCTTGGCTTAACCCATCTACCTCTCATGAGAGATATGCTATTACCTTTTCATTATGATTGATACATCTTCGAAAGTATCTATTGATGGAATTTAAACTTGTTCATCATATCTTGAAGCTCATCTTCCCGACGATAAATACTGAATATATCCACTTTTTCATTATAACTTGTTCAACAGGCGTACCTTTCTCTTGGGTTACCTTCTTGAATTCTTCCATGTCTTCAATAAGGTACACCTTTCCAGTTGGTTTGATAGGTTCTTCAATATTCCATTGCTCGTGTGCGGATACAATCTTCTCAATGTGTTCTCTCCCTTCTTCTCGGGTCAATGACATAAATTGTCCACCTTCACTTAGATCAAGAATTGATTTTGATTCATCATTATTTCCAAGATAAAACATATGTAGTATAACATATTTAGCATAACCATGGTTAGGACATAAGGTTAAAAATTTGGAGTATCTCTCCCAAGATTTATATAGTGTTTCACCGTATTCTTGGACAAATGAAGTGAGATTTCTTCTCAATTTAGTAATCTTCGAGCTTGCAAGGAATTTAGCCATAAAAATTTTAGCACACATAATCCAGCTGGTTATACTGTCTTGAGGCAATCGATAATACCACTTCTCAGCATCATATTTTAGAGAAGACCTGAAGAGTCTCAATAGCACAAATTCTCTTGAAACATCTTTTAACTTGAATGTTCCACATAAAGTGTCAAACATCATCATATGTGCTTGAGGATCTTCCTCTTCTGTTGCCACAAAAGCATAGTTTCTTACCTCTGTAATAAGATCACAGTCAATCGAATACGCTCTAGAAACAAGTACTGGAGCACAGTGATCCCTAATAGTCTTCCTGGGCTTTTGAGTAATCGTCATTTCTGCGTACAAAGTGTTAAGCTCAACTGTCTCACTATTTTTGTATTTTTCTATTAATGAAGCTTGTTGCTCTTGCGGAAAATGAGTAATGTAATATGGTAAATACGTTCTCCCTAAACGAGTAGATCCCCTATGAGTTACAGGAAGCATCTACAATAACAATACCTGCAAAAACAGTTACGAAACAAATACTCTGTGCTTAGCTCGCCGGTAACGACGCTAGCAAATACCTTGGTACTTGTAGACCAAATAGGGTAGTGTAGCACTTTCGCAGAAGTATCCTAATGAGTAATCGTCCCAACAAAGAGCGGAGGAGAGTATTTATGGAGGCATTTTTGTCAAACACATGGTGTCACAGTTCTTGTGTGAAGTACTGCTTGAGCTTCTGCAAATATTATTACTGTCCTGGGTAAATGATAAACTAAATATGCTAATAAAAGAGGATTTAAAGGTGTCTACTAAGTAACTAATGAAATTAAATAATAAGAGCTTAAAATGTGAATGGTGTTTCCTGCAATTAAGAGATTAGGTGCAGAGAGATTTCAGTTCATGGTAAGAATATATAAATTGTGCCAGTGCGACGGTAATACCAGTTACCTTGTATTGTACTCATAGTATTTGATATAAACTTTCTGTAGGTGGTTCTCCCTAGATTCATGAAACTCCTCCACGAGGGATTACATTTCATTCTATGGTCTTGCTTCTCCATTGCCACCGAGTGGTCGTTTCCACAATTAAGGTCATAAGACAGGAACCAAGCATTAAGTTCAATGGATCACCGTTATCTCATATTGTCTTTGGTTCTCATAGATATGTCCACCTATCACGCTAGAGGTCACGGAGTTCCTAAACAATACGTGTTAGGTCTTGAGATCATGTTCCCTGGTCCTTTAAATTGGACAACACGCATAGGGTTCACGACAGTATAACAACATACTAAATAGATCATGCTACTACGAATTCAAATGGTGACATATAGGATAGTCATACAACAATCTTACCACTTACCTATATCTCCCACACCTAGGGGAATTACTCATGCTTTATAAGAGGGGAATCAATCACAATACAGAGAGAAACCATGAAAACCATATCGATAATATTGAGAGGATTCGCAATGAGATGAAATGGTGCTCAAATAGTCTTGATCTCAGATGAGACAGAGTAGAGATTACAAGTTCCAATCCCTCTTACAATGTTGAAGGAGATGATGATGATGATCATGATGGAGATAAAAGGACTAAAAAACTATGATGATCTTCGTTAGTTCTTCGGATCCTCCCTTTCTCCTATTCTAGATGGTGTGGCGGTGGCTAGGGTTCTCTTCTCCTCGTGGCCCCTTCACAAAAGTTGCTTGTATAGACGAGAAGGGGCCGTGGGCACTCCAAACGACCGCTCAAACGAGAGTGCGCGGTCGTATGGAAGGTCGTCTTTCACTCTGGTGCACTTGTTGACAATGCTCTCTTCAGGAAAGTTGCTCCAATTGGCTTGATTTGCAGCAATCTCCTTTGGTTTCCTTTTAAATATGACATTTCCTGCCATCCAAAGAACAAAGTAGTTTTTCCTCTCTTTTGTTGGATGAGCATTAGAAAGATCCGAAGAATAAAAAAATCCTATGAAACCAAATGGAAATCACTATGAAAAACATCACAAATTCTTGAGCCATCAACTTCTCGTGACCTAACTCAAGGTATGATACCGTATCCTTTTATCCATCTAGCACCGGTTTCCGTTTCACTGTCCTTGGATCTGTCCCACTTGCACACCTTGGCGATATAGCCTCAGATTGCGGCATTGTGTTTCTTGGTGAGAAGGGTCCCCACGTGGAGCAGATTTCAGCTATCTGCAACAAAGAAAGGTTGCATGGGGCGCTGGCAGAGGCTCGTGCTCGAACGGAGCAGGGGACTTTGTGCGGCAGGGCACCCACCATCCCTAGGCATAGAGAGCCCGGGGATGTGTCGGGGCCTAGCCTCCGTCCACTGGGCCTGATAGCCTTAGCTGCCCTTCAGTCAGAAGGCTGTGAGGGGAAGGTCGCCTACGTGCCTCCATCCTGGTGAGAAGCAGAAGGTGGTACGTGGTTCTAGTGTCGGGCTTCCCACTAGGGAGGACACGACCGCTGATGGCCCCATTAAGAGGGGGTGCCGTGGTCGACCGGCAAAGCAACTGCCCCGTCCTGCAAATGGTGGTCGAGCTAGTTCGGCCCCACCTGAGGGGTCTAGTATCACTGCCGAGGTTCCCATATGAAGCTCCTATGCTGGAACATTAGGGGATTCGGCAACTTAGGCTGGCAGCGTCAGTTGATCGGTTACATCTTCCTGGAAGAGATCGATATAGTTGGTATACAAGAGACGATTCACCAAGACTTCTCCATTCAGGAACTCCAGGGGCTGGCCCGGCACCAGTATGCATGGCAATGGCTGCCTGCGGTCGGCCTCTCGGGGGGTATCCTTATGGTGGTCAGGGAGGATTTCTTCTCGGTTGAGGATATGGACCAAGGGGAATTCTTCCTTAGTATATCCATCACTGACCAACATGTGGACCTCAGTTGGGAGGTGATCATTGTCTATGGCCCGGCTGTTCACGGGTGGTGAGCGGACTTCTTGGCTGAGCTAAAGGGCAAGATGGAGCGCTGCACTATGATGACCCACAAGTATAGGGGATCAATCGTAGTCCTTTCAATAAGTAAGAGTGTCGAGCCCAACGAGGAGCGGAAGGAAATGACAAGTGGTCTTTTGTATGAAATTTTATGCAAGCACTGAAAGTAGCGGTGACAGATAGTTATATAGCAAGTTAATTCATAACAAGTAACAAGTAACAACGGTAGAAATAGTGCAGAAAGGTGGCCCAATCATTTTCGTAGCAAAGGACAAGCCGGAACGTATTATTATATGAAGCAAAGCGCTCTTGAGTACACATGGGAATTTCTTCTAGTCATGGTTCATCATGCTTAGTTGATTCGCGTTCGTTACTTTGATAATTTGATATGTGGGTGGACTGGTGCTAGGGTGATGTTCTTATTTGAACAAACAACCCACATATGATTACCCCCTCTCGCAAGCATCCGCAACTACGAAAGAAGAATTAAAATAAATCTAACCATAGCATTAAACATATGGATCCAAATCAGCCCCTTACAGAACAACTCATAAACTAGGGTTTAAGATTCTGCCACTCTCGCAACCCATCATCTACTTATCATTACCAATGCTTTCTTTTAGGCCAAAATATGGTGAAGTGTCATGTAGTCAACGTTCACACGACACCACTAAAGGAAGAGCAACATACACATCATCAAATTACTGAACGAATACCAACATCACATGATTATTTATGACAAGACTTCTCCAATGTCCACAAGAACGAAAGTAACTACTGACAAAGCATCATCATGTTCAAGATCAGAGGTGTAATGAATATGCTTAAGGATCTAAACGTATAATCTTCCACCAATTAAACCAACTAGCATCAACTACAAGATGTAATCACTACTGCAGGATGCTGCTAACGCGACACATCAATCAGAGACCCTTCGACAAAAATATGTCCGATGACCAAATCGCAAACGGTATAGTTATAGCTCCGTTGCTAATGACGTAAACTGTGTGCGATGGCATATCCATCAAATACGATCTAAAAAATAGTTGCGTGTGCAGTGTTTGGCAAACAGTTGGCCTAGATAAACTGTTCGAGATTGGATAATATAACACAAACGCTTATAAAAATACAGGTGTGTGCGATGTAAGGCATACAGTTCACCTCGATAAACTGTTTGCACTGATCAAGCAGAACACAAACGATTGTCCAGATGATCACGTGTGCGATAGATGACATACAGGTCACTCGGATGAACTGTTTGTGATGAGGTAAAATAACATAAACGGTTACATAGATCAAGATGTGTGTGATAGATGGCATACAGGCCACTGGGATGAACTATGTGCGATAAGCAAAAATAACACAAACGGTTTCTCACATCAAGAAGTGTGTGATGTACGCAGGCCACTCGGATGTGTTGTGGGCAAACGGTTCCGAATAAAGAACTGTCAGGGACTGATGAAATCATCACCGACGGTTTTGGTTCTTTATTCCGTATGCGCTGTGATTTGCTCAATCTGCCCACAAACATCTATGCTCTGTTTAGAAGAACATGATTGCATAACCAAATTAAGCATCCAATACACACATAACATTGGCGCACACCTTAATAAACTATTACATGCATAATAAACTTATCCCTCTAAAACTACGAATATTTTTGCATAGAGGGAGTATGAGAATTGAGAAACGATCATCAAATCATCTACTTCTTGTGACGCTTGCCGCCAGCGCTCTGCTTGTGGCTCGATCCCTCGTTGTCTTCAGGTAGGAGGCACTTCCTCATGTCAACGATCTGCCTGAACATCTCGTAGCATGTGTATGCTTGCTTGGCCGCGGTCTGGAGGTGATATTCATCCAGTTTCTTCACCCAGCCCTGTGCCAGACAGGCTTGTTCTTGTCGCACTCAGCCTTCATGTCAGCGTAGTAGGGGTCGATGATGGCCTCGGCCAGGTCAACATGGGAGTTCATGTCCTTCTTGCGGCCCTAGACCCTGTAGTGGCCGCGGATGTCGACAAGCTTCTGGCAGGCCAAGCCCGAAGTCTTGAGCACCTTTGGATCGTTGGTGGTGTCCACCGTAGCGAACCTGTAGTTGGGGCTGTTGACAAACCTGGTGAAACGCTCGCAAGGCACTGTGGCCAGGTAGTAGTGGTAGAGGAGGACGTGAAGGCCGACGCACAACTGGGCGACGGCAACCTTCTGATCATGCCTGGCACGACCCCCGGTGTAAGTGAGGTCGAAGCCGACCACTTTGTACTTGTCATCCGCATCAAGCAGTCGCTCCATGGTGTCGATGGAGTCCTCCACCATGCCCGGGTCGTTGGTGTACACCACTGTGAGGTCCGTCTTCCTCATGTGGGTCTCCACATGATGCACGCCGAACTCCATTGGAGCGCCGCTGGACATCCTCTCTGTATGCGTCGTCCAGGGTGCGCTTATTGTGTTGTGGGGCGCGATCGAAAGCATGAAGAGACTATGGTTAATGGCCATGCGTATAAATGGGGGCCGGACGTCCTGGAAAACTGGCACGTCCGGATGGCAGTTTTTGCAGCGCGTGATTCAGTCGTGGAGCACGTAACTGCATGGGGCGACGTTCGTGGCGCAACCGCATGCATATGGAGCCCCGAACGTGATTGTGGGCCGGCCCCAACCACTGGCAGAGCGCGCGCGGAGGGGCGCGAGAGCAGAGCACACGCAGGGGCGCAAGAGCAGAGCACGCACAGGGATGCGAGAGCAGAGCACACGATGGGGCGCGAGGTCGAACCAGACCACTATGTACTTGTCCTCGTCAAGTAACAGGTCCATGACATTGGAGTTCTCCATCCAGATCGGATGTTTGGTGTACACCACGAACGGATAGGGCGTGTCACTACGACATGCATGGTCCAAACATGACACATCAATCAGAGACCCTTCGACGAAACTGTGTGCGATGCATGATTCGCAAACGGTATAGTTCAAGCTCTGTCTCTAATGGAACGAACTGTGTACGAAGGTGGATCCATCAAATACGATTCAGAAAGTAGTTGCGTGTGCGATCTACGGCAGACAGTTTGTTCTTATGAACCGTTTGTTCTTATAACAGAAAAGGTTACCAAAACTACATACGTGTGCGAAGTACAGCATACAGTTCACTCGGATAAACTATGTGCGCTGATACAGCAGAACACAAACGATTCGGCATAACAAGATGTGTGCGATATACAACAAACAGGTGAGTAATGAGAATCGTGTGCGAACACCAGATATAACACAGACGATTGGTGCTAATAACCTGTGTGTGTTGTGGGGAAACGTTTGCTGGTATACAACTGTCAGCGATTGATGAAATCATCACCGACGGGTTTCGTAGTTTAGTCCATGGGTACTGTGATTTGCTCGGTCTGCACAACATCAATGCTGCGCCTACAGAACAACAACATATGTACTTATAAGAACATGATTGCATAAACAAAAAAGAACACAATGCAATTTCAAATATTGTATCACAAATACCAGCAATATTACAAGGTTCAAATTCTAGCATAACGAGGCCCAAATTCAAAGATTACAAGGTACAAACTGACATTAGAAATCAAATCCAATCTTCAAGATCCATGGGATGAAATATTTATGCGAAGGGATCATCCACCGAGAAGTCATATATCGGCTCGATAGAATCGCTTCCGAATAATCTGTCATATGAACTTCCAGAGTGAAAATCAGCTTCTGCAGAGCCTTTTCCATTCCGCTGTAGACACCTCCGCTGGTCAGTAAACCATCCATTGTGGCACACTAAATATAGTGCAACCTCATTACCTTGGGCACCCTAGCTTTCTGAACAAAGAAACTAGCAAATTGAATCTCTGGATTGGTGCCTCGGTACTCGTTCAAAGTAATTTCCGTGAGATGGAATTCAAGGCATTCGATGGGATTGTTATATTGCGCCACCTTTTCCACTCCAACTCCTGCTTGTATATGTAAACGAAGACAATATATCAGTGCTTAGATGCAGTATCGAACACTATGGGCCTCTTTGATTTGCATGATTTATAAAATACACTAATAGATTGACATGCCATCTTCGATCGTTCATGATTAACATCTCAAAAAAATGTATAGTACACATTTCATTGTAATCATGGGTAAAAGTACCAACAAATTGAACTCCGTTGTGGTTAAGAATTAACAAGAAAGGAACATAACCTCGACGTATAGCTTCTCTGTGCACGGAAAGCATATAAGGAACTTAACAACTTCATCCAGATTGGGGCCGATAGATTGTAGTGCCAAGATCTTCACTGTGCGCAGAGACAATGCGAGGCTTGTGGGAATCATTTTCTGGATGACAACCGAACATAGATCAACAAAACCTAGATAAAATGTGATGTACAATAATAAGAATGAGAAGAAGATTGTTGTACCTGAACGGGTATGGATCCAGCTGTAACAAGTTCAGAGAATTCAGCACACGAATACCCCAACACTGTTAATTTTGGTGCGCCAATGACCCTGATTCTTGTTCAACCTTCTTTATCAAGTACAAACAATCTCTCTAGGAAAGGCGCATTCTCAATGACCATATCATGAAACTCCCCAACTGACAGCGTGTTGCGGCACCAGCCATGCACATAAATCGTACGGAGATTCGTCGTAGCGATGTGGAGGCTACTGAACCCAAACATCATCTGAAGATGAAGGTACACGAGCGTTGTACAGCCACCGAGCAGGCGCTCCAAATCCGACTTCGAGATGCTGACGCCAATGAGCTCGAGGTGCTTTAGTTTAGGGAGATGAAGAGCGTGTGCGGCATTAATCTTGGGGAAAAGGCACCGCATGAACTTAGCGCGGCGCAGCGTGGGCGCGAGGCGGAGGACGTACGGAGGCAGCGAGCGCCAGTGTCCAGCATTAAAGTTGAGATCCTCAAGCTGATCTAGGGCGGGGGATAAGAACCAGTCGTGAAACTTGGGTTCGGCCTTGCAGTTTGAACGGAAAGTGCCGATGGCAAGGCGTCTGACGGGCGAAGTGTGCGTGGCGAGGATGTGGGACAATGCGTCCAAGCGTTTGCGATCCCCGCTGTAGAGCTCGTCGTCGTCGAGGAGGTCAATGGGGTTGGAGTGCCATAGGGGGCGCCACCGCCTGGAGAGGATGGTGGTCTGCACGGCAGATTTGATGGGGAGGAGAGACATGATGGTTACCAACATCTCGTCAGGGATGCTGCTGATGAAGTCCACGCTCGCCGGAGGCTCGTGTGGTTCAGCCTCCACCCGCCCCCGCTTGTTGGCCACCTCGTCGTCCAACGAAAAAGGAGGCGATCCACGGCGGCGGCCCAAATAGATAAGATCGGAGGAGAAGGTGTAGCACTAATGGAGAACTTGGGAGAGAATAGGGCTATGGGTGGTAGTCCGAGGTCAAAGGGCTTGATTCCCGGTGAGCCAGCTGCGCCTGCGCGGCGGACTGCTTGCACGCATCCCTTTGGGCCTGCGTGGCGGACTCCTCGCACGCGTCCTGTCTAATCAAACCTGCACCCACAGCACAGGCAGGGCCCACCTCTCATAGAGGTAGGGCCACGCGTCTGCTCGATGAGCCCGTTCCCAAACGGTTTCTAAAAACCATAAAGCGTTCCGTGCTTGGGAACTAAAACCATCAATAAGCATTGAGCTTGTTTCCTTTCACATTCCAAATTACCACGCGCTAATTTTTTTCGCAAATCAGTTCACACCTACCAAACCTAAATGTGTTCTCACTTAGCAGCTGTTTACTGTAGTAGGCTATAAAAACACAAACTCGTACTCGAAAATTACCGCACATTCTTCACCCCCGCCACCAAAAAAACAGGCCTTTCTTTGCTAGTCCTTCATTCCGTCTGCCATGGCCGGTAGGAGGGGTTTCTGGGTCGAGATATAACCTGGGAAGAAATACCAAAGCCGCGAAAGCAACCGAGAGGTCCCGCCGCCGCGCCGCGGAAGCGCAAGAGAGCTCCAGCCACACCGCTTTGGCTGCAACATAGATGTCCGGTGGCGCCGCGGACGCCCGGGAGGATCTTTCGCGGAGAGGCGACGGCTCTCACAGCCACAAGCGCATTCGCCTTGGAGGCGAACTGGACGATTTGGCAGTCTTTGATTCCTCAGCCAGCGACGACATGCGCGTTGAGCTCGATAGGAAGGACGCCATGATTGATGACCTGGTGAAGCTGCTGGAGAAGAGCGACGCCTCGGTTGATAGGGCAACCGGCCTCGTGGAGAAACTTATGGAGGAGAACGATGCCTGGAAGAAACTCCTCGAGAAGAAAAGTGCCTTGGAGGGGAGGCTGAAAGAACTCTCCGAGGCCAGCGACGACATGCGCGCTTAGCTCGATAGGAAGGACGCCATGATCGATGGCCTGGTGAAGCTACTGGAGAAGAGTGACGCCTCGGTTGACAGGGCGACCGGCCTTGTGGAGAAACTTATGGAGGAGAACGACGCCTGGAATAAACTCCTCGAGAAGAAAAGTGCCTCGGAGGGGAGGCTGAAAGAACTCTCCGAGGAACTTTTGAAAGACTTGGCGAATCTCTACATTGAGCGGGAGGGGCTGTTGAAGGAATCCGTGGAGCGTGTGAAGGAACTTCATGCGTATGCGACGCAGGCCATCGACTTTTTCAAGCAAAGAGCCCACGCCATGGCCGCAATGCGGAAGATGTCGGATGAGAGGTGACAGGTTGTGGAGGCCGTGGAGGCGATGAAGAGGGAGATTCAGGAACTCCGCGCCCAGCAATCCATGAAGAATTAGATAGCAGCAGGCCAGATTGTTTTCTTTGTCTTCCTTCTTCAACCTCTTCCTTCTTCTTTTGCCCCTGTGTCTTTGGGGAGTTACCACATGTGGCATTTTTTATTATCATACATATGTAAGAAAATTATTATCTTTGCCAGTGCTAATTTGTTGTTATATTATTTCGTTCATTTGTACATGTATACGAGTCGAAAACAGACGAAACGTCAAAGTTCTCGGCTAGGCACGAACAGAACAGTGATCACAAGCAAACTAGTCCCTCTGTCCAGGCGATTAACCACATGATAAAATAGCGGGTAGGACGCCATTAATTCAGAAGTTGGGAGCGAGGCGAGCGAGGGGGGGGGGGGGTGGAGGTCAAAGTATCGCTTCCCGATGAGCATGCGCAGTAGACTCTCATGCGTCCCGTCAAGCATGCACGGCAGACAGCTCTCACGCATCCTGTCAAGCCTGCGCGGCGGACAGCTCGCACGCGTCCCGTCGAGCCTACGCGGCGGAAAGCTCACATGTGTCCTATCATCAACCTGCAGCTACACGCATGGCTCCCCCATATCAAGTACTCCCTCCATTTCTTTTTAGTTAGCATATAAAATGTGGTCAAATTCAAAAAGAAACGGAGGGATTAAAAAATTGACGCGTGGCACCAAATGGTTATCATACAAGTTTTGTATGTACAGGAATTAAATAAACCAATATTATCAATGATTGCGGCCGAGCTATCATGCCTAAATGTTTCTAATTCATTCACATTCGTATGAAAAGGGCCGTAGAAAACTCAATTGATGTATAGAAATGGCCGAATTGGTCCACTAGAGGACACGTTGAATGTAGTTTCGTCACAAAAGGTGTCATGTTTCCTATCGAAACCACAAGGTCAGAGCATGTGCCTCTAGTTCAAAATTTGAACTACGCATATTAAACCCTAGAAAACTCAATTAATGTATAAAAGGGGCCGAATCGGTGGACTAACGACTCATTGAATGTAGTTTCACCAACAAAGGTGACATGTTCCTTATCGAAATCACAAGGCTTCTTGAATAAGCTTTGGCTTGTAAGATGCATGTCCCAATATTTGTCCCAAATTCGTCAGAAAACAAAATACACACAGTAGATGTGCCGTGGCATGACACTGTGTAAGTTTCGTGAATTCATGGCGAGCTTTGGGTTCTCTCGGACTTTGAAACCAAGATTATCAATGTTTGCGGTCTAGTCATGACACCGAGATGTTTGTAATTCGGTGACCATCAGTGCATGGGATCTAAACATGGACCCAATGACGCAAAATGGTTTTTAATCCATTTTGGTGCGCTGGAGCCCGTGCCTGTAATTCAAACTTAAGTGCATGCCTAGAAAACTCATATGTCATTTCGACCACAAAGGTGACATGTTCCATACCGAAACCACCATGCTTGTCGTGGGAAGCTCCAATTTGTAAGAGGTTTGTCCCAAAACTTATATACCATGACCTATAAGTGTCGTGTCGAGACACCAGTTTCAATAATTTCACATTTTAGCATTGCACTTGTATTAGCCTATGTTGCATGTAGAAAAAATATCAACGCAAGAAGAGACATCGAATGTCGTTCCCTCCACAGAGGTGACATGTTCCGTATCGAAACCACGATGGTTCTTGAGAGAAGTTTTGGTGTGCAAGAGACTTGTCCCACATTGGACAAAAAATTATCATGTCGTACAAGTGTCATGTCATGACATCGGGGTAATTAAGTTTCAAGAATTTTATATGAGTTGTGGATTTATGATGATTTAATAGCCAAGTTTCTCAATGTTTGTGGCCTCATCATGACTTCGAGATGTTTGCAATCCATTCACGTTCATTTGCATGGGACCTAAACAAGGAACCCAAGAAAACAAATACCTTTTTTCAACCCATTTTGGTGACACGAAGCATGTTCCTTTAGTTCAAATTTGAATTATGCACATTAAATGTCTACAAACTTGATTAGTGTAGTATACAAAAAGCTAAACGAACCATGAATAATTTAAAGCAGTTCTATACGCCCGTCTGAAGCTAGTGCGTGTGTAAGCATGGTGTGCGCGTGTTGTGCTAGCTCGAGCTTCCTTCTTTCAGAAGTTATCCAATTTGTATTAAAATGATGTTCTATCCAAACACGCTTCTCCCGCCACTCCCCCAATCGGTCTCCCGCCACTCCCCCAATCAGTTTCCCGCCGAAGCGCCGGCCCCGTCATCAACCTACTGGACGAGGAGGACGAGATGGAGCATGCCGGAAAGCAGGCAAAAGTGGCATCATGCCATTGAGCATCAGCAAGACGTCATCATCAGCCCCCATGCCACCATCGCACACGGTTTCCAGTACTACCAGAAACGTCTGCGATGCGTGTCTGGTCCCACCAGGTGCCCATCGGGGCACGCCTTGTATATGATAGGAGGCAACCATTACCAGCAAGACGCGGCTTTCCAGCCCGTAACCCATTCGAATGGAACTCGGAAGTTAAGCGTGCTTTTGGTGGAGTAGTCAAGGATGGGTGACCGGTTGGGAAGTTGCTAGATTTCAAGGTTCATTTAGGTGGTGTGATATGATCACTATAGGCATAAATAAAAATGCCTGTAGTGATATGTCATTCCGGCTAAATAAATCTTGAGATCCTTGTTTTGAAAATATCCATGATTTTTTTTGCTTTTTTTGCTGTTTTGAAAATGTCAAGGATCGTGTGTGTGTGTGTGTGTCTGTGTGTGTGTGTGTGTGTGTGTGATATGTCATTCTCGCTAAATAAATCTGATCCTTGTTTCGAAAATATCCATGATTTTCTTTTGCTTCTTTTGTTGTTTTGAAAATGTCAAGGATCGAGTGTGTGTGTGTGTGTGTGTGTGTGTGTGTGTTTGTGTGTGTGTACCAATGCCTGTGTGTGGACCATGTGCCTACATTGTGCGGTTTCTGATGACAAACCTATCGGTGGGCCCTTACGACCTGACATGTCTTTTACTAACAACGCTGGAAGGCCAACGATGGGTGACGATGTGTGTGTGTGTGTGTGTGTGTGTGTGTGTGGGGGCGCGCGCGCGCGCGTGTGTGTGTGTGTGTAAACCCATATGCTTGTGTGTGGACCATGTGTACATTGTGTGGTTTCCGACGACAAACCTATTAGTGGGCCCTTAGGGTGTGTCATGCCTTTTATTGACAATGCTGGAAGGCAAAGGATGGGTGACGGTGTGTGTGCGTGTGTGTGTGTGGGGGGGGGGTTCCCGCGTGTGCGTGTGTGAACCCATGCATGTGTGTGGACCATGTGCCTACATTGCTCGGTTTCCGACGACAAACCTATCGGCGGGCCTTTAGGGTTTGTCATGCCTTTTACTGACAACGCTGGAAGGCCAAGGATGGGTGACGATGTGTGTGTGTGTGCGTTTCTCCCTCTGTGTGTGTGTGTGTGTGTGTGTGTGTGTGTGTGTGTGTGGACCATGCATGCCTCCATTGTGCGGTTTTCGACGACACGCTTATATACCGATGGGCCGCTATATATCATCCATTTGAGTGACAACGCTGGAACGTCACCCTGCTACGTGTCATGTGTGTGGGGGGGTGGGGGTGGGGGTGGGGGGAGGGGAACGATATATATAACCAATCTTAAGGGGGTATATATGTATATATATATATATATGTCCAGTTATCTCAGCTAGGTGCATGCCACATCATAGATAGTGTACCATTGTGTATTAATTGTTGAATGACCAGACCACACCATTTTCGCATATACATTTGGCCATATGCAGGGGGTGGTGTTCTTCTAGCCCCGCTCAACTGATCTTCGACGACACGCCAAGTCGTGGGACCGCATGATCTATATATCCCTATTGTCCAACAACAATATGTGATGGTTTAGCCATATTAAGGTATAAATTCTCCTGGTTGTCTTACGAAAATTCAGACATGGATAAATGTGTGACAAAGTTTGAACCTGGTCATGTGTTCATAGGACCCCATATATCCTTCGGCACATTGTGTAGGGGGCAACACCCTATATTATGTTTGTCATGAAACTCTTTGGTGTCACATTGGACACTTTTAGGCATGCACATATGCAGCATGTGCCACACATTAAAGTTGCGCATTCCGAATTTAAACATGACAACCCCATGTTCGTACATATATATACTTCATCTGAACCTAATTGCAAGTATTTTTATAGATTTCACTACGAACAACATATATATTTAGGAATGGAAGGAGTATATATTTGGGTCACTAGCAAGCGTGGTTGTGTTTTGACCCTCTCTTGTGTTTTTTTTTCTCGTTTATCTCAAAGATGCTAGTATTATGTAAAATAGCAAGCGAAACTGACAAAACAACCGTATGCGATTGTACGCCGAGCAGACACGAGTGTGCTACCCTAACCGTGTGTGATGCCCGTACACAGCAAAATCGGCCTTGCCTAGTGGTGCCAACCGCAAGCGTCAGCCAGTGCAAAGGGGTAATGTGCACAGTACAAACCCAAACCCGACAGCGACCTATAAAAGATCTCGCTGGCGGTGGCTAACAGCTAATTTTTCCTCAGATAGCTCGCCACCACCACCACACACACCAAATGGAACCGTTCCTCAACCATGGGGATGTGCATGGCGCCGTCCTGATAGTGTTGGACGACGACATGATAGAGGATTCCGACGCGTTGGCCGCCATGGCGAGCAATGACAAACAGCCAGCTGCCGTGGCCGACGATGACGCGATAGAGGATTCCGATGCGCTGTCCTCCATGTCGGTCAACGGTCAACCATCATCTGCCACGGCCGACGACGATGACGACAACCCCGAGTTTCAGTGTCGGATGCAGATGGCCATCGCTCTGTCCGTCCAGGAATCGGGCCTCGATGCGTTCCTGCGCGACGACAAGCGCCATCTCAGTGTCGGTGTGAAACAATCTATCGCATCTGCGGATGCCATCCGCAACACGGCTAGGGATCTGATGCGGCAGAAACGGCGGGAGAGTGCGAACAGGAAGAGAAACTCAGAAGCCGAGGGCAAAAAGAGCAGGGAGCAGGACCAGAAGGCGGCAGAGCAGGCCGCCGCATGCCTCTCAGCCGCGTTGGAGGCCAGTGCAGGCCTTGCAGCTGCGGCGGCAGCCCTGGCAACAGTGGCCACGGCGACCAGGGAAGCAGCTCTAGTGAGATCGGCGCCTGTCTGTATCCCGATGGCCCACCTGGATGCCACGACATCTTCCTCGACAGCGGCAGACCTGGCGAGAGGCGCTGCGGTTGCTCCGGCCGAGGTAGCCCCGCCGGTCTCCGCCGTGGAACCAGTGGAGCTCATCGACTTGACGAGCTCCTCTGAATACTTGTTCTGAGGCGAGGAAGGTCATGACGACGGTGGAGGCGTGATACGTCTCCAACGTATCTATAATTTTTGCTTGTTCCATGCTGTTATATTATCATTCTTGGATGTTTTACAATCATTTGATTACAACTTTATACCATTTTTTGGGACTAACCTATTGACATAGTGCCAAAGTGCCAGTTGCTGTGTTTGCTTGTTTTTTTACTTTGTAGAAAATCAGTACCAAACACAGATGAAACGTCGCTGGGATTTTTGTGGATTTTTTACGGACCAGAAGAAACCAGATCGGCCAAAGAACACCAGAAGAGGGGGTCCAGGGTGGCCAGCCCCCACCAGGGCACGCCAGAGGCCCCCTGACGCGGCCTGGTGGGTGCTGGGCACCTCGGGCACCCCCTCAACCGACTATCGTGCCTATAAATTCCCAGAAAAACCAAAAACCCTAGAGGAGTCAACGAAACATAATTCCAGCCGCTGCAAGTTCCAGAACCTCGAGATCCAATCTAAACACCATCACGGAGGGGCTCATCTTCCTCATAGGTGCCTCTCCGATGATGCGTGAGTAGTCCACCATAGACCTACGGGTCCGTAGGCAGTAGCTAGATGGCTTCTTCTCTCTCTCTTATGATTCTCAATACAATGGTCTCTTGGAGATCTATTTGATGTAAACTTTTGCGGTGTGTTTGTTGGGATCCGATGAATTTTGAGTTCATGATCAGTTTCTATCCATGAATATTATTTGAGTCTTCTTTGATCTCTTATATGCATGATTACTTATAGCCTCGTATTTCTTCTTCGAATCTTTGGTTTAGTTAGGCCAACTAGATCGATTTTTCTTGCCATGGGAAGAGGTGCTTTGTGATGGGTTCGATCTTGCGGTGTTCTTTCCCAGTGACAGAAGGGGCAGCAAGACACGCATGTATCGTTGCTATTAAGGATAACAAGATGGGGTCTATTCCTACATGAATAGATCTTGTCTACATCATGTCATCGTTCTTATTGCATTACTCTGTTTTTCCATGAACTTAATACACTAGATGCATGCTGGATAACGGTCGATGTGTGGAGTAATAGAGGTAGATGCAGGCAGGAGTCGGTCTATCTATCTTGGACGTGATGCCTATATAATGATCATCGCCTTGGATATCGTCATGACTATTCAATTTTCTATCAATTTCCCAACCGTAATTTGTTCACCCACCGTGCGCTATACTCATGAGAGAAGCCACTAGTGAACCCTACGGCCCCAGGGTCTACTTTTCCTATCATATTGCTTTCCGATCTACGTTTTTTGCAATCTTTGTTTTCAGATCTACAAAACCAAAAACCCAAAAATATATTTCTGCATATTTACTCTTTTTTATTTGTGTTCTTGAGAGATCTATCTCTCCTATCTATCACTACCTAATCTATCTTATTACCGTAGAGAGATTGACAACCTCTCTTTCGCGTCGGGTTGCAAGAATTTGTTGTTTGTGTGCAGGTGCTGCTTATTGGGTGGTGGTGATCCTCCTACTGGTTCGATAACCTTGGTTTCATAACTGAGGGAAATATTTACCGTCACTGTGCTGCATCATCCCTTCCTCTTTGTGGAAATACCGACGCAGTCCAAGCCACGTCAAAGGAATTTCTGGCACTGTTGCGGGGAGGAAGCGGTCTCTTCTACGTGCCTATCGTAGGTGCCGAGGGGACTCCATCATCATCAACCGGGTTCCTAATCACAAACCTCATCTCCTTGCAATTACATTATTTGCCATTTGCCTCTCGTTTTCCTCTCCCCCACTTCAAGAATTTGCCGTTTTCTTCGCCCTCTTTTTCGTTTGCCCTTTTTTTCTCGCCGGATCTCTTGCCTTGTCACTATGGCTAGTTCTTCCTTTATTGCGTGCACTCCCGATAATGAGCTTCTTAATTTTAAGCAAAGGGGAGGGGAGAACCTAAAAGATGCTTGGTATAGGATTTGCAATGCTCATAATAGATCTATCCATAAGTAATCTACCATTGTTCTTCTTCGCATTTTTATGTGGGCATCACCACTTGGTATAGATTCGTCCTTGATACGATTACCGGTGGGAATTTCGTGATGTGTCCATCTTTGGATGCTTTTAATGCTTTGGGAAATCTAGTGGGATCGCCACCTATCATGATCAATGAAACAACTTTAACTCTCGAGCACGTTATGGAGAGATTAGATGCTATTGAAAAGAAGATGATTACTAAAGAACATCTTGATGATCTAGATAAAAAGATGCATAATCTTTCTAATAAAATTGGATCTAAGGCGGGAGATGCTCTTAAATTGTTCAAGGCAAAAGAAACCGTAGTTAACGGAAGGGTAGAAGAAAGTCCTTACCGTATTGATAAGTTGGAAGAGATCTTTAGTAATTTGGGTTCGGCTTTTTCTTCTATCAAATCTATTGAAAAAACTCCCATGAAAATTGGCAAGACCACGCAAGTTACTAAGAACAAAGTTGCTACACCTAGTGGGCACAAGGGAGATCTTGAAATGATTAGTATTCATCCCGACTTTGTTGAAATCATAAGAGATCCTATTTACCAGAATGAATTTTTTGGTTTTCTTCCTAGGAGTGTTATCGTTAAGAACATGCATGCTAAATCCTTGAAGAAATCTAGTTGTGTGATTGAAGATTTGAAAACCAAGGATGACAATACTTGAATCTATCCAATATGCCTAGCTAGGGGCGTAAAACGATAGCGCTTGTTGGGAGGCAACCCAATGAATAAACAAATTTTTGCTTTTTCCTTTCTGTTTTTGAGTGTTGACACAATTATTCCTCTGTTATGATTGTGTTTTTATGGTTTATTTAGTGTTTGTGCCAAGTAGAACCGTTAGGATGATTCATAGGATGAGTAGAAGTGATGCTGAATCTGAAACAGAAACTTCGCATCCAGTATATGAATTTTCATTTTTTTATGGAAAGTGATCTTGAGCTGAAATTTTAACACAGTGTTGATATACAAATTCCTTACGTTGTCCTGATTTTTCAGAATTTTTAGAGTTACATAAGTATGGGTATGGTACAGATTACTACAGACTGTTCTGTTTGAGACAGATTCTGTTTTTGTTGCATTGTGTGCTTGTTTTGATGAATCTATGGTTTGTATTGGAGGATATAAGCCTTGGTAAAGTTATAATACAGTAGGTATAATTCAATTATAAAATTTGAATGGGTTTACAACAGTACCTAAAGTAGTGATTTGATTTCTTATACTAACGGATCTCACAAAGATTTTGTTGAGTTTTGTGTGATTGAAGTTTTCAAGTTTTGGGTGAGATCACGATGGATGAAGGAATAAGGAGTAGCAAAAGCCTAAGGTTGGGGATGCTACCGCACCCCCAAGATATATCCAAAGAGTAACAAGCAACTAAGCTTGGGGATGCCCCGAGTGGCATCCCCTCTTTCTTCTAACGACCATCGGTATTTTACTTGGAGCTATATTTTTATTCGTCACATATCATTTGTTTTGCTTGGAGCGTCTTGTATCTTTGCTTGATTTGTTTGTTAGTTTTCCCTTTGTATCCTTACTGTACACACCTATTTGAGAAAGCCAAAATCATGCTGTGATTTGTTAGAATTGCTCTATGTGCTTCACTTAAACTTTTTGAGCTATAGAATTGCTCTAGTGCTTCACTTATATCTTTTTGAGCACGGTGTGCTTGGAAACTTTTGTAGAAATACTCTCATGCTTCACTTAGATTAATTTGAGAGTTAGTAATTTTTGAAGAAATCCTCTCACGCTTCACTTATACCTTTTTGAGAAATGAAATCTTTATGCTCATGTGCTTCACTTAAATTTGTTTGAGCTTGCCAAAAAGCAATGGCAATATATGAAACTAGTCCCAAAGTTATAGATATCCAAGGAGGTTATAATAAAAACTTTCATGAAGATCATTGGACAAATTAAACTTGATTCCTTGTAATAGTTTTGAAACATGATGATAGTAATATGTGAGTCATGTTAATGAGTAATTATGCTTAGTAGGAATATTGGTGTTAAGGTTTGTGATTCCCTATGCATGCACGAAAGTCAATAGTTATGCAATGAAGTTACATCCTACTTGTGGTGCATGATTCGGTGTTAGTTATGTTCAATGCTCACTTATGTGATTTTTCGTTTCTTGGTTTGGTTGCTTCCCAATCTTTTTGCTAGCCTTCATTTGTACTAAGTAGAAATACTACTTGTGCATCCAAAATCCTTAAACCAAGTTTTGCCTTATGAGTCCACCATACCTACCTATATGCGGTATTTCCATGCCGTTCCAAGCAAATTTGTATGTGCCATCTCTAAATTTTCAAAATAAATTTTCTCTTTTGTGTGCCCGTACCGCTCATGAAACGGCGGGCAGTGTCCAATATTTTTCCATGCTAGATGTGCTATTCTCAAGATAAGTGTTTATTCACTTGTCATTGCACGAGAGTGCGGCGGTAATAGGGATGCCCATTCCCGAAATGAAAAACAAAAAATATTTACTTTATGTTGTCAAATAATAAATTCCTTGGAAAGTGTTGGTATGGAAGGCAACCGTGGATACGGCCCACCATGGAAAGTGAAAGTTTGGTGGAAAAGGGAATAAACTTTATTTTCTGTTTGGACACCGCCTATGATATATCTAGCATGGAAAGTATTGTGAGCTACTTTGTCGTTTTCGTTGACAAGAAAAGCATGCCACCCAAAATATTTTTTCTCTCTCAATTTAAAACTTTGAGCTCTGGCACCTCTACAAATCCCTACTTCCCTCTGCGAAGGGCCTATCTATTTACTTTATGCAATTTTTATTTTTTCTTTGAGTCTCCATCTTCTCTTATAAGCACCAACTAGGGGGAACTATGATCGTACTTGAGCATTGGGCATAGCTAATATTTGAGTGTGTTTCATGAATGGATCAATGATTGAGCATGATGGGCTAGGGATAACTTTCTTTAGTGTTGATATTTTGAAAGACATGGTTGCTTGTTGACATGCTTGAGTATTGAAGTCATTATGTCAAAACTAGACTATTGCTTTGAATCATTTACAAGTCCAAATGTCCATGCTATACAAAGAAGAAAAGAATATGATGAACATGTTAGGCAGCATTCCACATCAAAAATTCTGTTTTTATCATTTACCTACTCGAGGACGAGTAGGAATTAAGCTTGGGGATGCTGATATGTCTCCAATGTATCTATAATTATTGCTTGTTCCATGTTGTTATATTATCATTCTTGGATGTTTTACAATCATTTTATTACAACTTTATATCATTTTTTGGGACTAACCTATTGACATAGTGCCAAAGTGCCAGTTGCTGTTTTTTCTTGTTTTTTACTTCGCAGAAAATCAGAACCAAACAGAGATGAAACGCCGCGGGGATTTTTGTGGATTTTTTACGGACCAGAAGAAACCAGATGGGCCAAAGAACACCAGAAGAGGGGGCCCAGGGTGGCCAGCCCCCACCAGGGCGTGCCAGAGGCCCCCTGGCGCGGCCTGGTGGGTGCTGGGCACCTCG
Source organism: Elymus sibiricus (assembly GCA_039707655.1). Taxonomy (NCBI): domain Eukaryota; kingdom Viridiplantae; phylum Streptophyta; class Magnoliopsida; order Poales; family Poaceae; genus Elymus; species Elymus sibiricus. The sequence goes on along the minus strand of CM077671.1, from coordinate 216,873,416 downwards.
GGCACCCCCTCAACCGACTATCGTGCCTATAAATTCCCAGAAAATCCAAAAACCCAAGAGGAGTCGATGAAACACAATTCCAGCCGCTGCAAGTTCCAGAACCTCGAGATCCAATCTAAACACCATCACAGAGGGGCTCATCTTCCTCATAGGTGCCTCTCCGATGATGCGTGAGTAGTCCACCATAGACCTACGGGTGCGTAGGCAGTAGCTAGATGGCTTCTTCTCTCTCTCTTATGATTCTCAATACAATGGTCTCTTCGAGATCTATTTGATGTAAACTTTTGCGGTGTGTTTGTTGGGATCCGATGAATTTTGAGTTCATGATCAGTTTCTATCCATGAATATTATTTGAGTCTTCTTTGATCTCTTATATGCATGATTACTTATAGCCTCATATTTCTTCTTCGAATCTTTGGTTTAGTTAGGCCAACTAGATCGATTTTTCTTGCCATGGGAAGAGGTGCTTTGTGATGGGTTCGATCTTGCGGTGTTCTTTCCCAGTGACAGAAGGGGCAGCAAGACACGCATGTATCGTTGCTATTAAGGATAACAAGATGGGGTCTATTCCTACATGAATAGATCTTGTCTACATCATGTCATCGTTCTTATTGCATTACTCCGTTTTTCCATGAACTTAATACACTAGATGCATGCTGCATAGCGGTCGATGTGTGGAGTAATAGAGGTAGATGCAGGCAGGAGTCGGTCTATCTATCTTGGACGTGATGCCTATATAATGATCATCGCCTTGGATATCGTCATGACTATTCGATTTTCTATCAATTGCCCAACAGTAATTTGTTCACCCACCATGCGCTATACTCATGAGAGAAGCCACGAGTGAACCCTACGCCCCCCGGGTCTACTTTTCCTATCATATTGCTTTCCGATCTACATTTTTTGCAATCTTTGTTTTCAGATCTACAAAACCAAAAACCCAAAAATATATTTCTGCATATTTACTCTTTTTTATTTGTGTTCTTGAGAGATCTATCTCTCCTATCTATCACTACCTAATCTATCTTATTACCGTAGAGAGATTGACAACCTCTCTTTCGCGTCGGGTTGCAAGTATTTGTTGTTTGTGTGCAGGTGCTGCTTATTGGGTGGTGGTGATCCTCCTACTGGTTCGATAACCTTGGTTTCATAACTGAGGGAAATACTTACCATCGCTGTGCTGCATCATCCCTTCCTCTTTGGGGAAATACCAACGCAGTCCAAGCCACGTCAAGGTGCGGCGTTTGTATGCATCCATGGCGTAGTGAATATTTTGTGCAGTTCATCTTCATGTAAATTGATGATCTGTTTGTAAATTACTGAGCGTATGAACTAATGTCAACTAATCCGCTGCAAAATAAGGCATTTTGTGTTGAAAATTTGCCAAATGTTTGTGTCATCTGTTTGTGGTCATGTGGAAATTTAGGATGAATTTGACCTCTGCGACTGAAATTGAGGATGAACCGTGTGAGATGAACCCGCCTTGAGAAATCTCAAAAAGAGCTACCCGCCTCGAGTGATGCAAAAATTCATGGTTTCGCGGCACGACATTTCGTTACAGCGTAGAGCATACACACTTTATTATGTTTGGACCGTGTGCGATCTTGGTTGCTCCCACCCAGTTCATTTGCCAAAATTTAATTGGAAGCGGTATTTCAACTGCATGCCGCCTTTCCTCATCCACCGCACCGACCCTATAGTAAAATTTCAGCTGCCGAGGCATTTGAACCGTCGCCATCCCTCGTCCACCACCATCTCCACCCACACCATTACTAGTAAAATTTTCAGTAACAGCGGCACATCCGCAAACACCCCCCCCCCTCGTCCGCACAACACCCCCCCTCCCCCTTCCTCCCCTGCTTGAACCCTAGCTCGCCCCCGCCACCGCCTCCCACCACCAACCTCAGCCGGTCTGCCCATGCCTCATAGCTAAACAAGTTTAGGGTCCCCACCGATCCACATACACCATCGCCACCCTGAGTTTTTAGATGAGGCCGGCGGTGTCCCTTTCCCCCAGATCTCCATCCCGTACTCCAGAGAGTCGCAGCCTAATCAGCCCGACCACATCTCCCATGGACCTCGAGGAGTGTACGAGCAAAAAGAGGTCTATCATGGCCTCTCCGCCGTACGCTGGCGAGGTGGGCACCGTTCGCGCCGACCCTTCTATCCCGGACGAACACCTCACCGCGGGAGCCGGTGAGGACGCTGCCTACGTTGCCATGCCGAAGGCTTCAAGTCTGTTCCTGTATCTCAGGAGAGCCGGCTACGACATCAAGCTCGTCAACATCACCGGCTTCACCCGGGCCATGTCACAAGTTAAGTGGTCCACCGGCAACGCCTCTGGTTTAACCGCCGTCGATCTCTCCAAAGGCCCCGCCGCTGATCTCCTCCGCCTCGCGGTCATGGATTTGCGATCCTTCTACGCCATCGAGCCCCTTTTGTCATTTCTGAAGGAAACGTTCTACGGCAGTGGCTTGGGATCCTTAGCTTCAAAGTCAGATCTCATCCACCAAGATAATGGCACACACTACGGCTATTACAAGGGGAAACGTGCCATCTGCGACATTAGGGAGCGCACCCTGGGCACCTCATATCCCAAGTGGAAGGAGCCCATCCATGACAAGTGATGCAACATCCTGTGAGCAAATCATACCTTTTCTAGCTAGCCGTCTCGTACCCATTGTTGTAGTAGCTTTTGCCATGCGATAATCATGCAGTGTTTAATTGAGCATTTCTCCAGTTGTCAAGCAGATGCCTTGCTTTTCTGTATCTGGTTGTTAGGTTGGTTGCATTGAGTATTTGTCCAGTTTTCAATGGCTATAGTTGGTTGTTACAGTGAGCATGAATGCCTTGTTTCTTTCAGTTATTCACAATGTGATGTTCATTATGTGCAAGTATGAACTGTGCAGTTCAATTTCATCAATACCACATGTTATGCCTGGTGTTGTTAACATGTGCCCTTAACTCCCTCTTTAAACATTTATGCCTTGTTTCTCTGAATTTGGTTGCCAGGTTGGTTGCAGTGAGCATTTGTCTAGTTTTCAAGCAGATGCCTTGCTTTTCTGTATCTGGTTGTTAGGTTGATTGCAGTGAGCATTTGTCTAGTTTTCAAGCAGACGCCTTGCTTTTCGTTATCTGGTTGTTAGGTTGGTTCCATTCAGCATTTGTCCAGTATCAAATGGCTATATTTGGTTGTTATAGTGAGCATATATGCCTTGTTTATTTCAAGCAGATACCTCGTATACTTGGTTGAGGTTAATCCTGATGTACTTATCATGACTTTACATGTACTTGCACAGGACAACAATGGGAGTGGCCAACATTTTCCACCGAGGTTCTTTTCATCCCTCCGCTTATACTCCATCCGTTCCATCATGTAATGCATATAGATTTTTGTGATGTATCTACATATACCATCTAAAATGTATACAATATAAAATTTTGTGATGTATCTAATGAAATGGAATTGCAATTCTAGATGTAAATGTTTTTCTCTACAAACTTGGTCAAAGTAAGTAAATGTTGACTTCTCAAAATGTTTATATGCAACACATTGTGGAACTGATGGAGTAATATATTACACCATTCTACAACTGCATTTTAGCTTCTAATATTGGCTTCTTGCTTGTAGGTACATATGTCTTAGGTAAAGATCCATTCCTGGACCCTTTTTGCGTGTGGGGTAATGAAATATTCATGAACCAGCATCAAGTGAGGAAACTGAAAATGATTGTTATGGAAAAGAGACGAACAATGCCAATTAGGCTATTTGTTTACGCTCTATCCAACACAACAGTGAGCTGTAGGATGGTAACTACGAACTCCGTAGGCTTCTATTACTACTGTCCATAATGAGTTGTCACACAACAATGTCTGAATCTTTTTCTTTTGCAGTGGTTCCCAAAGCAGTTTACTCAAGATTAGCTCGCAAAGTACATGATTGCTAGACCTGCAATGAAGGTTAAAATATATCATCGAGACTACAATGAGCATCGAGAAGTCATAATGAAGACAATGAAGGATGGGCGGGTGGCCATCACTAGGGGTTGGCCTAGAGTTGTTCGTGCGTTAGGCATGGAGGAGGGCACAATATGGGCATTCCGCTTCACCTTCTCCAGCATAAAAATGTCTTTCGGCTCTCTCTCTTTACCGTCTTTAGTACAACCGTGCTTCCATCATTCTTTATTTGTCCCTTCTGTACTTTCCTTTTTTTGAGAATTGATGCTTATGTAGTTCTTGAGTATATGTACATGTTAATCGAATTATGCATTCGTTCTTAAACCTAAACATGATTCGATGTGAAATACAAGAATTCCTACTTTCAAATTTAAATTATGTGAATTATGAACAAAGGTATTTAATTAGGGGCAAATCCTGCTCTGCAGGCCATTACAATGCACACAGTTTGAGAAAGCAAAATGTCTGCAATCAACTCCAACATCGCACACGTTTCTCCATTCGAGGCGTGTGTGATGGATCTCGTCTTCGCGCATGGTCATAAGAGAAAGAATGTGTGAGATTAAAAATACCAGTGTTTGTGCTAGTCTCCTTATCAAACACGATTTCGTATTTTGAACTGTGTACCATCGTAAACGTTGGTCAAAGAAGAACGCGTGCGATAGGCCTTCATTCGACACAGTTATTTTGGATGACATGTTTGGGAAGTATGGATCACACGTTTGGGACGTTTTATAAATCACAAACATTTATCAGAAACCCCACGTGTGGGATATATTCAACCTTCGCATACGGTTTTACAATGATAAACTTATGCACTCTTATATCATATCATAGACGGTCAAAGTAGGACTAACTGTGTGTGATTGTCTCCTTATCGTACATGCTTTATAATCGTGAATTGTTTGCGATTCGGTGCACATCGTAAACGGCGCTTCATAGAATAGCACGTGCGATGTTGTGTGATCTCACACGAGTTGCAAGGATGAACCGTATGGGAAATACACATATCTCAAACGATTATCCGGTGACCCTCGTTTGTGATAGATGCGGACATCCCATACGCTTAGTTTTGCCAAACGTTTGCGTTCGTTGGAAACCATCGCCGACGATTATTCTGTGTCGTGTGGGATGGACCCCCCCTATTGCCCACACATGCAAGGCGACGGTTTCAAAGTACGTCGTGAAAAGGGGTTAAAAACCGTTTGTATAGCACGTCGCTGCACCAGTGAATCAACACTAGTAGGAACCCACAGGTACCAATCTGAGGTTTGGAGACAAAGAATGAATACAAGAGATGAACTAGGGTTTGAGATGAGATGGTGCTGGTGAAGATGTTAATGAAGATTGATCCTCCCACGATGGAGGAAGCGTTGGTGATGACGATGGCTTCGATTTTCCCCTCCGAGAGGGAAGTTTCCCCGGTGGAATCGCTCCCCGGAGAGCAATAGTGCTCCTGCCTAGGTTCCGCCTCGAGACGGCGGCACTTCGTCTCGGAAGTATTATGAATTTTTTCTAGGGTAAATGAAATCATATAGGCTAAGATGGGCATCGGAGGCCTGTCATGTGGCCCATGAGCTAGGGTGGCGCGCCCTGGGGGGTAGGGTGCACCCCTTGGCTCATGGCCATCTGGTGGGTCCCTTCTAGTTGATTCTTTCGTCAATAACTTTTATATATTCCAAACTAATTATCCATAAATTTTCAGCTCATTTGGAGTTCCATAGAATATACAACGCTTCGCTGGTCCTTTCCGGTCCAGAATTCCAACTGTCGGCAATCTCCCTCTTTGTATTAAACTTGCAAAATAAGAGAGAAAAGGCGTTACTATTGCATCATGAAGTGAAATAATGATTGAAACATAATAAATTTCAACGGAAAAAATGATGCAAAATGGACGTATCACACTACTCCGGTTGTAGTGGCCAGTGACTTCAACCTTATTAGACAAGATGCCGACAAGAGCTCGCCTAATGTCGACCGGACGTGTATGCACATGTTCAACGACTGCATCACGGATATGACCCTATGTGATATATCCCGCGTAGCGGCTAGGTTCACATGGACTAATAAACAAGTGGACCCTATCCGGAGTGTTCTGGATAGGGTCCTGGTGTCGGTTTAGTAAGAGATTATGTTCCCACTATGCTCGCTGAGGGCGGTCACTCGGATTGGCTCCGATCACGTCCCTCTACTGCTCTCATCGGGGGATGGGTCCCCACCGCGGTCGATATGCTTCCACTTTGAACCATCGTGGCTTCTTGCTACTTCTTGAGCTTGCGTTGGTTTTCCCTTGAAGGGGAAAGGGTGATGCAGCAAAGTAGATAAGTATTTCCCTCAGTTGTTGAGAACCAAGGTATCAATCCAGTAGGAGATACAAGCAAGTCCCCAATCTTCGCACCTACACAAACAATCAAACTCTTGCACCCAACGCTAAAAGGGGTTGTCAATCCCTTCACGGTTATTTGCAAGGATGAGATCTGATAGAGATAGATATAAAAGATTGCTAGAACGTAAAGTAAAACAAAAGTAAAAAGAATGCAGCGAGGTATTTTTGGTATTTTTGGTTTATAGATCTGAAAATATAATATGGAAAATAGACCCGGGGGCCATAGGTTTCACTAGAGGCTTCTCTCATGAAGGAAAATAATACGGTGGGTGAACAAATTACTGTCGAGCAATTGATAGAAAAGCACATAGTTATGACGATATCCAAGGCAATGATTACGCATATAGGCATCACATCCGTGTCAAGTAGACCGAAACGATTCTGCATGTACTACTATTACTCCACACATCGACCGACTCCTGCCTGCATCTAGAGTATTAAGTTCATGAAGAACAGAGTAACGCATTAGGTAAGATGACATGATGTAGAGGGATAAAATCAAGCAATATGATGAAAACCCCATCTTTTTATCCTCGATGGAAACAATACAAATACGTGCCTCGCTACCCCTACTTTGTCACTGGGTGAGGACACCGCAAAATTGAACCCAAAACTAAGCACTTCTCCCATTGCAAGAATTACCAATCTAGTTGGCCAAACCAAACCAATAACTCGAAGAGACTTGCAAATATATGAAATCATGCACATAAGAATTCAGAGAAGATTCAAATAATATTCATAGATAAGCTGATCATAAACCCACAATTCATCGGATCTCGACAAGCACACCGCAAAAGAGTATTACATCGGATAGATCTCCATGAAGATCATGAAGAACATGGTATTGAAGAACAAAGAGAGAGAAGAAGCCATCTAGCTACTAGCTATGGACCCGAAGGTCTGTGGTAAACTACTCACGCATCATCGGAGGGGCAATGGAGTTGATGTAGATGCCCTCCGTGATCGAATCCCCCTCCGGCAGATTACCGGAAAAGGCTCCAAGATTGGATCTCACGGGAACAGAGGCTTCCGGCGGCGAAAGTATTTTCGTGGCACTTTTTGGTATCCAGGGAATATTGGGGAATTTATAGGACGAAGAATAGGGTTAGGAGGGCTGCCATGGGGCCACAAGCCAGGGGGCGCCCCCCCCCTAGGGCGCGCCCTAGTGGCTTGTGACTCCACGGCAGGTCTCCTGCCTTCATCTCCAAGTCCGCGGGGTTTCTTCTGGTCCAAGAAAAATCATTCCGAAGATTTTATTCCGTTTGGACTCCGTTTAATATTCCTTATCTGCAATACTCAAAAACAAGGAAAAAACAAAAACTGGCACTAGGCTCTAGATGAATAGGTTTGTCCCAAAAATAATATAAAATAGCATATTAATGCATATAAAACATCCAAAACAGATAATATAATAGCATGGAACAATAAAAAATTATAGATACGTTGGAGACGTATCAAGTATCCCCAAGCTTAATTCCTGCTTTTCCTCGAGTAGGTAAATGATAAAAACAGAATTTTTGATGTGGAATGCTACCTAACATATTTATCCATGTAATATTATTTATTGTGGCATGAATATTCAGATCCATAAGATTCAAAACAAAAGTCTAATATTGACATAAAACAGTAATACTTCAAGCATACTCACAAGGTAATCGCGTCCTTTCGAAATAACATGGCCTTAGAAAGTTATCCCTAAAAAATCATATGGTCTGGCTAAGCTCCATCTTCCCCACACAAAGTATCTAAATCATGTACAACCCCGATGACAAGTTAAGCAATTGTTTCACACCTTTTATGTTCTCAAACCTTTTCAACTCTCACACAATACATGAGCGTGAGCCATGGATATAGCACTATAGGTGCAATAGAATATGGTGGAGGTTGTGAGGAAAAAGGAGAAGATAGTCTCACATCAACTAGGCGTATCAACGGGCTATGGAGATGCCCATCAATTGATATCAATGTGAGTGAGTAGGGATTGCCATGCAACGAATGCACTAGAGCTATAAGTGTATGAAAGCTCAAAAAGAAAACTAAGTGGTTGTGCATAAGATGAAAAATTCCACTAGTTATATGAAAGTGAAAAAATAGGAGACTCTCTATCATGAAGATCATGGTGCTACTTTGAAGCACAAGTGTGGAAAAAGATAGTAGCATTGTCCCTTCTCATTTTTTTAATTTTTTTGGTGGGCATCTTTGGCCTCTTTTTTTTATTTGGGCTTCGCTGGCCTCTTTTATTATTTGTAAAGTCCGGAGACTCATCCCAACTTGTGAGGGAGTCATAGCTTCCATCATCCTTTTCTCTCACGAGACAATGCTCTAATAATGAAGATCATCACACTTTTATTTACTTACAACTCAAAAATTACAACTCGATACCTAGAACAAAATATGACTCTATATGCAATATGAAAGTGATGGTGCGTGTCATGAAAAACGGAACGGTGGAAGTTGCATGGCAATATATCTCGGAATGGCTATGGAAATTCCATAATAGGTACGTATGGTGGCTGTTTTGAGGAAGGTGGGTTTAATGCACCGGCGAAAGTTGCGCGGTACTAGAGAGGCTAGCAAAGGTGGAAGGGTGAGAGTGCGTATAATCCATGGACTCAACATTAGTCATAAAGAACTCACATACTTATTGCAAAAGTCTATTAGTTATCGAAACAAAGTATTAGACGCATGCTCCTAGGGGAAAGGTTGGTAGGAGTTAACCATCGTGCGCTCCCGACCCTCACACAAAGGTTGACAATCATTAAACAAATCATGCTCCGACTTCATTACATAACGGTTCACCATACGTGCATGCTATGGGAATCACAAACTTTAACACAAGTATTTCTTCCAATTCACAATTACTCACTAGCATGACTCTCATATTACCATCTTTATATCTCAAAACTATATGCAAGGAATCAAACTTCTCATAGTATTCAATGCACTTAATATGAAAGTTTTTATTATATCCCTCTTGGATGCCCATTATATTAGGACTAAATTCATAACCTAAACCAATTACCATTCTGTTTAAAGACTCTCAAAATAATATAAGTGAGTTACGATAGTTCAATTATTTCTATAAAATAAAACACCACCGTGCTCTAAAAAGATATAAGTGAAGTACTACAACAACATTGCCTAGCTCAAAAGATATAAGTGAAGCACATAGAGTATTCTAATAAATTCACGATTAATGCGTGTCCCCCTCAAAAGATGTGTGCAGCAAGGATGATTGTGGCAAACTAAAAATCAAAGACTCATATCATACAAGACGCTCCAAGCAAAACACATATCATGTGGTGAATAAAAATATAGCCTCAAGTAAATTTACCGATGGATTGAAGACGAAAGAGGGGATGCCTTCCGGGGCATCCCCAAGCTTAGGCTCTTTGGTATCCTTGAATATGGCTTGGGTTGCCTTGGGCATCCCCAAGCTTAGGCTCTATCCACTCTTTATTTCATAGTCCATCAAATCTTTACCCAAAACTTGAAAACTTCACAACACAAAACTCAACAGAAAACTCATGAGATCCGTTAGTATAAGAAAAATAAATCACCACTTTAGGTACTGTTGTGAACTCATTATTTATTTATATTGGTGTAATATCTACTGTATTCCAACTTCTCCATGGTTCATACCCCCCGATACAACCCATACATACATCAAAATAAGCAAACAACACAAAGAAAACAGAATCTGTCTAAAACAGAACAGTCTGTAGCAATCTATAGACTTCGAATACTTCTGTAACTCCAACAATTCTGAAAAATTAGGACAATCAGGGAAATTTGTATATCAATCTTGTGTAAAAATTTCAGATCAAAAGAACGTTCCAGTGAATTTAAAAAATTCCTGGACTGAGAGCAAAAGTTTCTGTTTTTCAGCAAAATCAAATCACAAACACCGTAGACCATCCCAAAGGTCTTACTTGGCTCAAACACTAATTTAAACAAGAAAACACAACTACTACAGAGGTAATAATGTGTAAAACACTCAAAAACAGAAGCAAAAACAAAAGCATAAAAATAAAATTGGGTTGCCTCACAACAAGCGCTATTGTTTAACGCCCCTAGCTAGGCATAACGCAATAGATTTAGGCATTGTCATAATAGTAAGGGAGATCATCCATGCTCATCTCATAATCCCTTCTTTCAGCGGCAAGTTTTCTTTGTGGCAAGCAAAAGTAATCAAAAGGGCTAAATTTAATAGGATAAGGATCCTTAAGATCAAGTGCGGGAGGGATAGGTTCCTCCTTCGGCCCCCTTACGTATAATCAATTCATCATTGTAGGCTTTCCTTTGGTGGAAAGTCATAAGCCTATCTCTTAATATGAATTCTAATCCATTATTTTGTATAGCAAAATTATCATTGAGTTCAGAAATCTTATCAATCAAAACCTCGATAGGGACCCTTTTTCTCAAATTTTCATTATAAGCAACGTAATCCGGGGATTGCAATCTCATTATTTCTTCTTGATTAAAAAGGATCTCCTCTGTAGGGGAACATCCACCATTAATTTTATAATGAGCAAAGATTTCACTAGCCTCTTTCATGATGAATCTAAACTCGTGGGCTAGAAATATAGTGGCGGAACGCTTAACAGAAGAATACTGAATATTAGAGAACTCAAGAAAAATCCTTTGTATGCAAGGATGCATATGAACAAATTGCCTCTCAAGTTCAATTATTAGAAGTGTTATGGTATCCGCAAGACTATTAGTTTTATTGAGAATAGACCCTCCTAAGGTAGGTAGCGTACCAGCACAAGTAAACAAATCTTGAATAACTCCTTTTCCAATAATATTACCGCTACCTATGCGGAATTTTTTTGTATGCATGATAGTAGGTTCTTCATGAGAGTCGTTTTAGAAAAGTTGTCAAAAATTTCTCTCAAGATTATTACTATCCTTTTCAATAAAAACCTCTCTAGATTCAGACACGGTGGCCACCAATAGATCTAGCACACAAGCAAACGAAAAGCAAACGGAAAGACGAACGGAAGAAGGGCGAATAAAAAGGCAAATCTTTTTGGTTTTTCTAAAAATCGTTTTAGAAGTGGGGGAGAGGAAAACGACAGGCAAATGGCAAATAATGTAAATGCAAGAGATGAGTTTGTGATGGGTACTTGGTAGGCTTGATGTAGATCTCCCCGGCAACGGCGCCAGAAATCCTTCTTGCTACTTCTTGAGCTTGCGTTGGTTTTCCCTTGAAGAGGAAAGGGTGATGCAGCAAAGTAGATAAGTATTTCCCTCAGTTGTTGAGAACCAAGGTATCAATCCAGTAGGAGATACAAGCAAGTCCCCATCTTCGCACCTACACAAACAATCAAACTCTTGCACCCAACGCTAAAAGGGGTTGTCAATCCCTTCACGGTTATTTGCAAGGATGAGATCTGATAGAGATAGATATAAAAGATTGCTAGAACGTAGAGTAAAACAAAAGTAAAAATAATGCAGCAAGGTATTTTTGGTATTTTTGGTTTATAGATCTGAAAATATAATATGGCAAATAGACCCGGGGGCCATAGGTTTCACAAGAGGCTTCTCTCATGAAGGAAAATAATACGGTGGGTGAACAAATTACTGTCGAGCAATTGATAGAAAAGCGCATAGTTATGACGATATCCAAGGCAATGATTATGCATATAGGCATCACATCCGTGTCAAGTAGACCGAAACGATTCTGCATCTACTACTATTACTCCACACATCGACCGACTCCTGCCTGCATCTAGAGTATTAAGTTCATGAAGAACAGAGTAACGCATTAGGTAAGATGACATGATGTAGAGGGATAAACTCAAGCAATATGATGAAAACCCCATCTTTTTATCCTCGATGGCAACAATACAAATACGTGCCTCGCTACCCCTACTTTGTCACTGGGTGAGGACACCGCAAGATTGAACCCAAAACTAAGCACTTCTCCCATTGCAAGAATTACCAATCTAGTTGGCCAAACCAAACCAATAACTCGAAGAGACTTGCAAAGATATGAAATCATGCATATAAGAATTCAGAGAAGATTCAAATAATATTCATAGATAAGTTGATCATAAACCCACAATTCATCGGATCTCGACAAACACACCACAAAAGAGTATTACATCGGATAGATCTCCATGAAGATCATGAAGAACATGGTATTGAAGAACAAAGAGAGAGAAGAAGCCATCTAGCTACTAGCTATGGACCCGAAGGTCTGTGGTAAACTACTCACGCATCATCGGAGGGGCAATGGAGTTGATGTAGATGCCCTCTGTGATCGAACCCCCCTCCGGCAGATTACCGAAAAAGGCTCCAAGATTGGATCTCACGGGAACAGAGGCTTCCGGCGGCGGAAAAGTATTTTCGTGGCACTTTTTGGTATCCAGGGAATATTTGGGAATTTATAGGCCGAAGAATAGGGTTAGGAGGGCTGCCGTGGGGCCACAAGCCAGGGGGGCGCCCCCCCTAGGGCGCACCCTGGTGGCTTGTGACTCCACGGCAGGTCTCCTGCCTTCATCTCCAAGTCTGCTGGGTTTCTTCTGGTCCAAGAAAAATCATTCCGAAGATTTTATTCCATTTGGACTCCGTTTAATATTCCTTATCTGCAATACTCAAAAACAAGGAAAAAACAGAAACTGGCACTAGGCTCTAGATTAATAGGTTAGTCCCAAAAATAATATAAAATAGCATATTAATGCATATAAAACATCCAAAACAGATAATATAATAGCATGGAACAATCAAAAATTATAGATACGTCGGAGACGTATCACTTCTACAACCGAGTTTTGTTGAGATGGTACAAGACCGATGGGTACAAGTGCCGTCCAACCCGTCGAGGTTATTCTGTGCTTCAAATATCTGGCATCATTGTTCTAAGATCACCCGCCAAATTATGCTGACGTGGGTCACCAACCTGGGAGCTAGCCTTAGGGCCCACAAAGGAGCCATGTTGGAACAGATTAAAGCACTAGATGTTGTTGCGGATACAGTAGGGTTGTGGCTGACGATTGGATGCGACGGTACTCCCTTGAGTCCTCTTTGATGGATATATTCAAGGGAGAAGAAATGTTCTGGCATCGTCGGGGGGGGGGGGGAGTGGCTTCTTTAGGGCGATGCTAATACTGCTTACTTCCAGGCGATCACCAATAGGCGACAACAGAAATGTTCCATCCCGGGTCTCTGGGAGGGAGACACCCTCCTGGAACACCCAGATGTCGGTGTACTAAGAAATGGGGTCCTTAGCACCCGGACTTGTGCACCAGACGTCGCAGTCTCTAGCCCGGCAAGATCTTGCCATGCATGAGCATCCCTCCAACTACAATGAGCAAAGGCCAAGTAAACCAGGCAAGACGCCTTGCGGGCTCAAGGACGCACGCACCCGCCAAGGACTCCACCCGCCAAGGCCTAGCTCCACGTCACCAGGCTGGTTGTCTACATCGACCAGGTGGCGAGCGGGCAGGCGGATAGGTGGAACCGGCCGGGGCGCATGGCAGCATGGAGGGATTTACAGCAGCTTTAACGACACCCGTCCCATGGCGTGGCAAAATAATAGAAGGTAGCTGGGCGGACGGCACAGAAGGAGATGCAATCCTTGCCGGGAGACGTCGCGAGTGATACTTGTGATCTGCGTTGGGTTTTCCATCAAGAGGAACGTGTAATTGCAGCACAAAGCGGATAAGTATTTCCCTCAGTTATGAAACCAAGGTTTATCAAACCAATAAGAATATCAATCCTCAACTGTCTTCAGTGGCTGCACACAAATGAACAAACAACTTGCACCCAATGCGGGCAAGAGGGTTGTCAATCCCCTTGATCTCGTTATTTGCAAGCAAATGAATTGTGTAGATAATTGTTGATAAATATAAATTGCAAAATAAATAAAAAGTAAATAAACGCAGCGAGGTAATAATAGCGTTTGCAAATATATAAGTGAATAGACCCGAGGGCCATAATTTTCCCTAGCGGCATCTCTCATGTAGGCAGCATACGGTGGGTAACAAATTACTGTTGGGCAATTGATAGAAAAGTGGATAGTTATGCGATGTTCGTGGCAATGATCATGTATATATAGGCATCACGTCCATAACCAAATAGGCCGACTCCTGCCTGCACCTATTACTATTACTCCACTCATCGACCGCTATCCAGCATGCATCTAGAGTATTAAGTAAAACAGAGTAATGTTTGGACAAAACGATGACATGATGTAGACAAAGTAAACTCAAACAATATGCATGAACCCCATCGTTTTATCCTTAGTAGCAACAACACAAAGACGCATCTTGTCCCCTACTTTTTCACCGGGATATAGAAACTCACCAGGTGAACCTACCACAACGCACTACTCTCACCGATGAAATATCAATCTACTTGGCCAAGCATATCAATAGATCGGAGAGCATTACGAAGCTATAATGATCATGCAATAAAGAGACAATATATATCAGAGGTATCTCAAATACTTTTCATGAAAAATATGAATATAAACCCACAATTCATCGGATCCCAACAAACACACTGCACAATAGGATTACATCGGATAGATCAAAGCCAAGATGCGATGATCATTGTATTGAAGATCATAAGAGAGAGAGAGATTGCCATCTAGGTACTAGCTATGGACCCGTAGGTCTGTGGTGAACTACTCACAAATCATCATGAGGGCAACAAGGTTGATGAAGAGGCCCTCCGTGATTGATCCCCCCTCCGGCAGGGTGCCGGAACGGAGGTCCAGATGTCCTCGCGACGGAATAGAGACTTGTGGCGGCGGAAAAAGGGTTTCGGGACTGCCTCAACGTATTCTAAAAAATTATGATGAAGGTGTGTCTCTCTTAAATAGGTGTGTCCAGCAAACAATGATTGTGGCAAACTGAAGGTAAAAGCAAACAAAAGCAAGCAACGCTCCAAGCAAAACTCATATCATGTGATGAATAAAAATATAGCTTCAAGTGACATATCGTTGGATTTGAGACGAAAGAGGGGATGCCTTCCGGGGCATCCCCAATCTTAGATGCTTGAGTCTCCTTTAAAATATTACCTTGGGGTGCCTTGGGCATCCTCAAGCTTAGGCTCTTGCTACTCCTTATTCCTCTGTCCATCAAGATAACACCCAAAACTTGAAAACTTCAACCACACGAAACTCAACAAAACCTCGTGAGATCCGTTAGTATAAGAAACATATTGCATACTTTAAGTACTGCATAAATTGATTCAAATTTCATAAATGCATAATAGGTACTGTATTCTAACTTCTCCATGGCTTATACCCCACGATACAATCCATAGCATAATGAAAACAAGCAACTATGCAAGCAAAAACAAAATCTGTAGCAATCTGTAGAGAACCTATACTTCTATAACTCATAAATATTGAAAAATTAGGACAACCTCGAAAATTTGTATAGAAACACTGTGTAAAAATTTCAGATCATTATCATGCTCAAGAAAAAAAATGAAAATTCCTGTACTGGAGTCAAAAGTTTCTGTTTTATTTCAGCATCGATTCTACTGATCTTGTGAGTCATCCCAAAGGATTTACTTGGCACAAACACTAATTTAAACACAAAAACATAATCATTAAAGAGGCAATAATCATTCTATTAAAAATAAACAGAAAGTTTAAAACAAAAATTTAAGATAACTATTGGGTTGCCTTCCAACAAGCGCTATTGTTTTATGCCTCTAGCTAGGCATAATGCATGGTTTCAAGTATTGTCATCTTTGACACTCCACCCATAAGTATCTATCATGATTGATTCATAAGGCGGTTTAATTCTCTTTCTAGGTAAGTGTTCCATCCCTTCCTTTAATGGGAATTGGAACCTTATGTTTCACTCTTTCATGTCAGTGATTGCACCTATAGTTCGTAAGAAAGGTCTTCCAAGTATTATGGGACAAGAAGGATTGCAATCAATATCAAGCACAATGAAATCTACAGGCACATAATTTTTATTTGCAATAATAATAAAATCATTAATTCTACCTAAAGGTTTCTTAATGGTAGAATCCGCAAGATGCAAGTTGAGGGAACAATCTTCAATATTAGTGAGACCGAGCACATCACAAACAGTTTTAGGAATAGTTGAAACACTAGCACCAAGGTCACACAAGGCATTACATTCATATTTATTAATCTTTATCTTTATAGTAGGTTCCCACTCATCATGCAATTTTCTAGGAATAGAAACTTGAAGCTCAAGTTTCTCATCATAAGCTTTTATCATAGCTTCTACTATATGTTCGGTAAAAGCTTTGTTTTGTTCATAAGCATTGGGTGAGATAATAATGGATTGCAACAAGGAAATACATTCTACTAAAGAGAAATTATCATAATTAAAGTCCTTGTAATCCAAAATAGTGGGTGCATCACTAGTTAAAGTTTTGACCTCTCCAAACCCACATTTTTCAGTTTTAGCATCAAAATCATCACCATCCAAGCAAATGGGATGCTTCTCAACTAGAGTTGACTCATCTCCAGTCCCTTTATCATTTATATTCAGAGAGGTAAATAAATATTCAATAGGAGAAACACCAATCGTTTTAAAATCTTCATCATGATTCTGGTAAAAAACGGGTGGAAGAGCTTTTTCTAAGAATTCCCGCTTAGCTCTCAACTTAGCGGTCCTCTCCTAACTTTCATTAATAGATATCTGGATAGATTTAATAGCATCATAAAAATCATGCTTGGGTGGCAAAGCTTTATTTTTAAGAGTTTCCACATCAAGAGCAATCATATCCATGTTTTTAGCCAAAGTGTCAACTACATGCAATTTTTCTTCTACCATAGTGTTGAAAACCTTTTGAGAATGAATAAATTATTTAATTGTGTTCTCAAGATCAGAGGGCATCCTATTAGACTTTGTAGAAGAATTTCCATAAGAATTACCATAAGAATTTCCATAGTTGTTAGAGGAATTACCGGGATACGGTCTAGAATTCAAATTTCCTCTGTAAGCATTGTTATTGAAATTATTTCGTGAGACAAAGTTCACATCAATAGCATCATTATTTTGCTCAATCAAAGTAGACAAGGGAATATCATTGGGATCAACATGAGCATTTTTACTAGCAACCATATTCATAAGAGCATCCACGTTTTAACTCAAAGTAGCGATTTCTTCAACAGAATTTACCTTCTTACCGGTTGGAGCCCTTTCGGTATGCCATTGAGAATAATTTGTCATAATGTTGTCCAGAAGTTTTGTGGCATCTCCTAAGGTCACATCCATAAAGGTACCACCTACAGCAGAATCTAGAAGATTTCTAGACACAAAGTTTAGTCATGCATAGAAGTTTTGGATAATCATCCACATATTTAAACCATGAGTTGGACAATTTCTTATCATTAATTTCATTCTCTCCCAAGCTTATGCAACATGATCTTTATCTTGCAGTTTAAAATTCATTATTTGATTTCTAATGGAGATAATCTTAGCAGGAGGAAAATACTTGGCAATAAAAGCATCTTTACACATATCCCATGTTCCAATACTATTACGAGGTAAAGATGAAAACCATGCCTTAGCTTTATCTCTTAGTGAAAAAGGAAATAATTTTAATTTCACAATACCATTATCCACATCCTTTTTCTTTTGCATGTCACATAATTCAACAAAGGTGTTAAAATGTGACGCGGGATCCTCATTAGGACTTCCCGAAAATTGATCTTTCATGACAAGATTTAGCAATGCAGCATTAATATCAAAAGCCTCCGCACTAGTGGCGGGTGGTATAGGAGTACTAATAAAATCATTATTATTAGTATTTGAGAAGTCACATAACTTAGTAGTATCTTGAGACATGGTGACCGAACAAGCAAAGTAACAAGCAAGACAAGTAAACTAGCAAGCGAAGAAGTAAACTAGTAACTAGCAAAGATACATATTTTTGTATTTTTGATTTTTATGAGACAAGCTAAATATAATAGAAAATAAAAAGAAGAACAAGTGAATGAAAATTTATGTAAAGTTACTTGGTAGTTGATGATGATATTCCCCGGCAACGGCGCCAGAAATCCTTCCTGATACTTGTGATCTGCGTTGGGTTTTCCGTGAAGAGGAACGGGTAATTGAAGCACAAAGCGGATAAGTATTTCCCTCAGTTATGAAACCAAGGTTTATCGAACCAATAGGAATATAAATCCTCAACCGTCTTCAGCGGCTGCACACAAATGAACAAACAACTTGCACCCAACGCGGGAAAGAGGATTGTCAATCCCCTTGATCTCGTTATTTGCAAGCAAATGAATTGTGTAGATAATTGTTGATAAATATAAATTGCAAAATAAATAAAAAGTAAATAAAGGCAGCAAGGTAATAATAGTGTTTGCTAATATATAAGTGAATAGACCCGGGGGCCATAGTTTTCCCTAGCGGCATCTCTCATGTAGGCAGCATATGATGGGTAACAAATTACTGTTGCGCAATTGATAAAAAAGCGGATAGTTATGCGATGTTCACGGCAATGATCATGTATATATAGGCATCACGTCCATAAGCAAATAGGCCGACTCCTGCCTGCACCTATTACTATTACTCCACTCATCGACCGCTATCCAGCATGCATCTAGAGTATTAAATAAAACAGAGTAATGCTTGGAGAATGATGACATGATGTAGACAAAGTAAACTCAAACAATATGAATGAACCCCATCATTTTATCCTTAGTAGCAACAACACAAAGACGCATCTTGTCCCCAACTTTGTCACTGGGATATAGAAACTTGCCAGGTTGAACCTACCACAACGCACCACTCCCACCGACGAAATAGCAATCTACTGGCCAAAGCATATCAATAGATCGGAGAGCATTACGAAGCTATAATGATCATGCAATTAAGAGACAATATATATCATAGGTATCTCAAATACTTTTCATGAATAATCTGAACATAAACCCGCAACTCATTGGATCCCAACAAACACACTGCACAATAGGATTACATCGGATAGGTCAAAGCGAAGATGCGATGATCATTGTATTGACGATCATAAGAGAAAGATTGCCATCTAGGTACTAGTTATGGACCCGTAGGTTTGTGGTGCACTACTCACACATCATCATGAGGGCAGCAAGGTTGATGAAGAGGCCCTCCGTGATCGATCCCCCCTCCGGCAGGGTGCCAGAACGGAGCTCCAGATGGCCTCGCGACTGAATAGAGAATTTTTGCAATATTAGAGAATTTATAGGCCGAAGAGGGACGTCGGGAGGCAGCCGAGGGGGCCACCACATATCAGCCCCCCCCAGGGCACGCCATGATGTGTGGTGGGCCCCTCGTGCACCTCCTAGCCTCCTTCCGAAGCTTCTAGGTCTTCTTATAGTCCAAAAAAAATCATCAAAAAGTTCCGTGGCAATTGGACTTCGTTTGGTACTGTAAATCTGAAAAGGCAAAAACATGCAGAAAACAGCAACTGGCACTGGGCACTGGGTCAATAGGTTAGTGCTCAAAAATATTATAAATTGGTAAATAAAGACCCAAAAAGTATCCTAGAATGATAATATATCAGCATGGAACAATCAAAAATTATAGATCATTGGAGACGTATCAGCCAGTTTGACACATCATAGCACATTCAATGCACCTATCCTAGTCCGTTAGAGTTAGGTATTTCCCACTACCACCTCCGCTGACACTCTGGCAAAAGACAGTAACCACTGTTCGCCAGTTGGAAAGAGCATTTTGCCACTGTGGTAACCCCTTGTCTATAAAAGGAGGCCCATGGCTACCTTTACAAAGGTCGACACTCTGTTCATTTTACACGCGTAGCTACACTCCCGAGGCACCTCTTGCCGGGGTTGTTGCGCCCTGTACTGTGAACATCCATAAACCACAAGAACACAAAATGTAGGGTTTTGCGCTCCGGCGGCCCGAACCTGTCTAAACCCCCGCGTGCGCAGGAATCATTGATGTTCTTTGTGTTAGAGACCTACTCACCTGATTACAAAGGGTTCTTGCCGGACCCATAGATCGTCGTTTCCCCGACACCAAATGAGATTAGATCCCACATTTACTCCTTCTTTAGCAGAGAACTTCTGTCTACATGATGGGGTGTCTTTAGCAGAGAACTTCTGTCCACATGAAGACAGGAAATCTGACATTGAGGGTGCGGAGCTAACCATCCCATTCTCGCCTGAAGAGGTGGGTAGGGCTATCGCCTCTATGACAGCGGGGTCGGCCCCGGGGCCTAAAAGCTTGTCGGTGGCCTTCTTCCAGAAATTCCGGAATGTCCTGAAACCAGGGATCATGCCGATCTTCCACAAATTTTATATTGGTCCTTGACGAGACATTAGACAATTTAGGCCCATCACGGTTATCAACGTACTTGAACACATCTTCTCCAAAGTCTGCGCGACTCGACTAGCCCCTATAGCGGAGCGGCTGGATCGCCCCTCCAAATGGCATTTCTGAAGGGCCGGCAGATTCACGACAGAATCCTGGTCCTTCACGAGATTATACATGAGGTTTGGTCGCACGAACATAAGGGCGTCTTTCTCAAGTTAGACTTTCAGAAAGCCTATGACCATTTGGACTGGTCCTTCTTGAGGTTAGTCTTGCAACGAAGAGGCTTTGATGATAGATGGTGTTCTTGGATCATGCAGTTGGTTCGGTCGGGGAAGACAGCGATCAATATTAATGACGAGGTGGGGCCTTCTTTAGCTCCTCTGTCGAAGTGAAGCAAGGGGACCCAATCCCCCCACTCCTCTTGAACCTTGCCGTTGATGCGTTAGCAGGCATCCAAGACAAGGGTAGGATGGCATGTCACCTCTCGGGGATATTTGGGCATCTGATCCCTGGCGATGGGGTTACTCACCTATGACAAACTGAAAGTGGTAAAGAAAAAATTTACAAACTCTTTTCTTATCGTTTGCTGTATATATGCATAACTAGTGTTCAAGTTTTCAGCAAAGATTAGAAGCTAACCATGTGAATGATAACACTTAGGTCTCACATTTAGTCATGACAATAACATAACTAACTAGCGAGCAACAATAAGATATCTTGGATGCCAACAATTTGTGAAAACAATCATTATATAATATGATAACATGGTATCTTGCTTTCTGAGACCGCAAAACATAAATGCAGAGTACCTCTGAGGTTCAAGTAGCGACTAAACATTGTAATTCAGGGTAGAAGAGATCCAATCATGCTCACATCCAACATTAACTAAAGTCAATGCATAAAAATGACAATAGCGCTCCCATGATGGTGCTTTGATGAGAAGATGATGACTCAACAATAGAATTAAATAACATGAAAGTGAATAGAAAGGCCCCCTTCGCAGAGGGAAGCATTGATTGCAGAGGTGCCAGATCTCATGGTTTAAAACAGAGGTGAAAGTATAATTTGTGAATCTTAAGTTCCTGCTCCCATGTTTTGAGGCTATGTCGGGACTAAAGATTAACTCCAATAAGAGTGAGGTTGTCATCCTAGGATTTCCAACGGGGGAACAACAATGGATTGCGGACAAACCTAAACTACACACTGGCCTCATTCCCCATTACATACTTGGGAATGTTGATGGCCGATTCGAAGGTTCTGTCGAATGCTTTCGACCCGTTGGTGGGACGAGTGGCCTCTCAGGCAGAGCCCTCGCGAGGGCGGTTTACATACAAGGGGAGTAAATCAATACTTATTAGTTCTAACCTAGCAAGCCTCCCTATGTACATGATGAGGTTGTATATCTTACCGGAGGGCGTGCATAGCGCCTTTGATAAGGAACTCACTATGTTCTTCTGGCAGGCCGCCAATGGATGCCAGTAAAGTGGGCGGGTATTTGTATGCCCAAGGATCAGGGAGGCTTGGGCATTATAGCCTCCCATCGTATGAATGTCGCTCTCATGCTGCGATGGGTCTGGCAGATCCTACGCGGTGAGGGCGACTTATGGTTACAACTAGTTCAGGCAAAATACCTTAGGTGTGAGCCACTCTTGGCATGCTCCCACCCGGGAGGCTCAAAGTTTTGGCGCTCCATCTAAAGGATCCAGGAGGACATCTAGCTAGGGATTTCCTTCTCCTTAGGGAATGCAGATGGGATCTAATTTTGGTTGGACCCCTGGTTGCATACCGAGTCACTGCGTGTTTGTTTTTCGGACCTGCTATTCGTGATATGTGTGGACCCGTTGATACTTGTTTCCATGGCGTTCCGGTCTGGACAGTGGAATATTCGGTTTCGTCGCACTTTTGGACAAGCTGAGAGGGACGACTGGAATAGGCTATGGACCGCCCTACCAATGGTGTTACTTCCTTCGTCCGGGTTTATTAGGCCCCATTTTATTCTGTGCTAAAGTTTGACCTATAAATTTAACTAATAAAATGTGAACTATGTGTCATAAAAATTATATTGTTGAGAAGCTCTTTCAAATACAAATCCAATGGTGTATATTATGTATCATATATTTTACACATTTTTAATAATATAGATGGTCAAAATCTGACACAAAATACAAAGGGGCCTAATAAACCCGGATGGAGGAAGTACCTGACTATCCGTACACGGTATCCTGGCGGCTCAATCCAACGGCGGAGTGTTTGGTCAGCACGGCGTACCATGCTTTATGCCAGTCACCCCGACCCCATGACTTTCACCATTGTGGAAAGGCCCCCTACCCCTGAAGATTAAAACTTTTGTGTGGCAGCTATTATGAGATCACATACCCTCGGGGACAGAGGTACTTAAATGCCACGGCCCGGGTGATGGCAGGTGCCCCCTCTACGCGGTACTGGACACTGGGTCCCATATCCCATTCTCCTGTATGGTGGGGCAGGCCATATGGACGTTCGTATGCGAGGCGCTGGGGCCCGACTGGCAGGCCCTGAACCTCGTGGAGTTCTTCTAGTACAGGGCTACGCCACATACGCGATATCGCCGCTTATTTTGGCTTATCTTTGCAGCGATCATGGACACTTTGGACGACGCGTATAAAAATGGTGATTGAGAAGGTCTTTCTGAGAAAGGCGTCTGACTCATTCTTCAAATTCCTTGCTTTTCTACAGCACTCACACCTGCTCTCGAGGCAGCGTGATTGCGATCGACTCGTACTCATGATGGATGCGCTTCTAGCTACAGCGCGTTGACTATCGTCTTCGTAGTGCCGCTTGGCGGCTGCCACTAGGTGGCTTTATTTTCTATTTCTTTTATGGTTTCCTGGGCATGATTGTGCCTTTGCCCCATCCGCCATTCTTGATATGATGTTTGGATGGCCGTTGTATGGATCATTGCTTTATTTATAAAGCAGGGCAAAATCCTATTTCGAGGAGGAAGTTGTTGAAGAAACATAGTTGGAGCATCACCCCATGTATTACATGCTTGCAATTCATCACCACCGGTCCATAGAGTTGGAGAAACCGGACCATGTCGCAGAACATAGAAGAAGATGTGGAAGTCGTTGCACCCATACCAAGGCTATTGCCCTCGTTGATGGACACACCAATTACCCGGATCCAAAGAGAGTTGATACGTCTCCAACGTATCTATATTTTCTGATTGTTTCATGTTATTATATTATCAATATTGGATACTTCATATGCTATTTTATATCATTTTTGGGACTAACCTGTTAACCCAGTGCCTAGTGCCAGTTCCTGTTTTTTCCCTGTATTTGGACTTTTCAGAAAATTAGTACCAAACGGAGTCCAAATTGGATGAAACTTTACGGGGGTTATTTTTGGACATTAAGAGACCCTAGAAGTTTCGGGAGGAGGACATAAGACACACGAGGGAGCCACAAACTCATAGGGCACGCCCCCTGAGTTCATGGGGCCCTCGCACACCCTCCTCACCTAATTGCACTTCTATATACTAGTAAGCGTGCACGTGCAACGCATGTCTTTGCGGAAAGCAAATCTTTGCTCGTGGAATCATGCCAAGCCATTCTTCGATTTAAGCTGATGTAAAAATTTAGGATGCATTCTAATCACATTTCCTTTCAAATGCACTATGTAAAGCTAATTGGGTGATACTCCTAATATATAATGAATTGAATTATGCATGCTCACTTAGTCACTCAAATTGAAATACATCAAATGCATTTTACCAATAAAAAGACATGTTGAAACAAAAAGAATGACAGTCATGTTAGCTTTAAATTCACACAAGATAAAATGGGAAATAATATTAAATCATCCCCAAGAGTCTGTTTGTTGGTAAATTTACCATATCACTAACCAAAAGAGTGTATTTGGTTTATCTTGTGGGTTGTGAGAGAATGTACAAGGTTGCTCTCTCATTTTACCTTGGAGCTTGTAGATGGGTTTTTGGTTCATCGACATACAACCTTGCTCTCTCTCCTCGTTTCCGAATACATAATGAGTCATTATTGCCAAAAAGAAAAAGGAAAATAGATGAATATGATACATGAAGGAAAATTCTTAAGGAACCTTAAACTTCTGGTTCCTTTCCATGTACAAGAAGAAAAGGATAAATTTTGATGATTAGTACTTATGCACAGATATCCATCTTACAAATAAAAATCATAGTTAATTCACATATCTGGTCCGGAAGACAATGATGGCAATGTACCGCCTCCGTGGCTAAATGACATGAAACAATGAAATCTCATAGAATGGGCCCCAAAAAACATGTGTATGCTCTTCCACTGAGATCGATAGAGTGCATCGAGGATTAAATTATGAAGACAGGATAATACCATTTGTGGAGACAAAAACACCTAAAAATGAGCAACAACAAAAGGATAGTTTATGACTTCCATACAAAGATAGACTCTTCATTAATACTCACAACACCTCAATAATGAAAATTTAGGAGGTCAAATAGAAGCAGAAGGCGTGATCACAACCAAAATAGATGACAATGTAATCAATAAAATATTTAGTACAAGGTTAATGACATTTCAATGATGCATTAACTAAAAACTGCTGCTGGAAGCAAACCATAACTAAAAATGTTCTGGCACTTGGATTCAAGAAGATGCATACTAAAATTGGAAGCACTTGCAGAAACTCCTTAAGTATTCTCTATGTAGCGTGGCTCTCTACTTTATTAGCCCAACAGAACTGCTAAAGTTGGCTCAATAACATGCAAATATAAAGAAAATAAAAATAATAAGTAACCTATATGACAATAAGTACACCTTATGTTATATAGAGAGAATGTCGTGTTATATGAGGTGTATAATGTCTTTCGACGGTCACAAAACAATCAGGATCAGGGTTGAGTTGAAAAACAGCACACACTTTGGTACCTGCAGGTCCATATCCCAATGCACTTTGGAATTTCTACTACTTCATATCGGCATGTGTTTCCAACTTGCTCAAATAGGTTGTTGCTTACCTTTCGACTTGGATATCGTGTACTGGTATTTTCAAAAGACCAAAAGTTCAATTAAGAATTTGGGACCTGAACATAATTAACTAATAGCCAGTTATATAAGGATCAAATATCAGAGAATAAGAGATACACAACTTGTTGGTCGACCTCTATCGCACAATTGTAACTTACCCACCAATTGACAGGCAACAATGCTACAGTTTGAGAGACAAGGACTACTACCTGTACTGCCAGGTTGTGTGATCCTTTTGCTTGCAAACTCAATCTATGGTGCTACAGATAGCTTCAGGATCTGAACCAAAACTACAGAAGTGTTCAACCACTTGAGGTAAAAATAGGTGTGAAGTTTTCTCTCCCTTGTAAATAAGTTTCGAAGATTCTTTCCATGTTCCTATCTAACTTTGGAGGATGCAAGAGTCTGAATGTGTGTATAACTGCATTCATTGACTGACTGCAATCATGCACTTTGTTGAACACTTGAAATGTTATTTTTTGCAGCTGACACCCAAGTTGTCATTGTCATTGTCGTTGCAGCTCAAGCTCCGCCCCTTCTTGCTCTGGCTGCCCGTCGGCTTCCTGATGCATGTCGGCATGCTACTGATCAGTTTCTCTCGCAACGTGAAGAGCGCCAAGGCCGTAATCACATAATTAAGCAATGCACATTTCAACTTACCACGCAACATGAAGAGTAAATATGGCTATATTAGCAGATAATTTTAAAACTAAGCTGCTCCAAATTTATTCATTTGCAAAAAATGATGTTGCAAGGTAGATCATTTTATTGTACAATCAGCTCTCCAAAAGCACCTAAATTTCAGTGTACAACCAAAATTACTAATAATACCTATAACAATATAGGCATGGAAATTCTTAGTGCAAAGACTAAAACAATAGAATTGCATGAACTTACATCTGAAATAGATTATTTTCCATGAGATTATTTTCTAGAACTAATATAGAGTTGGGATAGTTTACGTGATGATTGGCAGTAGCACATAGTGTCCATCAATGTTGTTAGTCGAACTGAGATTGCTTACAAGCATTTGCTACATAATTTATAGGTGTGATGAAGGATATTGATCAAGAGCTAGCTAAATCATTCCATACAGGGAGCAAAAGTGGCAGCATGCATCTCCCAGATACAGAGGCCGAGGGTCATCCTCCTTTTTTTTTAAAAATACAGGGAGCGGAAGTCAAGAATTACTGCCATTAAGGTAATCAGTAAAAACACATACCCGAACAAAATTTGAAGCAGCTAATTTGATAATGTTAGTCTAATGATCCTCCATTAGTCTTCGTAGCAATGACTATTATATTAGATTAGAAGATGATTCTGGAAACAATTTGCAGCTGAAGCCGAACCTTGTTGAGCCCTCCACCGCCTAGTGTCCTCACATTCACACGCATGCCTCGCTCGAGCCCTCGCAAACCTGTACATATATATTTCAAAATATGCCTGCTTAAACATGCAATTCTTCATGGACTGCCACTCACATAACCCATGCCTTGTACAACGCTGCACATGTTTCAAGGTAAATTTAAAAGGTATTTGCAAATAATTAAGAAGGTCAGTTCCATACGCAATATAAAGGTTCAGCCAAAGAATTGAGACCTTTAAAAATGCACTACATCAAACATAAATTAAATTCAGAGTGGTTTTCTTCATCCTTCTTTATCAAATATCAGCGGTCATTATCGTCAAAGGAATTTGGATTGACCGTGCACACAAATGGAAATGAAAGAAGAAAGATCAATACAGATAAATGAGGAAAACTACACTATTTAGCAGTTCCCGCAATAACAGGCCAGCTCATGGATAGCATAGACATACCGGCTTTCCTGATCATATCAAGATAGTGCTCAGCTTCATTATCAGCAATACTCAAGAGCACAGCGGAACCATATTGGAAGACAACCACATAGCGAAGAAAAATCTATTGTCCTTCACTCCATTGTCCCACAAAAACATGAGATAAATGAGGTTATCTGGTGTACATACAACAACATCACCGTGGCACACAAGGTCTTCCTTGACGGGGGGATATTGTTGGGGAACGTAGTAATAATTCAAAATTTTCCTACGTGTCACCAAGATCAATCTAGGAGATGCTAGCAACGAGAGAGAGGGAGTGCATCTTCATACCCTTGAAGATCGCTAAGCGGAAGCGTTGCAAAGAACGCGGTTGATGGAGTCGTACTCGCGGCGATTCAAATCGCGGAAGATCCGATCCAAGGGCCGAACGGACGGCGCCTCCGAGTTCAACACACGTACAGCCCGGGGACGTCTCCTCCTTCTTGATCCAGCAAGGGGGGAAGGAGAAGTTGAGGGAGAGCTCCGGCAGCACGACGGCGTGGTGGCGGTGGAGCTCGTGGTTCTCCGGCAGAGCTTCGCTAAGCGCTACGGAGGAGGAGGAGGTGTAGGAAGGGGGAACGGCTGCGCCAGGGGAAGGGTGTGTGGCTGCCCTCCCACACCCCCCCCCCACTATTTATAGGGGGAAGGGGAGAGGGGGCCGGCCCCCCTAGATCCATCTAGAGGGGGGGCGGCGGCCCCCCGGGGGGCGGCGGCCCCCCTAGGGTTTCCAACCCTAGGGGCCTTGGGCCCTTGGGGGGGGGGCGGCGGCCCCCCTAGGGTTTCCAACCCTAGGCGCCTTGGGGCCTTGGGGGGGAGGCGTACCAGCCCACTAAGGGGCTGGTTCCCACCCAACTACAGCCCACTAGGTCCTCCGGGGCAGGTGGACCCTCCCGGTGGACCCCCGGAACCCCTTCGGTGGTCCCGGTACAATACCGATAAACCCCGAAACCTTTCCGGTGACTGAAACTTGACTTCCCATATATAAATATTCACCTCCGGACCATTCCGGAACTCCTCGTGATGTCCGGGATCTCATCCGGGACTCCGAACAACTTTCGGTAACCACATACAATTCCCATTACAACTCTAGCGTCGCCGAACCTTAAGTGTGTAGACCCTACGGGTTCGGGAACCATGCAGTCATGACCGAGACACCTCTCCGGCCAATAACCAATAGCGGGATCTGGATACCCATATTGGCTCCCACATGTTCCACGATGATCTCGTCGGATGAACCACGATGTCGGGGATTCAATTAATCCCGTATACAATTCCCTTTGTCCATCGGTATGTTACTTGCCCGAGATTCGATCGTCGGTATCCCTATATCTTGTTCAATCTCGTTACCGGCAAGTCTCTTTACTCGTTATGTAACACATGATCCCGTGACTAACTCCTTAGTCAGATTGAGCTCATTATGATGATGTATTACCGAGTGGGCCCAGAGATACCTCTCCGTCACACGGAGTGACAAATCCCAGTCTCGATTCGTGGCAACCCAACAGACACTTTCGGAGACACCTGTAGTGCACCTTTATAGTCACCCAATTACGTTGTGACGTTTGATACACCCAAAGCATTCCTACGGTATCCGGGAGTTGCACAATCTCATGGTCTAAGGAAATGATACTTGACATTAGAAAAGCTCTAGCAGACGAACTACACGATCTTGTGCTATGCTTAGGATTGGGTCTTGTCCATCACATCATTCTCCTAATGATGTGATCCCGTTATCAACGACATCCAATGTCCATGGCCAGGAAACCATGACCATCTATTGATCAACGAGCTAGTCATCTAGAGGCTCACTAGGGATATGGTGTGGTCTATGTATTCACACATGTATTACGGTTTCCGGCTAATACAATTATAGCATGAACAATAGACAATTATCATGAATAAGGAAATATAATAATAACCATTTTATTATTGCCTCTAGGGCATATTTCCAATAGTCTCCCACTTGCACTAGAGTTAATAATCTAGTTACATTGTGATGAATCGAACACCCATAGAGTTCTGGTGCTGATCATGTTTCGCTCGTGAAAGAGGTTTAGTCAACGGATCTGCGACATTCAGATCCGTATGTACTTTACAAATATCTATATCTCCATCCTGAATGTAACCACGAATGGAGTTGAAGCGGCGCTTGATGTGCTTGGTCTTCTTGTGAAACCTGGGCTCCTTGGCAATGGCAATAGCTCTAGTGTTGTCACAGAAGAGAGTCATCGGAGTCGACGCATTGGGAATCACTCCTAGGTCGGTGATGAACTCCTTCATCCAGACTCCTTCCTGTGCTGCTTCCGAAGCAGCTATGTACTCCGCTTCACATGTAGATGCCACCACGACGCTTTGCTTGCAACTGCACCAGCTGACTGCCCCACCATTCAAAATATACACGTATCCGGTTTGTGACTTGGAGTCATCCGGATCCGTGTCGAAGCTAGCATCGACGTAACCCTTTACGACGAGCTCTTCGGCACCTTCATAAACGAGAAACATATCCTTAGTCCTTTTCAGGTACTTAAGGATATTCTTGACCGCTGTCCAGTGTTCCAATCCGGGATCATTTTGGTACCTCCCTACCAAACTTATGGCAAGGTTCACATCAGGTCTGGTACACAGCATGGCATACATAATAGAGCCTATGGCTGAGGCATAGGGGATGACACTCATCTTTTCTCTATCTTTTGCCGAGGTCGGGCATTGAGCTGTGCTCAATCTCACACCTTGCAATACAGGCAAGAACCCCTTCTTGGACTGATCCATATTGAACTTCTTCAATATCTTGTCAAGGTATGTGCTTTGTGAAAGACCAATGAGGCGTCTCGATCTATCTCTATAGATCTTGATGCCTAATATGTAAGCAGCTTCTCCAAGGTCCTTCATTGAAAAACACTTATTCAAGTAGGCCTTTATGCTTTCCAAAAGTTCTATATCATTTCCCATCAACAATATGTCATCCACATATAAAATGAGAAATGCTACAGAGCTCCCACTCACTTTCTTGTAAATACAGGCTTCTCCATAAGTCTGTACAAACCCAAACGCTTTGATCACCTCATCAAAGCGAATGTTCCAACCACTACTGGAATCAGGATCTTTGCCATCTGCCATGGCTGACGGCAAAGGCATGCATGGCGGACGGCAAAGGTCTTTGCCGTCAGCCAGCAGACGGCACCACATCCGGCTGAACAAGCTACGGTAAAGGGAACTTTGCCGTCTGCTGGCATATGGCAAAGATGCAAAGGTCTTTGCCGTCTGCCAGCAGACGGCAAAGGGCATGAACGGCACACGTGGCAGCTTAGGTCCGTTAAGGGGTTAACAGCGTGCTTTGCCGTCTGCTAGCAGACGGCAAAGTGGCCAAATAGGCCAGCCCAGGTTCCCCCCAGGCAGCTGCCACGTGGCTCGCTATGCCGTCTGCTGGCAGACGGCAAAGATGCAAAGTTCTTTGCCGTCTGCCAGCAGACGGCAAAGCAACCACATAGGCCAGCCCAGTGCCCCCCAGGTTGCACAGGTAGCTGCCACGTGGCAGCTTTGCCGTCTGCCAGCGGACGGCAAAGTGCCTGTACAGCCCCTGTTTTTTCTTAAATTCAATCAATTTCACAGATATATATATATACATTTGAAAATACTTTCAACAAGCATACATATCCCTGCCATATGGATATGATCATCCAACACATATACATACCAACTCAAAAGTCCATATCCAACATATATATATAGCCAACATATATCCAACAACAAGCATACAATGGTTTCATCCATACATACATATATAGGTAGCAAGTTTCACATTGTTCATCCTACAAAATCAAAACAAAAAGGAAGGACAAGGAGAAGAGTAGACTCCATCAACGCAAGCTTCCGTGATCTAAAGCAAATCTGCAAATTGGGAAAGAAGAAAGTTAGAAGAAGAACAAGAAGAAGAAGAAGAAGAAGAAGAAGAAGAAGAAGTAGAAGAAGAAGAATTTTTCTTCTCTTTCTTTTTCTCCTCTTCTTTATCTTCTTCTTCTTCTAACGAAGGTAACTTAGGTAATTATGCCATTTTTTAGCTAAGCTAGGTAAAAATGCTAAGTGTAGGTCATTTTAGAGCTAAGCTAGGTAAATAGGTCATTTTGGAGGTTAGTAAGGTTATTATGTCATTTTCGAGGAAAATAAGCTAAGTCAATGTCATTTTGGAGGTAACCAAGATTATTATGCCATTTTTGACCTAAGTATGCTAAGTATGTCATAAATGAACTAAAGAAGCTAAGTATAGGTCATTTTTGGGCTAACCTAGGTAGTTATGCCATTTTTGAGCTAACTAAGCATATTTATTCATTTTGGAGGACAAAATGGTAAGTGTAGGTCATTTTTGAGCTATCCTAGTTAAAATCGGTCATTTTGGAGCTAGGTAAGGTTATTTTGTCGTTTTGGAGGAAAATAAACTAATGATATGACAGTTTGGAGCTAAACCAAGGTTATTATGCCATTTTTTACCTAAGTAAGCTAATTATGTCATAAATGAACTAGCTAAGCTAAGTATAGATCATTATTGAGCTATCCTAGGTAGTTATGCCATTTTTTAGCTAACTAAGCATATTAAGTCATTTTGGAGGAAAAAAATGCTAAGTATAGGTCATTTTATAGCTATCCTAGGTAAAATATGTCATTTTGGAGCTAAGTAAGGTTATTATGTCATTTTTGAGGAAAATAAGCTAAGTATAGGTCATTTTGGAGCTAAATAGGTCATTTCTTAAGCTAAGTATGCATTTGTTAAGCAAAACACTTGGGAAAACTTACCATCATCACGGAGGTGAAGGACCAGTCGGGTTTGCGCTAGTGTGAGACGGAGAAGGACCGGTCGGGGTTGCGGCAGACGCAGAAGGATCGGTCGATGCTTGTCGGGAGGCATGCTGCACCAAAGATCATCTGCAATGTCTCGTTAGCATGATGCAACTCAAATGTGAATACTAGTAACTAATGACCATTCAAATGAAACTCACCGTGGGCGCTATACCAATCTGGGGCATCGGCGGAGGGGTCTGACCATTGTTCTGGCACACGGTCTGCACATTTTGTTTTCACGAGTCAGTCATATTAGTTAGTGATGAAACGAACATTACGTGCATGATTTGGCTAATATGCAGGAGAAACTTACCATGAGGAGCTCGTATAGGGCCCGGTGAGACGCGTCGTTCCGGTTCCTCTCCTCCTCGAATAGCCTAGCCGTCCTCTCCTCCATGTCCCTCTCCCTCTCCGCCGCGTGCCTGTTTGCCTCCGCTAGAAGCTCCTGGGCCCTAGCCTCGATGGCGAGCTCCATTGGCCGTGGACAAGGCCTTATCTCAGGATCGGAGCTCGTCTGGCGCTTCTTGATCTCACGGAGAGTTCTAGGACAACGTATCAAGCCATGGGGCCTCCCGCCACCAGATATCATCACGAGCTCTGGATCAAAAGGACTCTGGCTCGGGTTGAAGTCCTCCCCTTTCCTCGTCTCCCCCTCATCTCTGTACCTCACGAGCTTGTTGTGGGAGGAGATGTTGCTGAAGCTCTCTGGATGATCGAGGTCATCCTCAGAGAATGCCTTGGCCTTCTTGTAAGGGGCAGTATGGGCCATGGCATAGAGGTCGAACAGCGGTGGCACCTCCTTCTTGTTGTGTCGCGCCTAAAAGAGAGGAACAAAATATTAGTTAAGGTCTCAAGCTAGCATGAAGAATGAAATTGCATGAATCATGAAGCAAACCACATACCCAGTGATCCCCGAACTCAAACAGGTTGGAGCTCCCTTGATGGTGTGGCACACCTTTCATTTGGGCACGCTTATCCTTGGCCTTGTTGTGGACGGCTAGCCATTGGGGAGAGCACCACTCATCCACCAACGCCTCCCAACAGTCCATCCTATCCGCACACCATCTCGGGGGCACCTAAGTTAGAGAAGAGAAATTTCAGCGCTACGCCTACGAATCAAATCAAGGAAACTAAGTACAAGGCCTTAAGAATAGGTAATTACCTTCATGTACTTCTCCTTACTCAGAAAAAGGGCCTCGGCGATATTCTTTTCAGTGTGCATCACGTCGATGTTGTGTGGGCAAAGGAGGTCTTTAAAGTAAGGCAGATCCCACAAGCATATCCTATGAGTCCAGGCGTGTTTCGAATTATACCCTTTGAAATACCCTGGACGATTTGGATCCGGCTCGAGAGCGTTTATCTGATCCAGGGTCTGTTGGCCTGTCAATGCAGGTGGTGCAGAGTTTTTGACAACTCTACCTTTCATGAAATTCTTCTTGTCTTTTCTGAACTTATGGCGAGGATCCAGGAACTGTCTATGCAAGTCGAAGCAAGAATAGTTGTGACCCGCCTGCAGCCAACGGAACTCAAGAGCTGCCTTGCATGTGGGGCACGGGAACCTTCCATGCACACACCAGCCAATGAATAGCGCATACGCCGGCAAGTCATGCGACGAGTACATGTACCACACATGCATTTTGAAGTTTTTTTTGTAGCGGCGTCATATGTCTTGATCCCATTATCCCAAGCTTCTTGCAATTCATCCTTAAGCAGCTGCATGTACACATTCATATTCTTCCCCGGATAGTTGGGCCCTGGAATTATCAACGTCAAGAAAATGTTCTTTCTTTTCATAATCTCTCCGGGGGGAAGATTGAGTGGAATGACAAATACAGGCCAGCAACTGTATTGGGTTGCCGTCATACCAAACACATTGAACCCATTCGTGCTGATGGCGACTCGAGGATGCCTTGGATCTGCCGCTTTATCCTTATGTAATGCATCGAAGTGCTTCCACGCAAAAGCGTCTGAAGTGTGTCCCAACATCGGATTCCCATCTGCATCTAGTTCGGTTCTTTTGCCCAATTTATGCCACGTCATCTGTCTGGCCGTCTCTTCGACCATGAAAAGACATTGAAGTCTTGGTATGATTGGCATATACCGAAGAACATTAACTGGGATTTTTGTCTGACTCTTCTCACCCATACCGTTGTCTACCACAACATACCTGGAAGACTTGCAAATGGGACAATAGTTGAAGCCCACATACTCAAGCCTAAATAAGGCACATCCATTCTCACAGGCATCTATCTTCTCATAGGGCATCTTAAGCGCACGTAGGATTTTGTCCGACTGGTACAGGTTTGCTGGCAATACATGGCCTTTGGGTAGAAAGCGTCCAAATATCGTCATCATCGCGTCGTAGCATTCTCTGCCCAGGTTGAACTGAGCCTTCAGAGCCATTACTTGCGCGATGGCATCCAGCTGACAAAGCTCAGTGTGCTCGTGGAGAGGACGTTTTGAAGACTCCAACATTTCATAGAAGGCCTTTGCAGATTCCTCCATCTCATCGTCCGAATCCCGAGCATCATCAAAGTCTTGCACCATGTCTTCGATCCCGGTACCATGCTCGTCGGTGCGACGACGAACCACCTCAGCTCTAGCACGTTGAGCAGACTCACCATGAAATGTCCAGACCGTATAATTAGGCGTAAAACCCCACTTCTGCAGGTGTTTGATCATTTCAAACTCTGACCTCTTATGATAGTTGTCGCAATCGACACAGGGGCACCAGGTTGTTTTCTATCCATTTGCAAATGCGGCTCTCACAAACCCCTTGGTTTTTGTTATCCATTCATGGGTCATGTCTTTCTGACTAGTGTGACCGGTGTACATCCACGCACGATCACTCATCTTGCCTAGCTACTGGACACACAAGAAATATATACATAATTCAGCAAACCATATTCATCAGTTAATAGAGTTTGTCAGTTTTATTACGTCCATGCAACCTAGACGCTAGTAGGTAAAGATAGGTCCTAATCCCACCCGAGTATGTGTAGATTGGGTTCGTTTTCCCATGCTCTGCTCCGGATCTGACGCAAAATTTCGGCAGCACCTCCCCGCTGTTCTCCTGATACACGTCTCGGCAATAAGCAGAGAGGATGTGTACCCGGAGAACAACAGGGAGGCACTGACAAAATTCTGCATCGGATCCGGAGCAGAGCATATGGGAAAACGAACCCAATCTACACATACTTGGCTGTCCATGGATAACGTTGGACAATTCGAAAGAATCACGGTTATAAATATGCTAATGCATGCATATTTATAGATGTAACCCTTTCGAACGGGAGACGCATAGTGGTCACGCATACTGATGATTGAAGACACCTATAGCTAGCAAGTTTCATCGGCACGAAGACCGGAACAGAGGAAATGAAGGGGGAGGAGGAGATGTCATTTGTGCTCACCCACGAACGCAGGGGCGGAGCTCGTCGAACGCACGG
Organism: Elymus sibiricus; assembly: GCA_039707655.1. Classification (NCBI taxonomy): domain Eukaryota; kingdom Viridiplantae; phylum Streptophyta; class Magnoliopsida; order Poales; family Poaceae; genus Elymus; species Elymus sibiricus. The sequence continues at coordinate 216,837,655 of CM077671.1, read as the reverse complement.
GGAGGTCGTCGAACACCAGACCCTCGCAGCGACGAAACAACTGCACATTTAAATCCACCTGATCAACATAAATATGATGTTTTTTATAACAAAATCGAAAAATATATGACCTAACTCATAATTCACAAATATATGACCCCGTCGGCCTTTGTAAGGTCGAAGAGCACCTTTTTCGGGATCGGGGTGTCGGGGGTGTCGTGTCGTGGTCGGGGTGTCGGGGCTGTCGTGTCGGGGTAGGGGTGCTGTGTCGGGGTCGGGGGTGCCGTGTCGGGGTGTCGGGGTGTCGTGTCGGGGGTCGGGGTGTCGGTGGTGTCGTGTCGGGGTCGACCCTCGACTCCTTTTCCCCTCGATCCTCGACCCCTCGACCACTCGGCGACCCTCTTTTCCCTCGGCGGCCCTCGACCATCGGCGACCCTCTTTTTCTACTTTTCCTACTTCTTTTTTTCATCTTCTACTTCTACTTCTTTTTTTTTCATCTTCTTCTTCTTCTTTCTTCTTCTTCTTCTTCTTCTTCTACTTATTGTTCTTTTTTTTTCATCATCTTCTTCTTCCTCTTCTTCTTCTTCTTCCTCTTCTTCTTTTACTTCTTTTTTTCATCTTTCTTGTTTATTCTTAAAAAATAGAAAAAAAACCTAAACTAAACTAAACTAAATCTAACCTAAACTAAACTAACCTAAACTAAACTAAACTAAACAAACCTAAACTAAATCTAAAAAAACAGAAAAACTCACCACGGGGAGGGGGCGCGGGTTGAGGAGGCAGGCCACGGGGAGGGGGCGCGGGTTGAGGAGGCCGAGGGGAAGGGCGGCCGGCGACGGTGCGGCTCCGGCGGCAGGGCGGGGCGGCGCGGCGCGGCTCCGGCGATGGGGCGGGGCAGGGCGGCTGCCGCGGCCTGCGTCCACTGGGCGGGGCAGCCGGGCGGGGCGGGCGGGCGGCCGGCGACGGGGAGGGCTCCGGGGGGCGGTGTTGACCGGCGGCGCCTCGGGCTCCAGGGGGTGGCGCGGGGCGGCGGCGGCTCGGGCACGGGGGCGGCGCGGGTGAGGTGAGGGGAGAGAGAGAGGGGAGAGAGAGAGGGGTGGGGCGCGGGGCGGGCTCCGGGGGCGGGGCTGGCCGGCGGCGCCTCGGGCTCCGGGGGGTGGCGCGGGGCGGCGGCGGCTCGGGCACGGGGGCGGCGCGGGTGAGGTGAGGGGAGAGAGTGAGGGGAGAGAGAGAGGGGTGGGGCGCGGGGCGCTGACTGTTTTAGATAGGTCAAATCTCTTTGCCGTCTGCTAGCAGAGGGCAAAGAGCCTAGCTAGTGGGGTGAGGCCGGGTGGGAACGGACGTTAGTTGGCCACTTTCTTTGCCGTCTGCTAGCAGACGGCAAAGAAGCTTTGCCGTCAGCTAGCAGACGGCAAAGAAGCTTTGCCGTCAGCTAGCAGACGACAAAGAAAGTGGCCGTTAGGTGGTTCTCGTTAGTGGGCCACCCTTCCTCTTTGCCGTCTGCTAGCTGACGGCAAAGCTTCTATGCCGTCAGCTAGCAGACGGCAAAGAGATGGCTGACGGCAAACATGATCTTCGCCGTCAGCTCTTTGTTTGCCGTTAGTTTTCTGTAAGCTTATGGCAAAGACCTTCTTTGCCGTCAGCTAGCTGACGGCAAAGATCCTGATTCCAGTAGTGAACTCCGAGATGCTTGCACCAGCCCATAGATGGAGCGCTGGAGCTTGCATACCTTGTCAGCATTCTTAGGATCGACAAAACCTTCCGGCTGCATCATATACAATTCTTCCTTAAGGAAACCGTTAAGGAATACCGTTTTGACGTCCATTTGCCAGATCTCATAATCATAAAATGTGGCAACTGCTAACATGATTCGGACGGACTTCAGCATCGCTACGGGTGAGAAAGTCTCATCGTAGCCAACTCCTTGAACTTGTCGATAACCCTTAGCGACAAGCCGAGCCTTATAGACGGTCACATTACCATCCGCGTCAGTCTTCTTCTTAAAGATCCATTTATTTTCTATGGCTCGCCGATCATCGGGCAAGTCCTCCAAAGTCCATACTTTGTTCTCATACATGGATCCTATCTCGGATTTAATGGCTTCAAGCCATTTGTTGGAATCTGGGCCCGCCATGGCTTCTTCATAGTTCGAGGGTTCACCGTTGTCTAACAACATGATTTCCAGGACAGGCTTGCCGTACCACTATGGTGCGGAACGTGTCCTCGTGGACCTACGAAGTTCAGTAGTAACATGATCAGAAGTTTCATGATCATCATCATTAACTTCCTCTCTAGTCGGTGCAGGCACCACAGAAACATTCTCCTGCGCTGCGCTACTTTTCGGTTCGAGAGTGGGTACAATTACCTCATCAAGTTCTACTTTCCTCCCACTTACTTCTTTCGAGAGAAACTCTTTCTCTAGAAAGGATCCATTCTTGGCAACAAAGATCTTGCCTTCGGATCTGAGGTAGAAGGTATACCCAATAGTTTCCTTAGGGTATCCTATGAAGACGCACCTTTCCGATTTGGGTTCGAGCTTTTCAGGTTGAAGTTTCTTGACATAAGCATCGCATCCCCATACTTTCAGAAACGACAGCTTAGGTTTCTTCCCAAACCATAATTCATACGGTGTCGTCTCAACGGATTTAGACGGTGCCCTATTTAAAGTGAATGCGGCAGTCTCTAATGCATATCCCCAAAATGATAGCGGTAAATCAGTAAGAGACATCATAGATCGCACCATATCCAATAGAGTGCGATTACGACGTTCGGACACACCATTACGCTGAGGTGTGCCAGGCGGCGTGAGTTGTGAAACAATTCCACATTTCCTTAAGTGCGTGCCAAACTCGTGACTCAAATATTCTCCTCCACGATCAGATCGTAAGAACTTTATTTTCTTGTCACGTTGACTCTCTACCTAAGTCTGAAATTCCTTGAACTTTTCAAAGGTCTCAGATTTGTGTTTCATTAAGTAGACATACCCATATCTGCTTAAGTCATCAGTGAGGGTGAGAACATAACGATAGCCACCGCGAGCCTCAACGCTCATCGGTCCACATACATCGGTATGTATTATTTCCAACAAGCTGGTTGCTCGCTCCATTGTTCCGGAGAACGGAGTCTTAGTCATCTTGCCCATGAGGCATGGTTCGCACGTGTCAAATGATTCATAATCAAGAGACTCCAAAAGTCCATCTGCATGGAGTTTCTTCATGCGTTTGACACCAATATGACCAAGGCGGCAGTGCCACAAGTATGTGGGACTATCATTATCAACCTTACATCGTTTGGCATTCACACTATGAATATGAGTAACATCACGTTCGAGATTCAATAAAAAATAAACCATTGACCAGCGGGGCATGACCATAAAACATATCTCTCATATAAATAGAACAACCATTATTCTCGGATTTAAATGAGTAGCCATCTCGCATCAAACGAGATCCAGATACAATGTTCATGCTCAAAGCTGGTACTAAATAACAATTATTGAGGTTTAAAACTAATCCCAAAGGTAGATGTAGAGGTAGCGTGCTGACGGCGATCACATCGACCTTGGAACCATTCCCGACGCGCATTGTCACCTCGTCCTTTGCCAGTCACCGCTTATTCCGCAGGTCCTGTTTTGAGTTACAAATGTGAGCAACCACACCGGTATCAAATACCCAGGAGCTACTACGAGCGCTGGTAAGGTACACATCAATAACATGTATATCATATATACCTTTGACGTTGCCGGCCTTCTTATCTGCTAAGTACTTGGGGCAGTTCCGCTTCCAGTGACCGGTTCCCTTGCAATAAAAGCACTCAGTCTCAGGCTTGGGTCCATTCTTGGGCTTCTTCCCGGCAACTGATTTACCGGGCGCGGCAACTGCTTTGCCGTCCTTCTTTAAGTTCTTCTTACCCTTGCCTTTCTTGAAACTAGTGGTCTTATTCACCATCAACACTTGATGTTCCTTTTTGATTTCCACCTCCGCCGATTTCAGCATCGAATATAACTCAGGAATGGACTTCTCCATCCCTTGCATATTGTAGTTCATCACAAAGCCCTTGTAGCTAGGTGGAAGCGACTGGAGGATTCTGTCAATAACCGAGTCATCCGGAAGATTAACTTCCAACTGAGACAAGCGGTTGTGCAACCCAGACATTTTGAGTATGTGCTCGCTGACAAAACTATTTTCCTCCATCTTACAACTGAAGAACTTGTCGGAGACTTCATATCTCTCGACCCGGGCATGAGCTTGGAAAACCATTCTCAGCTCTTGGAACATCTCATATGCTCCGTGTTGCTCAAAACGCTTTTGGAGCCCCGGTTTTAAGCTGTAAAGCATGCTGCACTGAACCAGGGAGTAATCATCACTACGCGACTGCCAGGTGTTCATATCGTCTTGAGTTGCTGGGAAAACGGGTGCGTCACCTAGAGGTGCATCAAGGACATATAATTTCTTGGAAGCTATGAGGATGATCCTCAAGTTACGGACCCAGTCCGTATAGTTGCTTCCATCGTCTTTCAGCTTGGTTTTCTCTAGGAACGCGTTGAAGTTGAGGGCAACATTAGCGTGGGCCATTGGATCTACAAGATAGATTGTAAAGACAATTTTAGACTAAGTTCATGATAATTAAGTTCATCTAATCAAATTATTTAATGAACTCCCACTCAGATAGACATCCCTCTAGTCATCTAAGTGATACATGATCCATATCGACTAGGTCGTGTCCGATCATCACGTGAGACGGACTAGTCATCAATGGTGAACATCTCCATGTTGATCGTATCTACTATACGACTCATGTTCGACCTTTCGGTCTCTCGTGTTCCGAGGCCATGTCTGTACATGCTAGGCTCGTCAAGTCAACCTAAGTGTTTCGCGTGTGTAAATCTCGCTTACACCCGTTGTATGCGAACGTTAGAATCTATCACACCCGATCATCACATGATGCTTCGAAACAACGATCCTTCGCAACGGTGCACACTTAGGGGGAACACATTTCTTGAAATTTTAGTGAGGGATCATCTTATTTATGCTACCGTCGTTCTAAGCAAATAAGATGTAAGAACATGATAAACATCACATGCAAATCATAAAGTGACATGATATGGCCAATATCATCTTGCGCCTTTGATCTCCATCTTCGGGGCGCGGCATGATCACCATCATCACCGGCACGACACCATGATCTCCATCATCGTGTCTTCATGAAGTTGTCTCGCCAACTATTACTTCTACTACTATGGCTAACGGTTAGCAATAAAGTAAAGTAATTACATGGCGTTTTTGATTGACACGCAGGTCATACAATAAATTAAGACAACTCCTATGGCTCCTGTCGGTTGTCATACTCATCGACATGCAAGTCGTGATTCCTATTACAAGAACATGATCAATCTCATACATCACATATATTTCATCACATCCTTTTGGCCATATCACATCACATAGCATACCCTGCAAAAACAAGTTAGACGTCCTCTAATTGTTGTTGCAAGTTTTACGTGGCTGCTATGGGTTTCTAGCAAGAACGTTTCTTACCTACGCAAAAGCCACAACGGTGATATGCCAATTGCTATTTACCCTTCATAAGGACCCTCTTCATCGAATCCGATCCGACTAAAGTGGGAGAGACAGACACCCGCTAGCCACCTTATGCAACAAGTGCATGTCAGGCGATGGAACCAGTCTCACGTAAGCGTACGTGTAAAGTCGGTCCGGGCCGCTTCATCCCACAATGCCGCCGAATCAAGATAGGACTAGTAACGGCAAGCAAAATTGACCAAATCATTGCCCACAACTACTTGTGTTCTACTCGTGCATAGAATCTACGCATAAACCTGGCTCTGATACCACTGTTGGGGAACGTAGTAATAATTCAAAATTTTCCTACGTGTCACCAAGATCAATCTAGGAGATGCTAGCAACGAGAGAGAGGGAGTGCATCTTCATACCCTTGAAGATCGCTAAGCGGAAGCATTGCAAAGAACGTGGTTGATGGAGTCGTACTCGCGGCGATTCAAATCGCGGAAGATCCGATCCAAGCGCCGAACGGACAGCGCCTCCGTGTTCAACACACGTACAGCTCGGGGACGTCTCCTCCTTCTTGATCCAGCAAGGGGGGAAGGAGAAGTTGAGGGAGAGCTCCGGCAGCACGACGGCGTGGTGGCGGTGGAGCTCGTGGTTCTCCGGCAGAGCTTCGCTAAGCGCTATGGAGGAGGAGGAGGTGTAGGAAGGGGGAAGGGCTGCGCCAGGGGAAGGGTGTGTGGCTGCCCTCCCACCCCCCCCCCACTATTTATAGGGTGAAGGGGAGAGGGGGCCGGCCCCCCTAGATCCATCTAGAGGGGGGGCGGCGGCCCCCCTAGGGTTTCCAACCCTAGGCGCCTTGGGCCCTTGGGGGGGCGGCGGCCCCCCTAGGGTTTCCAACCCTAGGCGCCTTGGGCCCTTGAGGGGGCGCACCAGCTCACTAAGGGGCTGGTTCCCACCCAACTACAGCCCATTAGGTCCTCCGGGGCAGGTGGACCCTCCCGGTGGACCCCCGGAACCCCTTCGGTGGTCCCGGTACAATACCGATAAACCCCGAAACCTTTCCGGTGACTGAAACTTGACTTCCCATATATAAATCTTCACCTCCGAACAATTCCGGAACTCCTCGTGACGTCCGGGATCTCATCCGGGACTCCGAACAACTTTCGGTAACTACATACAATTCCCATTACAATTCTAGCGTCACCGAACCTTAAGTGTGTAGACCCTACGGGTTCGGGAACCATGCAGTCATGACCGAGACACCTCTCCGGCCAATAACCAATAGCGGGATCTGGATACCCATATTGGCTCCCACATGTTCGACGATGATCTCATCGGATGAACCACGATGTCGGGGATTCAATTAATCCCGTATACAATTCCCTTTGTCCATCGGTATGTTACTTGCCCGAGATTCAATCGTCGGTATCCCTATACCTTGTTCAATCTCTTTACCAGCAAGTCTCTTTACTCGTTACGTAACACATGATCCCGTGACTAACTCCTTAGTCACATTGAGCTCATTATGATGATGTATTACCGAGTGGGCCCAGAGATACCTCTCCGTCACACGGAGTGACAAATCCCAGTCTCGATTCGTGCCAACCCAACAGACACTTTCGGAGACACCTGTAGTGCACCTTTATAGTCACCCAGTTACGTTGTGACGTTTGATACACCCAAAGCATTCCTACGGTATCTGGGAGTTGCACAATCTCATGGTCTAAGGAAATGATACTTGACATTAGAAAAGCTCTAGCAGATGAACTACACGATCTTGTGCTATGCTTAGGATTGGGTCTTGTCCATCACATCATTCTCCTAATGATGTGATCCCGTTATCAACGACATCCAATGTCCATGGCCAGGAAACCATGACCATCTATTGATCAACGAGCTAGTCATCTAGAGGCTCACTAGGGACATGGTGTGGTCTATGTATTCACACATGTATTACGGTTTCCGGCTAATACAATTATAGCATGAACAATAGACAATTATCATGAACAGGGGAATATAATAATAACCATTTTATTATTGCCTCTAGGGCATATTTCCAACAGATATAGGGTGCCAGGCCTTCTTCCTCCTCCTCCAGTGGATGCGTGGGGGCCGGGGCCACCTCTATCCCCGCCCGGATCCAGGCCAGAGTTGCGGGCTTCATTGGGCGCGGGTCCAGGCTGAGGTCCCGAGGCCAAAGTCGCGGGCGTGAGAGGCCGCGGTAGCAGATACCACCACAGTCGATGAAAAATTAGACACGCGGGCGTGAAGGGGCGGCTGGTGTCGGGGCGGAGGGGCTCAGGGGATAGTGGCATGAACGGGCAGCCGGTGTCGGGGGCGGAAGGGCTGGCGGCGGAGCTGGGCGGCAGGTGCGGCCGGGATGAGTGGCATGCGGCATTAAGGGGCGGTGATGCTGAGAGGTGGGTGTGGGAGCGCCGAGCAGCTGGCGGGCGTAAGAGTAAGCGGGTGCGGGAGCGGTTGAAGGGGCGACGACATGCGGATGAGACGAAGCGGGGGGTGTTAGCGTTTCCAAATTTCGTTAATAGAGTCTTTAAACCATTGATTGTGTGTTAGATGGTTCGTATTGTAATTTGGATCTGCCCTTTCGTGCTTTTATAGGGGTAGTAGATTTATAATTACCACAAAACCAAAAGAAAGACACTCGAAACAATTTTTCCGCCGCCGCAAGCCTCTGTTCTTCCGCGATCCCATCTGGAGACCTTTTTTGGTACTCTGTTGGAGGGGGAATCGATCACGAAGACCATCTACATCAACCTTGATGCCTCCATGATGATGTGTGAGTAGTTCACCACAGACCTACGGGTCCATAGCTAATAGCTAGATTGCTTCTTCTCTCTCTTTGATCTTCAATACCATGTTGTTCACGATTCTCGTGGAGTTCTATCCGATGTAATCTTCATTTGCGATGTGTTTGTTGGGATCCGATGAATTGTGGGTTTATGGTCACATTATTCATTGAAAGTAATTAAGTCTTTTCAAAACTTTATTATTCATGGTTTTATAGCTTTGTAATTCTCTCTGATATATCTGTTTGGTTTGGCCAACTAGATTGATTTATCATAAATGGGAGGAGTGCATTGTAGTGGGTTCAATCTTGCGGTGCTCTATATCCTAGTGACGGAAGGGGAGAAGAAACGTATTGTATTATTTCCATTAGGATAAAACGACGGGGTCTGAACATATTGTTTGTCTTACTTTGTCTATAGCATGCGAGCTTGCTTAATGTGTTACTCTGTTTGTCATGAACTTGATACCATAGATGCAGATAGGAGTCGGGGTCGATTGGTGGAGTAATAGTAGTAGATGCAGGATTGTTTTAGTCTACTTGTCACGAACGTGATGCCTATATACATGATCATTGCCATGAATAACGTCATAAGTATGCACTTTTCTATTAATTGCCCAACAGTAATTTGTTTACCCACTTTATGATATGCGTCCGAGAGAGAAGTCTCTAGTGAAAACTATGGCCCCGGGTATATTTAATCCTATTGATAAAAACAAAACACCTTGCTGCAATTATTTACATTTTATTTAGTTTTACTTTTTATATATCTTTCACTATCAAAATCAATCCTTGCAAGTAATGAGTTCAAGGGGCTTGACAACCCTCTCGCCCGCGTTGGGTGCAAGTATTTGGTTTCCTGTGTGTAGGTGCTGACGACGAGAGTTTCCTTGATCCTCCTACTGGTTCGATAACCTTGGTTCTCACTGAGGGAAATACTTACGGCTACTATACTGCTTCACCCTTCCTCTTCGGGAAAAACCCAACGCAGCTCACAAGTAGCAGAAAGAATTTTTGGCGCCATTGCCGGGGAGATATCATCAAATTCTCATAAGGTCCCTTCATACAAACTATCATTCACTTGTTCTACTTTTTGTTTGCCTTTTTAATTTTCCTTATATTTGCTTCTAAAAAGTCAAAAAGGCAAAAATATTTCTATTTGCCTGTTAGCTTGTTACCATCGCCAGTTCTTCTCTGTTCCTTGTACTCCCAAAAATGAAGTGCTTAATTTTAAACAAAGGGGAGGAGAAAGTTTAAAATATGCTTGGTATGGGATTTGCGATGCTCAAAACAGATCAACTCGTAAGCAATCCACTACTATCCTGATTTGTAATTTTTATGTGGGTGTTACTACCTGGTATAGATTTGTGCTTGACACTATTACTGGAGGGAATTTCTTGACGAGTCATGATACGTCTCCAACGTATCTATAATTTTTTATTGTTCCATGATATTATAATATCATTCTAGGATACTTTTTGGGTGTTTATTTACCAATTAATATTATTTTTGAGTACTAACCTATTGACCTAGTGCCCAGTGCCAGTTGCTGTTTTCTGCATGTTTTTTTGCTTTTCAGGTTTACCATATCAAACGAAGTCCAAATGCCACGAAACTTTAATATGATTTTTTTTGGACCAAAAGAAGACCTGGAAGCTTCGGGAGGAGATGAGAGGCTGCACGAGGGAACCACGAGCCAACAGGGCACGCCGGGGGGCAGGTCGCGCCCTGTTGGGTCGTGGCTCCCTCGGCTGCCCTCTCGTGCCCCTCTCTGGCCTATAAATTCTCAAATATTCGAAAAACCCTAGGGGAGCTCCCAAAACACTTTTTCCGCGGCCGCAAGTCTCTGTTCCGCCGCGTACCCATCTAGCGACCTTTTTCGGCGATCTGTCGGAGGGGGAATCGATCACGGAGGGGCTCTACATCATCCTTGCTGCCTCCATGATGAGTTGTGAGTTGTTCATCACAGGCCTATAGGTCCGTAGTTAGTATCTAGATGGCTATCTCTCTCTCTTGATCTTCAATACAATGATCATCGCATCTTCGCTTTGATCTATTCGATGTAATCCTTTTGTGTGGTGTGTTTGTTTGGATCCGATGAATTGTGGGTTTATGTTCAGATTATTCATGAAAAATATTTGAGTCACCTCTGATTATTATGATTCTTATTTGCATGATCATTATAGCTTCGTAAATCTCTCTAATCTATTGAGATAGTTTGGCCAACTAGATTGATATTTCTTCACTGAGAGGGGTGCGTTGTAGTGGGTTCAATCTGGCGGTGCTCTATATCCAAGTGACAGAAAGGGACAAGACACGTCTTTGTATTGTTGCCACTAAGGATAAACGATGGGGTTAGTTCATATTAATTGAATTCTCTTTGTCTACATCATGTCATCGTTCTCCAAGCATTACTCTGTTTTACTTAATACTCTAGATGCATGCTGGATAGCGGTCGATGGGTGGAGTAATAGTAATAGGTCCAGGCAGGAGTCGGCCTATTTGCTTATGGACGTGATGCCTATATATACATGATTATTACCATGAACAAAGATTGCATAACTATCCGCTCTTCTATCAATTGCCCAACATTAATTTGTTAACCCACCGTATGCCTACTACATGAGAGATGCCACTAGAGAAAACTACGGCCCCCGGGTCTATCCACTTATAAGTTTACAAACGCTTTCAATACCTTTCTGCCATTATTTTTATTTTATTTTATTTTGCAATTCACAATTATCTACAATTATCTACACATCTCATTTACTTGCAAATAACGAGATCAAGGGGATTGACAACCCTCTTGCCGCGTTGGGTGCAAGTGTGTGCTCTTTTGTGTGCAGCCGCTGAAGACGGTTGATGACCGATATTCCTATTGGTTCGATAAACCTTGGTTCTTAACTGAGGGAAATACTTACCCGTATTGTGATGCATCACCCGTTCCTCTTCACGGAAAACCCAACGCAGATCACAAGCATCAAGTCACACTGTGGATGCTTTCAATGCTATGGGAAATTTAGTGGGATCACTACCTATCACTATTAATGAAACTATATTGACTTTGGAAGATGTTATGTGTAGGCTAGAAGCTATTGAGAATAAAATGCCTACCATCGAGCATATTGAAATTTTAGAAAGGTCCACAATCAAGTCAATCAATTTGTTGCGAAAGTAGGAATTATTCTAAATATTCTAAAAGAGAATGAACCAATGATTAGTGAACGGTTAGAAAAAAGTCCATCTAGGATTGATAAGTTTGAAGAAATCATTACTAAAGTGGGTTCTGCTTTTCTTCTGCTAAAAATATCGATAGGACTCCTCCTAATAAGAATCCCAAGGTTATGTATGTTCCCAAGAATAAAAGTGCCACATCTAGTTAAGGAACGAGGATCTTAAAATTATTAGGGTGCACCCAAACTTCATTGATATAATAAAGGAAGCTATCATTAAGAACAAACATACTCATTTTGTTCCTAGGAGTGTGATTATTAATAACTTGTATGCTAAACCTCCTAGGAAGCATGGTTTCATAATTGAGGAGTTGTATATGAAGGATAACAATACTCGAAACAATGCATTATGCCTAGCTAGGGGCATAAAAATAGCGCTTGTTGGGAGGCAGCCTAATAGTTATCTTAATTTTTTGCTTTTATATTCTGTTTTGGTGTGATGACATGATTATTGCTACAGTAATGATTGTATTTTTTTGTTTTAATGAGTGTTTGGGCCAAGTAAAGCCTTTGGGGTGATTTGGATGATAGTAGAATTGATTCTGTGCAAAAGCAGAAACTTTCGCGCCCAGTATTTGAATTTACTCTCTCTGCTGGAACGTGATAAATTGCTGCAATTTTTACAAAGTATTGTTATACAAAATTTTCAGAATGTCCTAATTTATCAGAATTTCCAAGGTACATAAGTATGGTTCTGGTACAGATTATTACAGACTTTTATGTTTTAGACGGATTATGTTTTTGCTTGCATAGTTTGATTGTTTTGATGATGCTATGGATTATATCGGGGGGTATAAGTCATGGAGAAGTTAGAATACAGTAACTATTATGCAATAATTATATATGAATCAATTTACATCAGTACCTAAATTTTTTGATATGTCTATTATACTAACGGATCTTACGGGGTTTCTGTTGAGTTTTGTGTGCTGAAGTTTTCAAGTTTTTGGTGTGACAACGATGGTTGAAGGAATAAGGAGTGGCAAGACCCTAATCTTGGGAATGCCCAAGGAATCCCAAGGTAATATTAAAGTAAGACCCAAGCGTCTAAGAATGGGGCTGTCCCGGATGGCATCCCCTCTTTCATCTCCAATCTATCGGTATGTCACTTGGAGCTATATTTTTATTCATCACATGATATGAGTTTTGTTTGGAGCGTTGTGTATTATAGTTTGTTTTCCTTTTAGTTGCACTCTCATGCTTCAATTAAATCTTTTTGAGCGTATAAAAAATAGGAATGGTAATTTGCAGGTGCTATAAAACTAGTCCAAAAACAATAGGTATTCAAGGGGGATATAATAAAAACTTTCATGTAGTTCACCAAATAAGAAACGTGTGGTTTAATTATATTGATGTAGTAATATGGAAGGATATAGGTTCATGGTCATTGGTTTGTAGAAATATCGGTATTAAAGTTTGTTATTTACTTCTCATCTAAATATTGGTCATGGGTGATGACGTGTGAGCATTTTTATGTCTGAAATGAAATCCTATCGTGCTGTTCGAATCGGGGGCGCACGATGGTTAACTCCTTCCAACCTCCTCCCTAGGGGCATGCGGAAGTACTTTTCTTTAAGTGAGCTAATAAGAATTTACAATAAGTATATGAGTTCTTTATGACTAATGTGAGTCCATGGATATATGCACTCTCACCTTCCTGCAATTTGCTAACCTCTTCGGTATCGTGCATTGCTCTTTCTCACCTCGAGAGTCAGTGCAAACTTCGTTGGTGCATCCAAACACTATGATATGATACGCTCTATCACACATAAGCCTCCTTTTATCTTCCTCAAAACAGCCACCATACCTACCTATTATGGCATTTCCATAGCCATTCCGAGATATATTGCCATGCAACTTCCACCGTTCTGTCACATGACTTGTGTGTTCATCATCATATTGCTTTGCATGATCATATAGAGTTGACATAGTATTTGTGGCAAAGCCACCGTTCATCATTGATTACATGTTACGCTAGATCATTGCATATCCTGGTACATTGCCAGAGGCATTCATATAGTCATCTTGTTCTTTATCGAGTTGTAATTCCGAGTTGTAAGTAAATAAAAGTGTGATGATCATCATTATTAGAGCATTGTCCCAGTAAGGAAAGGATGATGGAGACTATGATTCCCCCACAAGTGGGGATGAGACTTCGGACCCAAAAAAGAGAAAAACTGGGGGAGGCCAAATGAGCCCACCATAAAAAATGAGAGAAAAGGAGAGAAGGGGCAATGTTACTATCGATTTACCACACTTGTGCCTCAAAGTGGCACCATGTTCTTCATATAGAGAGTCTCCTAATTTTTCACTTTCATATACTAGTGGGAATTTTTCATTATAGAAATGGGCTTGTATATTCTGATGACGGGCTTCCTCAAATGCCTAAGGTCTTCATGAGCAAGCAAGTTAGATGAACGCCCACTTAGTTTCATTTGAGCTTTCATACACTTATAGCTCTGGTGCATCCGTTTGATGGCAATCCCTACTCCTCGCATTGATAACGATTGCTTGGCATCTCCATAGCCCGTTGATCCACCTAGTTTATACGAGATTTTCTTCCTTTTTGACTCCTTTGATCTCTACCACCAAACTCTATTCCACCTATATGCTATATCCATGGCTCACACTAATGTATTGCGTGAAGTTAAAAATGCAAAAGAGCGTTAGAAGTACGATCCAATTGACTGGTTTGACACCGGGGTGCTTATGTTTTATACCTATGTGGTGAAGACGGAGTCATGCAATGCTAATATGATAAAATGAGTAGGGATAAAATTCTTTAAGGATCATATATTTTGAAGCAGTAATGATTCTGCTTCTTATGTTCATCGGTATTATTATGTTGATATCAATTACTTCATCGTTTCTCAATAATTATACCTGAAAGAGATTACATGTTAGGTAGGATGCCACATCAAAAAATCTGGTTTTATCATTTACCTACTCGAGGACGAGTATGAATTAAGCTTGGGGATGCTGATACGTATTGAACATATCTATATTTTTTTATTGCTCCATTCTATTATATTATCAATCTTGGATACTTTATATGCAATTATATGCTATTTTATATCATTTTTGGGACTAATTTATTAACCCAGTGCCCAGTGCTAGTTCCTGTTTTTTGCCTGTTTTGGACTTTTCAGAAAATTAATACCGAACGGAGTCCAAATTGGATGAAACTTCACGGGGGTTATTTTTGGACATAAAGAGACCCTAGAAGCTTCGGGAGGAGGCCAGAAGACCCACGAGGGGGCCACGAGCTCGTAGGGTGCGCCCTGGGGGTAGGGTGTGCCCCCTGAACTCGTGGGCCCCTCGTACAACCTCCTGACCTAATTCCACTTCTATATATTCACAATTACCCCAAAACCAATAGAGAGACACCCGAAATAAGTTTTCCACCGCCGCCAACCTCTGTTCTTCCGTGATCCCATATGGAGGCCTTTTCTGGTACTCTGCCGGAAGGGGAATCGATCACGGAGGCCATCTACATCAACCTTGCTGCCTCCATGATGTTGTGTGAGTAGTTCATCACAGACCTACGGGTCCATAACTAGTAGCTAGATGGCTTCTTCTCTCTCTTTGATCTTCAATACCATGTTCTTTGTGATTCTCACGGAGATTTATTTGATGTACTCTTCTTTTGCGGTGTGTTTGTTGGGATCCGATGAATTGTGATTTTATGATCTGATTATTCATTGAAAGTAGTTGAGTATTTTCTTAACTTTATTATGCATGATTGTTATAGCTTTATAATTCTCTCCGATCTATCTGTTTGGTTTGGCCAACTAGATTGATTTATCTTTAGCAGGAGGAGTGCATTGTAGAAGGTTCAATCTTGCGGTGCTCTATATCCCACTAACAGAAGGGGACAAGACATGTATTGTATTGTTGACATTAAGGATAAAACGACGGGGTCTGAACATATTGCTTGTATTACTTTGTCTACATCATGTCACCTTGCTTAATGCGTTATTTTGTTTGTCATGAACTTAATACCATAGATGCAAGCAGGAGTCGGTCGATTGGTGGAGTAATAGAGTAGATGCAGGATCGTTTCGGTCTACTTTTCATGGACGTCATGCCTATATACATGATCATTGCCATGAATAACGTCATAACTATGCGCCTTTTTATCAATTGCCCAACAGTAATTTGTTTACCCACCGTATGTTATGCGTTCGAGAGAGAAGCCTCTAGTGAAAACTATGGCCTCTGGGTCTATTTAATCCTATTGATAAAAATAAAAACACGTTATTGCAGTTTTTTTACTTTTACTTTTTATATATCTTTCACTATCATAATTAATCCTTGCAAGTAACAAGTTCAAGGGGCTTGACAACCCTCTTGCCCGCGTTGGGTGAAGTGTTTGGTTTTGTGTGTGTAGGTGCTAACGACGAGGGTTTGCCTTGATTCTCCTACTGGTTCGATAACCTTGGTTCTCGTTGAGGGAAATACTTATCGCTACTATATTGGTTCACCCTTCCTCTTTGGGGTAAAATCCAATGCAGCTAACAAGTAGCAAGAGCCAACAGATCTAATGATACAAACTCTCAGAAGCCCTTCGTCAGTGCTTGATCAGACGTACTGGAGGTAAGGAGAGGCCAGGGAGACCTTATTCAAAAGCGCCATCGTCACCACCACCTCATCGGTGCCACCATGGAAACAAAACTAAAGAACTGACAAATGAAATGGATGTGTCCCCACTACTCTTCCTACCAATGAGGCCATCTGACGGGGGAGAGAAGGGGGATAGAGGAGGCGTCTTGAAGGATATACTTGGTTGTGGAGGCTCGGGTTGGGAATCGTTGCCCTTGGACGTCTTTGATGGGCACCGCACATTGGTTGGGCAGAAGTTATGGTCCCCTACCCAATGATTGGATCACTCCGGCCATCATTCGACTTGGGAGGGTCAGTTGTCAAAACTCCGCATCGTGTCTGGCAGCAAATCATCGGGTTGATGTGCGGTGTAAATTTCCTTGGCTTGTAGCCTCAGAGCATCCCCAACAACTTAAAATATTCCCGAATAAATTATTCAGACTACTCGGTAACACTTTTCTTGTTATTTGGTGATGAACGCTTGTGAAGATCCCTAATAATCTTGATGGCATTATGGCCCAGGGGTGCCTCACCTTACCAGAAGCCGGCCCAACTAGGCCAAGATGGGGGCCCCAAGGTTCGTTATGCCCTGGGCCGACAAACCAAACCCATGACTGACGACGCCATGCACCGGGGGTGGCTCCCTTGGTGAAAGGCCTGCATAGGGGCCCAGGCAGCCTTCTGTGATACTGGCGGTAGAAGTGATCCCCAAAGAGTAGGTAGACGTCCTTGAGACGATCTTGGCCCCCAAGCCATCCTGGCCGCGGGCGAGATGAGATCTCCCCTTTGTAAAAAGCCTAGCCACCACTGTGTATATAATGTGAGGGCTATGGGGCTCTCGATCTGATCTACTCTGGTAGAACTAGACTCTCGATGGCCATCTATCTTCTCCATTGTAATCCCTCGCACGCGGTATACCTAGCATGCATAACAAAACCAAGCAGGATGTAGGCTATTACTCCTCACTGGAGGCCCGAACCTGGGTAAATTGTGCGTGCAAGAGCCGCTCCGGTACTTGTGGCCATGTTTGGCACCCTATCGAGGGTACAGATTTCCACTCCTTTAGTTAGCGTGCCAGGCATAGGTTGCGCTCGTCGGAGATCGAACCCAGATCAAAGACCTATACATGCCAGGCGACTTCACGTCAGGCCAAACAGGACCTTCACTTTGGATCCTTCAACCTCTAGCTCGACGATCGGGGGCTGCTCCACGACGTGCCACCCGCTCCCTTCATTGACTACATCCACTTAGAAAAGATCGAGTTCATGTTCAATGAGCACGGTGACACCATGGCGGCTCGCACTTCCCCGACACAAGCGGCAAGGAGATATGTGCGGGTATCCACTTGCCACTGGGGGGCTGGATCCTCATCAACGCGCCAGACCACCCAGTCAACATCCATCAATATTATCTTCCTGGACACGGAGACATGCTGGGCTCCAAAGCTCACTCAGCGCTCGGTTCCTAGATTGGTTCGGCGATATGCCGATATTGTCACATTCCGCAGATTGGTTCGGCGATATGCCGATATTGTCACATTCCGCAGCATGCACCATTCGGCCCACAGCTCCCATCATGGAAAGTATGCCCACTGCCTCATGGACGGTAGTAGCGGCCTAAACATCATCTTACCTAAAACCTTGGCAAAGATGGGGATCTCCCTGTCTGGCCTCTGGTATGTCTCCAACGTATCTATAATTTTTTATTGTTACATGCTATAATATTATCAATCTAGGATACTTTTTGGGTATTTATTTACCAATTTATATTATTTTTTAGCACTAACCTATTGACCCAATGCCAAGTGCCAGTTCCTGTTTTCTGCATGTTTTTGGCTTTTCAGGTTTACTGTACCAAATGAAGTCCAATCGACCCAAAACTTTTTTATGATTTTTTCCGGACCAAATAAAGACCTGGAAGCTTTGGGAGAAGACCAGAGGCCGCACGAGGGGCCCAATACCCATCAGGGCGCGGCCAGGGGGGTAGGTCGCGCCCTGATAGCTCCTGGCCCCCTCGGCCGCCTCCCGACGCCCCTCTCTGGCCTATAAATTCACATATACTCCAAAAATCCTAAGAGAGCTACCGAAACCCTTTTTCTGCCGCCGCAAGTCTCTATTCCGCCGTGATCCCATCTGGAGGCCTTTTCCGATACTCTGCCTCAGGGGGAATCCACCACGGAGGCCTTTTTCATCATCCTCGCTGCCTGCATGGTGATGTGTGAGTAGTTCACCACAGACCTACGGGTCCGTAGTTAGTATCTGGATG
This sequence comes from Elymus sibiricus, assembly GCA_039707655.1. Classification (NCBI taxonomy): domain Eukaryota; kingdom Viridiplantae; phylum Streptophyta; class Magnoliopsida; order Poales; family Poaceae; genus Elymus; species Elymus sibiricus. The sequence continues at coordinate 216,819,245 of CM077671.1, read as the reverse complement.
GCTATCTCTCTCTCTCTCTCTCTCTCTTGATCTTCAATACAATGATCATCGCATCTTCGCTTTGATCTATCCGATGTAATACTTTTGTGCGGTGTGTTTGTTGGGATCGGAGGAATTGTGGGTTTATGTTCAGATGATTCATGATATAATATTGGAGTCTTCTCTGAATTATTTTATTGATTCTTATTGCATGATCATTATAGCTTCGTAAATCTCTCCGATCTATTAATTTGCTTTGGCCAAGTAGATTGATCTTTCTTCAATGAGAGGGGTGCGTTGTAGTGGGTTCAACCTGACGGGTTTCTATATCCCAGCGACAGAAGGGGACAAGATACGTCTTTGTGTTTTTGCTACTAAGGATAAAACGATGGGGTTCATTCATATTGATTGAGTTTACTTTGTCTACATCATGTCATCTTTCTCCAAGCATTACTCTTTTTTACTTAATACTCTAGATGCATGTTGGATAGCGGTCGATGAGTGGAGTAATAGTAATAGGTGCAGGCATGAGTCGGCCTATTTGTTTATGGACGTGATGCCTGTATACACATGATCATTATCATGAATATGAACATGATTATTCGCTTTTCTATCAGTTGCCCAACAGTAATTTGTCTACCCACTGTATGTTTCCTACATGAGAGATGCCACTAGAGAACACTACGCCCCCCGGGTATTCCCACTTATAAAATTACAAAAAGCTTTCAATACCAATACCTTGCTGCCTTTGTTTACCTTTTATTTTATTTTGCAATTATCCATTACTATCTACTTGTTTCACTTGCTTGCAAATAACGAGTCCAAGGGGATTGACAACCCTCTTGCCCGCGTTGGGTGCAAGTGTTTGCTCTTTTGTGTGCAGTCGCTCAAGACGGTGCTTGTGTGTTACTTCTATTGGTTCGATAAACCTTGGTTCTTAACTAGGGTAAATACTTATCTGTTTGTGCTGCAATTACCCGTTCCTCTTCACGGAAAACCCAACGCAGATCACAAACATCAGGAAGGATTTCTGGCGCCATTATCGGGGAGTATCACCAATCTACTATCAAGTAACTTTGCACAAATTATCATTCACTTGTTCTACTTTTTATTTGCTGTTATATTTTGTTTGTTTCAAAAAAATACAAAAATATTTACTTTACTAGTTCGCTAGTTTGCTAGTTTCGTCTCTAATTTGCTTGTTTTGCTTGTTACTTTGCTTGCTTGGTCACCATGTCTCAAGATACTACTAAGTTGCGTGACCTTGGTGCTAGTGTGTCTACAATTCCTAAATCCCTTTGTGATGTGCTTGGTCTCACCAACATTTAAGATTGTTCCCTTAACTTGCATCTTGCGGATTCTACCATTAAAAACCTCTAGGTAGAATAAATGATGTTCTCATTATTGCAAATAAGAATTATGTGCCTGTAGATTTTATTTTGCTTGATGTTGAATGCAAACCTACTTGTCCAATTATACTTGGTAGGCCTTTTCTACGTACTATAGGTGCAATTATTGATATGAAAGAGGGAAACATAAGATTCCAATTCCCACTAAAGAAGGAGAAGGAACACTTCCCTAGGAAAATAATTAAACCACCTTATGAATCTATCATGAGAGCTACTTATGGGTGGAGTGTTAAAGGTGACAACACTTGATATCATGCATTATGCCTAGCTAAGGGCATAAAACAATAGCGCTTGTTGGGAGGCAACCCAATAGTTTTCTTTATTTCTGCTTTTTGTCTTCTATTTGAGTGTGATAACATAGTTATTGCCTCTGTAATGATTGTGTTTTTTTGTTTTAATTAGTTTTTGTGCCAAGTAAAGCCTTCGGGACGACTCACAAGTTGAGTAGAATCGATGCTGAAACAAAACAGAAACTTTTGACTCCAGTACAGGAATTTTACTTTTTGCTGGAGCGTGATAATGATCTGGAATTTTTACACAGCAATTCTATACTAATTCTTCAGGTTTTCCTAATTTTTCAGAATTTTTAGAGTTACATAAGTATAGGTTGTCAACAGATCTTTACAGGCTGTTCTGTTTTAGACATATTCTGTTTTTGCTTGCATAGTTTGCTTGTTTTGATGATGCTATGGATTGTATCGGGGGGAATAAGCCATGGAGAAGTTTGAATAAATTACCAATTATGCAATAATGAAATATTAATCAATTTATAACAGTACCTAAAGTATTTGATATGTTGCTTATACTAACGGATCTCATGAAGTTTTGGTAAGTTTTGTGTGTTTGAAGTTTTCAAGTTTTGGGTGTTATCACGATGACAAGGAATAAGGAGCAACAAGAGCCTAAGCTTGGGGATTCACAAGGCACCCCAAGGTAATATTCTAGGAAGACTCAAGCGTCTAAGCTTGGGGATGCCCCGGGAGGGCATCCCCTCTTTCGTTCCAAACCATCGGTATGTCACTTGGAGCTATATTTTTATTCATCACATGATATGAGTTTTGCTTGGAGCGTCGTTCGTTTTTGCTTGTTTTTGTTTTTGTTTGCCACAATCATTGTTTGTTGGACACACCTATTTGAGAGAGACACACTTTTACCATAATTTGTTACAATACTCTTTGTGCTTCACTTATATCATTTCAGCTAGGCAGTTGCTCTAGTACTTCACTTATATCTTTTTGAGCACGGCGGCATGTAGATTTTAAGAAATAATTGCACTCTTTTTCTTTACTTATATTTGTTTGAGAGTTATAAACAGCGATGGTAATTGCATAGGTTATAGAATTAGTCCAAAATTTAATAGGTATTCAGTGAGTGATAATCAAAACCTTCATGTATCACTTAAAAGAGAAATTTTGAGTTAATGATATTAATGTGGTAATGTGAAATGGTATGAGTACATGGTTGTCATTTCATAGGAGCATCGGTATTAAGAGGTGTTAACTTTCCGTTTTTCTAAGTATTGGTAAAAGGCATGGTGAGGATGTGTGAGCATTTTTATTCCTCGTCGAAATCCTAGTGTTGTTTCGGGTTGGAGGCGCGCGATGCTTAACTCCTCCCAACCTCCTCCCTAGGGGCATGCGAGTAGTGCCTTCATTCGTGATAAGACTAATAAAACTTTGCAATAAGTATGTGAGTTCTTATGACTAATGCGAATACGTGGACATATGCAATCTCACCTCCTCGTATTTTGCTAGCCTCTTCGGTACCGTGCATCGCCCATTCTCATCTCAAGGATCAGTGCGAACCCAGCCGGTGCATCCAAACCCCATGACATGATACACTCTGTCGCACATAAACCTCGATAATATCTTCCTCAAAACAGCCACCATACCTACCTATTATGGTATTTCCATAGCCATTCCGAGATATATTGCCATGCAACTTCCATCATCATATCATATGACTAGTTCATTCATCTACATGTTGCTTTGCTTGATCATATAGGATTGGCATAGTATTTGTGTCAAAGCCACCAACCATAATTTTTTATACATGTCATGCTAGATCGTTGCACATCCTGGCACACTGCCAGAGGCATTCATATTGAGCCATATTGCTTCATATCGAGTTGTAAGTAAATAAAAGTGTGATGATCATCATTACTAGAGCATTGTCCCAGTGAGGAAATAAATAATGGGGGAGGCCAAATGAACCCACCATAAAAAAATGAGAGAAAATGAGAGAAGTGACTTTGCTACTATGATTTACCACACTTGTGCCTCAAAGTGGCACCATGTTCTTCATATAAAGAGTCTCCTGTTTTTCACTTTCATATGCTGGTGGGAATTTTTCATTATTAGAAACTGGCTTGTATATTCCGATGATGGGCGTCCTCAAAAGTCCGAGGTCTTCATGAGCAAGCAAGTTGGATGCACACCCACTTAGCTTCAGTTGAGCTTTCATACACTTATAGCTCTAGTGCATCATGTTGCATGGCAATCCCTACTCCTCGCATTCATATCTATCGATGGGCATCTACATAGCCCGTTGATATGCCTAGTTAATGCGAGACTTTCTTCTCCACTTTCAACCCCTTTGATATCTACCA